>JAPTHN010000020.1:11200000-12400000 GCA_026936325.1 Platynereis dumerilii
CACGACAGTTTCAATTACTTGCTTGTTTATATGAAGAAGTTGCACTAAAAGTCATTAGCGCTGGTATTTGCCATTGTCCCAGAGAGCTAGAATCATACCTGTGCATTTGCTGACATTTGCAGCAGTGAAACGGGGGGTTTTCATAATGTATCGCCCAGTTCCAGATTGGTAATCCGACATTTTCCGAGATACGATGTGTTTTTTGTAAGCTTTGTTATGGTGGACGCCATGCAAGCATTAGAGCATGTCCAATCAAGCTCCCCCTGCCCATGTTCGTCTATATTTAGCTTTCGGCGGGATTGAGGGATCAAGTAATTCATTCCCAATCAAATAGCAGTCAAGACTTCATCACGCTGCTTTAAGGAATTTTCACTCATGTTAGTAATTGCACAAAATTATGCTTGATCTCCCATTGACTGCAATGAACTTTAAATAGTAAATTCCTATTATTAATTAACAAATTATTTTTATTTCAACCTCCAACGAGTGGAGAACATTACATATGTATAAAATATTTACTCAGTACAAAATTAAATTAACCAAAAACATTAATAAGATTAAAAACAGTGCTTGTTTCAGACAGCATTGAAAACAAAGTGCCATATTAGCTAATTCTTTCATCGTAACCCTTTTTAAAAAATAGATTAGGTCATATAGGCCTATATTGATTTACTTAATTTATGCATTGTATTTGACACATTTAATAGTTTAAAAAACACTGAAGATATAAACGAAGCCTGTCATTCTAGAATTTAAAGGAGGTCGTCAATGCATTGCAATTTCACAAAACCATGATTAGATACAATAAATATTTTAGCAGCATTTCATTTCGACAATTAATTATTTTTTCAAGTACTCCAGTCGCTCTTATAATGACATGCTGCATGCATAGTTTTGAAATAACAGCTCAGCTAAATCAGTTTGATCTGGTTCACATTTTGTGTATACTTGCAGCAGGACTAGATGTACCGTACATAGGCGCCCTCTTAAATGCATCTCTTAAACTAAAGTGTCAATACAAAATCTATTTTTGGTCTGAACACATGGCTTTGATACATAACAAATCGAGTCTGAGGCTGATTGGCTGGTTATTCATGCATGCAGAATGTTTTTTTATCGGCCATGATGGAAGGAGATGTGAAGATCAGACCTTGCAGGCCGATTTCTGGCTGTTTATGAAGTTACTAAGCATTGTTACAAGGTATTTATATGGCGTTTTCATAGACTGTATGTTTCTAGAGATGGAGAGATAGATAATTGTTGGTAATGGCAGCATTTTCCCATAAAATTGACCTCTTTCAGTGGAACTACTTGAAAATTGAATGCAATGATTTCAGACTGCGCCCCCAAGAGGGTCGCAGTCTGTTCGGGTTATACCACGACAAACAAGAAACTAACTTTGCTGAAAAAAGCTTGCATCAAAAAGATTGCAACCTTTTTCAATGCAACAAAATTAGGAGGATGATATTGCAGATATGCTGCAGTGACTACCCTACAAAGAAGACATAATCCCGGGGACATAATAACTGTCTTGTAAGATTTTGTGGGAGTATAATTTATACACAAGCATAGAACAACTAAACCTGCTACATGTAGGTGCTACAGAAGTTTATTTCTGAATGCAATATTAGTTCTACTGAACAATAACCAAACACAACCATGTGCAGCTGACATTATCTAAATGCACAGCTTGTAAAAATACTCTTGGAACCATCCTGCATCCAACGAAAATTCTTACAAGAGAATATCCCAGAAATGTGAGAAGAAAAAAGGCTGTTGCATGTGGAAATGGAAACAGCATCTTGACGATTCAGAGGGTTTCTTCTGGTCACTGAACGCAGACGCAAAAAATGACATTGTGCAGTCAAGTGGAGTCACAATCAAGAAAACACTGCAAAAAGCGTCTGAATTGCTGGAACACATAGCAACTGTTATAATCGCAAACTTAGAGACATTTTCTAAATGGAAATAAAGAGCTGAAGGGATGAGGAAGCTTCCAGGTCCAGACCTGGCTAGGAATTCAGAATGCCATGCTGAAGATACCTTTGTCCGACCACATGTACCTGGAGGTATGTTTCTCAACATACAAAGGCATACTTACCAGATGGAATATGGTCACAAGCTGTCGAAGAACCATCATTTCCACACTGCATGATTTGCAGTGTTGCTCCATCAACCCAACCAGTGTTGGTGCGGTTGATGGAGCATATTATGTCCCACCACGTTTTGGCAGAAGCATAGATTGTAAATATTTATTAATGGCCGCCTGCGGCCATTATAGCACTGAGCTGTGTGGGGTGAGGGATGGTATCTAGTGAACTTGTATTATCGCTCGAGGGGTTGGCGCCTTTGCCCGATGATTTCGCTTTGCACAAGCGACCATTGTCTTGAAAAATCTTTCATTTATTACCTACAGGACAAAATCTCGCCGCAGTTTACTTTTTCCATGCCTGTGAATATCCGTGTATTTAGTAATTCGTCATTTTCTTCACGGCGAGCGAGCATTTTCTGCCTCATCCACCATGTTGTTGAATGGCATAACTCCGTTCATGAGGTCGCAAAAAACGACAGAGGGCAAGCCGTAACAGTGGCGCCCCTAGTGGCCGTTCACGAAATCGCAAATAAAAGCACTTCGGCGACACCTTGCGTATTACACAGATTCATCAATTATAGCCCATCGCTATTAGCGATGTTTGAAAGCAAATGCGACTCTTACAAACTTGGCCATTATAACTAAACCATAGCATGCACAGAAATCCTTCACCACTTTTTGGAACCAGCTCACCACGACCTCCATGCTGATGTAGATTTCTATGCTGAGACTTGAATATTAATGCTCCAAAACGAACTGCAAAGAATTTATGAACATTGCGAAGTTCAGTATGATGCACATCCACATCACCTGCTAAACAGAATATTCTGTGCAGCAAACAGGAACCTTATTATATTCCTGACACCTTTTAATTGCCCTATTATAAGAAATGTCTACATCTAGGTTTTTGGATGACAACAAATGCAGACAGTCACAGTAGCACAATATCATACTTCATAGATATCTACTGCACATGCAAAAGGGCCCCTCCAAATTTCTCTCTCTTAATTACGTCTCCCGCCACCCCCTTCCCCCCCTTGGCGGCCATTGCACCTTTGGTGCCTTTCTAGTTTTTTAATAGTGAGGATCCAAGGACCTCGGTCCACGAAGGCTGTTGCCTGATTTTGCCCCACCACTTTAAGAATGAAACTGATGCCCCTGCGATTTGAATTGCACTGAACTTCCTAAAAAAAACTGGGCAACGTGAAAACATGTGAAAACCATCACATAATTATAATATAAATATTATTGGTGTTTCCAATTCTATGCTGGTGATTTGCCATTGGAAGTCAAATTGAACAGCGGATGCTGGTGGGCAGTGTGCCCACATCAACCTATGCACCTTGTAAAATCTGGGTGTTAAAAGTTCTTAAAAATCATGGTAGAATCAGGATAATAGCTGGTCCTGACATTCAGAGCAGTTTCAGTAGGGCTGTATTGAAGCACTCCAATGATGGTACTTGGATTGCACCAATTGATACCAAGTCCCAGTTGTCAACGGACTGTCCTGGGGATGAGGCTATACTAGTCTTGTACTTGTCATGATGCACAACTTGTCATCGCAATATTGTCTAGCAGGTGCCGATGTACTTTGCACATATTGTGGGATGTTAATGGAATTAATCTTCTTACGCTTGCCACTTTAGCAGTGTTTAGATTCAGGAGGATCTTTGTTTCAGTTCCTGGCTCTTGGCGGCATGCAATTCCTAGTAACAAACCCGGCAACCCTCCATTGCACCATCTCAATGGAATTGATGTTGCATTGTCTCTACAGATCCCAGATGAAACACACTCAGGGTGTGGGTGCACTGAGGACTTGTATGCTTGCCCTGTAATGTCCTAAGGACATTAGCTCGGGGTTCGTCTCAGGAATCCCTGTGTTCATGTTTCCTTATTAATCACATTCTCAGCAAAATATTATGCGTCATTTCACAGAGGAAACGAGTTGAGTGATCCCTGAATGTCTTTAGAAGCAGCAGAGAAACATTTCAGAGTCAATGGTCAGCACACCAGTGATGTAGTGGAGGTAGGTAGATCCGAGGCTGAGCTGAGAAGGAACGCGAGGCAGGAGCCACTGAGAATGAGGCCGAGGCCTTCAACAGTGGCTCAAAGACGTCCTAGACCTCCGACACTGCAGCAAATCACTCACGTATGTGGTTGTTGATGTCAAGTGGCGAACTACTACATCTTGTTTAAGCCAAACAGTTCAGATTATAATGATTATGGAGAAATTGAAGGAATACTCAGAGCAAGAGTTCTGACTGGTCAATAGGAAATGATATGGCATGTCGGTTGTTGTGCACTACAGTTATGACTAGCTAGTGCATTGATGTGACTACATGATTCTTTGCATGATTTTCTGGATGGCAAGTCATTTTGGTTTGCATAAGTCACACAAAACTATTGAAAACAAAACTTTAAATCCAAATGTTGGATCAACACTGTTTTGACAATGTATCAAATGTTGATGGAAAGTAAGCAGTAGACCTACATTTTTCTTTGTATTTCATAATAACCAATTTCTACTGTTACACCATTATCAAAATGTGGTTATTTCTCCTTTCTAGCAAGCCAGCAGTCATCCATGTTATGTTGCAGTTGACTCACTTCATTTTTCTCCAAAAATTATTTACTTAAAATGATGAAATTATATTATGAAGTGTGACACAGAAGCTGGAACAATTGTTATTTGGAAAGCAGCATACATTGTAAGTGCAACGCACCCGATCATTTCAACACTTTTCTTGATTCCCTGTCAAAAGTCGTCCATCAAGCCAACTTTAGTTCAAACATTTCACAATTAAATCCTAAATTAAATTATAAAGTACAGATCTGCTGTTTTGTGGCAAAAATCAAATTGCATTTTACCCTTGGAACCGTAAAAATGGTGTGCATCCTCACTTGGGAACAACCAGAATGTATATATATTAAATCCTTATAAGCAACAGTCTACTGTTTTCCATAATTCACTAATATGTTCCTTAGTAACAAAGAAGAAATTAACAACTCAGCTTCATCATCAAGACTGTCGATCATAATATCTCTTTTGGAATAATGACAAATTTCTGATATTGGCGAAATAAGGGTATGGGTTTGACTCCCTTTGGTCACATACATTAGAAAACTCATGTGTGTCATATATCACTGCCTGGAGTACAAAATAGGGAAAGCAAGAAATCAGATATATATATAGGCAAGTTGTTGATTGCCTGTTGAGAATTGCTGTCGTGATTGCGTTGATTAGGGGCCATTCCTATATTATGCCATAATATATGCCTGAACCACCATATATATAGTAATTAAACCCATAAATCACCCAAAATGTATTGAATAAAGAAGGATTGCATTCACCAGAGCTTCTGTTGTTAATGTGGTCAATTGCTATTCATTAAATATCTTTTTTGCACATTTCTTATTTAGATGTAAAATGTATGCGATTTTCGAAAAATAAGGGTAAGGGGAAGCATTTTGTATTCTTGTGGCTACATTATTACTCAGACCTACATGTGTTATATACCATTGGATAGAGGACTAAATAAGGAAAATTTTGATGTATAATATGTTCACATTTGATGAATAGTTCTCTGGTATTATGCAATTTAAGTGGCTCGGAAATCTGAAAATGAAATATTTTTTTGCTAATTTTTGACATTAAAACACCCCTGCTTTGTCAAATATAGAAAATATTACAATAGCTAACCTATAATATACTATTCTACACCCATTGGCATCAGTTATGACCATTTTGAAGCATTTAAGTTTCATAGGGGAGCCCAAACGGGCAGAAAAGTGATTTTTAATTTTTTTCGTTTTCGTAACTTACTTTACATCAGATATATGCTCTTTTGAACATGTCAGACACCTTTGAAATCACCACAACCATCTTTTCATGATCCCAGACAATATTCTGCACAAGATGGTATAGGTTGTGCTTTGTTATACCTGCTGTTGGGGTTACTCCCTGTTTTAAGCCTCTTTTGAGAATATGCCACAGCACTATTATTTTTGAGCATCCCAGATATCCGGTTCTGACACCCTAATTCTGCCGGATACCGGATATCCTGCAAATTCCAATATCCGGCCGGATACCGGATACCTTGCCGGATATCCGTGCATCCCTATTCACTACTCTTAGGTGGAAAACTAAGGTCACAAATGGACACTTACAAAAACGTTAACTGGGACAATGAATACAACGACGACGCGGACGATCGAGTGACGACAATAGCTCTTCGTTTTCAAAGAAAACAGGCGAGCTGAAAACGTCTTTTGGTTTATGCAAGAACCCGTGAAAGAAAGTGAGTTGGGGGGGGGGGTGAAAGAAAGAAATAGTGAATTTGTGTCTTCAGCTGCTGGCAGGGTTGCGATTTTTATTGATTTTTATAAAAAAATCAAAAAAATCGGATTTTTTTTTATTTAAATCGGATTTTTGTGAGTTAAATCGGATTTAAATCATTAATGGAAAAAGTTCATTTTCCGTATCAATTTCACCAACTGTTATTAATTTTTATGCATTGACATATTATGAATAACACATATATGGATGTCAATAAGGCATATATATAATAATTTTGTTTAAATTAGAGAAATTATGCAAAATTGTGAAATCAAGGCAGGTGATGTATTAAATATAATAATCATAATATAAGCTACGCTAGCAGTTCCACATTTTGATACGGATGTGTTAATAATTGTCTTTTTCACTGAACATCAATCATAACTATACAGCTTACTTGTAATAGAAGTACACCTTCTAAAAGATAAAAAGGGATGTCAAAACGAGTCATCATTTTCCCTACTCTGCAATGAACTGAACTGCTACGTTAAATCACCAGTCTCAGCATTCAGTCTCACGATTAGGGCGTTTCATTTTTCGGAAAGTTTCTCCGATCAAGTTCTTATTTAAACCTGTGGTTCTCCCATGCCAGATAAGCATTCTGTGCGAATTTCGGCCAAATCCATCAAGTCCTGACCCCCCCCCTACCGCCATCTTTGTTTCGCCCTCCAAAAACGCTATTTTCGCCTAAAAAAATTGAATTTAGACCTGAGGTACCCCACCTGAAATAGTAGGAGGTTTGATGATGATTCTACTTGGCTCTAAAATACTTAGAGAAACACATACTAAAAATTCAGGAAAGTCCATGTGCCAGATCAGCCTCAAATTTGCATAAAATCCAATATGGCGGCCGAAAAATCGACGTTTTTTAAAATAACTCAGAAACTATCAGTGATAGAGCACATATTTGTATGAAACATCAATATAAACTTGGGTATTGCAGATATTTTGACATTATTCCCATCTCTCTATCTTTAGTAGTTATTGAGATATGGTATATTTGCATATCTTTCACTCCATGAAAATCACCCAAATATGTTGACGCAAATATTTCACCCATGACTTTTTCTAAGCCACATGTTTCATGGGGGAAACAAGTTCCAGACTGTACTGTTTTCACTTTTACTCAAGATGTATACAATGTAATACGATTTTGCTGTATTCACATACAACAAATATCAATGTTTTATGTCAAAGCTTATCCGGATAATGTAAAACAGTGTATTTTAGATCAATTCTAATGAATCATTTTATGTTATGAGATCTAATTAAAATACAGATTTTATTTGTTGTTTCTAAACATGTGGTTTTTCTACAGAGCAGTCACTATATTTTTCCAGGCATGACAAGAATGTATACATCAATACGTGAAAGCCTATGAACAAAAATAGATATTGGTGGTCAATCATTGATAATAGTCGATTACTTATATTATAAAAGATCAAAACATTGCTGTCTAAGTATTGAGACCTATGGAAAGCAGCGATTTGCTACACACAGTATTACTATAGTTGCTTACCTTTTACTTAAATTCAAGGCACTCAGTGGCACACAAATTTCCAATGAGGAATCGAGGATGATTAAAAAATCAATGCTACCCCCAATTGCAATTTACAAGTAATATGATGTTGATTAAGCCATGGGATACATTGAAGTGATATAAATTAGAATAAACCAGAACATCTTAAATTGTTAATCTTTTCACCAATCATACTGTTTCTGCCTAATGTACAATATTGCTGGTCTTTCATGGATGAATCATTACACCACTAAGGTGATGCAATGTATCATGTATATGTTTTGTATGATTTCTTCCTTGAAGCAGTTTGTCTAATTTCAAAAGAAAAAGAAAACATACTGTTGCTGGTTTGCTATCATTGTTTCTTTCCTCCTTGTTTATTTTTCTTTCTTTAAGTTAAATCATTTTACAGGCAGGTGACAGGTGATGTGTCACTATTGTCTCTACCTGGGATTCATAGCAAGGCACTACCTGGGATTCATTGCAAGACATTTGTTTTATTAAAACTTGGACGCCAAATACCAGATGAGCTTTTAATGGTAGCCTGTGCATGTGCTATTAAATGAACTATTTTTAAGGAGACAGAAGAGAAATTTCTGACAAAACTAGAGCATATTCCACATAATGCTTCCCATTTAGTCACAAGATTGATTCTAATCCGAAATTCAGTTTGTCAGACGATAAAAGTTTTCAGTGGAACCAGAACTTAATCCTGTGTTACTGTCTTTAGCAGTGTTTATCACTGTGAGTAAAATTTTGACATATTTGTTTCCATCAGTCTTTAATCAGTCTTTTCTTTATTGTGAATGCAAAATAAGTCTGCCTTTTTCACTCTTAATTGCTGTCTTAGCAGTTTTAAAATGCTGTACATTCTGGTGAAGAAAGATATTTATTTCGTCAGGAAATCACTGCATGCATGGAAGAGAATATGATTTATATCTACTATTGGACTTTTCCCAAATAGTTGGGGGAAAAATCTAGACACCTGGAACACCAGGAAACATCAATCAAAGCTAAGGAATTTATTTTGCGAAATGAAACTTCAGAAATATAATGGAATTTTCTTAGATATTTTTCCAGACACAACAATATCATTTTGTGAGTGAATAGAGAAACCTTCATGACTTGGAGGTTGAATTGACATCATTCTGAGACTAGTAAATTCCAAAATAGCCCATTTGTGGCATTGTAGGTAAAAAAATGTCAAGTATTAAATACTAGTGGTCCTGATTAAAGTATTTTGGCGATTTTCAAAGAGTGAGAGATATTCAAATATACCATATCTCAATAACTACTAAAGATAGAGAGATGGGATTAGTGTCAAAATGTCTGCAATACCCAAGTTTATATTGATGTTTCATATAAATATGTGCTCTATCACTGATAGTTTCTGAGTTATTTAAAAAAAACGTCGATTTTTCGGCTGCCATATTGGATTTTATGCAAATTTGAGGCTGTTCTGGCACATGGATTTTCCTGAATTTTTAGTATGTGTTTCTTTAAGTATTTTAGAGCCAAGTAGAATCATCATCAAACCTCCTACTATTTCAGGTGGGGTACCTCAGGTCTAAATTCAATTTTTTTTAGGCGAAAATAGCGTTTTTGGAGGGCAAAACAAAGATGGCGGTAGGGGGGGGGTCAGGACTTGATGGATTTGGCCGAAATTCGCACCGAATGCTTATCTGGCATGGGAGAACCACAGGTTTAAATAAGAACTTGATCGGAGAAACTTTCCGAAAAATGAAACGCCCTACTCACGATGCCTGTTAATTTTGTTTCACATGTAGTGTATTTGATATCAGTTTAGCAGTAGGGGCTTTGGGGACAGTGCTGCATTTGCAGAACATGGCTTTGTTTTTCATTGCAGCAATGAAATTGTTTAGAGAATCATGAGAATGCCATGATTGAAATAAAATTGTTTAAATCTTTATTTACATGTATGTAGTCATTATACTCGGATATATTTATCAGAAATATTTTATTATATATCTAAAATTATATCTTATATATATACAAGGGGCCTGTGTGATATGTCATTAGACATATTTATGAAAGAGTATTGCTAAATGGTAGGTTGCAAGCTGTAATATCTCACTGCCAGCTTTATTTGTGCTTTTTTAAGCCTTTTTATCACAACTTTGATTTAAATCATGATTTTTATTGAGTGATTTAAATCATGATTTAAATCAATGATTTAAATCGAATGATTTAAATCCAGCAACCCTGGCTGCTGGACTATTATGGTGACTCTGAGAATGGAGGTGTCTTCACAACTCCATCAAAAATTAATTTCAGGAAATATTAATTAGTATACTTTGTGCCTTTGTGGTCTCTAAAACTTAACAGAAAAGCATTTTGATGCAACATTCTCTTTGTTCCTAATATTATTACTCTGGAGCTCCAGCCTGAACATTTAACAGTTTAGAGAAATCGGCCATTTCCTTTTCAAACACAAAGCATTCTCATTTTAAGTTCATAATGCTCATCGGCGAGTACAGCTCGTATAAGTACTTACTTCAGGTTTGGATTAAAACGAGTGAACTTGGACAGTATAATGAACAGCATTTCAAAGTAGTCTTCAAATATCTTCTTCTTCAATTGTGGCACTGGTTTTTTCTTTCCTTTGTCCTTTTTCAACTCGTCTTGTTCTTCAGCTTGACAGGAAGCGTAGCTCTCTTTAACATCCTTCTTAAAGCGAGTTAAGAAGTGCTGCAGGAAAATCTGCGCTACTCTGTAATAAGATAAATATATATAACTATGTAGGTTTAATCCTGACCCTTGGAAATTCATATGGTCAATAATTCCAAGCAACAAAGGGTATATTTTTTACTCACAGGGAGCGTTCGTCCTTGTCATATTTGTATATATTTGTATATATATATATAATTCATTATATTTAAACACATAAATTCTGAGGAAGAAAGTGATAACAAAATTTATAAGGTCAGACACAATTTATTTTTAGCTTTTCTAATTGATTGACCCAACGTAGTTCCTGCTGAAAAAAGGCATATCTGTTCAAAGTTTACGTACTCGTCGGTACTTGAGTACTGGGTGCCTGGTACTTTAACTCGTACTCCTAACTCCAGAATGTTTGGTACTTGTACTCGTTAGTTCAGTACTTGTGCATGTACTTGTTTGATGTTCAGAGCAAAGATGAAGTGAAATAACTGAAATTCTCTCTGAGAGACACTTAACCTGCACCATACTTTTCTAAAATATTTCAGAAATGGGTGACCCAATGGAACAGCCCTCTGATGTCTCCCAGTTGACCACCCTTGTGCTGCAACTGAAGGATGAGCTGATAGCAGTGAAAGAGAACCAGTACAGAATGATGAGCCTCCTCGAGAAGATGTCAGACAGCTGGAACTCTGAGAAAGAACAAAGACAGATGGCGGAGGAGGAGTTGCGTAAAGAGAAAGAGAAAGTGGAAGAACAAGAGAAACCTCCCACACCCGAAACTCCTACTGCTCGTCCGAAGCCCTCCCTACTCCTTGGCACCAGCCTTTTGAGAAATGTTGACTCAAAGGCACTGGACAATTTTGAACTGATAGCCAAGGGAGGCGCTACTATTGCCAATCTGCATGTCTCACTGAACCAACTGCCGGGGGTGGATCAATCGACTTGGAAGGAAATAAATCAAGTGATAACATTGTGGCAGATTTCGAGGCAGTGATAGTCTCAGCATCACTCCGCTCTGACAAGACCACAGTGTGTGGCATCCTTCCAAGAAGTGACATAGACTTAAACGAGAAAAGAGAGAAAGTAAAAGAAGGACTTCGTAAAGCATGTGACAACGTCAGTGCCACTTGCACGATACTTTCCTTTTGAGGAATGGCACTGTAAATGCACGAAATCTTGTTCAAGATGGTCTACACTTGTCCAAGCAGGGTGTTGACAACCTGCTCAAGACTTGCAACATTCAGCTAAAGAAAGACTTGACCTCTGCCTTCACGAACACTCAGTACAGGAAACAGACTCCGATCAACTTCAGAGGTCATGAAAACGATAGGCTGTACGTCTCTGAGAAGGGAATAGTTGCTTCGCAAATTGCCGGTAAACTTTTGAAGTGGAGAGGAATCCTGGGCGCTGATTGGCCTTGACGCTCGTGACGTAAATCAATGATCATAATATGCGGCGAACAATTGAGGCGGACAGAAAGTAGCTTTTTCCAGGGTTTTTATGTTGTCAAAAAACAGGGTTTTTGCATTCAGTAGTGGATATTCTTAGGTTATTGTCACTTATTGTAATGAAGATGAAATTCACTTACTCGACATCCTCATCTTTGGAATATTTTGCCATGTCTATTTGGTACTGTAACAAGTCATCAACTTTGACGAATCTTTCGTGATCAAACAATCCATCGGACATCTTCTCTACTCCTGGAACGAAGAACAGTCCAAGGGTTTCCTCCAGCTTCTCCTTGACACTCAACCTGAATAAGTAAAACAGCTCATCTTTAACATTAAAAAAAACAAAACAAATAGCTCACCTTTAACATTCAAATTCCATCTCAATAGAAGAGAAAATCCTCCTAATTTTAGCATGACAGTTTTCATGAGTCGATTCATCTATACCCAGGAAAATAAAGCTGTCTCTCCGTGATAGACAGAAGATGACTATCACTCCCTCGTATATTTTCAATTAAATAACCAAATACGTGACGGAGACCAGCCAAAATCGAAAAGAGCCTTCAATGGCCCACCAGTAAAAATACTACAAAGAATCAGATTCATACAGTACAGTCTTGACAGGATCTTGTGCACAGCGTCATACAGGTAGAGAGAGCTTGACTCGTCACATAAGCCCTGCTGCAGGCAGGCCTAATAAATAGATCATATATATGGTAAAGGGTCACACCAGTGAGTTTACAGCAGCAGCACCATCTCTCTCAACACAGGAGACGCGTGCATTTGTTTACAATCTGATTACCGGTATGCAGCATCCTCATAGTGGAGTACAGTCATAACGGCCAACACCCAAAACGGCCAAATCTATGATGGTCACTAACCAGAACGGTCAAATTTAGCAGTCAGGGAAATTACCAGCATATGAGGACAATTGCAATTCCAGCCAAGTCCTGGCCCTGACAGGATGATTGAGTGTGTGGGGTTGGTCAGTTGGGTCTCAGAAGAAAGTCTGATCTCTTTGCAGCAATCCTCACCACACAGCAGCATGTCAGTTGCGGGACTTAATTCTATCCAATTTCTCGAAATACTGCAAAGTCATAGGCAGCTGATGACAATTTCCAAATTTCTCTGGAGCCTTCGGGTTCTTTTCCTCATTATGTAATGGATAGGTCTGCCAAAATTCATAGAGTTAGTTGACACTGTGATACAACTTTATACCAAGTTTAGAAGTGATAGTTGCAGTAGTTCTTTTTAAATAGCCAGTCAAAGATGATTTTGAGCACTGCCAAAGTCATGGCTAGGGGCTGAGGACATCGATTGTCATCAGCTGGTGATAATTTCCCTGACTGTTTAGGATGGCCAACCCCCAAAACGGCCAACACATATATATCGCAGTCATTAGGCCTATACATCGAGTTTTTCAACAAAATGATAAGATTACTTAATTATAAAAATTAATTTTTCTTATTAATTTTCAGTTTCCTAATTGTTAAACATGCTTGTCTATCAGAACAATTAACTTGACACGTTTTCTGTAATTATGCAATGGATTGCTCAGTTAAGACAACAATGTCACTCTGTTCCATTTCACACCTTTTTGGAACAATGAATACTTTTCGTTGTTGTTAAAGGCATTTAAATAAAGCAATTATTGATATCAGAATTTATTGCAGAATATGCAGGTGGTCATTCCTGATGAACTGGTCCATTTTGCGTCGTAGGTCAAAAATGTCAATTTTTTATATTTTCTGATATATCATCACAGAAACATAGCACTATACATCGTTTCAAACATAACTTAATTATCTTGTATACTTATCGAGATATGGGCACTTGTGTGCCTCCCCCACTCATTGAAATATGTAGACTAAAGGGAAGGTTTTTAAAGCTTTTCTCAAAATTGATGTTTTTTAGTAAAACGTCTGTAACTTTTATACTACTTAACCAATTATAATGGGGTTTGTTGCAAAATGATTCTGACTAGTTCCTCTAATGATGTATGTTGATACTTTTAAATAAATCCCATTGATCAACATGAAATCCTGACAGCAAAAACAGATATTTTTTCTTTTAAAATTCCTCTAAAATCCCGCCTTCTATTTGTGTTTCCAGGTGAAATTCACCAAAAAAATTAAAAAAAATTATATTCCCTTTGACAAGGTATGGTCTGGACATTTTTTGTCCTTTTTTGAGCTAGGTCATCTTAAATGTAACAAAATTACAACACAGGATGATTTCTGGTCCATGGATCAAAGTGATAGGGAATTAGCATAAGAATGATGAATAGAAGATGGATATATTGAAAGATATGGTAAGCACAGCCTTCTATGGCCTGTTGTAGCTACTCACAAGGTTACATTGATGAATGATAGAGAGGGAGGGAGTCCTCAACATGCTACACATTTACCCCATGTGAGGGATCTTTTCCTTGCCCAGCACAGGCTCTATTACAAGGATACCCCAATTTAGCAACTAATATGAATGACATCGAGCTAGCTTGGTTTTTGCTTTTTAAGGGTACATTGAAAATATTTGCAATCACAAACTACATCATTTAGCAATATGCTTTCTGTAGATTACTGCTAAGGTTGAGAATGACATCTGCTTGGCTTTTCCTGAGAAGCACTCAAAAAACCTCCAAGTAAGGCATCTAAAGCATAGCACATAAACTAAAATAACTATCTGAAAAATGACCATGATTGGGACAGTGCAGAGGCGCTGATTTCTTCTCTTTACAATATTGCTACACCGACTCCGCTACACCGACTCCGGATCCATCCCTGATTCTGACTGACATGCTTCAACGTTCTGGGCAATAGTGTTTTAATGGTTTAAGTGATTTTAAAAAGGACAACAGTTCTATAAACTAGAGAATATTTCCGTTCTCATGATGTCAAATAAATTGAACTAACTTAGACAAAAGTGGTAGAAAAGTTCTATTGAATATCTTGTTTTGAAATTTCTTGCGACAAATCCACCATTTTAGCAGACCAGTTCATGACGCATGACCAGGTGCAGGAAGAAATTTAAATGTACTGTTGGATTATTGCAAATTGTCAAACCATTACTAATGACATTAGTAAAACAGTATCTTTTTAATGAAACACTACAAAAACTGTGCTGTGCAAATTTCATGGCTGTGCATGCCATTTACATATTAATGAATAATTTATTTTTATGCTGGCTTCTTGAACTTTAGGACAAGATTTGTTATAGTACAGTATAAGCTATACAGCCAGCATACTATAATGGCTGCCCCATTATATCACAAAAGTGTCAACCGGTTTGGTCCCCACCATTTAGTAATATCAGCTGGAGCATAAAAAAATATCTTATGATCACAAATACTTTAATATTGTTGCATTGATGTAAAAGTACACCTGCCACTTGTTGCAGGGCCTGAAATAAATTGGGGGTGAGTTGTAACAATTGGGGGCGAGTAGTAATGAGAGCAGTTTTGCTATTTATAGGTCCTATTCATAGGTGGCACATCCTTAGGGTAAGAGTGACTTACTAACAGTTACCCAGCTGACAATGCACGTGAAGTTCACGTGATAAACACGGGGGGAAACTGGTGAACATGACATAACTGAGAGTTATCACGTGTTTGTGTTCACGTGAGAAAAACTCCCACATTTTCACGGGATAACCACGTGATGAATGTCACCAGTAGGGTGCATCGTCTGCCCCTTAAATTGTCGTATTCTTTTGCACTTTAGCCATGTTATTCCATTGCCTGTAAAAAGACATTCTGCAAAATTTCAATAAGATTGGTGGTGGCCTTAGGGTGGCACAATTGCATTAAAGTTTGGTCCAATAATGACAAAAAGTGATGTTTTGTATAATCGCGGTTACAATTATCTAGCTTATCATTTGATTTTGGAATTCGATTCATATACCATTGTTCTTAGAAGAAAATAAGCTTCAATTTGAATGGTAGAAAGCTATATTTCTGGAAATTTTTCACGTTGAAGAAATTCCAAAAGTAGAAAGTTTCGGACTATGGTGAAAAAATGTTTGAAGTGAACTGTTTAAAAGTTCAAGTTTTGCATAACTGTCGCACCTCCATTGGAATAAAGTATGAGGCACACTTTGGTAAAGAAAGTTAGAATTTCAACATGTTTTTAAAAATATCTATTCAACAATATTCAAATATACAAATTTACATCAAATACATGTGAATATGACAAGTAAACCACTTCAATGCAACGTCATTCTTCTATGTCCTTTTCTTTTTAATACATTATAATTCCATCAAGGTTTTACCAAATGATGTGGCAGATCACTTCCTCAGTTTAGAGACTTCTTTGGGTTTTGAAAGTCATATTAACATTGTTTTTTAGATTTATCACATTTCAACAATTCAAAAAGAAAATACCACTACACTAACACAACTTCTCCTAAGCGGATACCATTGATGTTGATATTCAAATTGAAGCTCTTTTACTAAGAAATCTAACTGCATCATTTATAAGTCAATCAAATAAAAACTGAAAATATTATTGACAACCGCGAAACGGCAAAATAATACCTTATGCTCAAATTTCAAGCCTGTTGTGCCACCCTTAGACATTGGAATTTTTTCAAAAAAATTTAGAGGGCCACTTTGGTGACATAAAGGAACATTACTGCAAAAGTGCATGAAGTTTTGGAGACAAAAGGGGCAGATGATGCACCCTAGTCACCAGATTACCGCTTGACCATCTTCATGACATAACTGAGAGTTATCACGTGTTTTTATTCACGTGAAAAAACTCCCCAACATTTTCACAGGATAACCACGTGATGAACTTCACCAGATTATCACTTGACTATCTTCACGACATAACTGAGAGTTATCACATGTTTTTCTTCACGTGGTTAACTGGTGAAGATTGCCCCCCCCCAGAAATATAGATGGAGCCACCTGTACTAGAAACACAGCTGTTTACCGAGTTCCGCACTAAGTTTACTTTAACTGAGTTTAAACTAATTAAACAAATGATTATGATTTCTAAATCTGAATTAATGCATAGTATAAGGCGGAATGAAGCTTATTAGCTCAAAAAGGAGCACATATTGGATATTATTACAAAAGACTAGTTATCCGAAATGTGAATCATGTATGACTACAATCCTTGATTCTGGTAACCCATTAAGAAGACTGAAAAGAGACTCACTGCATCACACTAGTTGTGACAAATTTTCAGCAAGTTCTTATGGCTTTACTTCAGCTCCACAACTATTGAAAGCCCAAGACATTGCCTGAAACAGTCCAAGCTGACTGGCTTGATGAAGAGCCAAGTTGACTAGTGGGAGATTTTGCCTCTTCTCAAATAATTTTAATTGGTGAAGATTGCCCCCCAGAAAATCACGTGGTTAACTGGTGAAGATTGCCCCCCAGAAAATCACGTGTTTAACTGGTGAAGATTGCCACCAGAAAATCACATGGTTAACTTGTGAAGATATTCACCAGAAAATCACGTGGTTAACTGGTGAAGATTGCCCCCAGAAAATCACGTGGTTAACTGGTGACAAAATCACATGGTTAGCGTTTGCAATAACCTATCAGTTTTCCACGTGATAACTGAGGGGCAATTTCACGTGATAACTCTCAGTTAACCATCAGTTTTTGTCAGCTGGGTAGAGACTTACAGTTAGTGACTAACTGGCAGTTAGAGACTAACATTTAGTGATTAAACAACAGAAAGTGACTGACTAACTAATGGTAGTGACTAACTGATGAACAACAGTTGGGAAAAACTGACTGACAGTTAGTGACTAACCAACAGTTAGATAGATATGGTAAGTGCAGCCCTGTAAGCCCAGTTTTGGGCGCTCACGAGGGTTGATTGATGAGATGAGAGAGAGAGCAGGAGTCCTCAGCATGTTACACATTTACCCCATGTGAGGGATCTTTGACTTAATTGCCCAGCACAGACACTGATACAAGGGGCCGCCAATTTAACGTCTCATCCGAACGACATCTAGTTGGGATTTTGCTCATAAAGGTACACTGAAAATTTCGGGTTCCTCAACCCGGAGTCGAACCCATGCAGGCATAGACCTTCAGCGGCGCAGACGGGAACCTTAAACACTACACCACCCATCTGCCTGTTAATGACTCACCGACAGTTAGTGACTAACCGACAGTTAGTGACTAACCGACAGTTAGTGACTGACTCGGCCAAATTTTGATACGGATGTGCTGCACGCACTCCGAAAGTCGTACCCTATCGTCAGGTTTTCGAAGCCCGAATTTCATACCCTATGGTCAGGTTGTTATATAGGCCCTATAGCCTATTTTATTGACACTAAAGAGAAAAAGTAATCAGAAAAGGTGTGAAAAGTAAATTGCAATTAAGAATGACACCTTACACTTGAAAGTTCAATGCAAATTAGACATTGAATGATTGCAATTTTAAAGGCAAAACACCATTGTGTGATGTCCAATTGAGCAGTGTACCCTATGGTCAGGCTCTCCAGGGCTCAAAAATGACCCTATGGTCAGGAAATCCTCTTTAAAACCCTATCTTTTGAGCGGCACATATGTAGTATGACTTCAATGTGAGTGCCCCCCCCCGGGGGCAGTGAGAGAAGGGGATTAGCAAAATTTTAGCCGGGAGTCGCAGCTGGATGTTTGCCGGACAGACAACCTAGGCTTGGGCGGCCTGGTGCGAGATTTCCTTGGGCGGGTAGTAGCGAGGCGGCCCATTAGGGCGGATTGACCGGGTACCACGAAGTTTCAGGCAGCACACGATTGGTGTTGCCGAATCTGCCCCGGCTAGCCGTTTGTCCTCGATTGAATGCCGATTGTCCATTCGGCACCGAAGGCAGCAGCCGACTTGCCGATCTGAAAACCCCGGCGAAAGCGGCGAGGCCGACCCGGAAATGACGAAAATGACGTCACACAATGTTAAAGTATTGGGATTTCCTGGGATTCCCTCAGTTCATGCACTTTTCGGGAGGCGGCGCCATGTGGAAATGCTGCATCCACCAGGATTTCGCCGAAAGCACATGATTGGGGTCGGCAAACCGGCGAAATCGGCAACAGCCGACGGCCAAAATCGGCATTTCAATCGTGTGCTGCCTTATATATTATTGTGTACTGCACTTACCATTCACGGCACTTGTCTGGTCTGGCAAATAGTACATTGTCCAGGAGAAGGAAATCCTGGTCACGACTTGGATCAAAAATGAAGTTGTCTTCAACAATATATTTCGTGACATTAAACCCTCTATAAACATCAGAAGCATGGTTATCGTTCCAACTTGAAGCAGGGCCGTCCACCTGTTTAAGGTAATTTGTTCGAGTCTTGAAGTCCAGCATGTCCAGGCCACCCTCAGCCGCACACGAATCATTTAGTTGTGATTTCTTTTTCGTAGCACCAGCTTCATCATCGGATGTAGTACAAGGTGCGCTGTCGCCAGAAGCACAACAACCTCTCAATTCATTTCCAAACTCGCCCTCACTCATCTTGACAAGTCGCAGATGTGCCCTCACTCCGAGAACCAACTTGCTGGCAGGGCGTTTTCAGAAAAAGTACACGAGTAACTCGAGTGACACGAGTCACGAGGGTCTGTTTCCGAGGGAGCGAAAACGCCCTACAAGGGGACAGGTCTCTTTCCAAATATGTTTCGGCTGACGAGCTTGGCGGGAATGGAGTACAGACATGACGGCCAATACCCAAAACGGCCAATTCTACGACGGCCACTAACCAGAACGGCCAAATTTAGGACGGCCAATGCCCAAAACGGCCAAATTCATCTCCAGAGCCCGACCGGAAGTAGTTCTCGCGTGGCTTAGCTTCCCGCCAACAAGCTCGTCAGCCGAAACAGGAGAGGACCCACGAGCAGCGATGCCAGCATTTTAAGTTTCAGACCACAAAATAGGGTCCAGCAGACAACAACAACAACAACAAGCAGCATAAGGTTTTCAACAACAATAACGAGGACCCACAGACTTGCAAGTCCACTTGCAACTGGTGTTTCCAGGGGGGTAGCAGGACGTTTCACCGCTGGGACGTTTCACCGCTGGGACGTTACACCGCCAGTTAATTTCATTATTTGGTCATTTTAAAAAGTACTTGAAAAGTATCACTTAGTTAATTGTTTTAGTGAATATTGTTATCCTTCGTTATTCTAGTAAGTCAAGACATTTTATTTTGGCAATATTTAACAGTGGCGTAGCCAGAAATCCATGAGTGGGGGGGCTAAGGGGGGGGCCAGTGTCTGAACTAGGGGGGCCAACTTTTCGCTGTATTTTTGCGGCATTACATGGATTAAAATTGACACGGTGTTACAAGCCTTTTTTACGAATGACTTAATTAGCAAGGTTGACCATCTTATCTTTTGTGACTGATAAACAAAATGACCACACATCTCATACTTTCACTAAAATCAGTTTTGACCTATCAAAAAATAATGAAGCAAATTCTATGGTTCCGATATTGAAAGTATGAGACTGACACCTCATCAGTTATCAGGGCGTCGGAGTCGTGGAGTCGGAGGTTTTTGGGTGGAGTCGGAGCCGGAGTCTAACTTTTGATTTTCAGTTGGAGTCGGAGTCGAAAATTAAAGTGGTGACTCCTGACTCCTAAAAGTAATTAATATAATTTACAAAAACGTAGTTACAAAAATGTGAAATGAATCCCAAATTTTACATAAAACTAAGCAAGCATTTATGTACAAAATCCTATGAAAACTTTGTAGAATGACTTTATCTTCCTTGTTAACCATGTAATATTTATGTGCAATAATGCCGATAAGCGGAGTCGGGAGTCGGAGTCGTTATTCAAGAGACCCAAGGAGTCAGAGTCGCTTTTCAGTAGGCCAAAGGAGTCTGGAGTCGGAGTCGGTTTACTTATCACCCGACTCCAAAGCCCTGATTATCATGAGTCACAAAGAGTATCTTTTGCAGTGAAATGGTCCTCTTATTTTTTTTCACAACTGTCTTTGCAATTTTTGAGTATATTCCTGCCAAAAATGCCCTCTTTTTTGTATATTAGGTCTAAATCGAAATTAAGAAATTTCTTTTGATAGAAATCTACCCAACTCCTCAAATAGGCCTAAAAGGTAGTAGCAATTTGTGCAAATGACAGAAATACCAAAAATGTGGGGAAATTCCATGCACAACTGAAAAATTGAGCAGTTTTTTCAAACCACTCTGGTAAATCAGATCTGTTTAATTAGAAAACTCTCAAAGGAGCATTATTTCTTTAACTGAGCAATGGCGACGGATAGATTTCCAAGAAACACCCTGATTTTAGATGTTGCATGGAATCTCTAGATACATAGGCATACTGGAAGGGGAAGTAGTCACCCTCCCCCAAAAAGTTTGGGAAACACTAAGATTCGGGCAAAAAGGCAAAACAATTTGGGCAGATAATTAAATAAACATAATTAAGATTTAAGAATCATTAGCTTGGTGGTGTAGTGGCTAAGGTTCCCGCCTGCTCCGCTGAAGGTCTTTGCCTGCATGGGTTCGAACCCCGGGTGGGGAACCCAAAATTTTCAGTGTACCTTCATGAGCAAAATCCCAGCTGGATGTCGTTCGGATGAGACGTTAAATTGGCGGCCCCTTGTATCAGTGTCTGTGCTGGGCAAGTAAAAGATCCCTCACATGGGGTAAATGTGTAACATGTTGAGGACTCCTACTCTCTCTCTCATCTCATCAATCAACCCTCGTGAGCGCCCAGAACTGGGCTTAGAGGGCTGCACTTACCATATCTATCTATCTATCTATCTATCTATCTAGTTTCAAAGAGATTCTTTTGGAATATTTCCAAATCTAGATCCTGGTATTCGGGCGAATGTCGCTCACCCCCTAAAAGGTTTGCCTGCGGTAAACATATTGCTAGATATATTATATTCAAATAAAGATATCACAAATTATCAAATGCCTCAGAACTTTTCAAAGGGCAACTATCATTCTAGAGAATATTGGGTATAAGTGAGTGCCAGCGAAGGTCACAACTTTAGATGGACGTGTTCCAGCGATTGTTGCTGCTCCAATAATTTTTTCAAATCTCAAATAGGGAGGCCGGTGGGGGGGGGGCACTTAACCATTTGGGGGGGGGGGCCCTGGCCCCCCAGGCCCCCCCATAGCTCTGCCACTGGGCAGTAAGTTTTTTGCTGATACCAACATACCTGATAGTGATACTTGTCAAAAATATTTGTCTCCTCCTGTTCCTGACACCTTGACCAAAACGTTTCATAAATATTTGAAAATACTGGCATGTTGTAGCCCTGGTTTTGAGGTAGTCCCATTGGAATAACATTGCTGTCAACACAGCTCAAGAAGCCATTTTCTTCCACTGCTTCTATTGCTGCTGTTGTGATGTCACCATTGTTTCAGTGATGGCATAGAGCCAGCAATGCTGATGATGTCACAACAGAAGGCTAAAAATAGCTCTAAATGTGCTGAAGAGCAGCAGTAATTTAGCATTGTGATTGCATGATGAAGCTAGGGGTCAGAGGACATAAATTTAGTCCAAATCATGCTTGGTCATGGTGTACTCGCCCTGATAAACCAAAAATTAAACCTCAGACTTAATCATGTATTGTTTTATTGGCTAAAAACTTACTGCCAAAATAAAATGTCTTGACTTTAGTTGTGTTTTCTTGTTACTTTGCATACATTTACAGTCTAGCATGCGAACTGAAATAAAGCACTGGTTTGACAGCCTGCATAAAACCAATCCATAGGCTGGAGGCGTGGCACAAGTTCAAGTTCAAGTTCTTTATTGGAAAATAATTATTTAGCCAAATACATAAATCATGTACAATTATAAACAATCAAATTTTCCTTAGTCAAGATACAAAAAAATGTATATATTGACGTATAGTTAATATAATAATAATAATTTTTATGTTACATTGGTAAGAACTTCTAACAAACTAAATTATAACATATACTGAAAACAAAACAATAATAATCTTAATATACATAAAAAATAAAAATCAAGAAAAATAAAAATTTTTAATAAAATCATCCTTGGTTATTATAAAAATCTAAATCATTAACAAGGAGGTACTTCTTCAGGTGTTTTTTTATAGTGGATAATGAAAGATTACTCATTATAACGTCAGTAAGAAAATTCCACACAATGACTCCCTTATATCTCAAACATCTTTGACAAAAACTACTTCTAAAAATGGGCAAGTGTAACTTATCGCGTAATCTAGTATTATGAGCATGATACTGGGAATTAGAAAGAAACATGTCATTAAAAATGTCAGGGCTATCTCCTTTCTGCAGTTTAAACATAAACTAGGCAACCTTGAGAACATATATTTTGAAAATATCTAAAACTCCATATTTCAGGAAGAGGGGAATCGATGGCGTTCTAAGAGGTGAAAATGATATAATCCTTAAAGTTCTTTTTTGAAGTTTATGAATTGGAGCCAAGTTTGTAGCGGGCACTGAACCCCATACCTCAATGGCATAATTAAGGTATGGATAGACAAGAGAATTGTAAAGACTGAGCAATGAATGTGAATTGAGCTGATGTCTGGCCTTTAATATTATGCCTATGGCCTTAGCTATCTTCTTTCTTATAAAATTTATATGGTCAACCCAAGCAAGTATCGAGTCAATAATAACACCAAGGAATTTAGTAGACTCAACATGACAAATTTCTTTGTTAGCAATCTTAATTTGAAAGTCACCAGAAACACTGGCACCAAGATGTCAGGAACTAATCCACGAGTGGTGCTGAAGTGTTTTTTTTATGAGGTCACGACAATTGGGCCATTGTTTTGGTCGCATCATGAATGTAAACAAGTAAAATGAACAGCCGTCATATGAAATTGCTCAAAAATCGGCAAAAAACGACGCTAAAACATCGCGAAAACGTGATATTCACATTGCAACAGGGCTGATCTACCAGCAGGTATGTGTATTTCTGATTTGGGATTTCTGGAAGCTGAGGAATCAGGCCAAATGTCAGTTCGCATGTTGGATGAGACAAACTGTAGTTACATCGTAACATGTGAAATGAAACATAACAAAATGTTAGTCTATTTGCTACAAAGTAACAAAAACTTAGATAATCATAGATCATGTAGATAGAGTAGCAACACAGTAGGGCTGAAACGAGTAGAGATTTTTCTACCCGGGTGCTTGACACCTTCTACTCGACCCGTGCCCGGGCACTCGTTGTTTAATGTAAACCAACAATTTGCCATGTAAGTCTGGGGACAGTTGGTGAAAAAAAGGAGATTTATTGCTAAGTAACAGGATCTATCATCAAGACTCGTCTGGATAAGGGGTAAACTCACACTTTTAAGGTCATGTGAGGTTATCTGGAGCTTGTTTCGGAAACTCAACATTACTAGACTATTGAAAACAGGTGGCATGATGAAATACAGGCCTTTTGAAAAAGAACGATATCCCGGGCAGACAAATTTGACCCGGGCAAATGCATTACCCTACCCGTGCTCGGGCACCCGGTAAAAAGTTTCAGCCCTACAACACAGACAATATTTTGCGTGTTTCTAGCTCGTCTGTTTTCTTTGAAAACGAAGAGCTTTTGTCGTCACTCGATCGTCGTCGGCGTCGTTGTCCCGGTTAAGGTTTGTGTAAGTGTCCATTTGTGACCTTAGTTTTCAACTTATGAGTTA
Source organism: Platynereis dumerilii (assembly GCA_026936325.1). Lineage (NCBI taxonomy): Eukaryota > Metazoa > Annelida > Polychaeta > Phyllodocida > Nereididae > Platynereis > Platynereis dumerilii. The sequence goes on from JAPTHN010000020.1 coordinate 11,224,681, forward strand.
TGAAATTTGGTACAAGTATGGTACTGTGGGTATGGATCGAGGACATGTCGAGAAATCCAAGATGGCTGCCAAAATGGCTGCCACAGAATGGCCGCCATTCTTGAACTGCCCACTGTGACCTGATTTTTTCCACTTAGAGTTATGAAATTTGGTACAGGTATGGCACTGTGGGCATGGATCGGGGACATGTCGAGAAATCCAAGACGGCTGCCAAAATGGCCGCCACAAAATGGCCGCCATTCTTGAAGTGCCCACTGTGACTTTAGTTTTCAACTTAGAGTTATGAAATTTGGTACAGGTATAGTACAGTGGGTATAGATCGGGGACATGTTGAGAAATCCAAGATGGCTGCCAAAATTGCTGCCACAAAATGGCCGCCATTCTTGAACTGCCCACTGTGACCTTAGTTTTCAACTTAGAGATATGAAATTTGGTACAGGTTTGATACAGTGGGTATGGATCGGAGACATGTCGAGAAATCCAAGATGGCTGCCAAATGGCTGCCACAAAATGGCCGCCATTCTTGAACTGCCCACTGTGACCTTAGTTTTCAACCTAGAGATATGGAATTTGGTACAGGTTTGGTACAGTGGGTATGGATCGGAGACATGTCGAGAGATCCAAAATGGCTTCCAAAATGGCCGCCACAAAATGGCCCTCATTCTTGAACTGCCGACTGTGACCTTACTTTTCCAGTTAGAGTTATGAAATTTGGTACAGGTATTGGCCTGTGGCTATGGATCGGGAACACTTTGAGAAATCCATGATGGTGGCCATTTTGGCAGCCATCTTTCTTTATTCTTGAACTGCCCGTTGTAACCTTGAAATATTGCTTAGGGTTATGAAATTAGGTATTGGCCTGTGGGTTATAATCTGGCACACATTAATAGATTTCACATTAACAGACGAGCGTTGAAACCGTTTGCGGTTCTGGTTGTTGAATTATGGCTTATCAAGCTCATAGGCAATTATTACTTGGCTAACATTGTTATAAACCAGCGGTGAAACGTCTCACTACTGCCGGCGGTGAAACGTCCCAGCGGTGAAACGTCCTATAATCTTCCAGGGATGATGTAGCCACCAGCTGAAACTGCAAATTCGGGAATAATGGCGGCTAGTCCATTGACAGATTGTTATACCAGCGACAGCAGCGCACAATCTTCACCAAATCTATCAGATGATGAAGGTTGTGGTGAGAAAAAAAAATCTCAAAATGATTCGTGTGCGGATGTGGGTTGCCTGGACATTAGGACTCCAAGTTATCACCTTCAACAGTTGAAGGGCCTCTCTCCGTCGCTGTGGAACGATAAACATGCTTCTCATGTTTATAAAGGATTTAAAGTCACGAAATATATGATTGAAAACAACTTCATTTTTGATCCAACTCTAGACCAGGATTACCTTCGCCTGACCGAAGTTCTATATGGTAGACCAGACAGGGGCAATGAATGGTAAGTGCAGTACCGTACAGTTACTTTGTGATATGGGTGATTGATTGATTGATTGATCGATTTTATTTAGATATTTTTGCAGTCAATATATACATGTTTATAAAAAAGAAATTGTTTTAGGGTATATTCCTCTTTCAACAACCCAGAGAGCAGTGCTAGAGTTCATTCAGCCTGCACATCAGTAGATTCTCTGGGTGTCAGCCTGTGCTCCATAGTCTTAATTTTTATGAAATAAACAGGTATCATTCAGTATACAGGGGTGTCGATTAAGCAATTTTTTGAGGTCGCCCACAGGACTAGTAGCCCTACAAATTTACTAGTCCTGAAAATAATTTGGTAGTCCTGATTCAGCGCACATTCACACTGAATCTTAATTACCATGAAAGGGAAATTTTAAGAAACAATTAAACATGATGGATGTGTATTTTGTTCTCCTTGAAAGGTTTAAAGGTATGCACACAGGAGAGCTATTTCTAAAGTTTGGTTAAATTGGCCCCACTCTCCCCTATTGGTATACTAGGAATGTCATCGATAAGGCAGTAATCGATGCATCGCTAACTTCTTATCGATTGATATGTATCGATATGATAATTCACCTTATCTATATGTATCGCTACCAAATTTTCCACTATTTTTAGCCGCTATTGCGACTTTCTGCTGTCATGTATGTCTCTGGATTCACAATTATGCACTGTTCCTATCAATAAGAGAAGAGTGCAAGGCAGAATATTGATGAAAGAAATAGATTGGAATGTCTAATGGCAATTAAGAAGACGTATCTGTTCTCTTGCAATAAAATTTATGAGCTTTCTTCGACGACTACTTAAAGTTTGAAGTTATCGATACATATCGAATATCGATTAGTTTCATTTCGATAATCGTATCGACAAGAAATCCTTATCGATGACATTCCTACTAATCACTAGGTGGCAACACAAGACAGCATATATGTTCTGATCTGTGGCAATGCAAGAGCAGTCCACTTGTAGACAGCGGTGATCTGTTGTTTTACTTGTTTTGTTTACATTTTGGACTTTGCAGGGCTCAACTGAGAGGCTGGGGACTAATTATTTCATATAGACCAGCTGTTTAATACATTTCAGATATTTGACTTAAATTCTGGTAAAATCTGTAGAAATTGTGCCTTTAAAACTGAGACGTATCGCAAATTAGTTTTTCATTGAGAATATATTCGAATGATAATTGAGGTCTTTTTGTGGAATACTAAATTACTTTTCTTTATTTTAATCAAATTTAATCAAACTTAATCAAATAAATATTGTGTTTAATCTGATTTAATTGATTAAGATTGTAAAATGTGCTTAATCTAATCTAATCAAGCACAGTCTCCATTTAATCTAATCTAATCGATTAAAAAAATATTTATAAAATCAAAGACTCAACGAATTGGACCCTGCTATCGCGAGCATTAATGACAGTGTGTATCTGAAGACCTCAAATTGGCCAACACAATATGTACAGTTTTGTAAGGAAAATGTAACGATCTTGGTCAACATGGTCAAGGAAATTCTGAGAGACAGCTTAATTTTCCTGGGTATAGATGAATCGACTCGCAAAAACTGTCATGCTAACATTAGAAGGGTTGTCTCTTCTACACTTGGGATGGAATTTGAATGTTAATGCGAGCTGTTTTACTTATTCAGGTTGAGGACCAAGGAGAAGCTGGAGGAAGTCCTTGGACTGTTCTTCGTTCCAGGAGTAGAGAAGATGGCCAATGGGTTGTTTGATCGCGACATATTCGTCAAAGCTTCTGCATTGTTACAATACCAAATACAAATTGGAAAATATTCACAAGATGACACTGTCAAGTGAGTGAATTTCATCATCATTACAATCAGTGACAATAACTATCTGACGTTTGGTTGTTCCGTTATATAGTAGGGGTAGTCAGGCAGCCAAACTTTATTTTTTACCGTAACCCTGCACCGACGAATAAAGTAGTCCTCTCAACCATTCCGAAAAAAAACAGAGTTTTCCCCGTTTTTTAGCCTTAAACCCTGTTACCCTAATTTTAATGCAAAAACCCTGTTTTTTGACAACCTGGAAAAAGCTACTTTCTGTCCTCAATTGTTGGACTGCTAGTAAGGCAACCCAGAAAACACTCCGAGAATTAAGCTTGATTTGGATGCTGAGCTGCTGTTATTCTTCATCCGCTTTATTTTCACTGGGGCTAACGGCCGAGGGTAAACCGGATTACCCTCGGCGGTGCTCTTCATGACTGTAGAGTGCACCTTTTCAGATTTTTGGCATTATTTCGTGAAACATGCGTGCATAACATATATATAAGTTTGGGCTGGAACTGATGCTACAAATAAGTTTATGAGTCTGGGATGCTCCATTCATTGATAACATAAGCATAATTCATGAAAATGACCAATATTTGACAAAGACAAGGTCGAGGGTAATCAAAAGTGTCTGTCTGGAGAAAGGAGGGTAATCCAATTTTTTAACCGGCCTAACAGCGGAGGCCGGTTAATACAGGAGCTGTTAAATGGATCAGGTGAAACCATAAACAGTAGGCATAAACTGCAACCACTAGCTTGCAACCACACCAGATGTAAACCATGTTTGGTGATGACAGACAAGGTTTTTCGGACAATGTTTTCAAGAAATAATCGAATGCGAAATAAAGTAATCAACGTGTCAATTTGGTCAGATCGTTTTTAACCGACCTAACGTCGGTTATTAGAGGGGGTGGGTAGTGAAAGGGGACTTGTGTAAACCATGTCTGTGAGTCCATGTTGAAAAGTCCATCGGCCTGTCAATCCAGCTAAAGGTCAATCCTGTCGATGCATGCTGGATGACAGATACTCTGTACCGAAGACAATTCTGTTATAACTCTGAATCTATTAGCAAGTCTGGTAAATGAAAACAGAGAGATGGTTTGCTCTTACAAGATCCAAAGAATAACTGACTTTATTCAACAATACTGGGCCTTATATAGTCCCAGGTTTCCAGTCTGCCAGCAAGGCAGCTTGCCAGCTCTTCAGCCAATACAATGACATCATACATCAATTAATCACATTCACACAATTCATTTCCACTCCTGCAGATGTGGGCTATTCATTACAGAGTTCCAATGCCAGCTGGGTGGTTACACAATGTCCTTGAGGTTATCGCACAATGGCTGCTGAAGTGGCCCTATCCTTCACATCTGCTTATGATGTAGGGCACTCACGATTAACCGATTAATCGCCGCCGATTCGATTTTAGTTAAAAATCGATTCCAGTTTGCAAAATCGATTAATCTATTGTTTGTATATCTGTACCTGGAAAACATTGTATGGCTTTAAAGTTCAAGGTGCTGAGAGTGAATTGCAACTGGATTGGTCAATTGATTTGCTAATTGGATTGGTAGTGCCTGATTGAAGTAGGTTATAGAGAGAATGAAGTGTCAAGTCCTTATTGCAATTAGCATTTTTAATGGAATATCCAAGTCTTTTAGTCCGGCTGCCAAACCCCAGATTTCATGGGAACCTCGCAGTAGGGTCTGGACAATGTTTTTTTGTTGATTCTATATCTCTGAGATGTGCTCTTTCAGAATCTGAACGATGCCACTCTGTCATCGTTGGGCAATCCGCATAATATGCAAATTAAGGCGGCCATTACCAAAAATCTTGTTTTCGCCTGTATCTCAGTAACTATGAATGATATCAACATAATTTTGGTGTCTATCCCTATGTTTTGAGGGGTAAAGCATCCAACTAGGCCATTGCCATAAATGTCACACCAATAGTTTTTGCAGAATTGACATATTGAGGCCGCCATTACTGAAAATCTTGTTTCTGATGATATCTCCGGAACTATAGATGGTATCAAAATAATTTTGGTATCTATCCCCATGTTTTGAGGGTTAAAGAATGATATGAAGCCATTTCAGTAAACATCACACCAATATCTTGTATTGAACAGGCATATTAACAAAGCTGCCATAACTGAAAATCTTGTTTCCGACAATGTCGTGTTACTACAAATGGTATCAAAACACTATTGGTGCCTGACACCATGTTTTGAGAGATAAAGGAACGTATTAGGTTATTTTGATAAAGATCAAACAAATATTTTACGCTATATCTCACAACAGCCAGTGAAGTTTAGCTGAAAAACCATGTGATTTACACCATGTGGTTCATCATTGTGAACCACATGAATAATTATCTGACCTTGTCATGTACACAATGAGCAGTGAAGTGATGATGTCATAATGATTTGGGGCTCTGATTGGTCAGTGTGGCTGCCAGGGATATTTGTGGGCCTTCAAACAAAATAATGCCATATGCATATGATATGAAGTGACTCAATATATTTTGACTGGTGGTTTAATTTTTGTTCTGAGTTATAACTTTTTATCTCTGATGGTTGTACTCTTCTGTAACCTGACATTGACGACTCACAAGGTTAACTGTCAAGAACAACATCCTTTTATGTTTTATCACATAATAAGCATATGTGTATCAAAATAATTGTTGGGAAACAAACTAAGCCATTTCAGAAAGGATTGAGCAAACTATGTTGGATAGAAGTGCAAAGTCATTACAAACACTTCTTGTGCGGATGCAAATTGCCATTATTGATTTTGTACAGAAACAAGTCACTTGCAATAATATTGTCCCTGGAAACAGAATACCACTAATTTTCATGTCCATGCTTCCATTTATTTTAATTCTAGGCTGATTAAGAGCTCAGCTCAGGAGAGAGTTTGAATCCTCCAGGCTGTAGTATGTAATATCTTGAGTGCAAGAGCAAAGTAAATGTTATGTCAAATTATAAACGTTGACACAGTAACTACCTTATCAGATATGCTGGTTCCGGCAGTGTGCTTCCCCATGAAATCTGCAAAACTCTGGTCAAGTGGGCTATTGAACAAGATGTACCTGTAACAAAATCACACCTTATCGTTTCCAGCACCTCTGGAACAGCAACATTGTCTCTTGTGTCCAATGATACTGGATTACGCATTTGGGTCATTCCATGTCAAATGGACCAAAATTAGGTAACTTTCCATGGGTGGGTCTTCAAAAAAATTTCAAATTTTTTTGTTTAGTGTGTCTAACTATATAACGGAGATATGCAAAACGATTCAAGCCAATTCTTAATAGTTTTCAAGTTGCAGCCATATAACTGTATAAAGATCAGGTAGTTAGTATTAAAATTTGCCCTCGCTACTGCTTTTTTCAAGATCTACCTGTCTTGCAAATGCTCCTGCTCATCCAATTTTCAGTGTATCATCATGGAACTTGGTAATCTAATTAACAAGAATAATTCCAACATATCTTCATCTTTTTTTGAAATATCAGATCATCATGTAAGGCACACGGCCTGTTCAAACTTTAAGAAAAACTGGGTTCACGCAGCTTTTTAGTAATTTTTATCTCCATTACTACTTGACATACATATCCAAAATTGAGTAAATAGACTCTCAATAAGTAGGACTAACCTCCAAAAAATAATCGAGCTTGTCACTTTAATGAATCAAAAGTTACGGTTGGCTTAACATGGCACGTCATGCAATATACCAGCATGTTCAGGCTGCCGGACGAGCATGTGGTCCAGGCGGTACAAACCTGCAAATTTTTTTTATTGACACCTTATCATGTCTACTGTCTTTGATACAAAGATGGTTAATGTACCCTTTCTCAAAATATTTTATTTAAGGCCATTTGTATGTGAAGATTTTACCCTCGAAATATGGCACTAATCTGCATGCAGCTTTTTGGCAATTTTTATCTCCCTAACTACTCAACATACATAATCCAACATGTGGTAGACATATTCTCAGTAAGAAGAACTAGTACTAGAAAAAAATACAAGCCTGTCACTGTAACGGATCAGAAGATACGGAAGGTTAAACATGGTAGGTCATGCAATATCGCAATATGCTCAGGCCACTAAAGAAGCATGCCAGAACAGGTGGTAAAAGTCTGCAAATTTTTTTAAAATGCCTCAAATATGATATGAACTGCATCTGTGCAAAGAAGATTTATGTACCCCTTCTCAAAATATGTTACCATTAATTTTGACAATTTTACACGCAAAATGGTAACAGTCTTCATGCAGCTTTTTGGCAATTTTTATCCCAATAACAACTTAGTATACAAATCCAAAATTTGGTTTAACGCACTCTCTGTGAGTAGGACTATCTCAGAAAAAAAAATCAAGCTTGTCACTGTAGTGAATCAAATGAAAAAGGAGGCTCAACATGGCATGCCATGCAATATTGCAGCATGTCGTGGCATGATGTAACATGTTTAGCCTTCTGTAACTTCTAATCCAATATTGTGACAAGGCTGATTTTTTTTCTGGAGGCAGTCCTGCTTACTTAAAGTTTGTTTCCCACATTTCTTTATTTCTATGCTTAGTGTTTATTGAGATAAAAATTGCCAAAAAGCTGCGCGAGACTCGTACCATTTTGCTAGAAAAATCGTCAAAATTAATGCTCAAATATTTTGAGTGGGGTACATAAATCTTCTTTGCACAGATGCAGTTTACATCATATTTGAGGCATTTTTAAAAAATTTGCAGATTTTTACCACCTGTTCTGGCATGCTTCTTTAGTGGCCTGAGCATATTGCGATATTGCATGACCTGCCATGTTTAACCTTCCGTAACTTCTGATCCGTTACAGTGACAGGCTTGTATTTTTTTCTAGTACTAGTCCTTCTTACTGAGAATATGTCTACCACATTTTGGATTATGTATGTTGAGTAGTTAGGGAGATAAAAATTGCCAAAAAGCTGCATGCAGATTAGTGCCATATTTCGAGGGTAAAATCTTCGTATACAAATGGCCTTAAATCAAACATTTTGAGAAAGGGTACATTAACCATCTTTGTATCACAGACAGTAGACATGATAAGGTGTCAATAAAAAAAACCACATGCTCGTCCGGCAGCCTGAACATGCTGGTATATTGCATGACGTGCCATGTTTAGCCAACCGTAACTTTTGATTCATTAAAGTGACAAGCTCGATTATTTTTTGGAGGTTAGTCCTATTTACTCAATTTTGAATATGTATGTCAAGTAGTAATGGAGATAAAAATTACTAAAAAGCTGCGCGAACCCAGTTTTTCTTAAAGTTTGAACAGGCCGTGTGCCTTGCATGATGATCTGATATTTCAAAAAAAGATGAAGATATGTTGGAAATATTCTTGTTAATTAGATTACCAAGTTCCATGATGATACACTGAAAATTGGATGAGTAGGAGCATTTGCCAGACAGGTAGATCTTGAAAAAAGCAGTCGCGAGGGCAAATTTTAATACTAACTACCTCATCTTTATATGGCAGTAACTTGAAAACTATTAAGAATTGGCTTGAATCGTTTTGCATATCTCCGTTATATTGGTAGACCCACTAAATAAAAAATTTTGAAATTTTTTTGAAGACCCACCCATGGGACCATTGGTCCATTTGACATGGAATGACCCATTTACTAAATCAAACATGTCTACTTAACAGACCTGATTGAATGCAGGAATTCTGAGTAAGAACCAACTTCCAAATGGCAGTCTAAATATACCATCATCACTTTCTATATGAGTTATTTATACGAAATGGACAGTGTCGAAGCTCTCAAGGCCAGATTATATGGATGTCCACGGCCTTGGATGCTCATTACTCGGCCTGGACCTGCCTCAAGACCAGGTTTTGATGACCTTGGCCTCGGTCGCAGAGGCTCATACCTTGGTCTGGGCGGCATGTGTCCCTGCCTCAACTACAACACTGATAGTGGAGCATTTGTCACATTTTTCTACCAATCTGGCATGAATAAAATGTAATCAATGCAGGCTACTGAAAGCTCATTGAAAGGTTAGCAAATAATTATCTCTCCAAACGAAATTAATTGGATTACAAAGTTACTGTATATCATCAAGGAAAGCGAACTTCTTGACAATTATTTGTTGAGAAAAGCCTATTCTAGACTGGTCACTGACCAGATATGGTGATCATAAACTGTAGGAACCAGTGATGGAAATGGAAAATTTTCGTCGGGGGAGCCCTCGGCTCGTGCGGCAGCGGCTTGCCACTCCGAATATTCAAAAAGGGAAAGAATTCTTCCACCAGAGCATAATTTTGGCTAAAAATACCTTGAGGACTGAAAAAGTAACATGATAATTGTAATTTCACCACTGGTCATTGGGGGAGCTGTAGCAGGGTACAGCTCCCCCTGTTTTTTGATCAAGGGAGCTCAGCTCCCCCGAGCTCCCCCCCATTTCCATCACTGGTAGGAACTATTCTGAAACTGCCCTCATGCTTTTACCAGGCCAATGCACTACTTTTTTCAACATTAATTCCTCCCATTGGAAGATCTTGTGGGTACAGGAAAGAAGCCGTAAAAATAAAAATTCTAATGTTTATTCAAATTGTGCATTGTGTTATGATATAAATCATATAATATTATTCATTACAATTCTGCTGAAGTCTACATCCGTGATTGGAGGACAGCTCCGGAACTACTTTTCTCTTCTTGCCTAACTTTAATGCTTTAGAAGTTGAACCCAACCTCTCATCTTACGATAGAAGGACCTAGTTCTCCTTTTATGAACTCCAATACAGCAGCTGACATCACTGGAGAACGCCACCATTCATGGGTGCCCGCCAGTTGATCAACAGCCATTGTTGACATTGAATATTGCTCCGGTCTTTGGCAAGTCTAATCATGCAAGAGTGGTAGAAATAAGCGACAAAAGCTCCACTTTCAGTGTTATAGTTGAGGCCGGAACATTTGCCATCAAAACCAAGGCATGAGCCTCTGAGACCGAGGCCAAGGCCATCAAAACGTGGCCTCGAGGCAGGTCCCGAGACTTCCATAACTGGCCAAAGACACCCAAGACCAAGTCCAAAGCCGAGTATTCGATGCCAATCTAAAATAGACCTTGTGGCTGGCCTCGCGAACAAATACGGCCTGAAAGAGCTTTAACACTGTCAACTTGGTAAAAAAATAATTTGAACAAATAGAAAGTGATGATGGTATATTACGACTGCCATTTGGAAGTTGGCTCTTAGTCAGAATTCCTGCATTCAATCAGGTCTGTTAAGGAGACATGATTGATTTAGTAAATGCGTTATCCAGTATCATTGGACACAAGAGCCAATGTTGCCTTTCCAGAGGTACTGGAAACGATAAGGTGTGATTTTAGTACAGATACATCTTGTTCAATAGCTTACTTGACCAATATTTTGCAGAGTGTTATTTCAAATTATAAACATTGATGCAGTAATTACCGTATGAGGTATGCTTGCTTCGGCAGTGTGCCTCCCCATGAAATCTTGTTTGGCTGTTTCACTCAAAATAATATATGCTCACAGCCTTGAGCATTCAAATTTTTCTTCTGAGCGCTTAAATGGCCTTGAATTAAAATAAATGGAAGTGTGGACATGACAATTGGTGGCTTTCAGTTCCTAGGGACAAAATTGTTGAAAGTGACTTGGCAAAATGTATCAGCACAAGAAGTGTTCTGTTACGACTAAAATGCACTTGAATACAATGATATTTAACTCAGTCCTTTCTGAAATGGCTTAGTTTGTTTCTCAACAATTATGATATATGCTTATTATGTGATAAAACATGAAGGTATGTGGTTCATGGCAGTTAACCTCGTGAATGTCAGGTTACAGAAGTATACAATAATCAGTGATAATAAGGTATATATATCTCAGAACAACAAAAAAACCATCAGTCAAAAGATATTGAGTCATTTCACGTGGCATTATTTTGTTTGAAGGCCCAAGAATACCCCTGGCAGCCACACTGACCAATCAGAGCCCCAGCTCATTGTGTCATGACAAGGTCAGATAATTATTCATGTAGTTCACAATGATGAACCACATGGTATAAATCACATGGTTTTTCAGCTAAACTTCACTGGCTGTTGTGAGATACAGTATAAAATACTTGTTTATCATTGTTAATATAACCTAATATGTTCCTTTATCCCTCAAAACATGGTGACAGGCACCAATAGTGTTTTGATACCATTTGTAGTAACACGATATTGTCGGAAACAAGATTTTCAGTTATGGCAGCTTTGTTAATATGCCTGTTCAATACAAAATATTGGTGTGATGTTTACTGAAATGGCTTCATATCATTCTTTAACACTCAAAACATGGGGATAGATACCAAAATTATTTTGATACCACCTATAGTTCCGGAGATATCATCAGAAACAAGATTTTCAGTAATGGCGGCCTCAATATGTCAATTCTGCAAAAACTATTGGTGTGACATTTATGGCAATGGCCTAGTTGGATGCTTTACCCCTCAAAACATAGGGATAGACACCAAAATAATGTTGATATCATTCATAGTTACTGAGATACAGGCGAAAACAAGATTTTTGGTAATGGCCGCCTTAATTTGCATATTATGCGGATTGCCCAACGATGACAGAGTGGCATCGTTCAGATTCTGAAAGAGCACATCTCAGAGATATAGAATCAACAAAAAAACATTGTCCAGACCCTACTGCGAGGTTGAAGCTCACGGCCGCCGGACTATTTAAGCTCTGCTTCAAGACAATGATGTAAAAAGATACAGAACTTTTCCCAGTGTCTAGAATGGCGGGAAAAGGGCGATTAATAGATTACGATTCGATTTTAGGCAATAGATTAATCGATTTTGAAATTCTGTAATCGTGATAGCCCTATTATGATGTGGCATACCAATTAGGATCCCAAGCTGCTCAGGCAGCTGCTCTGTAATCCACATACAAACATATGCCTTGCAAAATGTGCAAGGGCTTGTTACATTCAACATACAGTTCATCAACATGATAAAATAAGAGAAACAACAATTTCTACCAATCTACATCCTGGGCATATATGTGTGAGTTGATATTTATCATTAATTTTCCATCCTAGTTCTCTGCACAGGTCTCCCCTCTTTTTTTAAGGTCAATCATTAGGCCACACATAATTGATCTTTAGCTTCTCGGATCCTCTCAAGGCCCTTTTTCTAGGGTCGGTCGGTAGGACAACAAAAAAAAAGATGAAAAAAAATTTTTTTATAATGTCAAAAAAAAAAATTTTTTTTTTTTTTCAATTTTTTTTTTCCATCGGCAGGAAATCTATTGTGTCGGCGGGTCCGCGAAGCTAAGAATCAATTATGTGTGGCCTTATTTTGAAAGTGTAGGACATATGGGCTTATGTGCTTATCTGCAAAACACTGTTGAGCTTTGAGATGATCCATTTATGTAAGAGATGAGAGGCTAGGATGATGATGCAAGGCATCAGTGGCGCTGTGCCAATGACAATAGTTATTGTACAGATATGTAATCTACTTCTATGTTTATCTACTGAATGTGGCTGGAGGATCGAGCATTTTTGTGTTGTTGTTTTTTTTTGTTTTTTTTTATGATACAACAACTACGGCTAAGGTGATTAAGAAGGCTAAGCTGATAGAAATGAAATGATAGAGAATGCATTGTGACACAATACGACTGATAAAGTAAGCAGGAGGGATAGAAGATTACATCAGGATGATGAAGCATGTACATATGGCTGCTTTACTCAAACGAGCAGCATGTGTTTGAGACATTGTATCACCTCCAGGTGAGCCTTCTTCTGTATCGCTGGGGATGGAGTATGACAGTCACGCTTGGCGCCCCTGGGTAAATACTGTCTTTGTCTCTTCACTGACTGATTGAATGCAGCGTCTGGAGTGGGACGTTTCGTCTGAGGAGCCGGCCTTGGCCCTATCTCCGTGGTGTTGTTTGTGGGTCTGTGTGAGCTGTGAGAGTCAGTGGACGTGGAGGAGTGGGTTCCTGAGTGGGAGCCTCGTGTCGTTCCGTCCTGCTGACTGGGATGTATGGCTTGTGCCCTCGGTATCTTTGTGATTTCCTTGGCGGTGGCTGTTGTGGCGTTGTGTCAGGAGGGGCAGGTATAGGTGGACTCCTGGCTACTATGTCTGCATATGATGGTCGTGCATTTACTGCTGTGTCGACTTGTACAGGCTGCGGTGGAGGATTCGTCCCCAATTGTTGACTTTCTTTGTACTGTCCCAGGTGCACGTGTTGAGGCGTTGTGTTGTTGTTGGTAGGTTGACGTCTAGCCTGTGAATGTGCTGTTGCCTTGGCGCCCGCTTGTCTTACTTCTTCGATCCCTGCGTGGTATGAGTGCGCACCTGTGTTGTGCCTGTACGTGTCCTGCGTTTGGCCGTCGATGTGGACGCTGTGGGGGGTTGCTCCTCTCTAGGCCTTTTAGGGTTACGTAAGAGCGGATGGCCTCTACTTGACTGAAGAGGTGTGGAGTGACTTTGTAGAGTGCTGCTAGTGGGGTTTCTTTGGCTGCTATTGTGCAGTGGAGCGTTGCCAGGGGTAGTTTGCGTGGACGTGGAAGGCCTGAGCTGGTGTTGCTCCTCCAGTGGCGTATCCCGTGCAGCTATCGGCTGTGTTGTATGGTGTGCCTGTACTTGAGGCAGGGGCGGATCCAGTGGTCGTAGGCCTGTAACCCTGGTGGAGACTCTGGGGTTGCATTTGGGCGCAGGGTTCACCTCGTCCCACACTATGTTGGGATCTACCAACTTGACCTTGTTGATATTGAGTGTTTTTGTGGTCCCTGTTTGCTGGTGGCGTAACCAAACGACTTTGCCCCTGCATCTTGTGATGGTCCAGTGGGGATCCCATTTGGATGCCATTGTGAGAGGTTCATTAATCTTGATGACCACTGAGTCGTCAACATGGAGTTGCCCAGTGTTTGCTTGACGCTGGAGTCGCTCCCTGTTGTGACGTCTTGATTCTGCTGTGGCCTGCGTTGCTGCCTCAAGTGCCTCTGAGATGTCATGCAGTCTGGGATCCAAAAGTGACGTGGGGCCCAATAAGCGTGATATTGGTAGTCTGGCTCTGCGTCCACATAGCAGAAAGAATGGGGTGTGACCTGTTGTTGTGCTCACTGCATTGTTGTATGCCGTGACGGCTAAGCCTATTCTGTCCTGCCAGTCGTCCCTTGAGTTATTCATAGCTTTGGTCAAAATGGACTTAAGTGTGCCATTGAAGCGTTCCACTCGACCATCGGCTTGCGGGTTGTAGCTCGTGGTACGACGTTGTTCGATGCCTAGGTCCCTGAGGTATTGCCTGAGGGCATTGGCTCCGAATTCTTGGCCGAGGTCATTGAGGATGACCACAGGATAACCGTGCCTCGGGAAGAACTCCTGGGTCCATTTGGTCCATACCTCCTTGCTGGTTTTGTTGGCAATGCGGTAAGCTTCAGCCCACCCTGTGCAATGACAGATCATGGTGAGAATGTATTGATTCCCTTTTGGACTCTTGACCATGGGGCCTATGAGGTCTGCTGCCACAAATTGCATCGGAGCTTTCGGAAGCGGCATCTGGCCCATGGGTGCCCTTGGTGTCCTTTTGGAGTGGATGATGCACGTGGGACATCTGGCGATGGTTTGCTTCACCTGTGGCATCATGCCAGGCCAAATGAATGCTTCTTGTAGCTTGCGCAGCGTCTTCAAGTCAGCCATGTGGCCTGTCTCTTGATGTGCTTGCAGAATGAGGTCCTCTCTGACCGAGGGGGGCACGACCAGTCGTGGGTGATGATGTGCATATCGATGAGGTGGATTTGTGGTGTATAGGAGACCTTTTATGATGGTATAGCCCTCCTCATTTTGTTGTCCCTTGAGCCATTCATCCAGTAGGTGCTGTTGCCTGGCGATAGCATGGAGATCCAAACCATGTGTGTCAATGGTATCTTCGTCAGTTGGCAGGGGGGGTAGCTCGTCTCCTAGATGCCAATCCTCCGTATGGAATGTTCATATGGAATCATTCCAATTGCCAAAGGAGCATACTGGTTCTTTCCACTCTTCGATATCATCACTGGCCTGGGACGTATTCTGCTTAATGCGAGAGAGCATGTCTGCTCGAAAGTTGAGCTTGCCCTTGTGATATTCCACCTTGCAGTTGTATTCTGCGAGTAGCACGGCCCTTCTCTGTATCTTTGTGTTGTTCATGTCCTTTGTGAACAGTGACGTCAGCAGCTTGGGGTCGACGAACGTTCTGAAGGACGCGGCCCATAAGTACGGCCTCAGTTGGGTAAGCGCGTACACGACGCCGAAGGCCTTGCGTTCGATCGTTGCCCACTTCCGTTGAGTCTCGTTGAGCTGCTTAGAGAGATAGACGATGGGCCTCTCCACTCCTCTATCGTCGACCTGGCATAATATGGCCCCCACGGCATATGCGCATGCGGGTATCCTAGCAATTTGAGTTGTTTTAAGCCGAAGACGCACTTGGTAGGATTTAACTTCAGATTGTAGCGACGTAGCCTCTGGAAGACCTCTTCGAGATGTTGGATATGTTTTGCTTCCGTTCGGCTGAAGATTATGACGTCATCAATGTATAGTAAAGCGGAAGTGCCCAGCAGCCCTTTCAGGACGACCTCCATGGCCCTCTGGAATAATTGTGATGAATTGCATAACCCCATCGGCATTCTGGTCCAGTTGAAGAGTCCTCGATGGCATATGAACGCGGTCTTGTCCTGGCTGTCCGGATGCAATGGAATCTGATGGAAACCAGATTTGAGGTCTGTTGTGGAAAATATTGTGGCCCCATGCAACTGGTCTAATATGTCCCGAATGAGAGGAATGGGATAGGCGTCCTTGCGTGTCACTTTGTTGAGTGCAGTGAAGTCTATGCAAAAGCGTGGGCCCTCATCTGAATTTGGTTTATCGACGAGGACCACTGGGGAAGCTCATGGTGAGGACGAGGGCACGATTACACCTTGTGCCAGAAGGTCATCCAGTTTAGCGTCCAATGCTTGCCGACGAGCTAATGGTAGTCGGTATGGTCTGCGCTTGATGGGTGGTCCCACTGTCTCTATGCTGACCTCAATGTCTGGGTGACATCAGAGGGATACTGCGGCCGCGCCACGCCAGGGTGCCTGTAGCATAATTTAAGAGTGCACCTTCCGTGGCCAAAATGTCTCGACCCAATATCATTGGGTGGCCTATGTCTGCGACCACTATCACTGGAATCGGTCTCAGTGAGTCTTCTTGTATCTGTGTAGATCCCAGGACTGTGATGTCATGCCCATTGACACCACTGAGTTGTACAGATTTTTGAAGGGGAGGTATGGTGGGATTAAGGTCTTTCAAGGTCATATATTCTGTGCGCCGCAGCACTGAGCGAGATGCCCCAGAATAGATGAGTACGTGCGTGGTTCGTCCATAGAATTGTAGTTCCACATACACGCACTCACCAGCTGCGGCGCTTCTCAGTTTCCCGAGGCCGAGTCAGAATTGCGGCCTCCTTGGCGTTGATCCCTAGGACGTTTTCGATAGTCACGTGCAATGTGTCCCTCTTCAGGGTCCCCACCGGACAGGGAAAACAGGGAAAATGTTGAAAAAAAATTCCCTGCAGGGAAAACTCCGGGAATTTGAAATTTGACCTGAAATTCAGGGAAAACACAGGGAATTTGGTTTTACATGTGGTAATGAGTGCAAAAAGCCCTCTATTTGAAGCAAAATTCCGTAAAAGTCATTGTTTTTGGTGTCCGATTAGCGATGATATTGCCGTGATAACAACGCTAAGCCCGAATAAGGTCAGGGAAAATGTCCGGTGAAACAGGGAAAATTCAGGGAAAATCAAGGGAATTTGCTTGCTAAATTTCAGTGGGTACCCTGCTATTTGTGACAGTAGCTGCAGATGGGTCGTCCTTGGTCGACAAATCTGTATTGCTCTTGCCTTCTGGAGTTGTCCTGACGTGAAGATCCTGGCTGCCGTTTGTCATCTTGAAGTGTTGCCATGAGCTTTGTAAATTGAGTGGCCTCAGAAATTTTTGGAAAAATCCAAGATGGCTGCCAAAATGGAGACCATATTTTGAATTGTCCACTGTGACTATAGTATTTCACTTAGATTTCTGAAATTGGTATGGGGTTTCACTCAGGGCTCCCCTCAGAAATGTTTGGAAAAATCCAAGATGGCTGCCAAAATGGCCGCCATATTGTGAATTGCTCACAGTGAATTTACTATTAGATTTATGAAATTTGTTATGGCATTTGCTAAAGGGTCTCCCTCAGAAAATTTTGGAAAAATCCAAGACGGCTGCCAAAACTTAATCGAAACTCTTTGCAGCTGTTATTGCCACCTATTGAATCCGTTGATTCTTGTTGAAATTTGGCATGGGGGTTAATATAAGACTAAGACTAAGACTTCTTTATTGGTCATTCATGTAAAATATAAACAATTATACAGAATGAAATTGTTGCTGCAAATATTTGACATAATGAAAGAAACAAATTAAACAAAGCATTAGTTTGCTTGCACAGCTGACCATGGTTTCATGACATTTAAAATGTTAATTGCTTGAGGAATGAAAGAGTTTCTGAACCGTACGGTTTTGCACAAAGGCACACAAAGTCTGGCTCCATGGGGTAAAAAATACATGAATTTGTTTAATGGATGAGACTCATCCTCATACACTTTCACAGCAATACGCTCACATGTCGACCTGTACACATCAATTGGATCATATAGAGTGTCATTTTTGGTAATTCTGATGGCCCTTTTTCTTAACTTCATATAATCATTCTGTTGTTTCTTAGTACATGAGTTCCACCAACATACAACTGCATAGCACATGACACTTGCAACAATGGAGTTATAAAACAGGCTTATAATGCTACCATCAATATTAACATTGCGTAAACATCTTACATAATACATTCTCTTATGAAGTCTGGTCATAGCAAATTTACAATGAGAGTCCCATTTAAGGTTATCTTGAATATGTATTCCCAAATATTTATATGAGTTAACCACTTCAACAGCAGAGTTATCAATAGACATAGGAAGTTTGTCACATGCATTTCTTCTAAAGTCAATGATTAGTTCTTTGGTCTTAGATACATTCAAATTTAAGAAGTTATCTCTGCACCAGTTATTGACAAAGTTTACAGTATTAAAATACATAGATTCATCATTGTCTCTGTTAATGAGTCCTACTACTGCAGTATCGTCGGCGTACTTCATTATTCTGCAATTGCTGTTACTTGTCTGCAGACTGTCTGTGTATACAATAAACAGGAACGCTGAAAGACCCTAATACTCCTGTCGAAATTGACTCCAAAGTTAAATGAGTTTTGTGAAGATACCGCTGGTTGCTGAAGTCATTCAACCTCGTGAAATTGAAGCAGGTACTCCCGGACGATATCTGTGTGGTCCCCTGGTGAAATATTGACATTTTTATTCCGTATTTGTGGGTTTTATCGGCGCCACGTCCAACGGAAGAACCGGAAGTAGTTTCCTGTGCAGACCAAAACAAACAACAACATGGGTTCTCCATCAAGGGAGCGTGATGGGCATGAATTAGAAGACCATGAGAACGATCTGTTAACTATTAGGACAGCTACAGAACACGTCTGTCCACTCAACAGTCAAGAACCCTCTAAACCTGGTGACAAGCTTGTTTCATGTATGTTATGTGCAAGGAAATATCATGTTGCATGTGTTGATGTGAAGTCTAAAGCTGCAAATCCTATCTTCACGTGTTGTGAGTGTAGCTCAACAATTATCAGTTTAAAGGACATTGCAAAAGATTTGACAGCATTGAGGTCGTCTTTTGCTGACAAAATGACACAAATGCAAGCTAGCATCAAGTCTAGTGAGGAAACAAACGCTAAACTCATCAATGAGAACTCTAAACTGCAGAAGCAAGTCGCCTCTCTAACTGCTGACTTTAACAAGATGAAGTGGTCCTCCTTCCGGCAAGAAGACTGCGGCAAACCTGAACTTTTACTGTCCGACTTCACGCTGTCTGATGTTGGTCGTGACAACCTCAACAACACGCATGTTATCCATAAGCCGGACGCCACTGTCGAAAAAATGTCTGATGAACTTGAAAAACTCCCGAATGATAAATATGATCGCGTCATCATCCAAGTTGGTTCCAACGACATCGCTGAAAGTTCTGTGGGTGACGTCATCCCGAAATTCTCAAGACTACTCGATGTCGCTAAGACTAAGGGTGCCAAGGTGGCAGTGTCCAGCGTCTGTCCCAGACTTGACAAGCCCCAACTAAATGATAGAGTCGAGGGCCTAAATGCACATCTTAATGGTGCATGCTCTGATCGTGACCACGACTTCTTGGATAACACTCCATCTTTCACCTTGGGCGACGGTTCCATCAATGACGGGTACTATCAAGGGAACGGCCCTAATCTCTCCAAGGCTGGTACAAACAAAGTTGCAACAATTTTGAAATTGAGGACAAAAGGCGGCGTTGTGGACATCACAAAATGACCGGGAAAACATGGTGAACGCAGACCACAGGCCTCCTCCCAAAAGAAGTTCAACAAGCCCACACGGAGCAGATATGGCAGCCACCTCCCCGAAACAAGAGCGAATACCAACAACTATGTTTCGCGCACCTCTCCCCATGATGTCTACTATAATAGTGATGCCTGCTATTTCTGTAATGAACCTGGACATGCAACCGATAACTGCAGACACAACGGGCCTGTCAGCTGCCACTACTGCGGTGACAAGGGACACAAAGAAAAACATCATCACTCTCCCACCTACTCGAATGATTACTCGTACTAGGTAATCGGCCAAGAAGACTCGGCCGCTTCCGAAAATTGTGTGCCCCCCTTACCTGCTCGTGAAGCTTGGATTATTAGTAAATGTGATGAGCTCATAAATGCTCCACTGCCTACTGAGAACAGTGCAGATGCTGGTGATGCGTCTTCTCAGTCTGACATATGGAAAGATCTTAAACTTTTGAGGAAAAAACATCCTACCTCTCTCATCATAGGCTTCTTAAATATTAACAGTATTCGCAACAAATTTACGTTTTTACTAGTGATGGGAATCGGTCTGACTTTAAAAATCGATTATCGGATGACCCTTCCGATTCGATAATCGATTCTAAATCGATTATTTTTCTTACCAAGAAATTTCCTCAATCTTGACAATTATTGCACTATAACACAAATGGTAAAGATATAACACAAATGTTACAGATATAATTCTTCCTGTGTTAAATAGATCTCTCCAAGAGCTTTAAAATGATGGGTGATAGCTCTCTGTGGAACAAATAGTCTTCATAAAATAGGAAAAGACAAAAATCGATTTTGAATTGGTCCAAAAAAACAAAATCGATTTTGACAGTGGCGATGATTATCGGCGATATTTTCGTCGATCACTACAACACTAGTTTTTACAGGAAATTTTCAGTGCTGGTCTCGTGAATTGTTTAAGTGTTATTGAATCAAAAATTGATGACAGTTTCCCTGATGCCCAGTTCGCTGTGGAAGGTTATAGTCTACTAAGGCAAGATCGTACTCAGTCAAGTGGTGGTTTAATGACATTCGTAAGAAGTGATCTTCCGCATATTCGACGGCCGGACTTTGAGGTCAATAATGATAGCCTTCAGAGTCTTTGTACGGAAATGTGTGTAAACAAAGAAATATGGCTTGTAAATACAATCTACAGGCCCCCTTCATCTTCTCTAGAAGAGTGCCCTCCATACATTTGCTGATAAGATGATGATACGTAGTGGAAATATAATTATCATGGGTGATACGAACATCAACACTCTCAATCCCGGCAAAGCAAGCTTTGTTGAAGACTTCACGAATACTTTTTCATTTACCCAGATGGTGCGTAAACCTACTTGCTTTAAGGGAAATCCTTCCCTCATTGACCGTATATACACCAGCATTCCAAGGCGGCTATCCTCTATTACAAACTTTAATTGTGGTCTTAGTGACTTTCATAACTTTATTGCAACTTGTACCAAGATATGGGTACCTGCCAAATGTTCCAAATTACGCTTCTATCGCAGCTATAAACATTTTAATGAAAACAAATTCCTTAATGATTTAGAAGCTACCCCTTTTCACATTGCTGATATTTTCACGGATATCGACGATAGCTATTTTCAGTTGGAGTCGGTGTCGAAAATTAAAGGTATGACTCCTGACTCCTAAAAATAATTAATATAATTTACAAAAACACAGTTACAAAAATGTGAAATGAATCCCGAATTTTAAATAAAACTTCCTAAGCAAGCATTTATGTACAAAATACTATGAATACTTTGTAGAATGACTTTTTCTTCCCTGTTAAACATGTAATATTTATGTGCAATAATGCCGATAAGCGGAGTCGGGAGTCGGAGTCGTAATTCAAGAGACCCAAGGAGTCGGATTCGCTTTTCAGAAAGCCAAAGGAGTCGGGAGTCACTTATCACCCGACTCCAAAGCCCTGGTTACAAGTACTTATTACCTCAGCTGTATGTGTGTCATGGAGTTATACTTATGAACAGCAAAGAGGGATACAGTCTCCCTGAATGAGGTGAGAAAGCAGGTTTTTCTAAGTTGTTGCTTCTTACATTCTAAGTAGACACTCCTGGTGGGTGGGCTGGAATGCTGCCTAATCGAGATAGCTGGTCCCACACTGGACTGACTGGTCAAATGTAGTACAAGCATGTTCTCTGTCACTGCATGGTGGATGTGCAGTAGCTTGATGATGCAACAGCAAGTGCAGCAAAGCCAGCTGCCTGCACTTCCCTGTGTTAATGCATGGGAGGTGGTCCAAATTGCACCATGAAGTTTCTTGTTTCAAGGCCCATGATATCTTGCGCCACTGCCATCATGTGCTAAATCTGGCAACCAAAAATCTGGCAGGCAAATTTCCAAGAAAATGTCACCTGAAATGTGGATAAATACCACTCAATTTTGCAATATCACTGCAGGAATATAAAGATATGGAGGTAGGAAGAAGAATCATCAACCGAAATATGGTTTTCAGGTGTGTGAACCCAGAAAAATTAACCGAATCGCTCGGTTCCTCTAATATCGTCCGCCGATACTTTTGACAGTTGAAAAACAACTGGAAATACTTCGTTAAAAGTGTAAAACATTTTATTGACACCCAAAACCCTGACAATATATTTATCTTGTTGCAGAAAGGCGCAGATTGCCCTGGAGAGCTTCTTCACTCGCTTTATAAAGGATGTTAAAGAGAGCTACGCTTCCGGTCAAGCTGAAGAACAAGACGAGTTGAAAAAGGACAAAGGAAAGAAAAAACAAGTGGCAAAACTGAAGGAGGGCAAATTTGAACACTACTTGGAAACGCTGTTTTATATCTTGTCCAAATTAACTGGGGATAATCCAGAACTGAGGTAAGAATGCTTTTCTGTTAAGTTTTAGAGACCACAAAGGCACAAAATATACTAAGTGATATTTCCTGAAATTAATTTTTAATGGAGTTGTGAAGACACCATTCTTAGAGTCACCATAATAGTCCAGCAGCTGAAGACACAAATCATCATACTTTAACGCGTGCTCTATAGCAACACAATTCACCAAATCCAGCTTGGTTGCTATGCTCAATGTAGCCACTAACTGCCATCCCGCTCACTCCCACTACCCAACTATGCCTATCAACTTCATCCTACCTCTTTTCTCCATGTCACTGGGGGGTCCCCTAATCCCTACTGCTCAACAGTATTCCGTAATAATCCTTCAAAAGTCTTCATTTCTCATGCCCCATCCACCACTCCATTTAATGTAAAAAATACTTTGACAAATTAACAACAGAGGGCTCTGCAAACACAACCTACACACACAACTCCCCTACTGGATTATGTATGAACAACATAATGCCCCTGGGTCCTAGCCACACTTTAGCTGTTTAGTTATGGGGTAGGGGTGTCAACTTATGCTATCAAGCGCCAATTGGTGTAATGTTTGCCAATTTCTTTCAAACTTTCTGCGTTTCAAAAACATTATTAGGAAAGATCAAATCCAAAATTACCGGGCGATAGCTCAATTATTTTCAGATTTATGATAAAAATAAGTTTGAAAAATTGGAAAAAATACTGAAAAACGTCCATTTTGTAAAATAGTCATTACACTCCAAATTTGGACCCGAACTGTTTGATTTTTTTTATACAATGCCAGTGACACCTTAAACTAATAAATCGAAGCAGTAAAGTGGTTTTCCACAAGAATGCCTGTCAAACAGAAATTTTCAAGTTGACTGATTTATCACACTCACTGCTCCACCACTGAGTACGGTAACGTACGTTACCGTCTCCTAGTGTCATGGTGGCCCAATGTTTGGCTGTTGAGGCTGAAATTTGTTCTGGTAAATCAGCTTATTTTACATTGTTTTGCTGTGCTCTTGGGTGTCATGTAGCAGCCTAAACTCACATAGAATCAGTGGATCACCTAGAAATATTGTTAACTCATAATTTCATGTTGAAATTGAGCATGATAGAACTGAATCGTGAGACGGTAACGTGATTTGCGGGAAACGGTAACGTGTGATATTAAAGAAAATGACAAAAGTCTGAGCTATCAGGGCCTCACAGCCAGCCAGACAATGCCATGGCTAAAGTCCACAGGTCTATTTTAAAGTCAAAGAAGGTACATAGACCCCTAGGCCTACATAATGATCTGTTTGTGTACATCATCACCCAATGGAAAGTATTCACGTTACCGTCTCCAGCCTTTCACGTTACCGTACTCCCTCTCAAAACATGTTTTCACGTTACCGTTCTCTCGCTCTGGAATTTCACAGGCCAGTTGCAGCTTTCTCATGTCACTATGTTGAATGTAAACTTATCCTGTATGTTTCATATGCGTAATTGGTCAGATTTTGATGTAAGAACATGCAGGAACTTGTGTAGATTTAAGATAATGGACCTGCTTGGGGAAGGAAGGTTTATGCCTGCCATGACACTAGGAGACGGTAACGTACGTTACCGTACTCAGTGGTGGAGCAGTGACACTGAAATCCAATATTCATGAATTTTTTGCCTACTTTAAACACATCCCAAAATCTTCATATTTCACATGGTAGTTCTTTACCTAATAGTGCATGAGTAAAATAAGTATCATTGTCCAAATACCACTGGTTATTAGCCTGGCTCACCAGGCTAATTCAGGAGTAATGGCTTGAAAATATTGTCTGTCAGCTCTACTGTTCAATACCTATAGGTTCAATATATCTGTTTTTGTGTTTTATTGGTTTGTTAGGGTAGCGAGATGTATGGAAATTACTTTTTTTTTTCAATTTCACAAATTTTTTTTTTCCCATAATTTTTTTTTTCCAAGATTTAAAAAAAAAAAAAGTTCAGATAGTGTTATTTTACACAGCAAATTCTTACTATTAATTTTAGTACATGGCAGGAAATGATATTTGTCTTATTGCATGACTACTGCAATCCATTTACACTATTTTTTCTCCATTTGCAAATAAATAAAATATTATCAAAGTTGAAAAAACACTAAACTTGGGTGCTCATCTTCAGAATGAAGGACTCAAATACACACATATTTTTATATATCCTGTGACTAGCAGAAATCCTGCGCTCTGATTGGCTGATTAGTCACAGTATATATCACAGGCCCCTCAATCTCTTCCCCTGATACAACAGTCTCCCATCCCTCACTAACATCCCACTATATGTTTATACTTGTATGAAGAGTATTGGAAGGGGCAGGCTTGCAGGGAAGAGATTGAGGGGCCTGTGGTATATATTACAGTTGTCTAACGGGTAAATGTGGGATATGAAGATATGTACACCCGAGAATGTCAATGTACAACGAGGCCGCTAGGCCGAGTTTTACATGACATTCGAGGGTGTACATATCTCATGTCCCACAATTTACCCATTAGATAATTGTTTTGTACCATGAAACCCCCTATTATCACAAGAAAGTTAAGAAATTACAAGCAAAATTGTGAAAAAAGAAATTTAATCAGACTCAAGAAAATGTCTTATATCATTAACTTCACCATTACAAAAAAATGGGTTTTTTTCCCAGGAATGAATGGTTATAGTGGTTGTTTCATTATAACCACCATTTGCACCCCCCTCTTTTTTTAGAGATACAAATCTTTGACACAAAAAACAAACAATTGATGGTGTGAAAGAGAGGTTGAGAGACGTCACCATGGTGACACAATTGTCATGTCACTTCTCATGCTGCAGTGCTCCAGTGTCAACTAGAATCGCTAGCGATAATAATATGACCGGCCGGCAGTGCTGTACGTCTTTTGGTTGTGAAGTGCAAGCAAGCGTGATTGTGGGAATCTGTATTAAAAACATGAATAATGATTTTTGTATTGAGAGGAGCAAAAGCCCTTCTTGTATGCTTTCTTATGAAATTTGCCAGTAGTTATGGAAATGAGGGCGATTTCGCCAATTCACATATTTCCGTAATTGTTAGACAATTGATTGTTGCATTGCTAGATAGATGTTTTACAGAGCTTTATAAAATGATATGTGTTTTGACTGTTTGGTCCCAGTGGAGTAAATTTCTCGTAAATATTTGAAGCGAAGGGCAGCATATGCTGATTTAAAAAAAGGTTAAAAATAGTTTTGAGAGTGCAATATTCAACGGTTTATGAGGAGGTATATTTTCACGCGCATAAACTGAATAGTGACGCCAGAATGCAAATTCCTCTAATACTGGCAGGTACTCTCTGTCATATGAAATTCACAAGAATGCATCTTTTTGTGAAAAATTTTTCAACTTTACAATCTTAATTCTTGAGATGAGACTAAGACAACCTTGAAATAAATAACCAGCTGATAACCGTACAACCAACTGAAGACACAAAACCAACCAAGGATCTTCCACCAAGCACAGTATGGCTAATCCACAATCAATCAAACTTTTGATGAAAATCACATGCTACTATGATGCTAGCATTTTCATAATATTGGCCATTTCAGACCTCCTAGCCAAAACTCGAAGAAAAAAAAATTATATACATATATGAAATTTGTTCAGTCAAATATTGGACATTATTTTGTATGCAGTTTTTGAGTACATAATTGGGAAAAATTCAAGTGTAGGAGTTCCACTTCACAAATCCCACACAGATGTGAAACAAATATATTGGTGAAGTCACAAAATTCAACAAGTATCGAAAGACAATTTTTTAGTTGGTAAAATGCCGGATGTCCTTCAGACCGGCAATCTTTTCTTGGACTGAACTGGACCATTTCAAAGTTCAATTTTTTTTGGAATGGCATAAAAATATACAAAATTGGTCCCAATGTAGGAGTTTTGTTGTATCGTATTAAAGGAATTATAGGAAATATATAATGGAGGTCTGGAAGGTCTGCGACCTTTGATGTTAAACTTGTCTTATGAATGAAAATAACACTGATGACAAAATAAACAAAACAAGCTTACAAAATCATGTCAAACGAGCATTTTTAATTAGGAATCAAAATAATGGGAAACACTTTCTCAATGTGTAACAGTGATGTGTTATGATCTATTAGACAGTAATTTAGACTTTAAAGGTGAATACTGAACTCAATGATTTTTTTCGAGGAGGGGGTACTAAATATACGCGTCAAACCTAAGGGTGGGGTACTAAAAATCAGCATGAAACTCAAGGGGGGGGGGTATCAATTTTTGACGGGACGTTCCAGCAAAACATGGGCAAAGCTTCTTTCTAATTGAATAACCCGTTAACTGATGTCAGATCAACACTAAAGGCCAGCAAAGTATTCTTCAAATATGGCTAAAATTCGCTAAAATACACGATTTTATGACAAAAATTTGGGAGAAAAACGGGTTTTTACCCCATCTTTATAGTCTTGAAAAACACACTAAAAATGTTCATATCAAGTTGTTACGTTTTGAATGGATAAAAGAGATCTTGGGCTACGCATTGGTACCAAATATACTGATGGAGAAGCTCTCAATTAGTCAGTATAGCCCCACTAATAGTGTCCGACTCAAGGTGTCACCCCAAAAGTGTCAGACTCAAAGAACATTACCCTATTGTGCCACAATTTGTGCAAATTCAATGGATGAACAATACAATGTCAGTCAGTTGATCTCAAGCGAATCAACCCCCAAAATTATACAAGTGAAGACATGTAAGTGATATGTAACATTTCAAAATAACAATGTGACTCATAATTGATTCACCAAATTTAAAATGCTTAAATGCAGTAGGTCACATCCACATTCCACAGGTGCTAAAGGTCCTTTAGTTTGAAAAAAAAATTGATGAATCCATTAAATAAGTTAAATTTAGTAGATTTGACTGAATTAAAGTTGTCATGGGCTATTCCTGGCTTGGTTCATTTTATGAATTTATTTAAGAGGCAAGAAGTTTGTCATTCAAGATATATACAAATCCAGCTTTTCTTCAGTCTTCATTACAGTGATCACACCATTTATTACCAGTGGCGTAACTGGGGGGTCTCAAATGGGGGGCACCTGGGGGGGCACGCGATTCTCTGGGGGGGCACCCGCGGTAGCAGGACGTTTCACCGTTGGGACGTTTCACCGCTGGCAGTGGTGGGACGTTTCACCGCTGGTTCACCGCCGCACTTTTTCCTGCTTAAAACCTCATGCAGACTCATGCTATCTGCTCAGACTGCTGCCTCCATCAAGGCTTGTGATATCCAGTTGATTACCCTTGCTTCAGTTGCATTGACATGCTTTTTGTAATCACTTGATTGGCGTAATTGAAGTAATAGGCCTACCTGATTACAATTTAAGAGATTTAATTGCAACTTTGGAGGGGTACAAAGAATGCCAAAGACGATTACAATTTCCAGCAGCATCAACTTTCAAGTGCTATCTGTGACTGACACTTAGTGTCTGCCATGTTTCTGGGCTTCACAAAGCTCTAAAAGTCAATGATTAGTTGAAAAACATCGTTTTAGATCGGCGGTGAAACGTCTCAATTTTCCTTTTTTGGCGGTGAAACGTCCCACTACTGCCGACGGTGAAACGTCCCAGCGGTGAAACGTCCTATAATCGCACCCGCTATACTAATTGTATATTTTAGCCAGATTTGGAAAATTCATATGGGGGGGCACCTGGGGGGGCACAGGTCCAATATGGGGGGGCCTGTGCCCCCTCGTGCCCCCCCATAGGGACGCCACTGTTTATTACATCTCTGAAAGTAAAAACAGGATCTATAGATGTAACATACACTGCATATCTATTACCTTGGAAAAAAAAAACGAAATATCACTCTAGAACAGGTTAATTTCAATAATTATGGGCAATAATTTGATATTTTCCTTTGGTGTTAGCCACTGGCAGGTGCTTTGGTGTCAAGTTTTCACTTTTAGGAGTATTGTAAAGGACCCTGGGCCACAAAGCATATTTGGAATATTTTTAGGAATTATTTTTCCATAAAATTTTAACCCAAAAATGCACCAACTTCAGAGGGCCCATAAATAAAAAATATAGTTTCAAACTTGTGAAATGCGTTGCAAACTTTTGACACCTAATGTTGTCTACAGCTTGTAAAAGTTTTGGGAAGATTGATGGAATATTAACAACTTTGCACCAGTTTGAAATGACATATGTTTTCATCCAGGTTTGTTTACAAACTACAAAATGGCTGTCATACAGTTTAAGCATGGATTCTTCATAGAAAATAGACTGTCATGCACTAAGAAATAGCAGATATTGAAAAACAAACTTACCTGAATTGAAGTTGATCTGCTTTAACTCAAAATTCTCCTGCAGTAGTGCGGGTAATACCTGCAAACATTCACGGAGCAGCAGCCACCACCATCACACTGGCCATGTTGTTGTTTTGGTCATGTGACCCTGATTACTGTGCTCCTCACCAGAGGCAGCACTGTCGAATGGCTCTATACGCCGGTCTCTGCTTCAGCCTAAGTGCTCCAGCGCCACCTGCGGAAATGGCACGTACTAATTTCCCGCAAAGTCTCCCATTTTCCCAGAAGGCACCGCGCGGTGTTTACATTGACGTCAATGCGAATTTCGATTCCTTGAAACACGAAGAGATCGTGAGCGGCTTTGGAAACACGAAGAGATCACGAAAAACAATAAGGTGGGGGTTTTGACTATAAAATGGTGAATGTGAGAACTACATTAAAGACTGCCAGACGTCACTAGGACTTGTGAGGCGCGAATAAAGGGTGTAAAGTTACGTCTATACAGGAACTTTCATGACTGTGGATTGAGTGGAAGTTGTTCTAATCCTGCCGCAAAAATGTGCGTTGAATCGGCCAACCTGTGCCAATAGTAAAATGACCGGCGACGCCCCTGGCGGCCGGTCATAATAAATGAAGCACCAAACCATTGGACATGACTACATGTACAACGGTGTACATAATGCTGATTTTCATTGTCGAGTGGTACAAATTTCCATATCCACCTCTTAAAATATGCAGGTAGATGGATATGAAATATATCCACCTCATTAAATATGCAAGTGGATGGATATGAAATATATCCACCTCATTGAATATTCATGAGGTGGGATATGAAATATATCCGTCACAAAGACAATCAGATGACATCATCATTGCACAGCTCCACTTCTATTGGGAGCAGCATTTATTTACTGACATCAAAATTTAGCAAATTTAATTTTCATCAACATGCAATAGGTCCTGACACAATCACATTATCATATCTGGAAGCTGACAGCCACGGAAATACATGTTGTCAATGAAAAAGTTTCAAGACGCAGCATTGCTTAGCTTGTTATCAGATTTAGAAAATCATCCTGACCATTGTCAAAGGATATAAATATTATATAGTGACCTTGCTTTATGGGATATGGAATATATTCACCCTCGGACTCCCATATCCCATAGCAAGGTCACAGTATAACATATAATATCATTTAAGAGGCCATTCCAAGTTCTTTTATGCCATGTAGTTATCTTTTCTGTATCACCTACGCCACATGGCCGTTTTTTTTTGCTTGAAAATGTGTTGTTTTGTGAAATACATAAATTAAGCAGACCGTATTTCAATAACGGCTGGGTTTGGACCATTAATACTTATTGTACGCATGCTCCATGTAGCAACGTAATATCATAAAAAGTATGACAGTTTTGGGATGTATTTAAGGTTACCAAAACAAATTGAAAATTGGATTTTAGTGTGATAAATCGGTCAACTTTGAAAATTTCTGTGGGACAAGTAATTTTGTGGAAAGCCATTTCTCTGCTTATGTTTATAACTTTTGGGTATCTTATGCAATGCAAAAAAATTTCAAAAAGTTTAGGGCAATATTGAAAGTTTGATAGCTATTTTAAAAATGGATAATTTTTGACATTTTTATCATATTTTTACAATTCATTTGATCATAACTCCTAAAATATTTGAGCTATTGTCCTGCAATTTTGGATTTGCTCTTTCCTGATAACGTTCTTGAAACGTAGAAAGTTTTAATGGAATCTGAGACGGTCATGCTGGGGATTTTCGGAAATTTGGTTGATTTGGTGTGGAATGACCCTATACCCTTTTTTTACTTTCAGAAAATCATGTGGTGATAATGAATTTACGACAAGTTTATTGGGTACGGTGAGCCCTAAACCTGATTTCTTTGTACTGAACTACAGACATGAAGTTGCTGCTGTTGTTGAGGTAAGAATTGTTGGTTTTCTTTGCTAAGTTCTCATTTTGACTCACACATTGGTCTTGGAACCTTTTTGGCTTTGCATGCTTTTGGTTACTTCTGAGATGTTTAATGCAGGTGCGCATGCACAACTGCACTATACAAGTCACTTATGACCATATAATGGGTTTTGCGGATTGCAACGTGCACCCCGATATTGCTATTAAACAATTCATTTCGGTTTTTGAAAATCAGATTTTCCGTCAGTGAAGAATGACTAGTTTTGTGCACAGAAGCATTTGGATTATGTATGGGTTATTTTTAGAGAGAAAATCTTATTTGTTACAATATGGGGTAAAATTATGCATTTCTGCAGACCGAAAAAATAAGATTTAACTTTTTCTAATCCCTATATTTAAGAATCAAGTAAAATGAACCTCAAATTCAATGTTTTGGTTGCCTACTAAAACAGCGGCTCTTTTTTATTTTTGTTTTTTTTCTCTCCAAAAAAATGCAAACAATTCAATCCTCTTATTATCTACTGCAAAACAAAAAGTAGTTTAGGGTTGTTACTACTGAGCAGGGACTTTCCCCTACTCCTGTCCACTTTCTTTGACCACTACCCCTCATTAATTGACCTTAGGGACCTTTAATTGACCTTAGGGACCTTTAACTGACATTAGGGACCTTTAATTGACCCTGGAGACCTCTAATTGACCTTGGAGACCCTTAATTGACCAGACCAACATCTTAGACACCAGGTGATCACCGTCTTAGGTGATCATTAGACTGCCCACAGGTGAATACCATCTTTAGGCATCTTAGGCCTTACCGACATCTTAGACCACCAGATGATTACCGTCTTAGGTGATCATTAGACTGTCTTAAGACCACCATCTTAGCCATACCATAGGTCATCATATCTTAGCCAGCATCTCAATGAGCACCACCTGTCGGATGATGTCTTCACCATAGACAAAACAGGGCTCAGTATTCTTAGACAAAATCTTAGACCACCAGGTCTTAGACCACAGACCACCATACATCTTGAAGTTCATGCAGTGCAAAGTGCAGAGTGCAGTGCAAAGTGCAGCGCAAAGTGCAGAGCAGAGTGCAATGCAAAATGCAGTGCAAAGTGCAGTGCAGAGTGCAGAGCAAAAGTGCAGTGCAAAGTGCAGAGTGCAAAATGCAGTGCAAGGTGCAGAGTGCAGTGCAAAGTGCAGTGCAGAGTGCAGTGCAAAGCAAAGTGCAGAGTGCATTCTGCACTTTGCACTGCACTTTGCACTGCACTTTGCACTGCACTTTGCACTGCACTTTGCACTGCACTTTGCACTGCACTTTGCACTGCACTTTGCACTGCACTTTGCACTGCACTTGACTTAATAATCAGATGTTGGGTTGCTCCAAAATTGCTTCTGGTTTGATGAATACATGTGACACGTGTGACAGTAAAGAGGTCTTACTTACTAAGGTGACTCTAGCGTGGTACACTGCACATACTTCTGAGCAGCCTGGTTGCTCAGCAACCATAGAAATACATAGAACGGACATGAGGCTGTATCAAAGATTATGACGCCACCTCGAGATGAGGTCACCAAATCCGCCATATTGGAACTGCCCTGAGACATGATGTCATTGTGACGTCACAGCAGGTGCAACAATATGTTGTGTTTGGCCGATTGTGATGTCAAATGATGCCATTGTTACTAGTGCCCTCAGTACTATCAGGGTTGGAAAAAACCCGGGTAAAATTAATTTTGCCCAGCCCGGTGGGTATAACCTGGGTTTAACCCTGGTTTAATAGGTTTAACCCGGGTAAAAGTGGGTTTTATTGGGTTAAATCGATTTATCAGTATCAGCAGCCTTATTCAACATCATGATTTTACCAAAGTTACTGACAAGGTAATTTCTAAGTATTGGCAAATGGATTTAGCTAGTACCTGCATGGGTTGGTATGGCAAGTACAGTCCTCTAGGCAATTTCTTGGCACTAACTAGGGCTCCGGAGTCCTATTCTTTACTCCTGACCAATTCGCCAAGGAGAGAACATCTCACTTTAGTCTTCAATTTTGTTTCATGTTTAAGAACATGCATGCTGCAAATATGTAGTTCCTCATCAGGATTCAGGAGCATGAATTACCAATTTTCTTGTGAATCTTGTCTCCTAACTTCTTGAGATGCATCACTTTATATTTCACCTCTTCCGAATGGCCAAATTAATTGTTGGATAGGACCGGGTTTCATTTGATCTCTCAGCAGCTACTAAATGCGCTTCCTTATACCAGTATACTGATAAGATCACTGCTGATCATGTAAATTTCTTAAAATGTAATGAACGTTGCAGCTCCCATTTACATGTATCTAAGAAGTGACTGAAAGATCCCACACATGTTGTCCGTCACATCTCATAACTGACAAGAACTACCCTGAGGGCTGCACTGACATTACCTACCTACTTACCAGCCAACCCATCGCACCAGTTCAGGTTTTAACATGATTGATCTCTCCAATTTATGACATTTCAAATTACTTTTGATAGTCAAATTACTAGTTTTACCCAGGTTTTACCCATTTCTGGGTAAAAGTCAATTTTGCCCAGCCCGGGTTTAATACGGGTTTAACCCGGGTTAAACCCAGGGGGTGGGTTTTATTTGCCAACCCTGAGTACTATTGGTGACGTCACAGTTACCAAATGTCAAGCTGCCAGGCAGTTTCAAGATGGTGGATTTGGTTGCTTCATCTGCTAGAGCCTCATGTCCGTTAGAACTATGTATTTCTATGCTTGCAACATAGCGTCACGACTGCTGCAGGCCCTGAAAAAGTTGTGACGTCACCATTTTCTACTTGCTTTCTTTTAACAGCATGGCAGCCAGTAATTTGCTATTTAAATGAGATCTATTGCAGCTAGAAGCATAATTATTTTTTTGTTGAATGCAGTAAAATCTATTCTATACGGGCTTGATCCAAAAATTTACTAAATTGATTTCTGTTAACTGTGTCAAAAATTACCTATTTTCTTTAATTTGAGATTGGCACAGTAATTTTTCTGACATTTGTTTAAAAATAACCTGTTTATGATGTATGCCAATTTATAAAAAAATTTATCTGATCGTTTTCTTAAAATTTCATTATTGCTAAAATTGACGCATGCCAAATCTGCAATTCATCAGTGGGCGGCTGCACTTTGATGTCTCACAGAATTAAGTATTTTAACAATATTCTTCACTTTTATGGCAAATGTATAAATATTCCTCCTCTAGAAATGCCAATTGTGGCAAAATAGAGTATTTAAAAACTGGTGTGTAGTTATAGCTACCAAAATCTCTTTAAGTGTTTGTTTGTTTGTTTGTTTGTGTTTTACGCCTCTGCAGCACCTTAGTGGGCTATATCGAGGCAGGCGATCGCCGTATGATGATGAGATGAGAAGACTGAGTCTGGTACATACCCTATTAATTCAGGGATGCCCAGGGTCTTTCAGTTGCCCCAGCATAGAACACTGGATACAACCCGCCTCCATTTAATGTCCCATGGGCTCGGACTAAATTGAGTTCCGGGGTGGGATTCGAACCCACGCCCTCAGAGCCAGTGGTTGTGCAAACAAGCACTCTTAACCATTAGGCCACAGAGGAACTCCCTCTTTAAGTGAGGCAGTGTAGCTGCCATGGTGATGCAATGCAAGCGGGGAAAAGATTTTGGAATAAAGTGTGCAGATAAAATGTTGAAAAAAAAAATTTGGGAGAATTTTTTTTCTGAAATTGGAAAAAGCAGAAGCCCATTCCCCTCAGGACAACAATGTAAACTTGTGGAAAAAAGGTCGCCCATTCCGCTCAATTCCAATATCCGGTTAAGTAGTTCCAGTGAGACTCTTTACTCTTTAAAATCATTGCGTCACAACTGTTGTCATGGCGTCACATAGGGGCTGCCGCCCCCAAACCCCCGCTCATTGGCCGAAACATTTATGATGACGTCTTAATCAAATAACACCCTTATTGTTAGGTCAAGTCACCATTGCTTTGCAGGTTTGTGCAGTTAATTTGATAATATTGGGAAATTGGCTGATGAATCTAATAACATTTTTTTACCTAAACTGACTCTACCAAATAAGCAACTTTTGCATTAGATTTGAAAACAAATCTGCGAATTCGTTTTCTTGTATGAGATATTTCATTGTAAAATTCTCTGTTTTCGATGGTCACCATTGCTTGGCAACTTTTTGCATAAATGGTGCCCTCAGTTTGCAATTATTTGTCATCTACTGAAATTAACTGACCAGTCATGTGAATTGAACTCTTTAGAAGGTTTCTGGTTAATTTCATGATAGTTGCTAAAAAATTAAGGCTGAAAATCAGCTTTTTGTGAATCAAAGTCATTTTAAGTCACAAAAAATGGTAAAAAACATGAGAATCCAATGTTTAGTCACATGACTATCAATTGTGACGTCATAATAATAGAGCAACAAAGACCTAGCCAGGAAAAATGTTAAAAACTATTTGTTGAACAATTATGATCCACTGACTATGCATTTGCATGCTTTAATGCATAAATATTGTACTGTAAAGTCAAAAAGTTGCCAAACAATGGTGAGTTGCGAAGTAGTCAACAGGCTAAACATACCTGTTACCATGGCAACCAAACCAGGTAGTGAAACTTTTTGGTTTTTTGATTTTTAGCTCGTCTGTTTTCTTTGAAAATGAAGAGCTATTGTCGTCACTCGTCGTTGTCGTCGTCGTTGTCCCGGTTAAGGTTTATGTAAGTGTCCATTTTTGACCTTAGTTTTCAACTTAGAGTTATGAAATTTGGTACAGGTATGGTACAGTGGATATGGATTGGGGACATATCGAGAAATCCAAGATGGCTGCCAAAATGGCCGCCACAAAATGGCCGCCGTTCTTGAACTGTCCACTGTGACCTTAGTTTTCTGCTTAGAGTTATGAAATTTGGTACAGGTATGGTAGAGTAGGTATGGATCGCGGACATGTAGAGAAATCTAAGATGGCTGCCACAAAATGGCCGCCATTCTTGAACTGCCCACTGTGACCTTAGTTTTCCCCTTAGAATTATGAAATTTGGTACAGGTATTGGCCTGTGGGTATGGATTAGGAACATGTCGAGAAATCCAAGATGGCGGCCATTTTGGCAGCCATCTTTCTTCATTTCTTGACAGGGCCGGTCTTAGGGCAACGCAAGCAAGGCAGCTGCGTTGGGCCCCGCTCCTTAAATAAGTTAATGGGCCCCGCACCCAACTTCAGAAGGCCCACACACCTCCTGTCAATCACTGGGCCCTGTAGCTTATATATAGCTGTGACCAAACATGGGAGGCCCTGGCCCAGCCAAACTTCAAAAAGTACACTCATGCCCCGGGACTACTGCCCACCCCAGTGAGATAGGTAAAGTTGGCTACCCGAGCCTGGCTACCCGACAGCTACCCGATAGCTACCCGAAATTTTTGTAAAATTGGCTACCCGAACTGGCTACCTGGCAGTTACCCGGCAGCTACCTGAAATGTGGTAAAGTTAGCTACCTGACCTGGCTACCTCGCAGCTACCTGTCAGCTACCGGAATATGCTCAAGCAATGAAAAATATTAAAGAAAGGGAAATCAATAGGCTATACTACAATAAAAAAATGAAAATATGTGACATCCTGTCCTGGCATTGGGGAGCATGTATTCCCCCCCCCCATAAATCTCTGTCCACCGGAATACCGGGAAAGCCCCTTTTTGTGCAAAAACCTCTCTAGGTCAAATTTGTTCCTTATGTAGTTATAGCTTATCTAAGTGATTTTATAGCAAAACGAGCTAATTAATGGTTACTGCAAGGTGTCAAAATTGACTTTTTCACTTCACCGGAAAACTAGGCAACCGGGAAAACCGGTTTTGCTACAACTGATTATTTACCCAGTGGCCTTTTAAAACATATTTTTTTCGGAAATCCCAAAAATTTATTTTTCGAGCAATTATCAAAGAACACATTCTACTGGTGACTCCTGCCATATCTATTCTAGCGAAATAACGGAAAGGTGCATCTGTACCGGTCAGGTAAGAAATGAAATTTCATTCCACAAGGTTTTAACTAAAATTGATTAAAATGTCATAAAAAGCAGTTAAATTGGTGTAAATAAGCAAAAGATTCAGGTAACTGGCGGGTAGCCAGCTTTTGTCAGAAATTTCTTTTCCGTTTTCCCGGATGAATGTAGTACCGGGACATCGCGTTTTGGTGAAAATACGTCCGATTGCCAAAGACTCGGATGTGAATGTTTTTTTCGGAACCGAAATATGTGGAATAGCTGCAAAACTAGCAAAAAACTGAAAAATGAGTACTTTTACTGGTCTGGGGGTTGAAAAATAACGGAGCATCACACCTATTCCGGTCATGCAAAAAAAATTATTTAAATGTAACGGTTTTCTTTCCGGAACAAAACAGAAGCAATAATTCTGCGTTTATTGGGTGAAATTAAGCAATAGATTCGGGTAACTGCCGGGTAGCCAGCTTCATTTTCACCGGTCCCGGAAAAACCGGAGTACCGGGAAAGCCCCTTTTTGTGCAAAAACCTCTCTAGGTCAAATTTGTTCCTTCCTACGTAGCTTTCAGAGCTTATCTAAGTGATTTTATAGCAAAACGAGCTAATTAATGGTTACTGCAAGGTGTCAAAATTGACTTTTTCACTTCACCGGAAAACTAGGCAACCGGGAAAACCGGTTTTGCTACAACTGATTATTTACCCAGTGGCCTTTTAAAACATATTTTTTTCGGAAATCCAAAAAATTTATTTTTCGAGCAATTATCAAAAAACACATTCTACTGGTGACTCCTGCCATATCTATTCTAGCGAAATAACGGAAAGGTGCATCTGTACCGGTCAGGTAAGAAATGAAATTTCATTCCAAAAGGTTTTAACTAAAATTGATTAAAATGTCATAAAAAGCAGTTAAATTGGTGTAAATAAGCAAAAGATTCAGGTAACTGGCGGGTAGCCAGCTTTTGTCAGAAATTTCTTTTCCGTTTTCCCGGATGAATGTACTACCGGGACATCGCGTTTTGGTGAAAATACGTCCGATTGCCAAAGACTCGGATGTGAATGTTTTTTTCGGAACCGAAATATGTGGAATAGCTGCAAAACTAGCAAAAAACTGAAAAATGAGTACTTTTACCGGTCTGGGGGTTGAAAAATAACGGAGCATCACACCTATTCCGGTCATGCAAAAAAAATTATTTAAATGTACCGGTTTTCTTTCCGGAACAAAACAGAAGCAATAATTCTACGTTTATTGGGTGAAATTAAGCAATAGATTCGGGTAACTGCCGGGTAGCCAGCTTCATTTTCACCGGTCCCGGAAAAACCGGAGTACCGGGAAAGCCCCTTTTTGTGCAAAAACCTCTCTAGGTCAAATTTGTTCCTTCCTACGTAGCTTTCAGAGCTTATCTAAGTGATTTTACAGCAAAACGAGCTAATTAATGGTTACTGCAAGGTGTCAAAATTGACTTTTTCACTTCACCGGAAAACTAGGCAACCGGGAAAACCGGTTTTGCTACAACTGATTATTTACCCAGTGGCCTTTAAAAACATATTTTTTTCGGAAATCCCAAAAATTTATTTTTCGAGCAATTATCAAAAAACACATTCTACTGGTGACTCCTGCCATATCTATTCTAGCGAAATAACGGAAAGGTGCATCTGTACCGGTCAGGTAAGAAATGAAATTTCATTCCACAAGGTTTTAACTAAAATTGATTAAAATGTCATAAAAAGCAGTTAAATTGGTGTAAATAAGCAAAAGATTCAGGTAACTGGCGGGTAGCCAGCTTTTGTCAGAAATTTCTTTTCCGTTTTCCCGGATGAATGTACTACCGGGACATCGCGTTTTGGTGAAAATACGTCCGATTGCCAAAGACTCGGATGTGAATGTTTTTTTCGGAACCGAAATATGTGGAATAGCTGCAAAACTAGCAAAAAACTGAAAAATGAGTACTTTTACTGGTCTGGGGGTTGAAAAATAACGGAGCATCACACCTATTCCGGTCATGCAAAAAAAATTATTTAAATGTACCGGTTTTCTTTCCGGAACAAAACAGAAGCAATAATTCTACGTTTATTGGGTGAAATTAAGCAATAGATTCGGGTAACTGCCGGGTAGCCAGCTTCATTTCCACCGGTCCCGGAAAAACCGGAGTACCGGGAAAGCCCCTTTTTGTGCAAAAACCTCTCTAGGTCAAATTTGTTCCTTCCTACGTAGCTTTCAGAGCTTATCTAAGTGATTTTATAGCAAAACGAGCTAATTAATGGTTACTGCAAGGTGTCAAAATTGACTTTTTCACTTCACCGAAAACTAGGCAACCGGGAAAACCGGTTTTGCTACAACTGATTATTTACCCAGTGGCCTTTTAAAACATATTTTTTTCGGAAATCCAAAAAATTTATTTTTCGAGCAATTATCAATAAACACATTCTACTGGTGACTCCTGCCATATCTATTCTAGCGAAATAACGGAAAGGTGCATCTGTACCGGTCAGGTAAGAAATGAAATTTCATTCCACAAGGTTTTAACTAAAATTGATTAAAATGTCATAAAAAGCAGTTAAATTGGTGTAAATAAGCAAAAGATTCAGGTAACTGGCGGGTAGCCAGCTTTTGTCAGATGTTTCTTTTCCGTTTTCCCGGATGAATGTAGTACCGGGACATCGCGTTTTGGTGAAAATACGTCCGATTGCCAAAGACTCGGATGTGAATGTTTTTTTCGGAACCGAAATATGTGGAATAGCTGCAAAACTAGCAAAAAACTGAAAAATGAGTACTTTTACTGGTCTGGGGGTTGAAAAATAACGGAGCATCACACCTATTCCGGTCATGCAAAAAAAATTATTTAAATGTACCGGTTTTCTTTCCGGAACAAAACAGAAGCAATAATTCTACGTTTATTGGGTGAAATTAAGCAATAGATTCGGGTAACTGCCGGGTAGCCAGCTTCATTTCCACCGGTCCCGGAAAAACCGGAGTACCGGGAAAGCCCCTTTTTGTGCAAAAACCTCTCTAGGTCAAATTTGTTCCTTCCTACGTAGCTTTCAGAGCTTATCTAAGTGATTTTATAGCAAAACGAGCTAATTAATGGTTACTGCAAGGTGTCAAAATTGACTTTTTCACTTCACCGGAAAACTAGGCAACCGGGAAAACCGGTTTCGCTACAACTGATTATTTACCCAGTGGCCTTTTAAAACATATTTTTTTCGGAAATCCAAAAAATTTATTTTTCGAGCAATTATCAAAAAACACATTCTACTGGTGACTCCTGCCATATCTATTCTAGCGAAATAACGGAAAGGTGCATCTGTACCGGTCAGGTAAGAAATGAAATTTCATTCCACAAGGTTTTAACTAAAATTGATTAAAATGTCATAAAAAGCAGTTAAATTGGTGTAAATAAGCAAAAGATTCAGGTAACTGGCGGGTAGCCAGCTTTTGTCAGAAATTTCTTTTCCGTTTTCCCGGATGAATGTAGTACCGGGACATCGCGTTTTGGTGAAAATACGTCCGATTGCCAAAGACTCGGATGTGAATGTTTTTTTCGGAACCGAAATATGTGGAATAGCTGCAAAACTAGCAAAAAACTGAAAAATGAGTACTTTTACTGGTCTGGGGGTTGAAAAATAACGGAGCATCACACCTATTCCGGTCATGCAAAAAAAATTATTTAAATGTACCGGTTTTCTTTCCGGAACAAAACAGAAGCAATAATTCTACGTTTATTGGGTGAAATTAAGCAATAGATTCGGGTAACTGCCGGGTAGCCAGCTTCATTTCCACCGGTCCCGGAAAAACCGGAGTACCGGGAAAGCCCCTTTTTGTGCAAAAACCTCTCTAGGTCAAATTTGTTCCTTCCTACGTAGCTTTCAGAGCTTATCTAAGTGATTTTATAGCAAAACGAGCTAATTAATGGTTACTGCAAGGTGTCAAAATTGACTTTTTCACTTCACCGGAAAACTAGGCAACCGGGAAAACCGGTTTTGCTACAACTGATTATTTACCCAGTGGCCTTTTAAAACATATTTTTTTCGGAAATCCAAAAAATTTATTTTTCGAGCAATTATCAAAGAACACATTCTACTGGTGACTCCTGCCATATCTATTCTAGCGAAATAACGGAAAGGTGCATCTGTACCGGTCAGGTAAGAAATGAAATTTCATTCCACAAGGTTTTAACTAAAATTGATTAAAATGTCATAAAAAGCAGTTAAATTGGTGTAAATAAGCAAAAGATTCAGGTAACTGGCGGGTAGCCAGCTTTTGTCAGAAATTTCTTTTCCGTTTTCCCGGATGAATGTACTACCGGGACATCGCGTTTTGGTGAAAATACGTCCGATTGCCAAAGACTCGGATGTGAATGTTTTTTTCGGAACCGAAATATGTGGAATAGCTGCAAAACTAGCAAAAAACTGAAAAATGAGTACTTTTACTGGTCTGGGGGTTGAAAAATAACGGAGCATCACACCTATTCCGGTCATGCAAAAAAAATTATTTAAATGTACCGGTTTTCTTTCCGGAACAAAACAGAAGCAATAATTCTACGTTTATTGGGTGAAATTAAGCAATAGATTCGGGTAACTGCCGGGTAGCCAGCTTCATTTCCACCGGTCCCGGAAAAACCGGAGTACCGGGAAAGCCCCTTTTTGTGCAAAAACCTCTCTAGGTCAAATTTGTTCCTTCCTACGTAGCTTTCAGAGCTTATCTAAGTGATTTTATAGCAAAACGAGCTAATTAATGGTTACTGCAAGGTGTCAAAATTGACTTTTTCACTTCACCGGAAAACTAGGCAACCGGGAAAACCGGTTTTGCTACAACTGATTATTTACCCAGTGGCCTTTTAAAACATATTTTTTTCGGAAATCCAAAAAATTTATTTTTCGAGCAATTATCAATAAACACATTCTACTGGTGACTCCTGCCATATCTATTCTAGCGAAATAACGGAAAGGTGCATCTGTACCGGTCAGGTAAGAAATGAAATTTCATTCCACAAGGTTTTAACTAAAATTGATTAAAATGTCATAAAAAGCAGTTAAATTGGTGTAAATAAGCAAAAGATTCAGGTAACTGGCGGGTAGCCAGCTTTTGTCAGAAATTTCTTTTCCGTTTTCCCGGATGAATGTAGTACCGGGACATCGCGTTTTGGTGAAAATACGTCCGATTGCCAAAGACTCGGATGTGAATGTTTTTTTCGGAACCGAAATATGGGCAATTCCGTAAAGTCATCAACCAATCAGTCAAAATTTCAAAATTAACATAGGTATGTGTTATGGGTGCGATAATGTGCCAAAATAAGTCTATTTTCAGGTACATAAAAAAAACAATTGATTATCTAATTTGGTTTTTGATATATTTGCATTTAAGTAATGCTATGTTTGGTGACTGAAATTATTGCATTTTCGACACTCCTAATTTAAGTTGTCAGTGCCAGTATAGAAATAGGTTAGCTGGTTTCATTTTGCTGTCATTTACTACCTGAGGGATTACACTTTCATTTTGCATTGCAAATTCTTGCAGCAATCCTTGCGAATTCTGTCAGGCAGTGACATTTGACCTAATAAGATTCTAATGTACGTCCGACACAAAAATTACTAAATAATTTTCCTGCTCCCAGGCGACTGATGTTAATTTCATGAAACGTCTA
This sequence comes from Platynereis dumerilii, assembly GCA_026936325.1. NCBI lineage: Eukaryota > Metazoa > Annelida > Polychaeta > Phyllodocida > Nereididae > Platynereis > Platynereis dumerilii. Next base: position 11,267,138 of record JAPTHN010000020.1, read on the forward strand.
ATACAAAGCAAATTTATGTCCATGAATAGCATGGTGGCCGCTTTAATTATTTAAACGTAATACAATTGCCAAGGAGAGCATTTTAAGGATGTACGTCCGACACGAAAATGGGAATGTACGTCCGACACAATATTATGAAAGTCCATCTGGAATTAAGGAAATGATACATATGTTGGTACACAGGCTTGGGCTCATAAGAAAACCTTAGGCCAGTGTAATTGGGTGAATCTTAAAGTAGTATAGGCCAAAAAACAGGAAATATATGGTGTCATTGAATTTCGGTCATTTTTAACTCTGTTTTCAGCCATAAAATTAAGTGAAAGCTAGTTCATAGCATGTGTAATTGGCACGCAATTGTGTCACAAGCTAAGACAGGCGTCATACTCATACAAAATGAAAGATAAAATGATATCTACCAGTTTTGGCCCAGTATATGATGCTGTGATAATAAAAAAAAGCATACACAGAAATTGTCCGAAAATGGCAGAAATTCTTCATTTGTTTGCATATTTGTGCAAAATACCTTAAAATTTTATTTGTCAAGCATTCTCTCAATATGTATTACTGAAATATGTGCAATTACGGTGAAAATTGCAGGTATAACTAGTGATTTTTGTGACTTTTCTGTGCTAAAAATGCTGTAAATTTAAGGGTAAAAATAGTGAAAATAACTTAATGTTTGAGACATCCCATTTGGCACAAATATGCAATGCTGAAGCCATTTCATGGATGATAATTATTGGAAAGAACTCAACTTTGAAGAAAAAATGAAAATTGTGGATCATCAATGCACTGCTGGCATCCTCTACACTAGCAATTCACACGCGTACGTCCGACACGAAAAATGTGTACGTCCGACACGGAATATAAATGGCTACAGCTTTATGAAAAATGACAATAGCGCCATGGAAATTAACCTGGCTGATGCCTTAAATAGTTTTCTTGATAATACAGGTCAGTTGATTAATTTTTCTCCATATAAATCACAGAGTTTTGAGAGACGAGCCATCAAGTCAGAAAAGTGCCATTTCTCTGTGTACGTCCGACACGATGCAATTTGTCCTATGGCTCAGCTCCTATTGCACTTTCAGCTTTGGTTGATGGCTTGTTTTAAAGCCCTGCCACAGGGCCTCATACCTATTTTACAATGGAATGGCAAACATGTAATGGTAGGGCTATACAAGCTGTTAAAGTGTCTGATCTGTACGTCCGACTTTACGGAATTGCCCATATGTGGAATAGCTGCAAAACTAGCAAAAAACTGAAAAATGAGTACTTTTACTGGTCTGGGGGTTGAAAAATAACGGAGCATCACACCTATTCCGGTCATGCAAAAAAAATTATTTAAATGTACCGGTTTTCTTTCCGGAACAAAACAGAAGCAATAATTCTACGTTTATTGGGTGAAATTAAGCAATAGATTCGGGTAACTGCCGGGTAGCCAGCTTCATTTCCACCGGTCCCGGAAAAACCGGAGTACCGGGAAAGCCCCTTTTTGTGCAAAAACCTCTCTAGGTCAAATTTGTTCCTTCCTACGTAGCTTTCAGAGCTTATCTAAGTGATTTTATAGCAAAACGAGCTAATTAATGGTTACTGCAAGGTGTCAAAATTGACTTTTTCACTTCACCGGAAAACTAGGCAACCGGGAAAACCGGTTTCGCTACAACTGATTATTTACCCAGTGGCCTTTTAAAACATATTTTTTTCGGAAATCCAAAAAATTTATTTTTCGAGCAATTATCAAAAAACACATTCTACTGGTGACTCCTGCCATATCTATTCTAGCGAAATAACGGAAAGGTGCATCTGTACCGGTCAGGTAAGAAATGAAATTTCATTCCACAAGGTTTTAACTAAAATTGATTAAAATGTCATAAAAAGCAGTTAAATTGGTGTAAATAAGCAAAAGATTCAGGTAACTGGCGGGTAGCCAGCTTTTGTCAGAAATTTCTTTTCCGTTTTCCCGGATGAATGTAGTACCGGGACATCGCGTTTTGGTGAAAATACGTCCGATTGCCAAAGACTCGGATGTGAATGTTTTTTTTCGGAACCGAAATATGTGGAATAGCTGCAAAACTAGCAAAAAACTGAAAAATGAGTACTTTTACTGGTCTGGGGGTTGAAAAATAACGGAGCATCACACCTATTCCGGTCATGCAAAAAAAATTATTTAAATGTACCGGTTTTCTTTCCGGAACAAAACAGAAGCAATAATTCTACGTTTATTGGGTGAAATTAAGCAATAGATTCGGGTAACTGCCGGGTAGCCAGCTTCATTTCCACCGGTCCCGGAAAAACCGGAGTACCGGGAAAGCCCCTTTTTGTGCAAAAACCTCTCTAGGTCAAATTTGTTCCTTCCTACGTAGCTTTCAGAGCTTATCTAAGTGATTTTATAGCAAAATGAGCTAATTAATGGTTACTGCAAGGTGTCAAAATTGACTTTTTCACTTCACCGGAAAACTAGGCAACCGGGAAAACCGGTTTTGCTACAACTGATTATTTACCCAGTGGCCTTTTAAAACATATTTTTTTCGGAAATCCAAAAAATTTATTTTTCGAGCAATTATCAAAGAACACATTCTACTGGTGACTCCTGCCATATCTATTCTAGCGAAATAACGGAAAGGTGCATCTGTACCGGTCAGGTAAGAAATGAAATTTCATTCCACAAGGTTTTAACTAAAATTGATTAAAATGTCATAAAAAGCAGTTAAATTGGTGTAAATAAGCAAAAGATTCAGGTAACTGGCGGGTAGCCAGCTTTTGTCAGAAATTTCTTTTCCGTTTTCCCGGATGAATGTAGTACCGGGACATCGCGTTTTGGTGAAAATACGTCCGATTGCCAAAGACTCGGATGTGAATGTTTTTTTCGGAACCGAAATATGTGGAATAGCTGCAAAACTAGCAAAAAACTGAAAAATGAGTACTTTTACTGGTCTGGGGGTTGAAAAATAACGGAGCATCACACCTATTCCGGTCATGCAAAAAAAATTATTTAAATGTACCGGTTTTCTTTCCGGAACAAAACAGAAGCAATAATTCTACGTTTATTGGGTGAAATTAAGCAATAGATTCGGGTAACTGCCGGGTAGCCAGCTTCATTTCCACCGGTCCCGGAAAAACCGGAGTACCGGGAAAGCCCCTTTTTGTGCAAAAACCTCTCTAGGTCAAATTTGTTCCTTCCTACGTAGCTTTCAGAGCTTATCTAAGTGATTTTATAGCAAAACGAGCTAATTAATGGTTACTGCAAGGTGTCAAAATTGACTTTTTCACTTCACCGGAAAACTAGGCAACCGGGAAAACCGGTTTTGCTACAACTGATTATTTACCCAGTGGCCTTTTAAAACATATTTTTTTCGGAAATCCAAAAAATTTATTTTTCGAGCAATTATCAATAAACACATTCTACTGGTGAATCCTGCCATATCTATTCTAGCGAAATAACGGAAAGGTGCATCTGTACCGGTCAGGTAAGAAATGAAATTTCATTCCACAAGGTTTTAACTAAAATTGATTAAAATGTCATAAAAAGCAGTTAAATTGGTGTAAATAAGCAAAAGATTCAGGTAACTGGCGGGTAGCCAGCTTTTGTCAGAAATTTCTTTTCCGTTTTCCCGGATGAATGTAGTACCGGGACATCGCGTTTTGGTGATAATACGTCCGATTGCCAAAGACTCGGATGTGAATGTTTTTTTCGGAACCGAAATATGTGGAATAGCTGCAAAACTAGCAAAAAACTGAAAAATGAGTACTTTTACTGGTCTGGGGGTTGAAAAATAACGGAGCATCACACCTATTCCGGTCATGCAAAAAAAATTATTTAAATGTACCGGTTTTCTTTCCGGAACAAAACAGAAGCAATAATTCTACGTTTATTGGGTGAAATTAAGCAATAGATTCGGGTAACTGCCGGGTAGCCAGCTTCATTTCCACCGGTCCCGGAAAAACCGGAGTACCGGGAAAGCCCCTTTTTGTGCAAAAACCTCTCTAGGTCAAATTTGTTCCTTCCTACGTAGCTTTCAGAGCTTATCTAAGTGATTTTATAGCAAAACGAGCTAATTAATGGTTACTGCAAGGTGTCAAAATTGACTTTTTCACTTCACCGGAAAACTAGGCAACCGGGAAAACCGGTTTTGCTACAACTGATTATTTACCCAGTGGCCTTTTAAAACATATTTTTTTCGGAAATCCAAAAAATTTATTTTTCGAGCAATTATCAAAAAACACATTCTACTGGTCCCGGAAAAAACCGGAGTACCGGGAGAGCCGATTTTGTGCAAAAACCTCTCTAGTGTTAATAAGTAATTATGCAATTTGAGGAAGAAGGCGTCCAGAAAGGCATGAAACTGCCAATGGCACCCGCAAAATGCAGTTTTAGCTTTTCCCACCAAAAATCTGCTGTTTTTCGGCTATGATCTGTCACCAATGCAATCTTAGCCCATAGCATGGCCATAGTAATGTTGATCTACTCCATTTTATCCAATTTCCATGGTAGTTACTGGCCTACTGCCTGTATTTCAAAGTTCACCTGCATTAAGTCAACCAATCAGAGCACAGCTTTCTATTTTCTCCCTGCCTTAATCCTATAAAACCCATGTCGTCTGCTAGATATGAGCTTTCTGCTAGATATGAGCTTTCTGCTAGATATCAGCTTTCTGCTAGATATGAGCTTTCTGCTAGATATGAGCTTTCTGCAAGATATGAGCTTTCTGCATGAAAAGCTTGCAGGCTGCAAATGTAGCATGGAAATTACAAGATTAGGAAAATTTATGCCTTTATCAACCACTGAGCCACTAAAACGTTGTTGCATTTTTGCATGTTTTAGATGACTGAAAATTAAGCAAGAAACTAACAAAAGGCTATTTTTTAGCTTTAGTTTTGTGTTACTGGTAAATGAAAATGTATTTATTAATTTAGAAGGCTTAAATTCTTGTCTTTGAATAAAATGGGGAAAAACAAAATTTTCAACCCGACCGGGAATTGAATTTAGTTTGTGAAGCAAGTGCTCTACCACTACACCACGGACGTTACAGTCACCAAGCTTCTCGGATTCGATGTGTTTCCACACTTAGATTTTGATGAAAGTGAAATATGATATTGGGGGGGGGGGGTGTTAGCCTGGAGGGGGGAGGATGCATTAGAAAGAGGGGGTGTGAACCCCCCCCCCCCTCCGATGAATTTTTTAAATTGATTTTTCAGACTTAACTATAGCCATTTTATGACGTCATGACAGGATACACCCCCCCCCAGTGGCCCCCCCACCCTATTGGGTAACTAGGGGAAATTGGGGGGAAAGGAGGAGGTTATTCGGGGAAAGTGGGGGCAAGTGGGGTGTAAGATGGGGTAAGTTGGGCAACTGGGGGCTAGCGGGAGGCAACTTGGGGGAGTGGGGGGAAAGCGGGGGCTAGTGGAGGGTAAGCGGGGGGGGGGACAGCGGGGGGGGGGGCAGCGGGGGGGCAACGGGGGGAAGTAAACGGAAGTGGGAGGTAAGCAGGGGGAAGTGGGGTGTTAGTGGGGGCAAATAAAAATGGGGGATAAGCGAGGGCAAGTTGAGGGTAAGCCAGGGGTTAGTTGGGGGAAGAGGGGGGGGAAGCAGGGGGCAAAACGGGGGTAAAATGGGGGGTAGCAGATATTACGGGAATAAAAAAACGGATCGGGGGATGGATCATGTCATGAGGCCTAGGTAGGGGGTGTATCCTGTCATGAGGCCTTTGAAATCATAAAAAAGTCTAAGTTCAAGTCTGACAGCAACAAAAAATTGTTTGGGGGAGGGGGAGTCCAGGTCTTGTCACTCACCCCTTCCCTCAGGTTTCGCCATAAATTTTCAAAATCAATTCCTGAAAGTAGAAATTCTGGGGAAAATTTTGGTGTATGACACTTTGTGTTCTACTCCGGTGATCACTTGCCTCAAAGAATACTCTCCTCTGCTGCTCCACTAAAGGCTTTTCCAACCCCACCCCACCCCCCCCCCCCCTTTCATAATACTACAAAGTAGGGGAGAGGCAGCTAGGTTAGTTGAGATGTTTTCAGAAAAGCTTGCCTCCAACCTTTATGGATGATGATATTGGAATGATGTTAAGCCATGTGCATGGGGAAATACATTGTTAAAATATTATATTACAGGGAAACTTGACTTTCCCTGTCTTACATTCATCCGGTAAAAACGGAAAAGAAATTTCTGACAAAAGCTGGCTACCCGGCAGTTATCTGAATCTTTTGCTTATTTACACCAATTTAACTGCTTTTAATGACATTTTAATCAATTTTAGTTAAAACCTTGTGGAATGAAATTTCATTTCTTACCTGACCGGTACAGATGCACCTTTCCATTATTTCGCTAGAATAGATATGGCAGGAGTCACCAGTAGAATGTGTTTCTTGATAATTGCTCGAAAAATAAATTTTTTGGATTTCCGAAAAAAATATGTTTTAAAAGGCCACTGGGTAAATAATCAGTTGTAGCAAAACCGGTTTTCCCGGTTGCCTAGTTTTCCGGTGAAGTGAAAAGGTCAATTTTGACCTTGCAGTAACCGTTAATTAGCTCGTTTTGCTATAAAATCACTTAGATAAGCTCTGAAAGCTACGTAGGAAGGAACAAATTTGACCTAGAGAGGCTTTTGCACAAAAAGGGGCTTTCCCGGTACTCCGGTTTTTCCGGGACCGGTGAAAATGAAGCTGGCTACCCGGCAGTTACCCGAATCTATTGCTTAATTTCACCCAATAAACATAGAATTATTGCTTCTGTTTTGTTCCGGAAAGAAAACCGGTACATTTAAATAATTTTTTTTGCATGACCGGAATAGGTGTGATGCTCCGTTATTTTTCAACCCCCAGACCGCGGTAAAAGTACTCATTTTTCAGTTTTTTGCTAGTTTTGCAGCTATTCCACATATTTCGGTTCCGAAAAAAACATTCACATCCGAGTCTTTGGCAATCGGACGTATTTTCACCAAAACGCGATGTCCCGGTACTACATTCATCCGGGAAAACAGAAAAGAAATTTTTGACAAAAGCTGGCTACCCGCCAGTTACCTGAATCTTTTGCTTATTTACATCAATTTAACTGCTTTTTATGACATTTTAATCAATTTTAGTTAAAACCTTGTGGAATGAAATTTCATTTCTTACCTGACCGGTACAGATGCACCTTTCCGTTATTTCGCTAGAATAGATATGGCAGGAGTCACCAGTAGAATGTGTTTTTTGATAATTGCTCGAAAAATAGATTTTTTGGATTTCCGAAAAAAATATGTTTAAAAGGCCACTGGGTAAATAATCAGTTGTAGCAAAACCGGTTTTCCCGGTTGCCTAGTTTTCTGGTGAAGTGAAAAAGTCAATTTTGACACCTTGCAGTAACCATTAATTAGCTCGTTTTGCTATAAAATCACTTAGATAAGCTCTGAAAGCTACGTAGGAAGGAACAAATTTGACCTAGAGAGGTTTTTGCACAAAAAGGGGCTTTCCCGGTACTCCGGTTTTTCCGGGACCGGTGAAAATGAAGCTGGCTACCCGGCAGTTACCCGAATCTATTGCTTAATTTCACCCAATAAACGTAGAATTATTGCTTCTGTTTTGTTCCGGAAAGAAAACCGGTACATTTAAATAATTTTTTTTGCATGACCGGAATAGGTGTGATGCTCCGTTATTTTTCAACCCCCAGACCGGTAAAAGTACTCATTTTTCAGTTTTTTGCTAGTTTTGCAACTATTCCACATATTTCGGTTCCGAAAAAAACATTCACATCCGAGTCTTTGGCAATCGGACGTATTTTCACCAAAACGCGATGTCCCGGTACTACATTCATCCGGGAAAACAGAAAAGAAATTTTTGACAAAAGCTGGCTACCCGCCAGTTACCTGAATCTTTTGCTTATTTACATCAATTTAACTGCTTTTTATGACATTTTAATCAATTTTAGTTAAAACCTTGTGGAATGAAATTTCATTTCTTACCTGACCGGTACAGATGCACCTTTCCGTTATTTCGCTAGAATAGATATGGCAGGAGTCACCAGTAGAATGTGTTTTTTGATAATTGCTCGAAAAATAAATTTTTTGGATTTCCGAAAAAAATATGTTTTAAAAGGCCACTGGGTAAATAATCAGTTGTAGCAAAACCGGTTTTCCCGGTTGCCTAGTTTTCCGGTGAAGTGAAAAAGTCAATTTTGACACCTTGCAGTAACCATTAATTAGCTCGTTTTGCTATAAAATCACTTAGATAAGCTCTGAAAGCTACGTAGGAAGGAACAAATTTGACCTAGAGAGGTTTTTGCACAAAAAGGGGCTTTCCCGGTACTCCGGTTTTTCCGAGACCGGTGAAAATGAAGCTGGCTACCCGGCAGTTACCCGAATCTATTGCTTAATTTCACCGAATAAACGTAGAATTATTGCTTCTGTTTTGTTCTGGAAAGAAAACCGGTACATTTAAATAATTTTTTTTGCATGACCGGAATAGGTGTGATGCTCCGTTATTTTTCAACCCCCAGACCGGTAAAAGTACTCATTTTTCAGTTTTTTGCTAGTTTTGCAGCTATTCCACATATTTCGGTTCCGAAAAAAACATTCACATCCGAGTCTTTGGCAATCGGACGTATTTTCACCAAAACGCGATGTCCCGGTACTACATTCATCCGGGAAAACAGAAAAGAAATTTTTGACAAAAGCTGGCTACCCGCCAGTTACCTGAATCTTTTGCTTATTTACATCAATTTAACTGCTTTTTATGACATTTTAATCAATTTTAGTTAAAACCTTGTGGAATGAAATTTCATTTCTTACCTGACCGGTACAGATGCACTTTTCCGTTATTTCGCTAGAATAGATATGGCAGGAGTCACCAGTAGAATGTGTTTTTTGATAATTGCTCGAAAAATAGATTTTTTGGATTTCCGAAAAAAATATGTTTAAAAGGCCACTGGGTAAATAATCAGTTGTAGCAAAACCGGTTTTCCCGGTTGCCTAGTTTTCTGGTGAAGTGAAAAAGTCAATTTTGACACCTTGCAGTAACCATTAATTAGCTCGTTTTGCTATAAAATCACTTAGATAAGCTCTGAAAGCTACGTAGGAAGGAACAAATTTGACCTAGAGAGGTTTTTGCACAAAAAGGGGCTTTCCCGGTACTCCGATTTTTCCGGGACCGGTGAAAATGAAGCTGGCTACCCGGCAGTTACCCGAATCTATTGCTTAATTTCACCCAATAAACGTAGAATTATTGCTTCTGTTTTGTTCCGGAAAGAAAACCGGTACATTTAAATAATTTTTTTTGCATGACCGGAATAGGTGTGATGCTCCGTTATTTTTCAACCCCCAGACCGGTAAAAGTACTCATTTTTCAGTTTTTTGCTAGTTTTGCAACTATTCCACATATTTCTGTTCCGAAAAAAACATTCACATCCGAGTCTTTGGCAATCGGACGTATTTTCACCAAAACGCGATGTCCCGGTACTACATTCATCCGGGAAAACGGAAAAGAAATTTCTGACAAAAGCTGGCTACCTGCCAGTTACCTGAATCTTTTGCTTATTTACACCAATTTAACTGCTTTTTATGACATTTTAATCAATTTTAGTTAAAACCTTGTGGAATGAAATTTCATTTCTTACCTGACCGGTACAGATGCACCTTTCCGTTATTTCGCTAGAATAGATATGGCAGGAGTCACCAGTAGAATGTGTTTTTTGATAATTGCTCGAAAAATAAATTGTTTGGATTTCCGAAAAAAATATGTTTTGAAAGGCCACTGGGTAAATAATCAGTTGTAGCAAAACCGGTTTTCCCGGTTGCCTAGTTTTCCGGTGAAGTGAAAAAGTCAATTTTGACACCTTGCAGTAACAATTAATTAGCTCGTTTTGCTATAAAATCACTTAGATAAGCTCTGAAAGCTACGTAGGAAGGAACAAATTTGACCTAGAGAGGTTTTTGCACAAAAAGGGGCTTTCCCGGTACTCCGGTTTTTCCGGGACCGGTGAAAATGAAGCTGGCTACCCGGCAGTTACCCGAATCTATTGCTTAATTTCACCCAATAAACGTAGAATTATTGCTTCTGTTTTGTTCTGGAAAGAAAACCGGTACATTTAAATAATTTTTTTTGCATGACCGGAATAGGTGTGATGCTCCGTTATTTTTCAACCCCCAGACCTGTAAAAGTACTCATTTTTCAGTTTTTTGCTAGTTTTGCAGCTATTCCACATATTTCGGTTTCGAAAAAAACATTCACATCCGAGTCTTTGGCAATCGTACGTATTTTCACCAAAACGCGATGTCCCGGTAGTACATTCATCCGGGAAAACGGAAAAGAAATTTCTGACAAAAGCTGGCTACCCGCCAGTTACCTGAATCTTTTGCTTATTTACACCAATTTAACTGCTTTTTATGACATTTTAATCAATTTTAGTTAAAACCTTGTGGAATGAAATTTCATTTCTTACCTGACCGGTACAGATGCACCTTTTCGTTATTTCGCTAGAATAGATATGGCAGGAGTCACCAGTAGAATGTGTTTTTTGATAATTGCTCGAAAAATAAATTTTTTGGATTTCCGAAAAAAATATGTTTTAAAAGGCCACTGGGTAAATAATCAGTTGTAGCAAAACCGGTTTTCCCGGTTGCCTAGTTTTCCAGTGAAGTGAAAAAGTCAATTTTGACACCTTGCAGTAACCATTAATTAGCTCGTTTTGCTATAAAATCACTTAGATAAGCTCTGAAAGCTACGTAGGAAGGAACAAATTTGACCTAGAGAGGTTTTTGCACAAAAAGGGGCTTTCCCGGTACTCCGGTTTTTCCGGGACCGGTGAAAATGAAGCTGGCTACCCGGCAGTTACCCGAATCTATTGCTTAATTTCACCCAATAAACGTAGAATTATTGCTTCTGTTTTGTTCTGGAAAGAAAACCGGTACATTTAAATAATTTTTTTTGCATGACCGGAATAGGTGTGATGCTCCGTTATTTTTCAACCCCCAGACCTGTAAAAGTACTCATTTTTCAGTTTTTTGCTAGTTTTGCAGCTATTCCACATATTTCGGTTCCGAAAAAAACATTCACATCCGAGTCTTTGGCAATCGTACGTATTTTCACCAAAACGCGATGTCCCGGTAGTACATTCATCCGGGAAAACGGAAAAGAAATTTCTGACAAAAGCTGGCTACCCGCCAGTTACCTGAATCTTTTGCTTATTTACACCAATTTAACTGCTTTTTATGACATTTTAATCAATTTTAGTTAAAACCTTGTGGAATGAAATTTTATTTCTTACCTGACCGGTACAGATGCACCCTTCCGTTATTTCGCTAGAATAGATATGGCAGGAGTCACCAGTAGAATGTGTTTTTTGATAATTGCTCGAAAAATAAATTTTTTGGATTTCCGAAAAAAATATGTTTTAAAAGGCCACTGGGTAAATAATCAGTTGTAGCAAAACCGGTTTTCCCGGTTGCCTAGTTTTCCGGTGAAGTGAAAAAGTCAATTTTGACACCTTGCAGTAACCATTAATTAGCTCGTTTTGCTATAAAATCACTTAGCTAAGCTCTGAAAGCTACGTAGGAAGGAACAATTTGACCTAGAGAGGTTTTTGCACAAAAAGGGGCTTTCCCGGTACTCCGGTTTTTCCGGGACCGGTGAAAATGAAGCTGGCTACCCGGCAGTTACCCGAATCTATTGCTTAATTTCACCCAATAAACGTAGAATTATTGCTTCTGTTTTGTTCCGGAAAGAAAACCGGTACATTTAAATAATTTTTTTTGCATGACCGGAATAGTAGTGATGCTCCGTTATTTTTCAACCCCCAGACCGGTAAGAGTACTCATTTTTCAGTTTTTTGCTAGTTTTGCAGCTATTCCACATATTTCGGTTCCGAAAAAAACATTCACATCCGAGTCTTTGGCAATCGGACGTATTTTCACCAAAACGCGATGTCCCGGTAGTACATTCATCCGGGAAAACGGAAAAGAAATTTCTGACAAAAGCCGGCTACCCGCCAGTTACCTGAATCTTTTGCTTATTTACACCAATTTAACTGCTTTTTATGACATTTTAATCAATTTTAGTTAAAACCTTGTGGAATGAAATTTCATTTCTTACCTGACCGGTACAGATGCACCTTTCCGTTATTTCGCTAGAATAGATATGGCAGGAGTCACCAGTAGAATGTGTTTTTTGATAATTGCTCGAAAAATAAATTTTTTGGATTTCCGAAAAAAATATGTTTTAAAAGGCCACTGGGTAAATAATCAGTTGTAGCAAAACCGGTTTTCCCGGTTGCCTAGTTTTCCAGTGAAGTGAAAAAGTCAATTTTGACACCTTGCAGTAACCATTAATTAGCTCGTTTTGCTATAAAATCACTTAGATAAGCTCTGAAAGCTACGTAGGAAGGAACAAATTTGAGAGGTTTTTGCACAAAAAGGGGCTTTCCCGGTATTCCGGTGGACAGAGATATATGGGAGGGGGGATACATGCTCCCCAATGCCACCACAGGATGTCACATATTTTCATTTTTTTATTGTAGTATAGCCTATTGATTTCCCTTTCTTTAATATTTTTCATTGCTTGAGCATGTTCAGGTAGCTGACAGGTAGCTGCGAGGTAGCCAGGTCAGGTAGCTAACTTTGCCACATTTCAGGTAGCTGCCGGGTAACTGCCAGGTAGCCAGTTCGGGTAGCCAATTTTACAAAAATTTCGGGTAGCTACCGGGTAGCTGTCGGGTAGCCAGGCTCGGGTAGCCAACTTTACCTATCTACCCCAGTGATTTATGTAGAAGTTGAGGGGGGGGGGAGGTTGTTGTAACCAGCACCACTATGAGGATTCAGTGACCAGGAACAGTATCCATAGATGCCCCAATCAAGCACTCAGAATTCTTTGAGAATACATGTAAACCTTGTGAGGTCAAATGTGTGACCCCAGACATCCACACTTCCTTGAAGGAGATTGTATGTCACATAGTTTGATGAAAGTTTTTCTTGGGTTTTCTGGTTGTCCAGCTGTGTTTTGTCCATCATCTTTTCAAGATTGTTGATGTTTACATGTTCTTGAAGGAGTTGTTTAGGGGAAGATTTACAGCATTTTCGTTTGTTTTGATTTGCTAGAGTGTCACATCATTGTCAACACTGCAGCATTGGTTTCAATGGTTTGACCTTTCTTTCTTCCTGGAAATCCGTCCCTTGTATGGAACCACCTTCTAATGAAGTAATAGTTGATTAATATGTAAATCCCTGGATTTGTGAAGGTTAAAAATCAGCTTGTTGCATAAAATATTAAAATCCGTGCACCACCTTTCATTCTTGAGCACCCCCCCATTCCCGCCATTTAAAACGATCATCGCCCAGTCTGCTGCTCCCTCATGGTACATGGTATTTGACCTTGCAGAGCTTCTAAGATTTGCTGGCACCTGAATCTTGATGCCAGGACTGGTGTAGTGCCTATCTGCATGACATTGTGCCATGCAGCAATTGTAGAAAAGACCAAGCAATAAGAAGTCTTTACATGTAAATTTCATTTAAGTAGTGATTTTGAAAGGCCTACAGGTGTCAATGTTTGAGAATCTCTGACTTGTGAAAAGACTAAGCCATAGAAAGTCAGTGAATTTAATATAGTTTATATGTAGAGTTTATCATACTGTTTATAATATAGGCCTTTATCCATGTACCTAAATGATGATTAAGCTAGGTTTGCCAGGGATGGACACAGGGAGGATGGGGGTATGCTACCCCCCCACCAGCCCAAAATTTTAATTATGATATTTTAACATGTTAATTTTATCACGCACGCGTGTTATGTCGCAAGTTATACATTCTGCAACGCGATAGTCAAATAGACTTCCCCTCACCAGAATTTTCTGGATCCCCGCTTGGGTTTGCATATTTCTGCCTAGGGCCCCGCATCTGCTAGGACTGGCCCTGTTTCTTTAACTGCCCATTGTGCTCTCAATATTCCTCTTAGAGTAATGAAATTTGGTACATGTATTGGACTGTGGGCATGAATCGGGAACATGTTGAGAAATCCAAGATGGCCACCAAAATGGCCACTTCAAATGCCTGACATCCTTGAACTGACCATTTTGACCTTACTATTTCGCCTACAGTTATGAAATTATGTACAGGTATTGGCCTGTGGCCATGGATCAGGAAAATCTCGATAAATCCAAGATTGTGGCCATTTTGCTAGCCATCTTTCTTCATTCTTGAACTGCCCATTGTAACCTTGAAATATCGCTTAGGGTTATGAAATTAGGTATTGGCCTGTTGGTTACAATCTGGCACACATTCATAGATTTCACATTAACAGACGAGCATTGAAACCGCTTGCGGTTCTGGTTGGAATATACAGGTCCCATAGAATGTCTGTGCAAAACGTTAGAAAAATCTTCTGATCTAACTACAACGCTTGCAGGCCTGAATTATCCATTAGGCTGAGTAGGCTATAGCCTAGGGCCTCACACCTCAGGGGGGCCTCACATTTGGATAAAAAAATAAAATTTGCCTAAATTTGATGATTTTAAGTCAAAAATAAATTTGAGAAAAATCAAGAGGACAAGTTGGGTTCAAATGCATATTAAGGGGCCCAAAATATATGATCATTGATCACGTAACCAAGATATATATTGTTCCAGTGTACCTATTTAAAGAGTATCTCGTATGACGCTCCTCTCCCAGCTGACAATGCACGTGAAGTTCACGTGATAAACACAGGGGGAAACTGGTGAACATGACATAACTGAGAGTTATCACGTGTTTGTGTTCACGTGAGAAAAACTCCCACATTTTCACTGGATAACCACGTGATGAATGTCACCAGATTAACGCTTGACCATCTTCATGACATAACTGAGAGTTATCACGTGTTTTTCTTCACGTGAAAACACTCTCTAACATTTTCATGGGATAACCATGTGATGAATGTCACCAGATTACTGCAGATTCATTTAGTATGAGTTTTCATGGACAGACTTCTCACTATTCACGTAGCATATTAAGCTTCTCTGATCAGTAGGGGAAATTATCACCAGCTCATGACAGCCAATGTCCTCAGCCTCACATGACAATCACCCTAGCATTGTCATCACCCTCCCATGACACTCTCACAGTGTCATGGCCTAGCCATGACTTAGTCAGTGCTCAAAATCATCTTTGACTGGCTATTTAAAAAGAACTACTGCAACTATCACTTCCAAACTTGGTATAAAGTTGTATCACAGTGTCAACTAACTCTATGAATTTTGGCAGACCTATCCATTACATAAGGAGGAAAAGAACCCGAAGGCTCCAGAGATATTAGGAAATTGTCATCAGCTGCTGATGACTTTGCAGTATTTCGTGAAATTGGATAGAATTAAGTCCCGCCACTGACATGCTGCTGTGTGGTGAGGATGGCTGCAAAGAGATCAGACTTTCTTCTGAGACCCAACTGATAAACCCCATACACTGTCAGGGCCAGGACTTGGCTGGAATTACAATTGTCCTCATATGCTGGTAATTTCCCTGACTGCTGATTGGCCAATGAGCAATAAAACGTCCCCCAAATATCTTTGTTGAACGTAGGGAGCTGTGAAATATATAGTAATTCTGCTTCATGAGCAGCTAAGTTTGGTTTGTAGATAAGATTAGCAGGTAAACACTAGCTCTCAAGGACACCCCCAAATACGTCTTCTGGACTTGATACACGTTTTATGGTATTCAAATTAGGTTTATGCTATGTATTTCAGTGCCTTAGCCAATCATATGAACTGTATTTGCTACGTTTCACTGTCCTTTTACAGAAACTCACACTTCTTGAAATTGCAGTAACGCTAGACCGTCTTCATGACATAACTGAGAGTTATCGCGTGTTTTTCTTCTCGTGAAAAAACTCCCCAGCATTTTCACAGGATAACCACGTGATGAACTTCACCAGATTATCACTTGACTACCTTCATGATATAACTGAGAGTTATCACATGTTTTTCTTCACGTGGTTAACTGGTGAAGAATGCCCCCCAGAAATATAGATGGAGCCACCTGTACTAGAAACACAGCTGTTTACCGAGTTCCGCACTAAGTTTACTTTAACTGAGTTTAAACTAATTAAACAAATGATTATGATTTCTATGTCTGAATTAATGCACAGTATATGGCGGAATGAAACTTATTAGCTCAAAAAGGAGCACATATTGGATATTATTACAAAAGTCTGGTTATCCGAAATGTGAATCATGTACGACTACAATCCTTGATTCTGGTAACCCATTAAGAAGACTGAAAAGAGACTCAGTGCATCACACTGGCTGTGACAAATTTTCAGCAAGTTCTTGTGGCTTTACTTCGGCCCCACAGCTATTGAAAGCCCAAGATATTTCTTGAAACAGTCCAAGTTGACTGGCTTGATGAAGAGCCAAGTTAACCAGTTGGAGATATTGCCTCTTCTCAAATAATTTTAACTGGTGAAGATTGCCCCCCAGAAAATCATGTGGTTAATTGGTGAAGATATTCACCAGAAAATCACGTGGTTAACTGGTGAAGATTGCCCCCCAGAAAATCACGCGGTTAACTGTTGAAGATTGCCCCCCAGAAAATCACGTGGTTAATTGGTGAAGATATTTACCAGAAAATCACATGGTTAACTGGTGAAGATTGCCCCCAGAAAATCACGTGGTTAACTGGTGACAAAATCACGTGGTTAGCGTTTGCAATAACCTATCAGTTTTCCACGTGATAACAGAGGGGCAATTTCACGTGATAACTCTCAGTTAACCACCAGTTTTTGTCAGCTGGGAGCTGGTCTCAAATGTAGGCCTACAACTGCAATAGCAGAAATTTGGCAGAAAAATAATAAATATTTTGTAAGATAATCTCAGAAATTCCATAATTTCCCCTAATTCGTTAATACAGTGTACCTGTATCCAGGCATTAATTTTGAAGGTAATTTTACAAGGAATCCAAATGTCACCCGAATCTTCCTATCTTTCATATCGCCGAAGATATCTCAAGCCGCGGCTTTACCGAAGCATAGTATATCCTCACAATTTCAAGGTCTATGTCAAGGGGGGTAACGGTGCTCTGATTTTCAAATTTTTTTTAAGGTTCATATCTCACCCAGTGGCACATTTTGAGCTGGTTTACATAAAATCAGCTACTACTACAGGAGACGATGGAATGGCGGCAAAATTTTTGAATTTGATGTTTCAGTCTATAGTCAAATGATTTTTTAAATTCTGACCCAGCTGTATCATCAAAAGTATTTGGGTAAACTTTGGATATTCCAAATAAATAAAAAGTTAATAGAATATGGGTTCAGAAGTCTAGGTGGAGCAAAAATTAAAGGATAAGTTTTTGAATAGTTACAGGTCTTTAAATTTTCAGGTGAAGCCACATGACAAGCAGATGTTCCCCTTATACAGAGGTCACAGAATTCCGGGGAAAAGAAAAAGGGATGCAGCACAGGGAAAAGCACAGGGAGAAGTTATGGAAACAGCTAAAACCTCCTTTCCAACTCGAGATGGTAAGTTTATATCGAATTAGAGCGAAAGTAGCTGCATTACTTGATTATAGAGCAAGCATTTAGCATAGGAATCTTGCTTAAATCCACTACGGGCGGCATCATACATTGTGTATTGGCCACTGTGAACACATGAATGGATCTTATAGCATATATAGCCTTTTGCTTCATATTTAAGCAATATTGAAAGGTTACAATTATGGACATGAAAATCTGCCATTATATGTTTAATGCCCTCAATGTGCCTTTTGGGGGTCTAAATGGCCTTACAAAAATTAATAAAAGGAAATTCAGCAAAAATGTGGAAAAAAAAAAAACTTTTTTCAGTGCTCCATGATTCCGTCAATTTTGGAGTTAGACCTCTGAAATTTAGCATTTAGATGTCTAAATTATAACTCTATAGATATCTAAATTATAACTCTTTAGATGTCTAAATTATAACTCTTTAGATGTCTAAATTATAACTCTTTAGATGTCTAAATTATAACTCTTTAGATGTCTAAATTATAACTCTTTAGATGTCTAAATTATAACTCTTTAGATGTCTAAATTATAACTCTTTAGATGTCTAAATTATAACTCTTTAGATGTCTAAATTATAACTCTTTAGATGTCTAAATTATAACTCTTTAGATGTCTAAATTATAACTCTTTAGATGTCTAAATTATAACTCTTTAGATGTCTAAATTATGACTTTAAATTACTGTACTCATTTGCAGTAAATTGCAGGGCCAATCTTATGAAATTTTCATAAAAACCAAAAGTCTGAAATTATTAGGATTTATGATATTTTCTTGAATATGGTTTAAAAATGTTGGATGTCAGTAACTGTTGTATCCAGTGTTCTATACAGAGACGAAATAATTCTTTTAGTGAATAGAGTATGTCCAATATTTCCAGTCTTCTTATCTCATTATCATATATGATATTCACCAAGTTGAATGTGCAGCTCCTTCCACAAAAAGGAGGTTGAGCTACTGGGCTAATCACACACATTTCCATACATCATTTTAAAGCTCTTTCCAAGTTCTTTAGTGGAATGTATTCATTTTTCCATATCACATATATATACCACAAGGATATCATGAGGCTTGAAAATGGTTATTTGTAAAATTCTGAAATTTAGCACATAGTTTATTAATAACTAACCACCTCCATTTTGAACCCCTGGGTTCTTGTTTCCTTTGTTATTATGCATTGGCCTACATCAGTAGTAGTGGTCACAAACTGTGGTGTCGTAAAATTCTAGTTAATATTTAATTTGAAGTTGTCAGTTGCTCTTTATGACTGGAATATGACATTTTGTGTTAAGGTATCTTTCTTCCACGCTACGCATCCTAGTAAGATTTTATGAATGGTTGGTCCGTAATGCCAACTTCAGGGCTGACCCACTGTATCTCTCTTTTTGAAGCATGAAACAGATTTTTAAAGATGCACTAAAAAGTGTTACATTACATTTCAGAAGAAAAAATGGATGATATGGATCAGCATATGGATGACGCATTTGATGAGGAAGATACGGATGCTTCATTCCCTGGTGTAAGGTTAGAGCAAGAAATTGAAGATCAGCGAATGGATGACAAATTTGATGAGCAAGAAACGCAGGTA
Organism: Platynereis dumerilii; assembly: GCA_026936325.1. Classification (NCBI taxonomy): domain Eukaryota; kingdom Metazoa; phylum Annelida; class Polychaeta; order Phyllodocida; family Nereididae; genus Platynereis; species Platynereis dumerilii. The sequence continues at coordinate 11,286,207 of JAPTHN010000020.1, forward strand.
GAGGCTGCCAAGGCGGAAAACCATGGGGAACATATAAGGTATGTATATTACAGATTTTTTGCTTGGCGGTATGGTCTCGGTCCGCAGATTCGATAAGACTTTTCAGAATGTCTTTTGGGCCCTTACTTGGTCATATTGTTTGGAGATGCTTGGAGTGAAGCTGACAGGGTTCCCACAGTCCATATATAGTTTTATCCAAATATGACGCATTCACGCATTGGTAGTGAGCGCACATACACACTCGTGTACATGCAATTGCACGCGTCATTACGTGTGTATATGCGTTCACGATCACCTGTGTACATGTCATCGAGCACATGCCTGGACCTGCATTCACGAAAACGCTTGGCCATGCCATACAGCGCAGTAGTCCGTAATAGTCGTCAGTGCTGGGCACTTCCTCAAACTCTTCATGTCGTTTGCAGTTTGCATTTTGCACTGATTGGCAAGTAAATTTGCGCTTTGCCAACTTTGCGTTTGAGGAATGAAAAATTAGTGAACTTGCACAAATGCAAACTATAAACAACATGAATCGGGGGCTTTGTTTTGTTCCAAATCATGGGGGGGGGGACAATTCGAATAAGCAGTCTGGGAAATTACCATCACATGATGACAATTGCAATCCAGCAAAGTCCTGGCTCTGACAGGATGATTGAATGTGTGGGGTTGATCGGTGGGGTATCAGAAGAAAGTCTGATCTATGTGCAGCCATCCTCAACACACAGCAGCATGACAGTAGCTGGGACTTAATCTATCCCATTTCGCGAAATACCGCAAAGTCAACAGCAGCTGATGACAGTTCCCTAATTTCTCTGGAGCCCTCGGGTTCTTTTCCTCATTATGTAATAGATAGGTCTGCCGAAATTTGTAGAGTTAGTTGATACTGTGATACAACTTTATACTAAGTTTGGAAGTGATAGTAGCAACAGTTATTTTTAAATCGCCTGTGCAATTGAATACTGACTGGCTTCTCTCTAATCACCATTCAGCATTGCAACTGAATTGGTCATTTCTGTGCACACCAGGCTCAATTAATTACTGGCAACAAAATTGGGTGTTTCAGTCAACCAGGTGAGGTCTCTGAGGTAGGTGCTTTAGGTGCTCTGTAAGTCCTGACATCGACAACATCTCCGTAATCACGGAGCTTTTAGGACGAAAATATACAGTCAACACAGAAATTATTTGCACACTTTGATTTTTCATCATATTTCACAAAAAAATGTCATTATGATACAAAATTCTGTCCTGTGTTTCAGAGTAGTGTTAGTAGGTTAGGATCACATGCATTTCATTTTTTACCAAAATGTATTTTTCTGGAAAACCTGAAAAAGGTGAATCTCAATGACAAAAAATTATTTGCACACCTGAGCCAACTACCAGAAATAGCATTTCAAAAATGCTATTCCAATTTTTTTCCAAGGAAACTAACTTTTTTATGGTATCTTTTAACATGTTAACATCAATCTGACATTATTTGGGGTTCGCAGGTGGAATTAAAGGGTTACCCAAGGAATACACTAAATCCCATGATTTTTGTTCTATTTTGGCCATAAAAACTGTTGATAGACAAGAAAGTCTGATGAAATTAAATAATAAACCTCATTATCATGTCTATTTGTCAGAATGAAGTGAATTGGTAAGTTTTATTTGACCACTTTGTTCAATGCGTAAATACAAAATGCCAGAAAAGAGTGACATTGGTAGAACCAAACTGAAAAAATCGTAATTATCAGACATCATTTTCCCCATATGGACTATTTTGGCAGTGAGTGGTAAGAATAGTTTGTAATAGCACAGGCGAAAGCCAGTTGAGATTATCAATAAAGTAGTTTTCAAAATGTGCACTGTATCATTACTATCTGCCAGCCTGTAACTAGCATGTCTGCACAGGGTGGCCCAATGGAGGCCATGAATGAGTGAAAAATTCCTATCAAGATTTTTCCTTTGTTAAAAGGAGTCGTGAAATTAAAAGTTATTCGTTATTATAATAACTTCAGTCATAATTATCCAATAGGCAAGCATCAATGTGTCTTGATAATCAATGCATGATCGTGTGTGGAATATGCCATACTTACAATATCGTAAATTCAAATAATAATCTTGTTCTGTATACAAATATTAGGAAAACAACTCTGAATATTCTGTCTTAATCATTATTGATTAGCCAGTGGCTAATTAAATTGGTTAGAGGCTGATTATCAGCAGTTTCTGAGCTCAAATTCACCACGAGCGCCATTTCCTGGCATTTTTTGTGGCATATAGAACAAAGTGCTTCACTAAAACCTGCATGAATGATTAGTCTTCCTATCACAATTGGACGATGTTGTAGGACTTCACAAGTCAATTTCATGAGTATTGCTGCTTTTAAGTCCATTTTGGTAACCATAGGTGGGAGAAAAAACATGCAAAATAGTGTACTCCTTGGACAACACCTGTAATACAACCTGTGAACCCCAAATAATGTCAGATTGATGTTAATGTGTTAGAGATACCATGAAAATCATTGTTTCTTTGAGAAAAATTGGAGTATCATCTTTAAAAATGCTGTTTCTGATCTTTGGCTCTGGTGTGCAAATAATTTTTTGTCATCGGGATACACTTTTTTCAAGTTTTCCAGAAAATTACATTTTGGTAAAAAATGAAATGCATGTGATCCTAACCTACTAACACTACTCTGAAACACAGGACAGCATTTTGTATCATATTGGCATTTTTCTGTGAAATATGATGAAAAATCAAAGTGTGCAAATAATTTCTGTGTTGACTGTATGTTTACCCGAACATCCAGAATGAGGCCAAGATGGCGGCGGAACCGTAGAACCATGTATTGTGGTTCAACAGCTATGACTGACCCCTGAATACAAGCGACTGTGTAAATGGCCCCCTAGTGGATGGAGTACCAATGTATTAGCTGCACAGGCAATCTGTCTGCTGCAAAACAATGTATCACCATTACCATGTTTTATGTAGATTGTAGAGTGTATTTAGTCTATTGCAATGAAACCTTCTACAAAATGGTCTTTCGTCTAAAGACTCTAAACAGCAAGCCAGAGGCACATTTCACACATCACAACATTTATCGGCATTGCAAATTCTCAAGCTTTGAATCCCATGATTCTTGTTATAATCTCTTGGTATGCACTGCCCTTTGTTTGAATGAAAGTTTGAAATTTACTATGGTATGGATGCAATCCATAATAAATCATTGGGGGGGGGATTGGGGAAGGAAGTTGAAACTCATTTATTTCTAATTCTTTTCTTTTATTTCTTCAGGCGCCTGGAGGTGAAGGAAAAAAAACAGGTTCGCTGTTTTTTGCCGCAGCTGGTAGCGGAACTAATGGGCTCCTGCAAAGAGAGGACCCTGGTCAATCGCGGATTTCTCAACATGCCAAAAGAAACTAAACGTTTTGGAATTGGGCTAGTTGGCGTCAAGGTATGTGTAGAAACTTCCAAAATTCTTGTGCTCGCTATAGATTTCTGTGGCATAACATTATCCGGTTACAGTATCATATAAGGGAGCATTCAGAAGTTATGACTAGGAGGGGGTGGGAGTTTTGGCCGAGGGGGTACCAACTTTTTGATTGCCTTTAGGCTGATCTCTGTTTTTACGCGGTCACATAGCGGGATTTCATGTGTCGGAGGATTTATGTGTCGGAGATTCATGTGATGGAGTCGTAGACAAAGGCAATCAATGATGGCAGTCAATGATGGCAATCAATGATGGCAATCAATGATGATAGATAGATAGATAGATAGATAGATAGATAAGGGGACGACCATTTAATATCCTCTAAGGATAAGGGGGCGACCATTTAATGTCTCCTAAGAATAAGGGGGCAACCATTTAATATCTACTAAGCAATGATGATAGATAGATAGATACATACATACATACATACCCGGGGACATGGGGACATACCCCCGCGGACATGGGGACATACCCCCGGAGACATGGGGACATACCCCCGGGGACATGGGGACATACCCCCGGGGACATGGGGACATACCCCCGGGGACATGGGGACATACCCCCAGGGACATGGGGACATACCCCCGGGGACATGGGGACATACCCCCGGGGACATGGGGACATACCCCTGGGGACATAACCCCGGGGACATGGGGACATACCCCCGGGGACATGGGGACATACCCCCGGGGACATGGGGACATACCCCCGGGGACATGGGGACATACCCCCGGGGACATGGGGACATACCCCCGGGGACATACCCTCGGGGATATAGGGACATACCCCCGCGGACATGGGGACATACCCCCGCGGCATGGGGTCATACCCCCCGCGGACGTGGGGACATACCCCCCCGGACATGGGGACATACCCCCCGGATATGGGGAGATGGATTATTTCCATAGTATTAGTGAACTTGGTGAAGTATTGCCCAATCAAATTCGCAAAACAAGGTTTTGGCTTGCGTATTATGTAACACAGGCGATCATTTAGTCCCTGTGGGACAGCATAGGCGATCCATTCAATCTCCACACTACCTCTAGTCACACATGTTACAAGGGGGGGTACTAATTTTTAATGAGTTTTCGGTACGAAACTGAAAGGTTCTATTTTTATCATCTGTGGCTGCATTTGTTCTTAATTTCAATATTGATATATGTTCCATTGATGTTTTCAGGCGAGATTTGTCACAATGGTCATCCAAGACAAAAGTGAGAAGTCGGAGTATCCGGGTCCTTCGGATATTGAAAAAAATAAAAACGTTTCAACAAAAGTATTCATGACAGAAGAATTAAATCTCTTCAAGAAGTCGCACCTGATGACGTTTTTTGAAATATTGTTTGCCATGGGCAAAATATAGGCACAAGTTTCACACCAAGTTGGGTGTAATGTCTTTAAGTAGGTCACGAGAAGCTATGTTTTCTCCCTTTCCTTTGACTACCTGTATTTATTATGATGGGTGAAGTTTTGTCTTTAATTGCATTTATTGTCAAAAAAATAATTACATTTTTATTTTGATTATATATTGAATAAGCAATGTTGTCAATTTTGAATATAATTCACTTTTTTTTCGGTGTGTGTTTATTTTTCGCATATAGCTATCTGTCTGTCGCTTATCGGTCTGTGGGTCGCTTAACGGTTTGTGATATTATCTTCAGCTGGTTGGCTGAGAGGTAACGGTTCAGGGTATTGATTAAGCTAGTGTATTCTGGGACCACTGAGTACGGTATTTTAATTTACCTTCTCCGAAAATGGCGATGTCAAAATTTGAAGACTGAAGCAAGGATTTGACTTTGCTGAGAAACGGCTAATAAAACGTTTGAGAAATTTTGCATCAAAATGAAAGATTGAGTTTATGTTCTATGCTGGCTACCACATTTTTGATGCGAAAATGTTTTAATTCCATGAATGGAGTGGGAAAAGACCTGAAGCGGGAGACGGTAACTTCAACAGAGGGAGTAACTTTATCAGCAAAATAACTGAAGGAGACGGTAAATTTTGAGAGATTGACAAGAAAACTGCTTTTAAGCGCCTCCAGAAGGAAGACAAGAAAATAAATTTGTGTTTTATCAAAGCAGGAAATGTTTATGAATGATCAGAGGGCATGAAAATGACCGTGATTGGATCCAACAAGGGACCAGAGTTATAGACGGGACAGAGCCACCGGCTCACCGAGCGAAGCGAGGTGTCTGGTCCCTTATGGCCTAGTGTCAAAATAATGGGCAATTTTACCCTACAGCATGTAACAGCTCATAAAAATTGACACAGTAATAATGAGAATGTAACAATTACACTGATATCTTCAAGATAAAGTTCCAACAAGATGCTGAAAATTTGATAGCTTTACATTCACCGGTTCCAAAGTTACAAAGGTTTTATGTTTGAAAAATGGCTTTTTTTGCCACTTTTTGCGTGACATTTTCATATTTTCCACTATGGTTTTGCTCTGGATTTTCCTCAAATGATGTGGTTTTCATATATTTAACTGTTTTATTTCCTTGCATGGACACTTCAGTCTCCAAAGAAAAAAAAGTTTGTGTCACAGAACATACTACTTTGCTCAAAGTGCTCAAATCAAATTTTTTACCAAAACACTAAATTTTACCAAAAAATCATACTCATCAGTAAACTAGCAGTGTAAATTATATTCAGCATTGATTTTCACTACTTGTTACTTTAATTTTGGGAAGACAATATAGTTCTCAGTAAAATGTGAAGAAAGAATTGTCCCTCAATGCTTATTATCTGCACAATGTGCAAAAATGTCAAGCAAAATGAGAATGTCGCAAGCGTTACGCTGAAGTATTAATAGATAATTTTTTTGGTGTATACCAATTACCAAGAACATGATATTAGTTTTACATTATCTCTTTGGCAAAGGCTTTTGATACATACACAATTCGGGCAGTTATCTTTATTATTCCAGGTGTCAGACATCAGAAACTGGTAAAAAAGACATGTCGCAAGCGTTATGCTCCCGTTTTAAAATGACTGATAGCACAAAATCTTTGTTGTATAAGATAAAGTAAGCATTAATATGCATTTAGTATCATTAGCCAGAATAACTTCAACAAAATTTCTATAATAATTGCTCATATACCAAGTATAATAACATTCCATTAGCAATTGGTGACATTTACTAACTTAAGATTTTACTTGTTAAAGGCGAGAATAAATGGCAGATGAGTCTGAGATGGCATCATTTTTTACATAATTATTCTATTGATGTCTAATTTAATGATACTGGATGCCATCAGTTGATAGCAACTTAGTATAAGCACATTATAAGAGGTGGAGTTGACAGATTTCAAGCATAACGCTTGCGACAAATAACAGTCTTACGATGTTGGTGAGCATATTTCATAGAGCTACTCTATATCCATGCTCTCTATATCTCAGGGCTGAAAATCAGCTCTAGTTAAGTTTATTTTCAAAAGGATTATAAGGTTATAGTCAGTTATTAGACACATATTAACAGCCATAATGCTGCCATATCTACAAAGAAATGAATGAGACACAGGTACAGGGAGAGGAAGGATCAGCAGTTCTGATCGCATCAAGTGAGAATTTAATATATTCCAGCATCAACAATGATACCCAGGCTGGCAATCATACATTCTGCTTAATGTTTATAGTCTGAGAGTTAAGTTATGGGGTTACATTCAGTCAGAGTTAGCTAGTGTTTGATCCTATTCTAAAACGTTGTCGCAAACGTTATGCGTGAATGTACCATGTTAAAGATATCTTTTTCAAAAGCAGAACTGATTGCTTTAGCATTAAATGTGTTTTTAATACAGAAAATTATTATTTCCCCCTCTTAGGTCTTAGATGAGTTGAGATTCTAGTAAAATATGTTACAATTTCGATGGTTTTGTGGTTCTATGATTATTTCTAACAATTTTACTAGTTTTACTACTTGTATTAAAGGCATCATTTTTGGAAATTTCATGTGTAATTATCACTGAAAATGTCTGATTAGGATGGATTTGGCATAACTACATTTAAATAATCAAAATATCAATTGTTGTATGTCAAAACCGAAGCGTTTCATTCATGTGTCGCAAGCGTTATGCTTCATTGTACAGTAGCTTATGAAGCATAATGCAAGTAATTTTGGAAGCAATGTAATAATTTTGATACTAGATATCATACATTTATATAGTTCAAGATTGATGACATAATATCCCATATATATGCAATATCCATCCTCTGAGAAGAACTTTAAAATGTCTGTATTAATTTTTTCATCAATTTTAATGTTTATGACATTTTTATGACAACAGTATGGTTACCAAATGTCACACAAACATTTTCTTGACTAAGCACCACAATAACAAAATGTAATTTTGGAACTTTTGGTAGAATTTAGATCCTTAAAAATCATCCTATTATTGAAAAAATGTATGTTTTTTCTTTAAAATATGTCTAGATACCTAGGATTCAACAATAATTTTGTCACACTTAGACACAACGTAGAGCTTTCAAATAAAAAATATTAAGACACATCACAAGTTTACTCTCTGTTCAACCACAGTCAATTCTTTAGGACAAACTTCAAATTTTGGCCCAATGTCACGCTTTTGGACCATTTTTTTGACACTAGGCCTTATGGCTATCAGGCGAGTGGAGTGCTCCAGATGGTTCAATCAAAAAAAGTGATTCAGACATCCCATAATATGATCCTGGCACTTGCTTCTCTTCACGCATGACTACAACGTGACTACCTTCTTCTTCTTCTTCTGTTTGATATTCCCCCCAAAAAAAACAATGTCCGAAAAAAAAAAAATTTCCGAAAAAAAAAAAATTCCACAAAAAAAAAATTTGCAAAAAAATAATGCTTGGATATTGTCAACCAATCGATTAGTTACAAGTCCCGTCTTCTATGCTGCGGCATTTTCATATTACTCCTCTCCCTTCTATTTTTAAATGACATAATCTGGTCCCATTCCCGCCCCGTTCAGGGCAACACAGTAGGATTATAATTTTCAAAATTATCTTGCAAAGCTCTTATTGTTAGTCAGACAGTCACATATATATATTGTTACGCCCAACCATGGGGTAACAATAAAATTATTATTCAGGATGAAGACTTTCTTAGGTTGATCATTTATTGTAGATACATCAATCTCTTTGTGTAGAATCAATGTAATTTAATGTTAATTAATTGAATTTCTTTAACGTTGTTCAAATAATAAGAGTCAATAGTTCACTTGACTTTTGATGAGGAGCAATTATTATACACCGGGGGTGATATTTTTTATGCGCCCTGAGTGTCAGTTCACTTGACTTAAGATGATTATCGGAGAACTTGACTTTCGGTGGGGCGCGTGTTTATATGCGCCGGGGAATATTTATATGCACCGGGGGAATGTTTATATGCACCGGGTGATATTTATATGCACCGGGGGTGATATTTTATGCACCCTGAGTGTCAGTTCACTTGACTTGAGATGATTATCGGAGAACTTGACTTTCGGTGGGGCGCATGTTTATATGCGCCGGGGAATATTTATATGCACCGGGGAATGTTTATATGCAACGGGTGATATTTATATGCACCGGGGGTGATATTTTTATGCGCCCTGAGTGTCAGTTCACTTGACTTGAGATGATTATCGGAGAACTTGACTTTCGGTGGGGCGCATGTTTATATGCGCCGGGGAATATTTATATGCACCGGGAATGTTTATATGCAACGGGTGATATTTATATGTACCGGGGGTGATATTTTTATGCGCCCTGAGTGTCAGTTCACTTGACTTGAGATGATTATCGGAGAACTTGACTTTCGGTGGGGCGCATGTTTATATGCGCCGGGGAATATTTATATGCACCGGGGAATGTTTATATGCACCGGGTGATATTTATTTGCACCGGGTGATATTTATATGTACCGGGGGTGATATTTTTATGCGCCCTGAGTGTCAGTTCAATTGACTTGAGATGATTATCGGAGAACTTGACTTTCGGTGGGGCGCATGTTTATATGCGCCGGGGAATATTTATATGCACCGGGGAATGTTTATATGCACCGGGTGATATTTATATGCACCGGGTGATATTTATATGCACCGGGGGTGATATTTTTATGCGCCCTGAGTGTCAGTTCACTTGACTTGAGATGATTATCGGAGAACTTGACTTTCGGTGGGGCGCATGTTTATATGCGCCGGGGAATATTTATATGCACCGGGGGAATGTTTATATGCACCGGGTGATATATGCACCGGGGGTGATATTTTTATGCGCCCTGAGTGTCAGTTCACTTGTCTTGACTTTTGGTGGGGCGCATGTTTATATGCGCCGGGGAATATTTATATGCACCGGGGAATGTTTATATGCTCCGGGTGATATTTATATGCGCCCTGAGTGTCAGTTAATATTCTTGCAAAACCAGTTAGCCTTGACTGTAGATAATCTTTGGAGAAATTGATATTATATGCTCTCAGATTATAAATATGCACCAGGGTGATTATTTATATGCGCTGGGGTGATTATATTTATGCACCTTGGCTTGAGATGAGCTCTTCTCGATGTGACCAGGATGGCAGTCGGAGATCGTCTGCCTCGAATTGGTGTGATGCGCCCCTATTTATCAACTTTTGGAACTCGCGCATGCCCAGTGTTGCGTAATCTGTCAAAATGGCGGTTTGTTTGGATCTTGTGGATCACTCGCGATCGTTTTTACGATCGTTCAGGGTCGGACGGACGATTTAAATCCATGGAATGATCAAGAATAGTCTGTGAGTTGATAGAGTATTTAATTCTGAGTCTAACAGTAAAAAAATCATCAAATTCGGGCCAGAATTGGCTTCGGAAGTGGCCATTGAAGACATTTTGCACAACTGTCAAGACTCGGTCTTTTCGACGGGTCTTTCAGGCCCGTTTTAACACTGGAATGGTCTTGACGACCAGATACGATGAAAGTATGATCATTTCCGAGTCTAATGATAAAAAAATGAAGAAAATCGGTTAGGAATTGGTCTCGTAATTCGCCGTTGAAGGTATTTGCATTATTGTTCAATGTTGACAGCGCTCGTGGATTGTCAAAATTTTGACGGCGCTAGCTAGGTCGTCACATTCCCCCCTCCTAAAATTGTACTTCGGGTGAAGTATAATTCACAAAATTATTCTCCTGTTCATGAGGGTTAATTTTTTTGTAATGTCATCTTCAGAGTTGACATATTTTCAATTTCATCACTGACTTGCGGGTAATGTCAATTAGTGAGTTGACATATTTTCCATCTCATCGCCGACTTGTGGGTAAATTTTAGGATGTCAGTTATCGAGTTGACATATTTTCCGATTTATCGCTGACTTGCGGGTAATGTCATATTTGTTGTTTTATTTTTTATATATATAAAAATTAACATTTAAAGTCTTATTCTGTAGTTTTAATCAGTTATTTTGTCTTTTTCAGGCTAAGCTGTTGGACCTATGAGAATGAATCATCGTATAGTTCCCTTCTGTTGTAAAGAATCGTAAATCCCTTTGTTCATCAACAACTGTTTATTAATATGTCTTCTCTTGAAACTTCTTTTGACTTTACATATTCATCTCAATTAAAAATTTTTTTTTTTTTTTTTTTTTTTTTTTCATTATCAGTTCAACAAATATAATTGTTTATATACATTCATTGTCATTTCAGTCTCTCAGAAGATGGTTGGTTTGAAGGGATCAACCAATTTCCTGTTCGAAACGGAGATAGCATACATGACCATTTCGCTTGATTTCTGGCACGCCTGGCATGAACGATCGAAACCCTTGCCATGTTGGTGTAAACTCCCAAGGAGCTGAAGGAGCTTTTCGGCTGTTGCTGCGATCTCTTGCTTGACGATGTATTCTGGCTTCTCTTGTTTCTTTATCAATTCCCGCAATAGTTCGTTGTGCTCTTCCATTTGTTTCTCGATATTTCGTAGGGTTTTCTGAGTCTGCACGGCGTGGTGAGAGTTATCCGCTCTCAACTTCAGGAATTCCTTGGGCATATTCGGCAATTCAAAGGGAAATTCTTTTGGCATTTCGTTGGCAACTTCTTTGGTGGGGATACGGGGCTGACTGGATTTCGCTCATTGTGAATGTTCAGAATGTGTTGGAGCAATCGTTGTGGGGAGTCGTATCCTGGAGTCTTGGGGGCTTCGATTTGGGGCGTCTGGATCGTTTGGGTGAGAATAGACCTTTCTTCTTTCTGTCTCACGGTAATTTTTCTGAAGCTGTCTTCATCGATCAAGGGTGTTCCTGGGGTTCCGGTTTTCTCGTTCAATTCTTCCTCTTCTTCATTTCCATCTTCTGTCTGTCTCTCGATCTCGTCCGGTTCATCTGTCCGCTCTTCACTTCTTTCCTTTGTCTCTCTTGAAATCTTCTCCGGTTCAGTCATCTGTTCATCGCTTCTTTTCTTCGTCTTTCTTGGTATCGTCTCCGGTTCAGTCATCTGCTCATCGCTTCTTTTCTTCGTCTTTCTTGGTATCGTCTCCGGTTCATCTGCCCGTTCTTCGTTCCTTTTCTTCGACTCCTTCAGGATCTTCTCCGACTCATCTGACCGCTCTTCGTTTCTTTTCTTCAATTCTCTCTGTATCTTGTCCAGTTCTTCTGCCAGTTCTTCTGCTTGGGTTCCCTCTGACTTTCTTGTTTCTTTTTGATTCTTCCCTCTGTCCTTCTTCTTTTCATCTTTTTGTCGCTTCTTGGGTATGACGTCGTCTGTCTCAATCGTCCGTTTGGCTGCTTCACTCTCTACCTCTGATTCATTCAGGTCATCCACTTCGTTGGCTATCCCGTCAGTAAGATGCTGGACGCTTGGATTGGAAATGGAATTGTCTTGTCCACTGATTGGTGCATTCTTGCAGTTTACCTGGTGCTTTAAACTGTCTCGATGTTGTGCGAAGTCTCTCTCGGTCACACCATACCAATTGCAGCTTTTCTGTGGACATGTCAGGGGCTTATCTTTAGGGCTTAGGTGTTTACTGTAATAATGTCTCTTCAGCTCCCTGAGCCTCAACTTGCGAAGTCCGCATACCCGGCACTCAAATGGCATCTTCTGAAAGTTAATTTCCAACTGTTAGTTTTTCAGGATTAGCACTGTTTCTGTCTTTATATCTTTTTGTCTTCTTTTAATCCAGTCAGGCAGTTTGGTTTTGCAAGATTTTAGTTTTTCATAGTGGACCACTCTAGTCTGGCCAGCTTTATTCAGCTGAATTTTAAATGTTAGTTCGCTGTACTTGTCAACAACGATATAGGGACCTTCATAGGGATACTGTAGTTTGGGATTTTGGCCTTTTATCCTTCGCTCATTTCGGAGGAACACGGCTTGGCCTGCCTCAAAAGGTCGATAATGTGGCTTCAGATTACTGTCATCAGTGTTTATGACCAATTTTCTTTTGAAATTTTCTCTGACCATAGAATGTACGCGCCTGAGTTCTTTCTCTTGATCAACCACAAATTGCACATAGGACTGTTCTTGATTTTGACTCTTGTAATTCATGACCAGATCAACGGGTAGTCGCGTTTCTCTTCCAAGCATCAATTTATTTGGAGTGAATCCAGTTGTCTCGTGTATTGATGTTCTGTATGCACCAGCCAAGGTTCCTAGATTCTCGTCCCAAGTTGTAGGTTTTCCTTTTAGATATGCTCGAACAAGGGCTACGAGGGTCTGGTTGAAGCGCTCAACACAACCGTTGCCTTGCGGGTGCCGAACTGATGTTCGTGATTTTCGGATCTCCAATATCCTACAGAGTTCTTTGAAGATGTCCGATTCGTAATTCTTTCCCTGGTCAGAGTGTATTATAACTGGGCATCCAAACCTGGAGATAAATTGTTCCAAAATTTCTTTTGCACAGGTTTGAGCTGTTGCGTCTGGAATTGGTATCAACTCTACCCATCGAGAGAACAGGTCTGTCACAAGCATTATGTATCTGTTTCCTTTGCCACTCTCTGGAAGTGGTCCAAATAAGTCTGTAGCAATACAATCAAGAGGAGATCCAACAGGTATGTGGGACATCGGTATCCAGGACTTCTTTTGTTTGCTTTTCTTGTTTTTGCTGCAAACTTCACATTGTCCAATATAATTTTGTACCGATTCCTTCAATTGATACCAATAGTACCTTTGGCTTACTTTTCTGTAAGTTTTCTTTTCACCCATGTGCCCTGATAGCACATTGTCATGTAAATCCCTCAGAATTCCTTGTTGCAGGCTGTTCGGCACGATGAGTCGATTCTGATGTTCCGCGTTGCCTAGTTTATAGAGTACTCCATCTTCTAACTTCAGTGCATTCCACATGAGCCATAAGTTCCTTGTCACAGGGGATTCAATGATGATCTTCGAGCTTTGAGGCCTTATTGATGTTTCCTCCAGCCAGTGGACTACCGGTGCTATGCCTGGGTCCTCCAATTGTTCTTGTCTCAATTGCTGTGACGAGTATGTGTCGACCCAATTGCTGTTTGTAGTCTGTTTTCTTGATGCATCTAATATCTTCTCATTTTGTCTCCTTGTTACAGCTCTGCATTTTTCCACCGAAGTCTGGTTCTGGCACTTCTTGCATTCACCACACGGCAAACTTGAGTCCTCTTCATTCTCAGTGTTATGAAGGCTCCGTGACAACCCATCAGCGTTACCGTGTTTCTCGCCAGGTCGGTATAAAATGTCAAAATCATAACTGGCGAGTACTTCTTGCCACCGTGCTATCTGACCAGTTGGGTCTTTCAGATGAAATAACCAAACTAATGGCCGATGATCTGAGCGTATCAAAAATTTCCTTCCTAAGAGAAAGTGTCTGTATTGTTTGACGAAGGTGACTACAGCTAGTAATTCTCTTCTGGTCACGCAGTAATTTCTCTCTGCTTTCGATAATGATCGACTTGCGTAAGAAATAACCTTTTCTTCACCACCATTCTTCTTTTCCAGATTTGTCTTCAAGCGACTCGACCAGTTTTCATATTCATCACTTGGAGTCTGAATCTGGGACAACACACCTCCGACAGAATCATTTGATGCATCACAGTCTAATATGTATAAGCCGTCATCTTTAGGATAAGCCAACACTGGTGACTTGATCAACGCAGCCTTCAACTCCTCGAAAGCACTGGTGCATTTTTCTGTCCAATCAAACTTTTGCTGCTTTTGTGTCAGTTTACAGAGTGGAGCGCTGATCTCTGCAATTCGGGGAATATACCTTCTATAATACGAACAGAACCCCATGAATCCTCTCACGTCCTTTACATTCTTGGGGATGGGCCATTTTTGCACAGCATCAATTTTCGTCGGGTCAGCAGTTAACCCTTCAGATGTCACTTGGTGGCCCAGGAATGTGAGACTTTTTCGAAAGAATTCACATTTACTTGGTTTCAATTTTAGACCCGCTTCTTTGACTCTTGACAATACTTCCCTTAATCTTCTCACATGTTCCTCATGTGTTGGAGCATGAACTATGATGTCGTCCAGGTAAATTAGACAAGTTTTCCATTGGCAGCCTCGCAAGATTGTTTCCATTATCCTCTCGAAAATTCCAGGAGCGTTTGTCAGGCCGAAAGGTAAAACATTGAATTCCCAGAGCCCTGATTTGGTGATAAACGCAGTTTTGGGTTTATCTTCCTCCTTCATGGGTACTTGCCAATATCCAGACGCCAGGTCCATTGTTGAGAATCTACTGCTTCCAGCCAGTGATTCCAGACAATCATCAATCCTTGGGAGAGGATAGCTGTCCTTGAGTGTCACTTCATTCAGTTTTGTATAATTTACACAAAAGCGTATATCTCCACTTTTTTTTTTAACTAGCACAACTGGTGAGGACCATGGAGATGTTGATTTTCGAATAACTCCCATTTTGTGCATCCGTTCAATTTCTTCCTCTTCCACTCCACGAAAGGCAGTTGGTGTTCGATAGGGCCTTTGACGGATCGGAGCTGCATCTCCCGTATATATTTCATGCTCTCCATACTTTGAATGAAGTTTGCCTAAATCATTCTTGTCCTTGGCAAATACGGCATGGTAGTCTTTTAACATCTGATGAACCAACGCTGCATCATTTTGTTCCATGTCCTGAGTGCTTTTATCATATAAATCTCTCAGATGGTCGGGAATTTCTTGGTCACTTTCAAAATTTTCTTTATTGTTCTGCATATTCTCATCACTCGACCCCTGTGATGAGTCTCCGATATTTCGGACAGCCATTTCTTGATTGAATGCTTCTTCATCCTCATTGTCGAAGTAATAGCACTGATCTATCTCTTCAACTGTAGCAACTTCGGTGTTTCTGTACAAGGTCACAGGCTCTTTATGTGGATTCATAACACGAGCAACCAACTGTTTGGCCTTGGGATCTAACACTGCAGCCGCCAGTTTCATGTGATATTTCTCTTCAAATTTCAAAAGAGGTTCAACAATAATGGATGAGTCATTGTTCTTTAATCCATCATTAAAAATCACTTCTACTAATTGTTCGCTTTCAGGATATACCTCCACTGTCTCTTTAATTTTTAGAACTTTCAGAGGCATCTTCTGGTTTGCTTCGCTGGGGTGATGATCATCCACAATTTCACAACTCTGGATTTCTTCAAGTGATTCCGCTCGATCCTCTGGTTGATCATTCCTCAAAGCTCCACATGGCACTTTTCTCCCTCTTAATTGAAATTCTTCTCTTCCAATGTCAATTTTACATTCATGAGTTTTTAGGAAGTCATATCCGATAATTCCTTCATCGGATATGTTTGCAACAATTATTTCTTGTTCCACTGCCACTGGTCCCATTTGTATTTCAGTATTCAATTTTCCCAGGATAGACAAGGGTGTTCCATCTGCCAGCTGAAATTTTCGATCAGTTAGTTTCCCCAACTGAATATTTCCAACCTTATGGAGTTTTGAATATACCTTTTCTGAGATCAGTGTGCAACTTGCACCAGTGTCCACAAGAAAGTTCACTTTGGTTTCCCCAATTTTTCCTGTGACAGTCATGTTCTTTTGTATTCTGTTGATGTTACATACACCAATTTCTTCAACAGTTACATTATTGGTCATCTCCGGGTCGGTAGAGATGACCTCATTTAGTTTAACTGCTCTTCATCTTCTTCTGTGAGTTCAGGTTCACTGTCTTCAGCGAGGATTCTCACATTTTGATGTTTTTCAGGACATTTGTTCGCATAGTGACCTTCTTTTTTGCAAAAGAAGCAGGTCACAATCTTTTTTTCAGGTACTTCTGTGTTGGATTTCATGTATTCTTGCAGCACCTTTGTAAGGGATGCCACGGCCTCAAGTATCTTGGTCTCTGCAGCAAGTTTCTCTGGAGCAGTATCCTTGCCCATGGGTACTTTCTTGATTTCCGGCTTCCCTGATTTCTCCATGATCCTACTTGGCCTTGCCTTGTCGTTTAGGGCGTTCACACTCTCATTCCTCCGACTATAGCTATTCTGCTTGTCCGTTGACCGCTCGAATCCACTTTTCCTTCTTCCAACTTGCTCCCTCTGAATACTTCGATAGTCGTCGTATTCGTACACTAAGTTGACAGCCTCATCTAAGGTCTCTGGATTCTTCAAATAGTCCACGAAGTACCTCAGATCCTCATCTTCAAGTCCATCGAAGAATTGCTTTTTCATCATTTCTTCAAGATTTCTTCGGTCAATTCCAGATGGATAGGCCTCTCGAATCAGACGTTTCAAATCCGCTGCATATTCGCGGATACTCTCGCCTTTCTTCAGTCGTCTCGAGTAAAATTGTCTGATCTTTGTCTGCCTGGTTTCTTGAATGTCGAAGCGTCTCTGCAGCTCTTCAATTAGACAAGGATATTCTTCCGTGATGGATGGGTCAAGGTCGAATACATATTCAGCTGCTTCACCTTGCAAACTTGACAGCATGTGTTTCAGTCTTTTTTCACTGCTCCATCCAGATGAAATTGCTTCAAATTGTCTAATAAATGTTCTCCATTTCCTTTTACCATCGTAAGTGGGGAGATTCATCTTGAAACTAGGTGCATGTTCATTTGGGTTTCCTTGTCTTCTTTGAAAAGGATTTGGCCGTTGATTCCTCTCCAAGTTTATCTGTTCATTTCGAGGTTCATCTTGGGCATATTCACCAAAGTTTCCATAATTGTAGATCTGGGACTCATGTGGTCTTTCGTAGTCCCTCCAATAGTCTTGATTTCCCCATCCATCTTGGTTCATCTGAGACCTTGTTGTTCTTTCTTTTCGTGGTGGCATTTCTTCGCCAAAGGAAAATGTTCTTTCATTTCGTTGCGGCATTTCTTCGCCAAAGGAAAATGTTCTTGCATAATCGTCAAATGGATTAGAAGCTTCCTGCCTTGGTTCACCACTTGCTTGCCTAGTTTCCTCAGTCTTATTTTCCTCAGTCTGCATTTCTCTTTCTTTGGCCGCCTGATTTCTTGTTCGGATTATTGACTGCATTATTTTCAGAAATTTCAGTGAAGGATGTATGGTCTTACGTAGACTGCTACAAGCATTCGCATAATTCGACCATGGAGTTCCAGCTCTTCTTCATTGACGTAATTGATATTGCCGGGGCATCTGTGGCATATGCCTTGATAGAGGATGTAACAGTAGCACTCATGACAAACTTCTCCATAGCATAATGTTGAGTCTGATAGTTCGAATATGACCTTGTCCTCATTTAATTGTAATCCGTCTTCATATTCTCCGCCAACCATGTTGGTGTTAATTGTAATTTTATATTTTCCAATAAAGTTCAGAAATTTTCAAAAATGTTCACGGTTCGTACCGCTGAATCCAATTTTAATGTTAAATGTCAATGTCAATTGGATCCTGTCGACTGCGCCAAATGTTACGCCCAACCATGGGGTAACAATAAAATTATTATTCAGGATGAAGACTTTCTTAGGTTGATCATTTATTGTAGATACATCAATCTCTTTGTGTAGAATCAATGTAATTTAATGTTAATTAATTGAATTTCTTTAACGTTGTTCAAATAATAAGAGTCAATAGTTCACTTGACTTTTGATGAGGAGCAATTATTATACACCGGGGGTGATATTTTTTATGCGCCCTGAGTGTCAGTTCACTTGACTTAAGATGATTATCGGAGAACTTGACTTTCGGTGGGGCGCGTGTTTATATGCGCCGGGGAATATTTATATGCACCGGGGGAATGTTTATATGCACCGGGTGATATTTATATGCACCGGGGGTGATATTTTATGCACCCTGAGTGTCAGTTCACTTGACTTGAGATGATTATCGGAGAACTTGACTTTCGGTGGGCGCATGTTTATATGCGCCGGGGAATATTTATATGCACCGGGGAATGTTTATATGCAACGGGTGATATTTATATGCACCGGGGGTGATATTTTTATGCGCCCTGAGTGTCAGTTCACTTGACTTGAGATGATTATCGGAGAACTTGACTTTCGGTGGGGCGCATGTTTATATGCGCCGGGGAATATTTATATGCACCGGGGAATGTTTATATGCAACGGGTGATATTTATATGTACCGGGGGTGATATTTTTATGCGCCCTGAGTGTCAGTTCACTTGACTTGAGATGATTATCGGAGAACTTGACTTTCGGTGGGGCGCATGTTTATATGCGCCGGGGAATATTTATATGCACCGGGGAATGTTTATATGCACCGGGTGATATTTATTTGCACCGGGTGATATTTATATGTACCGGGGGTGATATTTTTATGCGCCCTGAGTGTCAGTTCAATTGACTTGAGATGATTATCGGAGAACTTGACTTTCGGTGGGGCGCATGTTTATATGCGCCGGGGAATATTTATATGCACCGGGGAATGTTTATATGCACCGGGTGATATTTATATGCACCGGGTGATATTTATATGCACCGGGGGTGATATTTTTATGCGCCCTGAGTGTCAGTTCACTTGACTTGAGATGATTATCGGAGAACTTGACTTTCGGTGGGGCGCATGTTTATATGCGCCGGGGAATATTTATATGCACCGGGGGAATGTTTATATGCACCGGGTGATATATGCACCGGGGGTGATATTTTTATGCGCCCTGAGTGTCAGTTCACTTGTCTTGACTTTTGGTGGGGCGCATGTTTATATGCGCCGGGGAATATTTATATGCACCGGGGAATGTTTATATGCTCCGGGTGATATTTATATGCGCCCTGAGTGTCAGTTAATATTCTTGCAAAACCAGTTAGCCTTGACTGTAGATAATCTTTGGAGAAATTGATATTATATGCTCTCAGATTATAAATATGCACCAGGGTGATTATTTATATGCGCTGGGTGATTATATTTATGCACCTTGGCTTGAGATGAGCTCTTCTCGATGTGACCAGGATGGCAGTCGGAGATCGTCTGCCTCGAATTGGTGTGATGCGCCCCTATTTATCAACTTTTGGAACTCGCGCATGCCCAGTGTTGCGTAATCTGTCAAAATGGCGGTTTGTTTGGATCTTGTGGATCACTCGCGATCGTTTTTACGATCGTTCAGGGTCGGACGGACGATTTAAATCCATGGAATGATCAAGAATAGTCTGTGAGTTGATAGAGTATTTAATTCTGAGTCTAACAGTAAAAAAATCATCAAATTCGGGCCAGAATTGGCTTCGGAAGTGGCCATTGAAGACATTTTGCACAACTGTCAAGACTCGGTCTTTTCGACGGGTCTTTCAGGCCCGTTTTAACACTGGAATGGTCTTGACGACCAGATACGATGAAAGTATGATCATTTCCGAGTCTAATGATAAAAAAATGAAGAAAATCGGTTAGGAATTGGTCTCGTAATTCGCCGTTGAAGGTATTTGCATTATTGTTCAATGTTGACAGCGCTCGTGGATTGTCAAAATTTTGACGGCGCTAGCTAGGTCGTCACAATATTGTACATGCAGACATTTAAACCAGTAAGCTCAATGCAGACCAAAGACTAAGCAGGCCATGCACCTGCAGTGGAGGGACGGATGATCATGATCGGGGGATGCATACATTTCCTTCCCCAACCAGTAGATTTAAAAAATATATATGAATATTATATTTACATGCTAATTATATCAGTGCAGAGTCAAGTGTCAAAGGCTATGTGTTCCGCTATGCAATAACCCGATAGGCCCCCTCCCCAGGTAAATTTTCCGGATGGCCCCCCTTTTCAGCCAGGCCCATTTTCTGTTTTCTATTTATGGAAATGTTTAAGGACCTGATTAATTATTTATAACTTACAGACCGAGCGAGTTTCGGAATTAAGTTCCATTTTTTAGGAAATATAGAAATCAGCAGTCCTACTCAAGAAATTATTACTCTAACAACCATGGTGTCACATGTCGCAACGTTGATGACAATTATTTTTCCTACTATATCAAACCTCTCGATGGTTCCACATTTTGGCTGAATTTTGTACTGAAATGCTGAAATAACCGTCTCTCTGAAACAAAGTTACCGTTCTCAACATATTTCTCTCACTTGAATTTACCTTCTCTCGCTTCAATTTTAAAATGATCGTATATTCAACAAATTCTTCAGTAGAGACGGGTATCTGTGTGTTTATATCTGTCAGTCGAGAAATGGCAAATCTAATTTGTACGACAAAATTTTAATGTAGCGGCAATAATAATTTTGAATATATACATGTACTTGAACATGTTTGCCTAAATTCACTGTAAATTAAGGCTAATAATGTATTTTCTTTGGGATCAAAAGGGCAGCATTGCCCCTAAGCGGCGGGGGGGGGGGGGGTTGGGGGCCGCTTTAGGCCCCAAAAGCCAACAGATTTTATGTTGCTGGATATTGATTCTGAGCAATTATAAGGCTATTATTCTTTCATGGAAGATCTGGTATAAAAAGCTAAAAATGCTGTTTTTTAAATCTTTTCTGTAAATTATCATTATACAAACTATTTGATAATCCCCCCCCCCTTTCTTAAGTTACTCCGCGCCATGATCAGGATATGGCGAAAGAGTTCAATGAGGTGTTTTCATAAATTTTGTTTTGTGCTTTAGAATGGATTGGAATATTTGTCAAGTTACAAGGAAGGGTATGAATATCAATTCATATCCTTGGGTTGTTAGCACAATCATGGATCCAGACAAATACGCAGGTTGCCATTCTTCTTTTCCGCGATGACCAAATTATGGACCCAATCCGTCGGCTTGTCCACACTTGCAATAACACCTTGCCGTTCCAACTTCTCCAGGGCTTTCTTCAAAGGAGCGAGCTTTGCATACGGAACCTTGCGACAACGTTGAATCACCGGAGTAACTGCTGGATCTACTGTAATCTTGTAGGGCTCTTCATATTTTCCCAGACCACTGAAGACATCAGCATAGGTGTCCGTTAAGCTTTGCTTTGAGGGAATTTTATCAGAGACATTTTTACCAGCGGAGTCAACCACACAAATTCTCTGAATTAGCTTAAATTCCTCACAAGCATGCTTTCCAAGAATGGGAATGTCACTAGTGTCCGTCACATAGAAAGACATCATAAGAGAAAGACCAGTCCTTGCACAGTAGCCACTGCTGTGTCAAGACCTCAGGAAATAGACTCCCCAAGACTTACAGCGATGACATAAATGAATTGTTCGGAAACAATTCCTTTTCTTAGGATCTTCCCTTGGCATTCTTTTTAATGTGAATTTTAAATACTTAGCAATCAACAGAGAACAGACACAGGTTTTCATATTTAATATAAAATATAATACAATTTATGATACAATTTATAAATATTCTATTGAAATGTCTTACACGATTATGTTGGATAAAAATAATCATCGATGTCGCAGAAATTTGACAAATTGAGAGAGTCTGAGAGTGAATTACATTTTTCTCTCAGCTAATCATGACTGCCTGAATGCAAAGTGGCCATGGAATTTCCGTCAAAAAAATTCTGTCAAACGGACATGTCAAAAATCTTCAGCCACCATGTGGTCTTTGACAGAAATAAGAAAAAAGAAAATGTACAAAAACGGAAAAGAAAATGTTCAATTAGTTTAGAAAGATATTCAAAGTCGTCACAATTTTGATTTTGAGGGGTGTGTGGGATGAGTGAATTTCCCGTGTTTTCCTTCTCCCTTGACAAATCGTTGCGCTCCTGAAAAGAAAGGTTTTTTGAGAAATGATTGCCATGAATCAATGATTACCTATAAGGATAAAATTTTGTTATTACAACGTTATTTCCATGTGCTGAAGAAAATTTTTTTTTCAGTGTCAAGTGGGAAACAATCTTTTTTTGTCACCAAATATCCATAGCCCCCTCCCCCCCCCAAGATCATCTGGTCGGCCCCTAAGCCTTCATGGAGTGATAGTGTCCCTCCATAGTCCATACACCTAAAGCGAATTTTTAGGGGTCCTTCTGAAGCGATTTCTTTAGCATCCCACCATACAAATCGAGCCTACCCTCAATTATATCAACAAATCACTTCAGAGCCTTCAGTGAATCAGTCAGACACACTCCAAAATCTGGCCAATGAACAGGCCTTCACACATGTTATGCAAATGAGGTCGATTACGTTTATATATGCATTACCGTACGTCAGTCATGTACGAGCACAACTGCAATAGATAGATCTATCCAAGAGCTTTTTAAAACATAACGTGCACAAGCCACTTTAAAGCAGACCTCGTTGCATGCAGTGAGAATTTGCCATTAATTCATTAATATGTGATAATAGTGAGAAACTTAGTTATATGTTCCCCAATGGCCCAAAATGTAAATGGGATATGCATGGGGGATTTTTTTGTTGTAATCTGTTGATTGTTACTTGTTAGAGGTACCCTTTTATTGGTAAACAGTCAGCAGCAATGCACAGGTAACAGTTGACTGCACACTTGCTCAGACCGATGCCTTGTTTGGGGAACCCCCTTAGAGATAAGGGGGGGGGGGAATGCATATGATGTCATTCATTGCTACTGCATTTGGTTGAATGGATTTCCCTTGCCAAAGAGTTTATTATGGGATTAACATGTACCAAAAGTTGATCACTTCACATGGAGGCCCATCACATGATACATGGTAAATGGCATTATGATTGAAGAAGGCAGGCAGCAGAAACTTGACCCACAAGATATGACAGAATTTCAATCTCATAGGCAGGTCCTCTACGAGATCTGCCAAAAATGACAGGTCATAGGCCTCTGAGGATTGAATAGCCTTCAAGCAAATCGCCGGTAAACATTTGAACTGGACAGAAATGCTGCTCGCTGATTGGCTCAGCCAATTTGGCTGTGACGCTGTGACGCAAAATCTCATGATAATATGCGACGATGGAGTGATTTGTCTAGGGTAGATTATTAGGGTGCAACAAATTGACATAATAAAGAATTTAGATTTCAGCTTTTTTTCCCTCTTACCCACAAAAAAATACATTGAGAACATCCAAGAAGTTAAAAATCAACTGTGTTGGGCCTTAAATGATTAACAAGAAAAAGCTCACCTTTTACAGACTCTTCTAGGACAATTGGAAGCCCGTTTTCCCATTCGTAATCGAAGGCGTCTTTAAAGCTAGAAGCGTTGTATGCACTGTAATAAGCTGATCTTCTGTCTGCCGCTGTACATTTTCGGGGAAATGCTACGATCATCATTGCTAGTTTCATCGCTTCGCCAACAGCTGAAATTTATGCATTTATTTTGTGCATTAGATAATATGGAATCAGTTCAGAAATATTGAAACTTTATAAAAAATTGTTTGATAAAAAGAAGTGTTGATGAAAAAA
The DNA here is from genome assembly GCA_026936325.1 of Platynereis dumerilii. Taxonomy (NCBI): domain Eukaryota; kingdom Metazoa; phylum Annelida; class Polychaeta; order Phyllodocida; family Nereididae; genus Platynereis; species Platynereis dumerilii. Next base: position 11,310,318 of record JAPTHN010000020.1, read on the forward strand.
TCTAATTTGCTAATTATTAATTAGTAATTAATTTATCAAGGATTATTTCATTACGACAATATTTTTCCGTTTTGTATCAATAATTAAAATTTCAGCCAAGTTTTTTCTATCCTTAAATTGATAGGATTGATGATAAAACAGACACCAGGAAACTTGTTTATGAAGTTGTGTTTTCCAATTTTAGATATCAGATTTGTGCAATTTGAGACACATCAATTCTTAATAATATATATCCCAAAACTTAAGGACTTAAATTTAATATAGGCCCACCTGTTCCGTCGGTGACTATCCTGTTTGCAAGCCCCATCTCGTGAGCTTCTTTGGCTCCTACTGGTCTCCCCGTGAGAATTAAGTCCAAAGCTCTTGAAAGACCAATTAATTTTGGAAGTCTTACAGTCCCACCGTCAATTAACGGGACACCTGAACAAGAGAAAAAATTGGCAATTACTGAATCAGTATCAAAAATTTCTTAGATTGATTTCTCATGTACGTATGCGACCATGGTCATATCATCTTAATTATCACGCCTGGCTGCATTTATAATTTGCTGGGAATATGTTAAATTTCTCAAGTTTAATCTGCAAAATACCAACACTGCCATAATAGCCATAAGAGCCACAGGCGTAGAAACCAGGGGGACAGAAAGCCCCACTGACTCAATAATGCCGCCCCCCCCCCCCCCCCCCCCGCCATGAAGATCACCTCTCCTATGCCGTATGAAAGGAAATGTGAAGTCTTTTAGGAAAAACAATTCATCTACTAGACCAATTAAAGAGTACTTAATTGTGTTAATTGCAATAAGAAGTTTTGAATCCGTGATATGGTATGCTTACCGAATCTTCTGCAAAACACTCCCAAAATTGCTGACTCCTCCATAACCCTGAGATCACACATTGCGGCTAATTCTAGCCCTCCTGCTACAGCGTAACCTGAAATTGCGGCCACTACCGGTTTGCTGAACACCATTCGTGAGGGTCCCTGAAATTAATGCATATTTTCAACTTTTTAAATTCCAAGTAGGCCTAATAAATACAGCCTATTTAGAAAAATGATTGGCAGAATATAAACAGATTAAAATAGAAAAACGATAATCTCAGTGAAAAAAAAGTGCAACTTTAGTAAAAATTTTACCATGGGTCTCTCCTCTTCATTGGATGTGAAATCTGGTAAATTGTCCAATTGCGATAAAGCCTTTAAGTCAAAGCCTCCACAGAAAGTACCACCTGAAAGATAACAGTAAAATCCATTAAATATTGGGCCTATCGGGAATTAAGGCTATTTTAGATATTTCTCTCAAGGAAAATTTTTCAATTTTTTGTGTGTTTTCTGAAGAAAGTTCTTAGGTCAGAAAAACGGTACAGCTGAGAGTTATAAATGGCATTGCAGTGACAAAGTTGAGCAATCTGACATATCTTAGATATCTACCTTTTCCATAGAGCACAGCCCCATGCAAATCTTCATTTTTCTCAAACTCTTGAAATGCTTTCAATAATTCCTTCGCAGTTGCGGGGGAGACGCAGTTCTTCACCTGTGGTCTGTTGATGCCTATCATGAAGATTGGGCCAACTTTTTCTGTCACTACAAGGTTTTCTGAAAATGGAAAATATTGATAATGAGCAGCTGCTGCCTGCTGAAACAAATTGATATTTGACAGAGTTGCTGTATTAAAAAATAATTTGCCTGGCTGATCTTTGAAAAACGACTTTAAAAACTGCCAGAAGTTTTGGTGTAATTTCTATAACATACTTTGACTTGCAAAACAGACACTTTAATGATCAAACATTGATGACTGGCAAGTGGATTGTGAACAGTTAATTACCAGGGCTCTTGAGACACAGAACTGTCAAATAACTGACAGCTGTCAAACAGCTGTCAAAAAAGTTTTTGCTGTTCATGCACTTTCAAGGGATTGACAGCTTTCACTTTTGATGTCCCTCCAATCTCTACGTACCATTTGACTCTTCTGCCGCTGTGTTCAGAAATCTGAAGCCTCTGAATGGTGAAAATCTGCTAAATACTCTCCCAAGATAAAACTTTGACCTGCATGTGGCTGCCATGTTTAGATTTTTGGTTCTGAAAATTTACACCAGAGCTGGAGTCTAAATTTTAGAAAAAGGCAAAAAGTTGAGTAAATTCCCCTCAATACTGCAGATTTTTACTGGTAATTTTATATGAAATGTCAAAAAATGAAAAAGTCTAGGCTAGACTTCAGAAATAATCATTTTTAATAGATTTTCATAAAGCACTAGGTGGCAGGTCAGCTAAGTTTTTGAAATCTCCAAAGCGACGAGAAAAGACGAGAGCACGTGGAAGAAGCAAGCATGTCGTCGTCACAAGCAGTGTTAAGTGTTGGTGGAGATAGGACCACAGGGCAGTCTGTAAGGACTCAAAATGGTGAGAAAGACGGTTTCCAGTAATTAGAAAACACGGTCGAAGTAATGATGTAATTGCTAATGGCGTACCACGCGTAGTTTTGTCTCAAATCTGCCGTGAAACCGAGCTGTCAAAACCGGCAAGCTCAAACATGTGCTTTGATGTGTCATGGTCTGTTCTGGAACATTCCCACAAACAAAAACTTGATGTCTCTTTTAGACTTGAGATGCCCCTCAAAGAGTTCTTGAAAGGAAGTGAGACTCTTTGGCTCTGGCTCAGTGACTGGTGCAGTTTTGTGCCAGAAGTCCATTTTGACAGCTGTCAAAATTGACACTTGACAGTTCATTCAGTGATTCATTCACTTCACTGTTTTCAAACTCATTTGTGTCAATTTTTGAGTTTCACAAAGAGAACTTCAGTTCAGAATCAGGTGGATCTTTCTGTCACCGGCGGGCATTGCGTGTTGCGAATTCTTAGGATTTGGCAATTGGCACTCTCGCTGCTGCTGCTTGGGTTCGATTCCCCGTCTGGGAACCAATTTAATATCGAGAGGAAGAGGCCCCAGAGAGTTGAACCCAGGGTATCTGCTTGGGAGGTGGAACCCTGCAGTGGCGGGTCCAGACAGTGTAGTCTGGGGGGGGGGTCGTCGTTTTGCCATTCGCTAACCTGCATTGCTCCATATTTTCTTCAAATATGTTATTTCGGTCTCAGTTGTCGGGGGGGGGGGCTGGGCCGGGCCCCCGTGGCCCCCCCTGTTATCGGTCGCTTCCAAGACCACTAGACCAAGTAATCACTCGATGGTCTTTGGGTCAGAATCTCCACACAGTCCATCTAACTGAAGAATGACCAGTGCTCAATTTAAGTGAATATAAAGTTACATGTATTGCATTGCATAGGTTCATTTTAAAGGACAGCATTTGCCTCATATAAATTATATTATTGACCCATGTTACTTATGTTTTCAGTTATGGCAGCATGTTCCATCGCCAATATTGTCAAGAGCAGTTTGGGACCAGTTGGGTTGGACAAAATGTTGGTGGATGATGTTGGGGTAAGTATCAAATATAATTGTTAATTGGACATTTTAAAACTCCTCTATAGATTATGCCAAAGAATACATGTTGGAAAAATAACACTTGGTGAATGCTTTTGTGCTAAATAATAGGTCCCTTATTTTCTGACATTATGCAATTTATAATTTTCCATCTGTTGATGCTGAGCAATTTATAATGTAATCATTTCTCTTCACAGGATGTCACAATCACCAACGATGGCGCCACCATCCTGAAACAGTTGGAAGTCGAACATCCGGCCGCAAAAGTTTTGGTTGAACTTGCCCAGCTCCAGGATGCTGAGGTTGGCGATGGTACTACGTCAGTGGTAAGGCTTCTGAGAGAATTCATCCTTTCTTTCCAGTTGTGTAGGTCTGTAGGATGATTGATAATTTTGCAATGTCGCCTAACTTTTATTCTTTTGCCTGGTTGGACATTCCGAGCCAATTGGCTGCAAAGTTGGGTGCATCATAAAAAAAAGATTTCCTTTGTTAGTTGCTGCCATGTTGTTTCTTTTTAAGTTAAAATGTAATGAAAATTAATTTGGGGTACCTGGAAGTCAAAAGCTTTTTTGTTGTTGGCATATTAGTCCTTGAAGTTCCATTTGCCATTAAGAAATGTGTTGTTTATTGGATTTCTTTTGCATGAAGTTTTCATTGACTTGATTTATGCTCCTAATTTGTTTCTATCTATCAGGTAATCATTGCTGCTGAACTACTGAAGAACGCTGATGAATTGGTGAAGAGCAAAATTCATCCCACTTCCATCATCAGTGGTTACAGGCTGGCTTGCAAGTGAGTATACCTGGCTACAGTGTCATTTAACACAGATTCACCAACCGTCAGGACTCAAAAAGGCTGTTAAAATATCTCCTGAAATACTATTGAAATACTGTCAGAACTTTGTTGTAAAAATGGAAATAATTTCAGATGAAAGAACCAATGCCAAATCTTATAAAAATTTGTAAGAATGTTTTGATTATTTCCTGAAAATATGTTAAAATGAAATCATATTCCAGTTTTAGCGTGCTCAGCTTAATCTCAAGATGACCATTGTTGTATTGCCAATATTTAGTTTTAATCTGAATCTCAATAAATATTTCTGTTTTCTATTTTTCTAGAGAGGCGTGCAAGTACATCCAGGACCACATGGTCATCGGCACAGATGAGTTGGGAAGAGATTGTCTGATCAACGTTGCCAAGACCAGCATGTCCAGCAAGATCATTGGACCGTATCCTTTCAAATTCACACTTGTTTTATTTAAATCAATTGGTGAATTGGTGTGGCTCCCAACACTCTCTAAAAATGGGACAGGACATTGAATATGGAGAATAGTTTGCCATTAAAATTCTAGATTAATTTCGGGAAATCGGCTGCAATCCTTAGAAATTTTTGTCTATTTCGGGATAAATTGGCTCTCGTTGAAGCGCCAAAAATGACGGTGAATCCAAAAAAGAAGCCTTACATCAAATAATTATTTTCAGCAACCAGACCTACAGAATAGGCCTAAAAAATAAATTGGAAAAATTGGAAACTTCAGAAATACTTCGCTGCCATAACTTTGTGCAAATTTTAATTGGTTCTTCAGCCTTCAGTACTTCATATTGGCCCTAGTCAGGTTGATGTGTGCTTTAAATTGACTATAATTGATAAGAGATTCAAATTTTCAAGTTGTTAAAAATTTCTTCCTTTCGCGTTACAATCCTTAACTGTGTACAGTGACTCGAACTTCTTTTCTGAGATGTGTGTTGACGCTTGCAACGCCATCAAGACCTCGGACGGCAAAGGAGGCCACAGATATCCAATTAAAGCCATCAACATCCTCAGGGCTCACGGAGGAAGCACCAAGGAGAGCAGGCTCATCGATGGTTATGCCCTCAATTGCACGGTCGCCTCACAAGGTAGGTTTGAAATTGATAATCTTTGATGGGGTGGAATATATTTATAGACTTGCGTAATCTGTATTTCTTCTCAAAATCTCTTGACTCGGTGTGAAATTCTGTGAAAGCCACAATGTTTGAATTTAAGATATCTACAACTTTTTCATCCTCTGTTGTCTCTTTTTGACTTGTATAATAGATCATATAAATGAATATGACCTTTTGTAACTTCTAAAATTGTGTTAATTTCATCTAAAGTGTAATTCATTAGAAAAATATTCAAACTTCTAAATTTCTTCTGTTTCGATGAAATAATGGATACTTGGACATACAATTCATGTGCGTCATAGTGCATAATTAATGACAGAAATTTACTACACTCACTATAAATTCATCAATTGATTAGTGCTATTTGTAACCCCTCTACATAGGCTTTCATGTCCTTGAGCCCACTGGCATGAAGGCAAAGGCATTGGGGAAGATTAAACGTGACCTGCCACTTGGAGTCGCTTCAGAGTTGAAGCTGATTCTGATGTGTTTGGTCACTACATAATGTAAAAATTAAAAGATTTACTTGTGCAATAATCTTTATGCTCAATTCTAGAACCCGGCATTAATTCTCTGCCTTTACAGCCGAAGTTGAATAAGCATCTTGCATATGCTGAGAATGCACCTGTCTGTACTGCTAATTAAAATGAAACCTCATTGGTGAAAATGTAACCTCAATCTGTTTTCCTCTCCAAAAAAGACGCTGTTAACTGCTCCTGTATTTTTGCTGATATGGATAATTTCGTACCATGTTCAGTTATACGCACAGGATAAATCAAGTGCTGCCATTTTAGTTGTGTGTCTGTTCATAAAGAATTGACATCATTAATGGGAGCTACACAGTTCTAAGTCAACAAAACATCTTTTTCTTAATTTGGATAGTTAGCTCATATAAGGGGTACTTCACTTCACAGCTTCTTTTGTTTTGTTGACAATTTATGGTTATTTAAATCCTCAATGCTTTCTTTAATTTCAGCGATGCCTAAGAAGGTGACAGGAGCTAAGATCGCCTGTTTGGACTTCAGTCTGCAAAAAGCCAAGATGAAGATGGGAGTGCAAGTGCTGGTCGAAGATCCAACCAAATTGGACGCAATTAGGCAAAGGTTGGTGTCTAATTACCCTGCTTCGTCAGTTCAGCGTGAACATCAGTTCCCCTCCAGTCAGACAGCAAGCTGCAGGCCAACACAAATCCAACAAATCTAGTTACTCAACTGCCCGCTTGGTGTTAGTGCCAAAAAAATACGACTGGTAGTGCCTCCTAGCATGTAACTGCATAATCACGGTGAAGTGACAATCACAGTAAACCATCGAGAGAGTGTACCTCTTGTAGGGTGCTGGGTTGCTTGTTTCTGAGACCTGGGCTCAATTCCCAGTCTAGATAACCCTAGGATGTTTGTTCAGACTGATGTTTCGTCCTGTGCCCACTGCCTAGTCAGTGCCTAAATACAGGATGTTAAGTCACCCACCCACCCGCGATTAACTGGCACTATATTCTATTTCATGAATGTGTCTCACCCAGTTAGATGAATATCGTGCTTGGTGATTGAAATCGTACCTTTATAAATTTCTGTATAACTTGAAAATTGGCCGCCAATTTGCCGTTGTTCTTTTTGTGTTCCAGAGAGTCTGACATCACAAAAGAACGCATTCAGAAGATCTTGTCGACGGGCGCTAACGTCATCCTGACCACCGGAGGAATCGATGATCTGTGTCTCAAGTATTTTGTGGAATCCGGGGCCATGGCCGTGAGGAGGTGTCTCAAGAAGGATTTGAAGAGAATTGCCAAAGCTACTGGAGGTACGATTTTGTGATTTATTGACTCCCTTCTTGTCTATCGGCTCAATGTCTTGGTGGTCGAAATTTGTAGGTTTGCAGCTACTGTTACTGAAAGGCCTCTGTGTGAGAAATGACTGTAAAATTTACAAGTCAACTGGGCCTATGTTGGGTGGCTGTTTCAATCATCATTTTCCTCGTTGCTGTGTTCTCCTCCTGTCCTAGTTAGCCTGTCAAGTGTAAATACAGGAGTAAAGTCCCAATCGTCTATCCATCTTGGGATACTATAATAGAAAACTTCTTTTAAAACTTTTCAAAAATTTTTTTTCAGTTGGCCAAGCAGAAGCCTCATATGTTCTCAAATATCATTTTAAGGCCATCTCACAACTCCTCTTCTTCTGAAGTTAAATTAATTTTAAGTTTGCATGATTCTCTTGCAGCTACGATGGTATCCACTCTTGCCAACCTGGAGGGAGAAGAAAGTTTTGAGGCGACATCTTTGGGATCAGCCGACGAGGTTCTACAAGAGAGAATATGTGACGATGAACTGATGCTTATCAAGGGGTGAGAAAATAATAAATTCTTATATTTTGCTCATTTAGGCCATACATAATAGATCTTTGCTTCTCAGGTCTTCTTTTCTCTGATCAGTTGGTAGGATGAGAAAGAAATCTGTGGTCTAAATTGTTTATGATGTCCGTTTCATAAAAATTGTGGGTGGGGTAAAATAATTTCCCAAAGGTAGAAAATCTTTTAGGTCGGTCGATCCGAGAAGCTAAACAATAAATAAGTCCGGCCTTAAGTGAACCCCATAGGCAATGTGTTGGTTGACATCATTTAGCCCCATGTCAAAAGTGAGCCATATTATCAATAACTATTCATACGAAATAGATATTGACCTCTGAACATAAAGTTCGTCTCTGTATTTATCTTGAATTCGATGAAATTACTGCTATTTTCACTGGAGAATGTGTGGCTGTATCTAATCTTTATTAATGCACAATTATTTCTTCCTCTCAGCCCTGTGCATGTAGCACAATTAACACGGAACAAATTTCGTTAACCATTTCGTTAATTATTTCTTGAACCATTTGAATCTTTTCTCTCCAGACCCAAAGCCCGTTCCGCGGCCTCCATCATCCTGAGAGGAGCCAACGACATCATGTTGGACGAGATGGACAGATCTCTTCATGATGCTCTTTGTGTTGTCAAAAGAGTTCTAGAATCAAAGACTGTGGTTCCAGGAGGGGGCGCTGTCGAAGCTGCTCTGTCTATCTACCTCGAGAACTTCGCTACTTCATTGGTAAGTGTGGTGTGGTGCCACTTCAACTTTTAAAGACCTCATTACAGAGTTCTTGCCTGTATTGTTAACAGGGTTGCGATTTTTATTGATTTTTATAAAAAAATCAAAAAAATCTGATTTTTTTGATTTAAATCGGATTTTTTTGATTTAAATCGGATTTAAATCATTAATGGAAAAAGTTCATTTTCCATATCAATTTCACCAACTGTTATTAATTTTTATGCATTGACATATTATGAATAACACATATATGGATGTCAATAAGGCATATGTGTAATAATTTTGTTTAAATTAGAGAAATTATAATGCAAAATTATGAAATCAAGGCAGGTGATGTATTAAATATAATAATCATAATGTAAGCTACGGCAGCAGTTCCACATTTTGATACGGATGTGATAATAAATGTCCTTTTCACTGAACATCAATCATAACTATACAGCTTATTTGTAATAGAAGTACACCTTCTAAAAGATAAAAAGGGATGTCAAAACGAGTCATAATTTTCCCTTCTCTGCAATGAACTGAACTGCTACGTTAAATCACCAGTCTCAGCACTCAGTCTCACGATGCCTGTTAATTTTGTTTCACATGTAGTGTATTTGATATCAGTTTAGCAGTAGGGGCTTTGGGGACAGTGCTGCATTTGCAGAACATGACTTTGTTTTTCATTGCAGCAATTAAATTGTTTAGCATGTTTAGAGAATCATGAGAATGCCATGATTGAAATAAAATTGTTTAAATCTTTATTTACATGTATGTAGTCATTCTACTCGGATATATTTATCAGAAATATTTTATTAAATATCTAAAATTATATCTTATTTATATACAAGGGGTCTGTGTGATATGTCATTAGACATATTTATGAAAGAGTATAGCTAAATGCTAGGTTGCAAGCTGTAATATCTCACTGCCAGCTTTATTTGTGCTTTTTTAAGCCTTTTTATCACAACTTTGATTTAAATCATGATTTTTATTGAGTGATTTAAATCATGATTTAAATCAATGATTTAAATCGAATGATTTAAATCCAGCAACCCTGATTGTTAAGAATAGTTGGTGCAGAAATACATGATGTAAACTTGTAAAGCTGCATCTCCCTCCCACATAACTTTTGAATGGAACCTGTTTCATTTAGTTTAAAGTGACAAAAATTAGTAAGTCCGAATATGGATCTATCTGATTATTAGTCGTTTGATTTTCACTCAGTGCTGGAGTAAACTTGTTTTAGTAGTCGACCGTTTGTAAGATCCATATCTTATTGCCTGATATGTGGTCACCAAATTTTTCCTATAACTATAGGACTTTCTATTTTTCTGTCATCCCTATGTGTTGTTCTTAAGGGCTATTCCATTTAAAAACCTGGGAGGGGGGGGGTGGTCGGGCTACGATTTTGACCCCCCCCCCCCATGCATCTAAAACGATTTTTTTTTACCCCCCCCATGCATTAACTTAGATTTTTTCACCCCCCGTACATACATCAAATTAAATTTTCGTTATTACATTGCATAGGCCTGAATAGAACGGCAGTCCCCCCCCCTATACATCTAAAGTGAATTCTGCGAGTGCCCCCCAAGCATCTACTTCGTATTATCGCTCACCCATACATACATCATACGAAAAATTAATCAACCCGACCACCCCCCCCCCCCAGATTTTTAAATGGAATAGCCCTAATACTTTCTTGAAAAAAAAATTGATTTGATATCTTTAATTGCAGAGCTCTAGAGAACAACTAGCCATCGCAGAATTCGCCAAGTCTCTTCTTGCAATCCCCAAACAGCTGGCAGTTAACGCCGCTCAAGACTCGACAGATCTGGTCGCTAAATTGCGGGCGTACCACAACACGTCCCAGACGAAACAGGAGCATAGGGAGCTCAAATGGTAAGTGAATGATTATGAACTGATTGGGATTGAAGGATGGTGTCTTATCGGCTATTCGGGGGGATGTGTATCCTGTGATTTATTTGTTTGTTGGAGGCTGGTTTTCCTCGGGAGAGGGGGAGTCTTGCTGGGTAATCTTGGCCTTTGCCCGTTGTTGGACAGCTGTTTAAATCATCCTTCGCCTCATTGCCGTGTCCTCCTCCTGTCCTAGTTAGCCTACCAAGTGCATAAATACAGGACGTAAAGGGTCCAATCATCCATCCCTGAATTGACTATCATAGTATGCTATTTTAAGGAGCTTCTGCTTGATTTATAGCTCAAAATGCCAATTGATTACGAGTCACAATTTCACTTGAACTGCACCGGTCTGATTTGCACCCGCCATCAAGAAGTCTTTGCGGACGATCGGATTGTCTTGAAAGTTATTATAATATGTAAAAATATATGGATCTGTGATTTCTGGACAAATTGGTAATTACATAGACCTACTTCAATTAGGGAATCTTAAAAACATAATCTACCTTTCCTGTATTTTTGCTGATATGGATGATTTATGCCATGTTCAGTTATACGCACAGGATAAATTAAATGCTGCCGTGCAATTTGTGTGTCTGTTCATAAAGGGTGGACATCATTAATGGCTTCTACAATCTGCATAGTCAATTGAATCTTTTTATTAATTTAGTGAGGATGGTTCAGGTTGGTGGCTAGTCCTTGTACTTCTTGAATAGTATTTAGATTAGGAGGGAATTCCAAATTCTACTGAGAAGTCTTACTGTTCATAGATATCACTCGGCAACCATAATTCCTGTTTTTTTGCTGATGTGGATTGTTAATGCCATTTTCAGTTATACGCTCAGGATACATCAAAAAGCAGTAGCATATTTTTAAGTCTACCTGTCAAGGGTAGACATTATTTTGTTCACTGCTACATTGTAAAGATGAAACTAAGACAGTCTTGGCAAAATTCTATTAAGTAGCTTTCTGTGGAAATTTAGTGGGGAAATTATCTCTCCTGGTGTGTCATTAGTTTTAGTGACTTCGCAAGGTATTGTATCAGGTACAGGTTTCCTGCTTGCTTTAATAGTATGAAATGTAATTTCAAAAGTAAAATCTATACTCATAGCCTAGATGGCTTTAAATTGTATGTGAAAAACGATTTTATTCAATCTTATCAGGCAGAGTGGATGATTCAAAACTGTTATATTTGTGGTCATTAGTGCCTCCACTGCCTCCAGACGATTCTCCTACTGCATTTTGCAATTACCTAATCTAGCAAACATGTGCTGGCATCTCTTGTGTCTAGTTGATTTCAATTTCAATTTTTTTTTGTGATATCAATAGTTTAACTTTCCTTTTGTATTCTGTTTAGATTGACATATATAATAATTATTATATTTTGTATTTTGATATTTTGGGTGGCCACTCTGCAGCGACTCTAGTCTTTGAGAGGTCTCCTATACCCCTTTATTTAAGAAATGTGTAATATTAATGAGATGTAACTTAACTATTTTGGGAAAATAAATTAATCTGAGTCTGAGTCTGAGTCTGAGTCATTGCTGTGTCCTCCTCCTGTCCTAATTAGCCTACCAAATGCATCAATACATGATGTAAAGCCCCAACCATCCCTCTATCCTGTCGTGTCATAAGATGTACTGATTACTGAGTGTTGCTCGTTCACAATTATTTTGTTTCATAAACATTGCACCTTCAGCTTGCTTTCAAACTTAAGATATAAATTTTCTTGTCACGTTGATAAATTGTTATTCCTGTGTCATTTCAGGGTCGGCCTAGATCTCATCAATGGCGTCGTCAAGGACAACAAGAAGGAAGGAGTTCTCGAACCGGCCATGTCTAAAGTTAGAAGCCTCAAGTTCGCCACAGAGGCGGCCATTACTATTCTGAGAATCGACGATATGATTAAACTGGCTCCAGAAGGAAAAGAGGGCGGTCCTAGTTATGGTGATGCTTACCGATCAGGCATGTTGGATGGTTAATCACTAGTGACCTATTTAGTAATTGACCTATTTAATACTTATGTATAACTATGTACGATAGTGCTATTGAAATGTACGCATGTGATAAACTTTTTTTACAATTTAGGTTTTTCGATCAAATTGAAATTTTTCACCACCGCCATGTTACCTTTTTGTATTTTTTTTTGTGAGTATGTGTGCTGTTGTTTTGTTATTTATGCAAATTTATGCTAATTTATGCTAATTATGGAAAATTGAAATATCTTGATCTTAACAAGACATCAACCTTGTCATTACTTTGTCAAATGTCTTATGTAAATCTCGAAACATCCTAACTAATCACTGCAGTTTCTGTACGGTGCCATGTGTCCTATTAGTCAAGTTCTGTCTAATATCTCCATTGTAAGATTTATAGACAATCTTGATTTGTATTACTTCTTTTTCATTAAAGATATTTCAGCCTAGTGATTATCTGTATTATTTGCTACTGTTTGTAACTCCTTGATTGCTAGGTATTGTGAGCCGGGAAAATAAGGCCACACATAATTGATCTTTAGCTTCTCTGATTCCTCTCAAGGCCCTTTTTCTAGGGTCGGTCGGTAGGACAAAAAAAAAAAGGTGAAAAAAAAAAAAATTTATGTCCAAAAAAAAATTTATTTATCTATTGTGTCGGCGGGTCCGCGAAGCTAAGAATCAATTATGTGTGGCCTAAGTGTTGTGCGGTTTGCATTTAGCGGTGCTGTTTGGCTCGGACTTAGAGGTTTATCTCTACTGTACCATTTCTATGAGTTAATTAAATTCTGTTAAAAACCAACATCTTTGACGGAGCTTCTAAATCCAGTTCCTACTGAACAGAAAAAGAAAGTTACCGGATGCCCACTGAATTTGAATACTGTATGCATTTGATAACTGACTTCAGCTGTTCGGTATATAATATGGTGAGGATGACAGATGGAACTCCGTCGGGAAACCTGGTTGGTTGTGAATTTCATCAAAGGCTGTAACCTGGTTATTAATAGTCTTGAATGCTCGCTGTGCTTGGGCTGGGCGTAAATTTATTTTTTCCTGGTTGAATATTGCCTGGCAGGGAGATGTGTGGAGTAAAATTTCAAGAGCTGCAGTGAGGAAATGGTCTACAGATCTATATTATTGCAACTGCTTGATATCTGTGGGACTGATGGTTTCATGATTTCCTTGCTTCATCTTGGAACTGTTCAAATTATTTCATTAAGAGCAGTCGGATTGGAAAGTTTTCGTCTTCTGCCTCTATATTATTGGCTGTCAAATTCTCGTAGACCTCGAATGTCGAAAATGTTCTATCAGGAGCATGTGAATTCATTTCAATTGCTGTTATGCAAGCCAAGTCTTATACAAGAGTGGAATCGCAACAAGTTTCTTTGCTTTTTCCTTGTTGTAGTTGGTACAAGAGGAGTGGAATCGCAACAAGTTTCTTCGCTTTTACCTGGTAGTTGGTCTGGCGGCCACTTGTGTGTCTGTTCTTACATAGTCTGCAGAAATCTGTAGTCTGCTGAAATCCGTTGGAATTGATACAGGAGCTTCAGTGTTGCACTTTACATGTTGTACATGTTGTTCCCTACCCAGGAGCCCGTAGTAGGGAATGATGAGGGCACGTCCATCCAGGAGCCTGGGATGGACGGCGTCTATGCGTGATTGTTGGCGCCTGGAATAAACCGGCTGTTGGTCTGGTAGTACTACCTTAGGAGCCTGGAGTAGGGAGGGAGATTTCCCATCGCAGTCCTTGGCTTTCCGTAGGGTCATTCTGCAACGAGACAATTTGAGCAGCAGTAAAATTCATTTAAAAGTTGTAGCAGTAGGTATTCATGTGATTGCGTCGGCTAAGGTAGCAGGAAAGTTGTCAAACCAGTCGGTTGAAATAATGAAACTGGGCAACTAAGACGGTCACGACCGAAGAAGCTTGTCAACAAAATTGTGTTGAGACAATGAAAAGTGGGCAACCAAAATGGTTGAGGCGATGAAAACTGGGCAACCAAAACAGTTACGGCCAAAGAAAACTTGTCAACAAGATTGGTTGAGACAATGAAGAGTGGGCAACCAAATCGGTTGCAACCAAAGAAAAGTAGGCAACAAAATCAGTTAGACCACAGAAACTTGGCAACACGATTGGATGAGACAATGAAAAGTGGGCAACCAAAGAAAAGTAGGCAACAAAATCAGACCACAGAAACTTGGCAACAAGATTGGTTGAGACAATGAAAAGTGAGCCAACCAAAGAAAAGTAGGCAACAAAATCAGACCACAGAAACTTGGCAACACGATTGGGTGAGACAAAGAAAAGTGGGCAACCAAATGGTTGCAACCAAAGAAAACGTGTCAACCAAATCGATTGAGACAATGAAAAACTAAATTGGTTGAGACAATGAAAACTATGCAACCAAATCGGCTACGACCATAGAAAACGTTGAACTAAAGCGGTTGAGGGATGATAAGAGCAGTTAACAGCTGTTCCCCAAAACATAGGCTGCGCAGCAGCAAACCTTCAGCGAATAACACCTTTAGAAGATTACAATAATATAAAATTGGTGCGTTTACGAAATTGATTATAGGTATGCAATAGCGGTTGAGTAGTGGCCTTCAATTATCTCTATTTGCCCGCTGCCCTGCCATGATTTGTTAAATCAGGGAAAGGCCTTATTACACTAATTTACACATATTTTGGAATAGTTTCATGCATGTACAAAGTATAGGTTATGAAGTGTCGGTTGAAAACCAAAAAATATAACACTGTTATAATTTTCTGAAGTTTTTCCAATGATTCATGAAGTGTTATATGCATCAAAAAGCACTGGTACATTTCATATGTGAAAATTGCATTACTGTTTATGCAATAGTGGGCAAGTTTTGGCTCCGATATGAAAAAAAAAAAATTGTTTTCTCAATATTACAAAAACTATAGAAGAGCCATCTGTCAGACCATGAAAAGGCACAACTAGACCATATAAGCCATATGTGTACCAAACTTCATCCATGTATATGGAATAATGACCGGATGTTGGGCCAGAAACAAAAAAATCAATTTCTATTATATTTTTAATATTTCAAAAAGTATATAATATTTTCGATCAGACCTTTCAAAAGGCACAAATAGACCATATTGACCATATGTGTACCAAACTTTATCCATGTACATGCAATAATGACCAAGTCTTAGCTCAAAAAGCAAAAAAACATATGTTTTTATATTTTTTCTAATTTTTTCAAAAAGTATAGAATATCTGTAAATGAGACCATCAAAAGGCCCCAGACAGCACTGCTCCGCCGGACCGTCAGCGGTCCGCCGATGACGGATCGGCGGACCATCGAAGATAGCCGCCGCCGGCCCATCGTTGTTTTGGCAAGCACTCCGTTGGCGGTCCTCCAATGGCTTGCCTATGATCGGACCGTCAACGGGCTGTCATTGGGCCACTGATAGACAAGTAAAACCAACTCCGAAGAACTGTCGATGGACCAACGGTGGACCGCCGATGGCTTGCCAACGACCGGGTAGTCGTCGTTTTGGCAAGCACACCGACTGCGGTCCTCCGATGGCTTGCCAACACCAGACCATCAACGGGCCGTTATTGGGCCACTGATTGACAAATGATGTTCCCTCTAAAGAAGTGTTGATGGACCATTGATGGACCGCTGACGGCTTGCCAATGATCGGGTCATCGTCGTTTTGGCAAGCACTCCGATTGCGGTCCTCCAATGGCTTGCCAATGACAAGACCATCGACCGGCCAACATTGGGCCACCGATTGACAGAACTAAATAACTTCAAAGAACAGTCAATAAACCAATAATGGACCGCTGACGGCTTGCCAATGATCGGGTCATCATCGTTTTGGCAAGCACTCCGATTGCGGTCCTCCAATGGCTTGCCAATGATTAGACCATCGACCGGCCTTCATTGGGCCACCGATTGACAAATGAAATACCTCAAAAGAACTGCCAATGGACCAATAATGGACCACTGACGGCTTGCCATTGATCGGGTCATCGTCGTTTTGGCAAGCACTCCGATTGCGGTCCTCCAATGGCTTGCCAATGATTAGACCATCGACAGGCCTTCATTGGGCCACCGATTGACAAATGAAATACCTCAAAAGAACTTTCAATGGACCAATAATGGACCACTGACGGCTTGCCAATGATCGGGCCATCGTCGTTTTGGCAAGCACTCCGATTGCGGTCCTCCAGTAGCTTGCCAATGATCAGACCAATGATGAGCCGTCATTAGGCCACTCATTGGCGAATGATATGCTCCAAAGAACTGTCGACGGACCAATGGTGTACCGCTGATGGTTTGCCAATGATCGGGTCATCATCGTTTTGGCAAGCACACCGACTGTGGTCCTCCAATGGCTTGCCAATGATCAGACCATTGATGGGCCGTCATTGGGCCACCAATTGACAAATGTTACCAGACACAAACTGTCGATTGGACCATCGATGGACTGCTCACGGCGAGCCAACAATCGGACTATCCGTGGGCTGTCTTTGGACCGCTGATGGGCCAATAATACAAACCTTCAAACTGCAGACGGTCAGTTGATGGACCATCAATGACAGAATGGCAAATCTAAGGCGGGCTGGCTGAGTAATGGCCTGTCAATTATTGGACCAGTTGCTGGCCCGTTGTTGGCCCGTTGTTGGCCCGTTGTTGGCCTACTGTTGGCCCGCTTTCAGACCAATGATAAACCTTCAACAAACAAATCATACCATAGTAGCCCACCAATGGGCATCAATAATTCATAAAGGGATCCTACAATGATTATGATTTACATTGAGCGTGGATTAAGCCACCTATAGATTTAGTTATACAACATGAATACAAAACTCTGTTCTTTGATATGAAGTCATTCATTTACAAAACATATAGACTGTAAAAAGTAAAAGCAAGGAATGTGAGCTGTGGCGGATCCAAACCGGTAGTTAAGGGGCTCCGAGCATCATTCCGGCATCCTTTGGCCCATAGCACTGCACATTTTCTTCAAAATGCTGTGCAAAGTTACGAATCTGTAAAAATCAAATATTATAAAACGTAACACTGCATTTCTTGTGCAAACGATGAAACATTTTTATGCGGAGCCAGAGTGAGGGAAGGACAGGGAGGGAGAGGAGTTCTCGTTAGGGGGAGACCATTTAATAACCGGGGGGGGAGGGCTTGGAGTTTCTTTTAAACAAATAATTTCTTGCTCAGTTTAGGCGAAAAAAATAATTTCTTTCAGGGCAGACTTGAAATCAGGGTTCCCACTCTTTTGCCAAGTTCAAATTCAAGGTTTTTTCCAGGTTTTTCAAGGCTGCCAAAACCAATTTTCAAGGCCTAAATCAGCAATTCTTTCAAACTGATTTTGCGCCCCAGACAGTCGTCAAAGTCCACAATTCGTTGGACAGTTTCAATTTTGGCAAGAGAAACCCAAATTCCAGACTTTTTCCAGGTTTTTGGTGGAAATGGCACATTTTCCAGGTTTTTCCAGGCCGGGAAAAGCACAACCCAAAATTCCAGGTTTTCAAGGTTTTCCAGGTAGTGTGGGAACCCTGTGAAATAAATAATTTCTGGTGGGGGTTTTTCTGAAAAAGGTGTAGCGTGGTTTAGGGACGAATATTCGGAGACTTTGCTCGCTTGAAATAAATTATTTTAATTACTGCCGCTAGAACTATTTTTTTGTCTACATTTTAAAATTATTTAAGATTTAAGGCCTGCTGTGATGGCATGTCTTCATTGTCTTGGCATATTGTGACATGTTAATTAGATATGAGTGATGTTATATTGTCCTGCTTCCTTTCTGTACTTCCCTGTACCTCCCCTTTTCTAACTTCTTTTCTTCCTCTTCCTTGTTGTCGTTTCAGACCATTGCTTTTTTTTCCTTAAGGGGGCGACCATTTCATAATCAGGGAGGGTTAGAGTTTTCCTGGGCGGGAAATTATTTATTTCACGGTAAGGGGCGGCACTGCCGCGGCAGTAATTAAAATAATTTATTTCAAGCGAGCAAAGTCTCCGAATATTTTAGGATGTTGCATGGTGGCCTATGTCCAGTGTTTTTCTCTTAAAGGAAAGCCCAAGGCCCTCTCTGGAAATTTAATAGCTGCTCCGAGTGTGTATATCAGTGGCATGCCAATTGCTTGTGCGCCACTATCGATTTGTACCAATATCGGCTTGCCTTCAATTAACACTCATCGGCGTGCCATCGGCGTGCCATCGGTGTGCCATCGGCGTGCCATCGGCGTGCCATCGGCGTGCCATCGGCGTGCCATCGACATGCCATCGACGGGCCACCAATGGTTCGCCGATTTCGCACGACACTCGATTTGTAGGCCAACCAATATTGGCTTGCCTTCAATTAGCCCCCCAGCCGTGTTCAAGTGGGTGCCGTCAGCGGGCCGCTAATGGCTTGCCGACTGAGCACCACATGCGAAAATGGAGGGAAAACGAAACTGCCACATGGAACTGACTGATTGTAGTCTGCATTTTAACCAAATGAAAAACAGATAGAAATTGGCTCCATAGGATGCCTGGATGTTTCATAAAACTACTTACCTAACAATACAAGACATTTTCAGCTTCAAAGTGTTGATTTTCATTCGCGCAAAGTCACAAACTTCCTCATGCCTCTTCATTGCAGCAGACATTTTGTAGAAGTAGCTTGTGGTTTTCCCTGGACTCCCGAGTCCTCGTCTTCCGACTTACCGTCAATGGCTGGTCAATTGTGTACCACCATCGGTTTGTAGGCTACCCTTCAATTAGCCACCAGCGGTATGTCAGTGGCATGCCATCAGTGGGCCTTCAATGGCTTGCCGATTGTGCGCCATCATAAATTTGACTAGCCCTCAGTGGTGCGTCAGTGGCAGGCCATTGGCGGAACTCCAATGGCTGCCGATTGGGCAGCACCAATAGATATAGTTACATAGTCGGCTTGTCTTTGATGAGCCATCAACGGTGTGTCTGTGGTGCGCCGTCACCGGACCTACAATGGCTTGCCGATTGCACACCACTGTCAGATTGTTACATAATCTGGTTGCCTTTGATTTGCCCTCAGCGGTGTGAATGTGGCACGCCATTGGCGGACCTCCAATGACTTGCCGATTGCACACGACCATCAGACTGTGACATAATGTGCTTGCCTTTGATTAGCCATCAGCGGTGTATCAATGGCATGCCATTGGCAGGCCTCCAATGGCTCGCCGATTACGCACCACCGTTACCTTAGTACATAGTCGGCTTGCCTTTGATTAGCCATCAGCGGTGTATCAGTGGAATGCCATCGGCGGGCCTCCAATGGCTTGCCATTTACGCACCACTGTTATCTTGGTACATAATAGGCCTGCCATCAATGGACCGCCAGCGGCTGGGCAGAGGCTTGCCGCTGCCGACCATCCGACCACTGCCGTCGACGGACCGACAGTGCATGCTGTCTGGGGCACAACTAGACCATATAGGCCACATGTGTACCAAATTTCATCCATGCACATGCAATAATGACCGAGCCTTGGCCCGGAAACGAAAAAAAAAAAGATTTATATTTTGTTAATTATTTCAAAAAGTATTTAAGAGCTATTCGTCAGACCATCAAAAGGCACAACTAGACCATACAGGCTAGATGTGTACCAATTTCATCCACGTACATTCAATAGAGGCCGAGTGCTGGGCCGGAAACGATCTATCCGCCCGGCGGACGGACAGCATTTTTACCCAAGTGATTACAATACCTTCTTCGAACTTCGTTCGCTGAAGGTAAAAAAAGATTAAATATGACTCATGCAATGCTTATGACAGAACTTAATCATATCAGATTTTTATGCTATTTTGTGGCTTCTTTCCATGAAAAAGTCACAATATCTTTGTTGGAAATCATTACTTAACCCTGATTTTTTGTATATTTATTGCCGCACACATATACTTTAAATTGCAGCAAAATTCAGTGCAAAAGGAACACCTTTATTTTTCACCCTCTTGTCACGCACTTATTTGCACCAGGCCTTATCTGGGTCATGATTTAATTGAAGATATGTATTCATTTAGTACAGACAAGAGTGTGTCTGACTTTAATCATCAGTGTAATATATTCTTTGCTGATTTTAAAAATGCAAACTCTTTTATGCGCAATGAATTATTTAACAAGTATTGTACTGCATTTTATGGCTGTCAATTATATCCTCTGTATAACAACAGTATGCAAAATATTTATTGTGCGTGGCGAGTTGCTGTACGTAAAGTCTGGCGTGTGCCAAATATAACTCATTGTAATTTATTGCCATATTCGGCTGGATGTAAAATTATGGTTTGCTAGAAGAAGTATTAATTTTATCAAGAATATATTTAAGTCAGATAATACTGTTGTCAGAACTATAGCTAATATGGGTATGCATGGAAGTTATTCTATTATTGGTGGAAACAAAAGATATTAATTTTAGAAAATTCTTTCGCTTTTTGTGTAAACAATGTGAACAAAAGTTGGTCTAATATGAATAATGATGAACTTGCAAGGATTGCAGAACAGGTCAAGGAGGTTTGCTCTATAAGAGATCATTGTGTTAGTGATAGCATCCTCACTTACCAAGAATGTAGATACATAATCAAGCTTTTATGCACAATGTAAATTTCTTGTTTTTTGTTTTATTGTGCTCTGTCTTTTAATTTAAATTTCTTTTATCATACTTCTTTTAAAATGTACTTACCTGTTGAGTTTATGAAATTAAAATTTTGGGCAGACGAAATGTTATTCGGGCAGGTAAACTTCAGAATCTACCTGCCCGAATGTCCTGTACACCAAAAGCACTTTTCGCAGACTCTGGTGTATAGCATACAGTTTTGAAATTTATCGAAAAGAAATGTCTTTAAAAGCTTCTTGAAAGTCTTTGCATTTGGCGACTGCTTGATATGGATCGGGAGTGTATTCCACCATTTGGGTCCAGCAATGCTGAATGTTCTATCAGCAAAAGTTTTTCTTCGTGCGAAGGAAACAGAAAGGGATATGGGGCATGTCTGTGATCGAAGCCCATATCTTCCTGGTGTATGGTATGAAAGGAGGTCAGCGAGATATGCAGGAGCTTCTCCATTTCGGCTCTTGTGAACCAGGGTAAGCACCTTGTGTTGTATCCTCAGCTTGATGGCGAGCCAGTGCAGACGTTTAAGGCTATTGATGGAATTATCCCTATCGTTTAGGACTATCTTCGCTGCCATATTCTGGACTCTTTGTAGTTTGTCTAGGTCGCAGTCTGGTAAACCAATGTATAAGGCATTTGTGTAGTCCAACTGTGTAATTAACAGACCCAACATTAACGTTTCACAGGCTTCTTTTGTGAGGACTGATCGAACATTCTTGAACTTGCGAATATTAAAAATTGCTGTTTTTTCCTTCAGGTTCAGATGTTCGTCCAATAAAGCACCCAGGTATTTAATTCTACTTGACCGTTGGACTTGCTCATTGGAGACAGTGAGGCTGTTGGTTGTGCACTTCACAAGTTGTTTACTGGAGCCAAACAGGATGAACTCCGTTTTGGATGGATTCATACGCAGCCTGTTTTCATCCATCCAGGTGTTAATATCGCAGGCGGTATTCTCCAACTGCTTGATGGCTTCAGTCTCTTTAAGACGGTCGTTGGCAGGAAACGAGAGCTTCACAGCGTGGTCATCCACATGGCTATGAAGTGCAATAACTGAGCTAAAGCCATCCATTAATGAAGCCCAAAAAACTGCTTTAAGATTTTGTTTTTTCGCGTTATAACTATAGTTGATACAGACTTTGAGAATCCTATGACATACAGAATTAAGTGATACAGCTCTTTTAGAGATGACGTTGTTTGTAAACGTAGGGGTATTTCGCGGAGGGTCCAGGGGGGGGGGCTGCAGGCAATTTGCAAATCAGGGAAGATCCTGACCAATATCAGGGCAGATCCACTGCCCTGGTCACATTGGCACCATGTAAAAATTTTGGGGCAAACTAGTGACAGCCCCCCCCTGCAAATCGGCCGTCCTGTATGCCTATAGATGTTTGTAAATATATTTAAATTTAATCAATCTTTATAACTTAAACTTGATGAAGAAATCTTTGACCTAATATGAATTGCTACAACATACCTGATTGATTGCACATGATGTACGGAAATATCAGAGCAGCGATGAAAGGAAATAGCGGATGTCTTTTAATTGTTGTTGCGTTACTGAATGCAATTATCGTCTTTTACTTGAATAGCTACACAGCCAGTACAAGTCAACGACATCTCATAATAATATATATATATTGTTCTATTGACAAAAGAATATCAGTAATGATACATTTCTCAAATGTTAGTATTGCGAGAAAACATTGGTTAGTAAAATGTGATAATATTTAAGAGTATAAAAATTATATAAGTATACAGGCCTATACAATAAAAATGATAACTTTCATAAATAGGACACGTAGGTCATGTTACTTCAGGTTCCAGCCACCGTTTACTTCCACTAATCAATCATGTTACACCTAATGAATAGTATATAAAATGTATACCTTAGTTATCAAAAAAAAAAAAATGTATGAAAGACAATGATAAAATTCAAAAATAATATTTTCCGGACAAAACATTCAGGAATAATAATACAGTGCATACATTCATTTTCAACATT
Source organism: Platynereis dumerilii (assembly GCA_026936325.1). NCBI lineage: Eukaryota > Metazoa > Annelida > Polychaeta > Phyllodocida > Nereididae > Platynereis > Platynereis dumerilii. Next base: position 11,333,236 of record JAPTHN010000020.1, read on the forward strand.
GATATCATAATATCTGTCAATAATCATAGTGAACAAAAAAAAATAGGCCTGTAGCCACTTTAGAGACAAAACATCAGAGAATATTCATATAGTGTATTCATTAATTTTCAGCATTTATGTATAATACAGTGGTCCCTGCGTTATAAGACCGCCCCTTCTGCGGTCATTGAGCGGTCTCTCATGGGGGTGCGGTCTCTTTTCGGGGTGCAAAATAGACTAAAAATGCAACTTAGTACGGGAGGAAGGCGGTCACATAAGGCAAGGCGGTCTTACAACAGGGGTCTTATAACGCAGGGACCACTGTAATATCCATTAATAATCATATTCTTTTGCAAGCTAATAGAATTGTCCATTTTTCAGAATGTTCATGATACATTATTATTGCAGTTATAAACTTGTCATTAAGAATATTTACAGAGATATGCACAATAAGCGTATATTGTAAGAAACGTGGTGTATCAAATTATCTATACATTGTAACATAACTCATGTGAAGGTAGGAGATGTTCTGTTATGTAGAATAGAATAGAATAGAATAGAATATATTTTATTTAAGTCTCACCTCAACATTTGACAATAAAATACAAGGAATACAACAATTAAAAAGTTGAGCCAGTCAAAAGACTTATGAGAGACTATCAAAACATTTTACCATATATATATGAAAATGGTTTAAATAAAAATCGACTAGAGTTAGACGTTAGTTGTATTAAAAACCAAGTTGAAATATGTACATCGGCTTGTTGCAGGAACTTCCCAAGGCTAAGGCCACACATAATTGATTCTTAGCTTCGCGGACCCGCCGACACAATAGATTTACTGCTGATGGAAAAAAAAAAAAAATTTTTTTTTGACATTAAAAATTTTTTTTTTTTCACCTTTTTTTTTTTGTCCTACCGACCGACCCTAGAAAAAGGGCCTTGAGAGGAATCCGAGAAGCTAAAGATCAATTATGTGTGGCCTAATCTGCATTTCGGCCTCTTTACTACTCATTTTGCTATAAACTTATCTGTTTCATCAAGTGATCTAAAGTTATTTATCAGATTTTCTGCTATCTGAAATAGTTCATTACGGTATCTCTGATTGCTTCAACTAATCAGGCAGTGTATTTCATCTTCAGTCATATTTAAGCTACATTTCTCACAGATTCTATCTGCTGCTGGAATTTTTGGCCTTTGATGGCGACCTGTTTCTATACGTAGACTATGTGAGCTTGTTCTAAATCTGGCAATTTTGGTTATGATTTTACGACTATGTCTTAAAGGTAAGTACGGCTCTAACCTGCAGTCCGCTTTAAACAGTTTATATGTTCTTAATTTAGGTTGCTGTGTACTGCCATTTATGGACTCGATTAATCTCATCTGTTCAATTTCATACAATTTTAGTTTAGTTCTACTGCCTATACGATCAATGCTATGGCTCCCATTGTCATGCATGTTATAAAGAGTATCTCAGTTATTTAGAATCTGGATTACTTTACTGAGCCAGCTGTTACGATTGCCATCTCTGTGCATGTCCTTTTGAATAGATAGACATTTCTTAAGTATTTTATGATCAGACATTTTTTCTAACCTAACCCAATAATTTATCATCCTTAATTTATGCCTGACATGTTGTGGGAATCTACCAGTCTCACCATAGACTTGTTTTCTTACTCCTAGAACACTTCTAGAACATTCTCTAACTCACTTATAGATTTTTCACCTGACCAGATTTCACTGTTGTACTCTAGGATAGGTATAATATATGTTAGAAACATATTTAAGGATAGCTGGGGATTTATGAGGCCCAATGCCTGCTTTGTGCCACCTTGTAATGCAAATAAAGCTTTCAGCCCTTGTGTCGCTAGGTATTCCATCATTTTACTATGTATGTTTCGTTTATTAGTGAGCATATGACCTAAATATTTGAAACAATTGCTTGTGACAATGCCTCTACTGCCATTGTGTCTAATAGCAAAAAGTGCTTTTCAAAAGACTTTGGATATTCCAAATAGCGCTATGAGGATATTTGAAAAGATCAAATATCCCCCAAGATACTATTTGGATATTTCATCAGACCCTTTTTCATCAGATGATATTCCATCAGATGCTTTGCCTTACCATCTGAAGCTTTGGCTGGCCGTATGGTACTTTGGCTTCTGCCAATTATTCTCTGGGTCCTATTGTGACGTTACCATGCTATGCAGTAGAGTTGCTGTTCTTTTTCAGGAAAAACGTGTGATGTTTGCAGCCCTGACACTCGCTTATGACTAGAAGGAAAATTATGAAACTTTGGGGATATGTCAGTCAATACCTGAATTTTTTCACCTGATTTTCAGAATTCATCTATGATTTTTTTAGGAGTCAATAAGGCCATTTTTTAAAACATAAAAGATCGCGATTTTCACGTGCGTCATGCTGCTAAATTTTTTGCGAAACATACAATGTTCAAAAACCTGACACTCAAATACCAAGAGCAGGAAAATTATGAAAGTTGGAAAATATTTCAGTAAATATCTGAAGTTTATCACCTGACTTTCAGAATTTATCTACGATTTTTTTTAGCAGTCAATAAGGCCGTTTCTGAAAACATAACAGATCGCGATTTTCATGTGCGTCATGCTGCTACCTTTTTTGCAAAACATACAATGTTCAGAGACCTGAAACTTAAATACTATGAAAAGGAAAATTATGAAAAATGGGAAATAATTCAGTCAACACCTGAATTTCATCACCTGCTTTTTAGAATTTATCCACAATTTTTTTAACAGTCAATAAGGCCATTTTTTTAAACATAAAAGATCACGATTTTCATGTGCGTCATGCTGCTAACTTTTCTGCAAAACATACGATGTTCAGAGACCTGAGACTCAAATACTTTGAATAGGAAAATTATGAAAGTTGGGAAATATTTCAGTCAATATCTGAAATTTATCATCTGGTTTTCAGAAATTTTCCACAATTCATTTTGTGGCCAAAAACGTCTAATGTCGTTTGTATAAACACAAAAGATCGCAAATTTCAGATCCGAAACAGCTTATTTCTTGGTTGCAAAACCTGCCATGTTTAGAGCCATGGAACTCACAGACTATCAATAGGAAAATCATGGAAGCAAGGGAATACTTGAGTCAATACTTGAATTTTGTCACCTGGCTTTCAGAATTTGTTTAAGAATTTTATAGCAGCCGAAAACTTCATTTGTTTAAACACAAAACATCTCGAATTTCAGATCCGAAAAAGCTTATTTCTCTGTTGCAAAACATAGGCCTACCATGTTCAGAGCCGTGAAACTCACAGACTATCAATAGGAAAATCATGAAAGCCAGTGAATACTTAGGAAATAATTTTTTGATGAATCCGGACATATAATTATTATCAATATAGATCTACTCCAAGGAGAGGGGCCTGTGACTTCTGTACCAGATTGTATCTACGAGTGGGTTAACTCTAGCCTGTGTTAGTGAATTTCTGTGTTAGTTAACCGGATTTACAAAATTGGCTTGTGCTGTGTCAACAAATAACTGGTTAAGGTCTTTTTATTGTTATGAGGGACAATTAACCCAATTTTTACGTTGATTCCCAGGGGTTTCCCAAAAATATTCGCATCATTTGACATGGAAAAAAAAGACAGAAAAAAACTATTTCCATGACAGTAAAAATGACCTCGCTCCCTCAATTTTGCAGTTAAAGCCTTGAAATTGATAGAGCACCTTCCTGGGTACTTCTTGCGTCTTCGCTGAACACGGCATTAATTTCGGGTCAACCGTTTGTTTAATACGGCACTCTGACCACGGAAAAAGAAATTTTTCACATGTCGAAATTTAGAGGGCTGGCGAATAAAATTTGTTCGATGTATCTTCACGCCCTCTGCAGCGTAGATGCAAACATCACTTGGCTACATCTTGTAGCAGTTTCATGACAATTGCATTAAAATGCAATTTTTTAAGAAAGGATTTTCTGCACAAAGAAGATTTTGGTTTTACGACTTTTTGCCATACATGAACTGGCCAACCTGTGCTTTCATCAAGTGACATCATCAAGTGACGTCATGGCCTGACGTCACTTCGTTTGCAATGACTGTTTTGTTTGCAAGCGTTTTCAGTGCCTTTTGTTTGCTTGCTGTTCAATATTATTGGATTAACATCCCCTTAAAAAAATTAATTTTCACGTCATTTGGGAAATAATTTTTAATGAATCTGGACAGAAATTATCAATATCTGCTTCACTGAACTAGAACTCAACCCATCCCTGGCAGTTCAGATTGACAATGACTTGACTTCCTTTGAGAAAAGATCAGGAATTTCATGAGACAGGCTAATTTAAGTAAATTTGGCTAAATAGATGTCATTTCACCGCCTGTCACCAGGTGTCTCTCCTGTGCCTGCACCATAGAAATACATAGAAGGGACATGAGGCTTTGGCAGATGAAGCAACCAAATCCACCATCTTGGAACTGCCCTGAATACTGGCACAATGGACCATGACGTCACCAATAACTGTGATGTCACTTATAACAATGCCATGACGTCACATCATAATTAGTCTATTGTGACGTCATGTCTCAGGGCAGTTCCAATATGGCGGATTTGGTGACCTCATCTTGAGGTGGCATCATACAGCCTCATGTCCGTTCTATGTATTTCTATGGCCTGCACACTTGAGGAGTGCTGCCCCCTTGTGTAGAAGAAAATATGGCAGTGCTTGACAGCCATATCTTCTACAAATAGTGTCAAAATAGTTTCTAACCATGAGGCACTATTTGGTCACTATTTGATGTAGAAGAGATGGCTGTCAAATATATTAGGACAAAGTTTCTAACATAGCACATTAGAACTTATGGAAAAGTTCAGTAGAAAATGTGGCTTGGTTGCACTTTTTGGATATTTTGTAGGGATATTGGCAAAGCATGGTGAGGGGAGTAGATATTATGACAAAGACCTATTTTAGTGTCTGGCATGCAAAAGGCAGCCCGATTTGCAAATCGGGCATGTAGACCTATCGGCTGTAACAACAATCTACATTTTCAATATTTACACCATTGTAAATCATATTACAAACAGTTTTGTTTCCTATCTGCATTACTTTAATTTTGTTTACATTTACAATTAGGTGCCATTTTTAAATAATACTAATAACTAAATTATTCTTTATTAGAGGCTTTTGAAAAATTCAGGATGGCTCCGTTTTCAGATTCGTATACATACTTTTTATTCCCATTACAAAGAGAAAGAGTGAACATATTCAAAGTGTTATTTATGTTTGATAACCAAAAGCATGAATCTCAACCGCGGGACATCAAATGAAAAAGAAAGAAGATCAACAAACAAGCAAAGCAAGATGAGCAGAGATAAACAAGCAAGTCTCTCTAAAAAAGAAAGAAGATAAACACACAGGTCTCTTAAAAAAAGAAAAGATAAACAAACCGACTAGTCTTTTTAAAACAGATAAAAAACAAGTCTGTTGAAAAAAAGAAGATAAATAGGAAATTGTTCTCAATATAGGAGTTTTATAGGATCAAATTAAAAATATAGGAATTATAGAAAATATAGGTGGTATGGGAGTAACCTGTTGCGGTCTCTTTTGTTTTGTTTGATCAGCACAATTTCACTCCAGAATTGACATGATAATATTGATCGGCCACCAGTCTTTCCGGGGCACCATATCCTCGCCCGTAACACTGATTAATCCACTCCCAATTATTATTGTTAGGTCGTGGTAAGCCAAAATGTGAGTAAGCGTAGCAACGGGGTTCCTTTCCGCACTCTTGTTTGCACCAATCGGAATCCGTTGTGTTGCCGAAAAAGAAGACTCTCGGTCGGTCGTTTTGCATAACGTAGCTTGGTATGTAGTGCAAGGCGTTGAGATTGGGTTGCAGTTGAAAACATTCTGAAATTTGAAAATAATGAACGTTTATATATATATATATATTCAATCATTAATTTGCTGAATATCTCATAACAAATAGGCTCAATGGGATGGCAATGTATTACAGCTGGTAAGCTTGATATGCAAAAAGTTAGTATGGGTTCATACATATTTTTGCATTATGTGACTCATGATAGCCGATGAGGTGAGCCTCAGGTGCCATCTTCTCTACTTTCAACATGAGAAACATGGAGGCTGTATGATTAGGTCATGATCAAGGGAAGGTCATTTGATTTGTCATTACTGATTTTAGGGTAAAACTTAGATGCATAATCCTTTTGTTTGCCTGCCACCAACAAGTGGGATTAGTCTCCTTAAATCAAATTAACATTGAAAGTACTGGGGTATGATCATGACAAATCATCAGTATGATGACTCACGAAGTGCCATTTTTACGGTGCAACGATGCACTCTTTTTGCTTTTCTAATTTACAGACTGTAACCCACATTGGTAGCAATTTCCAATTTAAATACACCGTGTCCGAAAAATATGTTCCCCTCACTGCCTCTTATAATTTTGCCTATATCTTCCACTATGTATCTTTGAACATCTATCTACCGGTATACCAGATAAGGCCACACATAATTGATTCTTAGCTTCGCGGACCCGCCGACACAATAGATTTCCTGCCGAAGGAAAAAAAAAAGTTTTTTTTTGAGATTATAGAAAAAAATTTCACTTTATTTTTTTGTCCTACCGACCGACACTAGAAAAAGTGCCTTGAGAGGATCGGAGAAGCTAAAAATCAATTATGTGTGGCCTAAACCTAATTTGAAGCGTTTGGATGATTTTGACTGTCATTTTGGTATTAATAGAAGAATGATCCTTGTTCATGAATCATGATGGAAAGGACCCACATGATCCATGATTAGAGATATGTCTCAGTTATTTGCACATAACTACAGTGAAGAGCACTAATACACCGCATCTGACGAAATTACGCAAGTAGCTTATTTCGCAGTAGCTAGTACAAAAACTTTTGGGCCCAACAGTGTATCCTTTTCATGTAATCATTGGATTGGACTAAGATATATTCCATGTGACTTTCATCAAGTTTCGTTCAAGCAAAGTTGACTTATGCCATATATTCAAATATTTTGGTGTCTGACAATTATGCAAAAGCAACATGGTAAGTGGAAAGACAGTACAAAAGTTTAATTTTCAAATACTTGTGCTCAAGACGCTAGTGTAACATCATTTGGCAACTATTCATATCAACAAATTTTGCTTACTTGCTGTCACTGCAAAGCAATATGCATAAATTGTGTCCATTGGAATAACATTGATTTTGCATATATTTTTTTCAAATTTATGTTCTTCAAAATCTACAAAAAGTCCTGCAGCTGATCCTTATGAAAATGCCTTCTAAAGTTACCATCTGATATCAATTAAGTTTGAACAGTTAAACTGAAAGGTAAGTTGCGCATTGGAAATTGACAAACTGTTGAATAAGGAACTGCACATCATAAACACAATGCGATTCTAATGGCAGGTAGCGGAAAATAATTTTTGATTGCTAGCCATTTCAAAGTACCAGATGTTACTTCAGTTTCCTTTTCACATATCTAAATAGACAGTTGTTGTTTGTTTGTTGGTGTTTTATGCCTCTGCAGCACCTTAGTGGGCTATATTGCGGCAGGCGATCGCCGTATGATGATGAGATGAGAAGACTGTGAGTCTGGAACATACCCTATTAATTCAGGGATGCCCAGGGTCTTTCAGTTGCCCCAGCATAGAATACTGGATACAACCCGCCTCCATTTAATGTCCCATGGGCTCGGACTAAAGTGAGTTCCCGGGTCTAAATAGACAGAATCAGATGACTGCTAGAAGCATGTTTCAAATGATTGGAACCATTTTAAGGTTTTTGGGAGCATACATTTGAAAAAAAAAAAGCCAAATCCTTGTGACAATGACTATAAATAAAAGTTTTGAGTTTGAGTTTGGTCAGGGTATTGGTTGTTGTAGTTTTGTATAACTTTGGTCATTTTTGCTCTTGCCCTGAAGATAGTGCTTGCCTGTGTGTGTGTGTTAGTTTTTACCCTCGGCCATGTTCACATGGCCTGGGTATTGCATAGGGCAGCGGCGTCCGTCGGTCTGTCTAGCTGTCTGGCTGTCCACCATCCTTGTGGACGCGATAACTCAATTTGTATTGATCCTAGGATTGTGTATCACCATAGGACCTTGGATGAGTGACCTTGACCTACTTATGCGACCTTGGCGGCCATATTTGTGAAAAGATTGTGTACACAATAGCTCCACTAATATTCACCCTGGGATCATTAAACTCACAGGGATTATGTGTCACCACAACACCTTGAATGGATTTTGAAATGGCTGACCTTGACCTATTTCTGTGACATTTGTGGCCATATTGGTTTTCAACTAGTGTACACGATAACTCCATTGCTTGTATTTACCATAGGATTACAAAACTCACAGGAAATATTTATCACCATTACACCTTGGATACATAATAACTCCATTTATATTGATCACAGGATCACCAAATTCACAGGGATTGTGCATCATGGCAAGACCTTTAATGAGTTCTTCCATGAGTGACCTTGACCTCCCTCTCTAACCTTGACCTAGAAAAAGAAATATCTGTGGCCGAGGGTAGGCTATCACTTGTGTAAGCACTAAGCAAGTATTTTTTCATATATATATGGTTATTTTGTGTTCAACATTGCGATTGTGCGTTGTCTAGGAGGATTTGTGCCTTTGAATTTTTAAGTGTTTCTGCTTCGAATTTTTGTTTGAATGCTGTGTACGTTGTTTGGTTTATTATTTTGTCTCTGGTATTTTTTGGTTTTTCCATGTCTTTGCGTTTTACGTTGTAATTCTGCATCCTTTAGCTAAAACTAAAAAAAGTCTGCACTTAGTCAATATTTTAAAGTACAATATTTGAAATTATATTTATCACAACATATAACATTTACCGTCTTTCGTTGGTGTTGGATACAATCTGTCGTGAGCTGGTTGAGATGTCAAATGATCAGTTTTGTTGAAGACTGAACAAGAGAACTTTCCGTTTTGATCTTGGGTTAATTGGATTGCCCTGCACCGCAAAGTTCCAAAGCACTGTTCAACACACTTTACCATTGTGTCCAGTGAAGCCCTTGGTCCTGACATAGTATGAAGAAAAGATCCTTGTCGTACTGCAAAGAAATAAATAAAATCAAGAAAGAAAATTGAGCACAAGAGAGGGCTCAAAAATCTATGCAGTGATGGTCTCAACATCTACAGTCCACAGCAGGAAATTGGGTCAAGTGGGTCCTTACAATTTTTATGGAATAGTTAATTATTAACCTTGACAAGCTAAATTAAATAATTAACATGTAATTTATTTCATTTAAAAACAGACAACAAGAAAAAATAACTAAAAAGTTACATAATCTTTATAAACTGATGATTATGTAACAGTTATTACTAATATACTAGTATGTAATATAAACAATCTAACATGGACTTTTGGCAGCTTTCAGGGTCGTCTGCTTGTATACTATTTAGCTGATTATCTGTCAATCCTATTTAACTATAATCCTATCTATTTCTAACCCTCCTTCATCTATTTAATATAATGTATATCTATCAATTTATCTCTATCTATCTATCTATCTATCTATCTATCTATTTTTGAGCTATTTGATATTTCTAGTCTAAATTTCTCTCTTTCTTTCTATATGACTGTCTTTCAAATTTTTTGAAACAGCATAACTGCCTTTCATACATTGAATATGAAATGAAAAAGAATGTTATGGTCACACTATAAGTCCACCTTATAAAAAATACCTTATCACATTTGTTGAGAATGGCCATGTCCTAGACCAATCAGATGTTTGTAAATTGCTCAGTATGGTAATTAGAAAACAGAAGAGGTTGGTCTTTGAGACTCTGTGACTACCCAATTGTCTCCCCTAAGCCAGTTTGTTCTTTTGTTCAGAGATAACTCCTCGCGTGGGAATGTCTCAAAAGTGACTGATTACAGGCCATCCAATCAAAATGTGTTGATTTCAAATTTTCCCATGGATTATGAAAATATGTTATTCTTTACAGTCTTGTCTGAGTCTATTTCCATGAGTGTATAAGTCCTACAGAAACTTATAAGTGCTGTGCGAATTTCATGGATGTGCCATTTACATATTATTTATGACTGAGACAAAAACATTCGTTGATGAAGGTGTGGAATTACATGAAGATGTTGGTTGCGTTTTAGTTGATACCGATCACAAGCTCAAGCCTGTTTGGGTATTTTTTTCATTATTTGACAATATTTGGCCCAGGTATATTCAAAGGTAACACCCTCAAACTGAGCCGGCTAACTTCATCTGTTCAGAAAGTGGGTCACTTGAGGATTCAGCCAATCAGAGATGTTTTTTTTTCAGATTTAAACTTTGTAAGAACTTCTCTAATTGGCTAGGATCAAAAGTGACCTATTTCCTGTCCAAATGAAGTCGGCAAGCTCAATCGAAGTGTGGTATATTTTAATATGCTAGAGACTTTGGGAGACAATTCTCAATTTAATTCAATTCTATTTCAATTTCCAAATCATTTATTGGCTCCAGATACATTTGCAGAGTTTGAATTACAATAGATAGGATTTTAACTGGAAACTGTAATGTAACTGGGAGACCTCTCGAAGGTCCAATGAAGTACCGCTATTGAGAGGCCACCCAGTTTGAACTTAATATATATATGTTCATAGTTATTTGTCACAGGCCAGCAGTGAGAGACTTACACTCAGTGATTACATTTGATTAATGAACATAAACACTGTGTACCGTTTTCTCTATGCGAAGCGACCCAGTTAAGGCTTGGGTTTGGCTTCAGTCAACGCTTTAGACAGTTCAACAGATGTTTTTTGTGCCTTAAGTGAAACTACATATTTCTGGCAAATTTAATCAAATGCTAATATAGCCAGTATGCTAGATTATATTCTCACCTATACAGTGCATATTTTTATATATCAAAATATTTTTTGTTGTCAAAGATTACGTGATTCTAATAAGAGGGACTTTGGAACAACTAGACTATTTTGTGCGTTTTTTGATAAAATTGGGTACTTATACTATGTTTGAGACTGAAATATTCTCCTATGTGCTTCACTATGCTGGTATGGATATATTTGTAATGTATCCTGAAGCTTGCTATGAAAAAATTCTATTGAAACATAGTGTTTTAGTTTAGGTTTGGCTTAGAACTTACGGGTTTGGCTTTTTTGAACGCAGGTGTTGTAAATATGTATGGGTTTTATGCTTATAATTTTCTGGTTTGGCGTTCAATAGTAACTGAAGTGACCTCTATTGTAGCATTTAGCAATATGTACAAATTCAGAATAGCTAGATGCGGCCAACATTTTCAATCATGGGCAGGATGGATGGACATGAAAGAGGAAAAGCACATGGTAATGCAGCTGAACATCAGTGCAGAGTTTGTGGACTAAAATTTTACACGAAGACATCAAGTACAGCATAAATGTGCACAAAACGGAATTTGTCAGTTTTTTCTTGTACCTTAAAATAAAATCGGCATATATCGTACTGTCAACCCTTTTACCCTTACCAATTAACATAGTTTCCACCACAAACCTAGGGGTATAGGCTATGGTTTATCATGTAAAATTTGGAAATCATACAGTCATTGCTGTATCAATTTGCATTTGAAACATGTATTACTATATATCACCAGATACCTTATGATAATCACAATAACACAATTAATCCCTGTACCTTAATTTCAGCACAAATACCACCAAATAAATAAATTTATTAATGCCAATGAGCATTAAACATCACTAATCGTCATCTTCAATTAAAGGTAGCAAGTCCGTCGATTCTATGTGACATTAAACGTGCATTTACAGATCATAAACTGATAGATTTAATGTGCATGCACTTCCAATCAACTGAATTGCTTGTTTTCCATAATTAAGTGAGTTTAGTTGATTGTGAAGCCTTAAACTACTTAAGGAGAGCCCTGCGTTTCTTGATTTGTACACAATAACAGTACTTTTTCACGGCATGAAAAACTCTATGTTTACATTTTTGAAAGAATTTATCTTCATATATTGAGCTTCGAATGACAGTTAAGTAAACTTGGTTGCATGGATAGGTTTAATATTACTCTTATCTTTCTTTTGGACAGCATTTTATTCGGGCGACATACAAGCTTTATAACTAACTGCGATTTTACAGCTGCTTGTAATTTCACAAGCGATAAGTATTACAAAAGACAGCATGTATATTTGTAATTAAGTGGTATAATCATATTTTATCAAAATTTTCAAGACATACCTGCTGAAGTATTGTCATTAGTTATCAAACAAATGTGAAAGATCATTCAAATCTCACAACTGCATTAATCACCATAAATCATGTAGTGAGAAAATCATCCCTAGCAAGGCACATAAGAGAGAAGCATGACCCACAAGAACATCTGTGCGAAGTGTGTGGCTCCAAGTTCTCAAGCCAGCGCCTTCTGACATTTTATTCAAGAAGGCCTTCTGACATTTCATTCAAGAAGGCCCATAGAAAGATGCAGTTGGAGTTTCAAGCCTAACTGAGTTCCATTTTCTTGCCCACTTTGAAACTGAGTGAAACAACCACTAATGACAACAATACCAGCCGACACGCTGTGCAGGAAAAAACTGACAAATTCCGTTTTATGAACATATTTGTTATACTTGCTGTCTTCATGAAAAATTTGCCCATGATTGACAATGTTGGCCGCATATAGATATTCTGCACCATACATCATATGAATTACAACCGAGTCATGTGACCACATGCTCACCATTGACAGATTTTAATTGGGTCTGACACATTGGTCTGACACCTTCTGTTCATTTCATGTTGATTTTATTTTTATCCAAATACCAACAACTTGCACAGCCTTCTTCTATTGCAGTTTGTTCTTCCATTCAGCTCTCTTTCCAAATGTGGTTGCCATCCCATAATAGTCTTACATTTGTTTACTATCCTACTGCAGCCAAATTCCAGCCAAATGCACATGGCTTTATTGCCATCTTGGGTCAATCGAAGCACATAGCCTTACTGCTCTAACAGCAATTGAAGGTATCAATAATCAGACTACAGACAAGTTGCTTTTCATTTTCAATTGTGTATACCTATCAAAACTATATCAATTGCTCTTTACCTTTTATACGCAGTCCACATTCACAATTCTCTCCCAACTCAACCAATTTTGGCAGGCCTGATCAGCTGATTACTTCAGTCAATATAGTGAAGAAGGATACTTTATGTTCATGCATATACTAGGTTTACCTTGCAGACTTCATACGAACTTTTATTATTGAAAGCCTTTTTCGCTATTCAAAGCCACAGCCTTCACCTAATCTTCCTCAACCCTCTCCTTCTTCTCATAAAATCATTTCAAAATCTCTATTTTCCTTCCTCTTTAATTATCTGCTTATGTGCTTTCAATGGGCTTTACTAGTTTGTACATATTACTGAATGCAACAAAAGAGGGTTCAGTTACATTGGCACGCCAAACCAAAAAATTATAAGTATGAAACCCCTACATATTTACAACACCTGCGTTCAAAAAAGCCAAACCCGTAAGTTCTAAGCCAAACCTAAACTAAAACACTATGTTTCAGCAGAATTTTTTCATAGCAAGCTTCCAGATACATTACAAATATATCCATACAAGCATAGTGAAGCACATTGGAGAATATTTCAGTCTCAAACAAAGTATAAGTACCCAATTTTATCAAAAAAAGCACAAAATAGTCCAGTTGTTCCAAAGTCCCTCTTATTAGAATCATGTAATCTTTGACAACCAAAAATATTTTGATATATAAAAATATGCACTGTATAGGTGAGAATATAATCTAGCATACTGGCTATATTAACATTTGATTGAATTTGCCTGAAAGATGTAGTTTCACTTAAGGCACAAAAAACATCTGTTAAACTGTCTAAAGCGTTGACTTAAGCCAAACCCGAGCCTTAACTGGGTCGCTTCGCATAGAGCAAACGGTACACAGTGTAAATACATGGAAACCTATTCTCAATTTAGGCTTGGTTTGTTTGTTTGTTTGTTTGCTTGTGCTTTATGCCTCTGCAGCACCTTAGTGGGCTATATTGAGGCAGGCGATCACCGTACGATGATGAGATGAGAAGACTGTGAGTCTGGAACATACCCTATTAATTCAGGGATGCCCAGGGTCTTTAAGTTGCCCCAGCATAGAATACTGGATACAACCCGCCTCCATTTAATGTCCCATGGGCTCGGACTAAAGTGAGTTCCCGGGGTGAGATTTGAACCCACACCCGTTTAGGCTTGGGCATGTTCTCCTATTTTTAGAATTCTATGACATGCATTTTTGTGAGTTAGACCCATGCCCGACTGAGTGATGCGGCTCTCTTAGAGTGCATGACTTAAAGTATGAGTTAAACTATAATGCTGTTACTAAGTATATTTTAATTAAATATATAATTTTAACTTGATTCGACAAAGAAATCTCAGAAATAGCCTTATATGAATGGCAACTACATACCGGATTGATTGCACATGATGTACGGAAATATCAGAGCAGCGACGAAAGGAAATAGTGGATGTCTTTCCATTGCGGTTGCGTTACTGAATACAATATTATCATTTTATGGTTTAATTGCTACACAGCCAATACATAATTTATCTATAACATCTCTTAACAATAACTTATTAGGCCTAATTGTCCCTTTGTTAGGTCAAGGCCTTTAAAAAATTCAGGATGGCTCCATTAACAGATTCATTGAGCTAATTTAAAAATGTTGTTTATGTTGGATAACTGTCAGCCGAGGCACATAAAATGAAAATTAAGGACTACTGAACAATATTTATGAAGTGTATGGGAAAAACATTTATTACTACAATACAAATGCGTGCATTCAGGTAACCTCCAGTACATTAATTATATTATGTATGTATGTACTATGAGAGTACATAAACCAAAGCAAGTATAAAAGCGTACATATAAAGTATACATATAAAGTAGGCTAATAATCAGAGAATATTAGTCAATGCTGATGATGAACTTGAACATGTAAAATTATGTAGAATTATAATTCAAAAACTTGATGGAATCAAACAGGAATTTTCAGACCAATTTTCTGATCTTTTAAAATGGCCGTCAATTAATTGAACTTTTTGAAGTATTTTCCCTGCTTATTTCTCATGCTCACAACACCTTGGCAAAACTTTTCTTCTTAAATGGCCAATGGTTTCTTCAAGGATGTCTCCGCCTACCTTGGTTTTTTATGTGAATACAGGTCTACAGATTCCACGTTAACTTTGATGAATGACAGAAAGGAGTCTTCGTCATAACAGATCAAGCTTCACTTTATAGAATTTGCTCCCTTTTCTAAAGAAATTTTAACTTGAGCTCAACAACATTTATAAGTTTAAAAAAAACTGTGTTTTCTTAAAGATGCAACCTATCAATCACAAAATTGTGTCCTACGCTGGATGCTAGCAACTTTTTTTATTAATTTACAAATTGCTATACTAGCTTCATCATATTCAAAGTGTTTTCATTGTTTTGTATACTTCATTTGATTTCGGTAAAGTTTGTCAAAAGTTCTGGACCGTGTCGAACGCACCCCATGCTGTCGATAACATTTTGGGGAAATCAAGGGTCATTTGCCCCCCCCAGAGAAAAATCCTAGCTACGCCACTGGTAGACATCAAACTCAGGGCCTTGGAGACCATGGGTTGGTCACACAAGATATACGACATATAAGCGTCACTCTTCCAGTCTCCTAATTGTCTAATTAAGTCCACAGAGACACCACTTGAATAATGAATAGGCCCAACAGGCCCCTCCACGCCGGAAGCTGTGACCTGATATTGCTGTAAAATCACAAACATCACGAAGACCAGCCTTAACCTGAGACACAAAAGACCCTGCAGTGAGGGGGGTCCAGTTATCCACGGTAACAAAGGGGGGACCCTCTGGGGGGGCTCCAGCAGACAGTCTAAAAGCATGGAAGATAGCCTGTGTAGGGCGAAGTTTGCTGCCCTGGATACGGGGGAGGGGTAAAACAATTTGCTTAGTCTGAAATTGGTTGGTTTTTGACCATCTGATGATGACATTTACTCCTTTGGCAGTAAAGATAATATCCTGATGATGTGAGTGAAGCTGAGGGTTGAATAAGGCCCTGGATGTTGGTAAAACATAGATCTTCTCAATAGTCCAAAAAACATGAGAAGGGCAGAAGCCCAAACATTTGCTCCCTGTGAAAGTGAAATGGCAAGGTGAGCCAGGGGAGATAACAACAACTGAGGTGGCATGGGGGCCTTCCGAGACACAGCATCCCCCAACTTAGATCGAAAAATGCTGGCGTGTCTCAAGCAGCTAGCTGCTTCGAAGATTATAATGTTCATATGACAACTTCCAAAAATTTCATACCTGGACAGTTTCGGTGACCAATCTGTCACCTTCCTCAGCAATGACTGGCTAATTAGGAAGGTGCAGTATCCGGATAATGTTCATATATTGTTTAAGGGAATTGTACTTCATTCTGCGCGCTAAAAATGCAGCATATAAGCAAAGTTGATGTGTAGATGCAGGAACAGGCTGTAACCCTGCACGATTACAGAACCACAAGTATAATTTCCTATTAGTAACATCTTGATCAAGTTCAACTAACGAGAAATCCATGGTAAAACAAAATGCTGAAATAATATGTCCTGTGCCTTTGGTTCATGGATCCTGCTACACGCATCAGCAAGGACATTTGCTGCTCCAGGGTAATAAACAGCACTAATTTTAAAGTTGTATACAACTGAGAATCATGCCATTCGCCTAAGTGCATCCATCACCACAGGGTTCTTGGAAGAACCCTTATTAAGAATGCTAACTGCTGCCTGGTTATCAGAATGCACTTTGATAATTTTGTTGCGCCATCTGGGTGCTTACAGGGACACAGCTGGTAACAGGGCCATAGTCTCCTTATAGTTAACTAGATTTACCCATGATAAAGGCAGGACAATAGTGCATTGATATGTACAGTGCAACGCAGCTGCCTGAATGCAATGCATTTTGGATGAGTGAATTGTGTTGATTCACTGTAGACAGTGGGTGTAGGAGTGAAATGGTGAAGCAGGTGGCAGACCAGGATTCCAAACGATGGAATTGAAGGCAAGGGCTTGAGAAGAGCTTTAAAATGAGGGTAATATGACGGAGATCCGATGAGTAGAAGTTGGTGAGCCACTGTGCACTATTGAGCTGCGGCTGGCTGTGGAGTGTGTGGATGTTTTTGGCGGGAAATGGACCTGTGGCGCCAGTCCCTGGCGATGTCATAAGCGGAACTAATGAGCAGATTCATGCGCCCCTGGTGGCAGAGGACAGTTGGCGTAGAAAAGGTAAATAAGAAAGCAGTGGAACTGTTTTCTGCTGGCATCAGGATGAGAGGAAAGAATAATAAAGACAGGTACATAGTTGAGGTGAGTGTGAGGGCTGGGAAATGCGTTTTTAGGTGTGGCAGGAGTGAGCATGTCACACATGATTTTGTGATCTTATACCCGGCAGGGATTGGCAATTCAGCTGCACCTGGCCAAGATGACCACTGCACATTAAAAAATTCCTGACCAAAATAGCCACCTCCTCCACGATCACAAGCGTCAACACAGGTGAAAGTATATGATCTATGATCCAATATTGGGACAGTACTATTGAAGTAATCTGCACTGGATATCCACCAAAGTAGGTCAAGTCAAATATCTTTGGTAATCCTGCTGCGCTGCGAAGGGTAATTGAGGACTCTAATCCTGTCCAGAATGTGTCTTACAAATGGTCTCCTAGCATTAATAATTCTTGAGAACCACACAATCTTCCCAGATAATGACTGTAACTGTCTCTTGCTAGCTGTCTTTTTGGAGGACATATGTTGTGCCTCACTGATAAAGGCATCCAGTTTATCTTGGGGGATACCAAGAGTGCCTGTCACGGAGTTAATCTCCACACCAAAAAAGGTAATGACCTGACAGGGACCTGCCACCTTTGAGTAATTTATGGCAAAGCCAAGACGTCTAAGTAAATGCATCAGTTGTTGCATGTGTTGCAAAGCTGATTGATAGTCAGAGCTTATCAGAAGAAAATCGTCGAGATAACAGATTAATCCCTCATGACCTCCTTTCATGTACATTCTCCGAACAGCTTGGCTGAGTTCATTAAAAATACCAGGGCTAAACCTGGCTCCAAAGGGGAGGCGACCGTCACACATGAGTGATGGAGACTTGTCTCCAGAGAAAGTCCATTGCAGGCCTGTAACTGCATAATTAGATGGGTGTATCTTAACGACCCGATAAGCACTGGCTAAATCAATTTTACACATATAACATCGAGGGGTTACTACCTTAACTGCATCATCAATTGACTAATAAGAAAACTTCTCATGGGTAGCAAAATCGTTGACTGCAGAGCCAGCTGGCCTGCTGCAGTCATGTATTAATCTAACCTTAGAGCACTGCTTATCCTTTGGGATGACTCCCAATGCTGAAATAATCCGTGGTCTCTCCTTGGGGAAAAAATAATGTCCATTTTTTAACTCCTGGGTGATTTGTTGTTCCACCACAGTCCTTATTTCAGGATCTGTGGCAGAACGATTGTTTCCCCCATTCTGTTCTGTGTTTATATGGACAAGTTGTTGAATGAGTTAGAAAATTCTGGTTTTGGTTGTTGGGTCGGAGGTCAGTACTTTGGCTATCTTGGCTATGCCGATGATTTAATTTTGCTGTCTCCTTCCGTTAAAGGTTTAAGAAAGATGTTAGAAATTTGCGAAAATTTTGGCAATGTTTATGGAGTTAAACACAAGGGTGCAGTCCTCTATCCCTGTGCTCAACACGAGACAGTGCACAAGCACACGTCTCCCCGACGGAAATGGGGCAACCTGTTTGCCGTGGGTTGCGACCCGTGTTGGAGGATGAAGGGGTCCTGGTTGTTGAGTTGGTTGGGACTAAGTTGGTCTCAACCATACAATACACTACTTTGGCCTGGATTTCTCCCAGACGGGAGGCTGGATTGGCCCGGTCCAGTCAATCGGCTTGTCATGTTGCCAAAAGGTCCCTGTCCTATTTGGTCATGGCTGATGGGTCAATCAAGGAAGGTTACGAAACAGATATTTGCCTGCCATGATCATTAACATCATGAATGAGGCTATATTGCTGCCTAACCCTTCTGAGAGTATATCCTCCATGTATCCCTGGGACTGGGTACTGGGCCCAGCGGCCCCAGCCCTACCCATTTTAATCCCCCCTTGTTGGGCTCCGTGGTGGGTAGGGAGCATGGAGGATGAACAACTCATTTTGATATGGAAACTTCTTCTCAGAACATCTGTCACTATCAGGTAATCAAGGCAACAGAGGGCACACTTAGCCAGGTATCCTCTTACATCATCAATAAGACCATCAATAACCTAATAGGCAAACCTGACAGCATCAAACGACTGCAGGATGGATCAATCTTGATTCACATTAGCAATGACGACAAATCACTGAAGCTACGTGAGTTGAAAATGTTAGCGGGAAAGAGTGTTCTGGTGCAACCACACCAAACTCTCAAGTCTTGTAAGGGTGTGGTTAGCTCAACAGAGAGCAGGACTTGCAGCGATGAGGAACTGCAGCAATTCTTTGCTGAGGAGACAAAGGTGCTTGTCTTCAAGCGAATTGGAAAAAAAGACAAGAATGAGCTCCTCATCTTAACCTTTCAAGGTACCACAATTCCAAGCTCGGTGCGGGTAACCTTCGAGTTATGTAAGGTACGTCCTTTCATTCCTAATCCCCGCCGTTGCTATCATTGCCAACGCTTCGGCCACTTGAGTAAGTGGTGCAGGCATGAAGAGCTGGTGCTCAGGACCACACACACTCAAAGGAGGATCCTTGCACTGCTACACCATTCTGTGTAAATTGCAAGGGAGCCCATCCATCCTATAGCAAAAACTGCCAAGAGTGGATTAGACAAAAAGAAATATGTAAACCCAGAGGCTAGACGGCTTGCGGAGCAGAATTCTGGCATCCCGAGTTATGCGCAGATGGCGGGATACCCAGCTCCCAAGCCGCATGATTCGCCGAGGAGAAGGATACAACTGGAAGAAAATGCTATCAATCGAAGCCACCGACAAAGGACAGAAAGCAGCTCTCAAGATCTTAATGAAATTCTTACTCAACAACATGCAGCCTCTTTCCAAAATTCGGGTGATTCAACTCCAGGACCTAGTCAAGCTAGGGCCGAATCAACCCCCATGAGATCTAGAAATGAAGCGGGAAACCCACGGAAAAGATGTTCTGAAAAGAGAACAGAGAACACACAGCAATCATTTCCACATTCTCCCAAGTCAACGTCTCCTGTAAGGAAGAAACAAACTTCCTTACCATCCCTTACACAGAAACTATTCAAACCTTCCCTTAAAAGGGACTTTACAAAACCCAACAAACACCATCCCACAAACAAATAATGGAAACCATAATACAATGGAACTGTCGGGGCTTCAGAGCCAACCTCGATGAAGTAAACATCCTGGTTGCGGATCTTCATCCTGCCGTCTTCTGTTTGCAGGAGACGTATCTGAAGTCCACCGACAGTCCAAGACTTAGAAATTATATGTTTCATAACTGTTATAATGTTACAAATAATGATAGAGCCTCTGGTGGCTCCTCTATTCTGATCAGACAGGATATTATCCATTCTCTTGTCAATATTCAAACCAACCTCCATGCAGTTGCAATCCGCATATCATCTCATAAAACATTCACCATCTGTTCTTTGTTTATTCCACCAAGTCACCATTTAACAATTGGGCAGTTTTACAGTATTTTCACTCAAAGTGTCTCATGGGGGGTCAAAATAAAGTTTGAAATATGAGAATTTCCATCATTCTATCATAAAATTAACATATTACTGTTTCTATAATCACAGAGGGCTGAAGTGATTTGGTGGTTTACTACCAAAATACCACTACTTAAAGTAGGCAAGGGTTGATTCTTGGAAAAAACTGTTTATCAGGAAAAATATCCGTCCAGAAACAATTTTCACCCTTTCTTATTCTTGGAAATCAAGCCACATTGTTGCATAGGAACATTCAAACCCATACAAAACTCAAATTTTTTATTAAAAATGCCACAATTTTTTTAAACCATTTTTATTACGAAATTACAGAAATCTGGCTTGCCATTACCCTGAAAGTTTCTGTTGAGTAGGGTACTAGTCTCAAAAGACAAGTGATTTCCATGGTTAATAATCACTAGGTATCCTGTTAACTCCATGTCAAGTTTTGTCACTGTACGATTGAAACTCATGGTGTTCGGCTGTGTCAAACATAGTATTTTGGGGCAAAAAACTGCCGAAAATGACCGAAAATCAGGCGCCTTTGGGAAAATCATCTTTGATGGCTCCATTAACAAGATATTTGGTTATTATCCTTTAAAGTCATTCAGTTAATAGCGAAAAATTACAATTATATTGATATATGACACAAATAAATCAACTTTTTCTCAATTTTGATTTTCTCAAATTAGTGTAATAGATAACGAAAGATATTATATTTGACATTTTCAATACTTATAAAAACCCTTTTTAGGCATCCGGGTTTACTTAGTTTGTATAACCATGGCCGTTTCTTCAATGAATCCAGTGTTAAAACGCACGAATCAGAGCAAAATTTCTGATGGGTTGGAGAGGACATTTTTTGACATCATGAATTTTAATTTCTAAGAAAATGTATGAACATGGCCCGGATATCTTTTTAACTTGTATTTGTCACATACTTGTAAAGGCACATGATTGAGCAAAAGATACACAAATAGCTTGTTTTTCCTACAAAACAGTTAGTTTTTAGAGATGCTTGCTTGCTTGCAAGCGGCATCTCTATTGTGGGAGGATGGCTCTGAAACTTATGACAACTGCCTTGGTCATGCTGTTTCATCTGTGTCATTAAAACTTTGCATACAGTCTCAATAGAATTTTATCTTGCGTTGATAAACTTTTGGTGTCTTTCTGAGACGAAAAAGTTAATAAAGAAAACAAACAGGCTGACTTTCTGCAGGTCAAAGGTCGATCACCAAAAGTAGGTCACAGGCCAGATACCCTCCAGCAGGTCTCACATGCCAGATACCCTCTGCAGGTCTCAAAAGCCAGATACCCTTGTGCAGGTGACAGGCAAAGGGGTAGATACTATCATGGGCAGTCTATCTCCAAGCATCTCTTAAAGTGCTTGCACGTTATTTTTTTTCGATAGGTTTGAGAGGACGTGGTCGTGTGTCACAAGGTCGTACAATTTGCGTTACATGGTGGCTTTGGACCAAAAATTTTTTTCATCAAAAAAGTCTAAATTAGGTCTTAAATATCCTATTCAAACCAAAAACCAGCATAACTTCACAAAAATTAGGGCTGTTCGTCTTATTATTTGATTTTATTCACAATACAAATCAATGTAAAGCTCAAACTTTAAAGGCATTTTTCTCAAAAACGACTATATTTCAGTAACATTACTATAAAGTACAAAGTACTCCTTATATCCCCATGAAATTTTCACTGAAGTTAGTTGAGAAGATGGTCCTACTACTCAAAGCAACAAAAAATACGTCCTCTTCTCCAAAAGACTTCATATACGTCAATTAATTTATGTTACTTCGACAGAGAAAAAAACCTTTCTCATGCATTAAGTTTAAAACTGTGCCAGAAGCCTGATTATTGTCAAAATCTCAAGTAAAATGTTTAAAAACATTACCAAGACACATGAGAACAAATTCTGATATTGCAAATCAGATATCATAAGATATTTACATGACATGTTGCAAATATATCTTATATCAGTTATTTTCTAGTGCATGAGAAATCAACATCTCATGTAAGCATGCAATTCTGGATCTATCTGTGGATTTAACCCATATGTATCTCTTTTTTTTGGCTATATGAGAGCAAAATTATCAAATGTGATTGTTATTTATTCATTTGATGATGTGGTCTGCCATTTTTGTCCTTTTGGAAGTCCATTACATTAAGCGAAAAAATCTTGTACGCTTCAAGCATGTATGTGTTACATTTGGTTCAGCCTTGTTCAGAGCATCACAGTGTAATGTATTTTTATCTAGTAATTATTTATCTAGTAATTATTTAAAAGAGTATTTGTATAATAGCATTTGTTTGAATAGGAAGATGAAAACTATAAATAGATTCTCAGGTTGATCCCCATAATAGGGTATGGGATCTAACCCCAGCAGCTACCTAGAGGCTGGTTACTAGCCAGTCCTAGGCAGTTAAGCTTTGGCTTCTGAAGAGTGTACATGTATATCAATATCTATCTACAATAAACTTGGATTAACAACAACCTGGATCCATAGTCTTCATTGATTAGCATCTACCATCTGAGCACCCTAAATACTTAATATGGTGTAGCTCTCCAGATTTTTAACACCAGTGGAATAATTAATAACTTCATCAAGTTCATGGAAATTAATTAAAATCTGGACATTCCACTGTGTGGATCTCTGGTCCACTCACAGGCCAAGGCCAGACCAGGAAGACTGTTATGGATAGGTTTATACCATCAAGCTAATGTGTACATGTACATAACAGCTAATAACATTTTCCAATTCTGACAGCTCTGTGCTATACACAATGCCTCTACCTTGGATCCAGAAATATATATATAAGCTGTTCACCCGTTAGGGTTTCTTGCTTTTCAAAAATGTACCGATACCCAGGTTCTTCCAGGTTCAAGTAAAGTGAAGGCAGCTGTGATTTGCAGGTTCCAGTGAGCTTTCAATTAGATGAACTAAAGTGGATTGTTTGGAACGACTACAACGGGTTCTACAGCACTACAAACACTGAGAGAGTGGAGCTGTTGGAAAATGAAATGTTTGCGAAATGCATGCCGCAACTTTCTTTGTGGGAGCTGGGTAGTTATGTTGGACATCTAAGTTGAATGAGTGTGGCAAAAGATGCGGAATTTAGTGGCCTGCAATATGATATGCATTACTGACCTTGATGTGGTAGAGAAAATATAGCTTCCAGATTTGCATGTGGAAAATGTGGATTTTGTGAAACTCCCAATAGGAATATGTGGTAGTTATATTGGCCACAGAAGGTCAGTCAGCATATCGAAAGATGGGGAATTGAATGGCCTATAATATTAAATGCATTAGAGCCCTTGCTGTGGCAGATAAATATTCAGGTTGGATATATTTAAGTGAAAAAACGTGTTTTTTGACCAAATTCCCAGGTAAAATTTGCATAACTATGGAAATAATGAATGTTGAAAGGTAAAAGTTGCCCTATCGGGAACTTCAGATGAATTGACAGGCTTAGGAGTGTAATTGAAGGTCTTATGGGTTGAGAGAAAAAAGCCTTATGAGTGAGATGCGATTCCTGCTATGAGTATTATTATGATTAGATACACAGTTGATGCTGCTGCTCCAAGTTCAACTTCAAGTGAGTTCCAGGTGTTCTACATCGTTTTTAATCCACAGGCATCTTTATTGTGACTTTATTCATGTGTTCCACACCTTTGTTGCACTGTGAAGAGTGTATAATTGCCGAAATGATGCATTTGTGAAGTCTAGACTGCTGCTTCCATCATTTTCATGCCCATATTAGGGTCATGAACAGAGCAGACACAGAAGTATTGAATGACTTCATCATATTTTACTTCATCAATGGATTAAATCTGAAGTTTGGAAATATTTCTGTGGATTGGGACAATATGAAATCGATTAATTACTGAAGTTTCAAATACAATGGATGCTTGATAACAGCTATATCAACCTGCATTGGCTATCCAGCCATCTGGCTGCTGCTTCCCTCCAATGCTACAGAGAGCCCTGGATCACTGGTGGTCTAATCTGCATCTATTTTTAGCCACAGAGGCCCCCAAATCATCTACCTATGCTATTTTCCTGGATGCTGATGCTGCCTACTGATGCTGCCTGCTACCCCCCCTCCCAACCTTGGACCAGCTGCAGATTGCACCCCACTTAGGAATGCCCTACCAGGATACTTCTAGGAATGCCCTCTCCTGTGATGTCATTTCGTTTCGGGAAACCCCCCTCCTCTCAGTCTGTTTACAAACACTGATCAGCTGAGCTGATGCTACACATGGACTCAATAGATTTCTTTTTCTTTTTAAGTTTTAATCTAGATTCGGACTTTGTGTACTTATGCAGTACATATGTGGACACTTTATGATTGCAACTGCACACTGTGACAATGGTTTCAAGTTTAATTGATTGACAATTTACCTTACTTTGTCAGTTTGTGAACTTTGACAAAATTTTCAAACACAACTATGAAATTTACAATTTGACATTTCTTCAACAATGCTTCAAGACAACACATAAGGTATTTCATCATTTTGAATGCAGAGTTCTACAATTGACACTTTTATGCTAACTTTCGAATTTTCACTCTGCAATATTGACTTTTCATTGACTTTCATTCAAATGACTTTGATTGTTTTTTTACATGCATACTTCATATTGAATGATGATTGTTTAATTTATTGATATTATTCTGAAATTAATGTTATTTTGATGCTATTGTGCACACATGTTTCACAATGATTTCTGACGATTTTGATTTCAATTTACCAATTTTTGGTGCAATGATGACATAGACATTTTTTATGACACATTTTTATTAACCAGTTAGGTTCATCCATCATCATGAATCATCATGTCTGTCAAATCCTTTTCTTACATGTTTTCTCTGCTGCATTAGCATGCATCAGTTCTGTCTTCTCTTGCAATAGAATGACTTTCCTTTCTCCTGTTTCAAATGAACAATAGCATATTTTCTTCAATAGTTTCATAGTTCTTTGGCATACTATATCCGTTTCAAATTTTTGTGAATCATAATATTCAGATTGTGTCTTTAATTTGAAAATTATCAATCAACATTTTCCCATTTTTTTCATTAGTTTTGATCATTAACTGCCAAAATGCCTGAAAATAATTTTATCCTCAATAACAATCAGAGGCCTGAGGCATTCGATGGTGCTAAAGGCAAGGATGCCAGTATTCATTGGCTTCTCTTTAACGATTGGGTGGATGAAGCTAACATCCAAGAAGATGCCCAAAAGGTTGCCAAATTCAAATTAACATTAAAAGGGCAGCCAAGACAATGGTATGAGGACAACAAGGCCTCATTCACAACATTGGCCGTTTTAAAAGCTTCATTTACAGGGGAATACGGCCCCTCCACCTCGCGAGCTGAATATATACGTCAGCTACAGCAAATAAAAATGGAAGCCACTGAATCTGTGGTGGACTTTAAGAAGCGTGTCTTCACAACTGCTTCCAAAGCAGGTTTGAAGGCAGATGTGGAGCTGATGGTTTCAGCCTTTGTGGGTGGGCTACCAGAGTCCATCAGGTCCCACGTGCGCTCCAAGTGTGATGACACCTTGGACGCCGCGTTGAAGACTGCCAAAGCAGTCCTAATAGATACGCCTGCTGCTGTTCCAGAGGCGACTGCTTATCGTGTGGAGCGACACACGAAGAACATGCAGGAGTTGACCGGAAAGGTTAAGAACTTCATGTTCACGGACAGATCTCGCCGCCCGAGATCGAGAAATCGATCTCAGTCACGAAGTGCTTCGAGGTCTATCAGTCGTGGCCGAGGTAACTTCAGAACCAGAAGAGACCAGACTCCCGGAAGGGATAAACGCGGCAAATCCGGTTCTGCTGACCGCCGAGTCGCATTTCAGGACAAATCAAGGAGTCCTTCACCTGGTCCGTGCTACTATTGTAGCAAACAAGGCCATTCAGCCACTGACTGTCGTTTGCTTCGCCGTCATCTCCGCGAAGGCAAATGCAAGGCCTCACATTTTCAATAGGGAATCAGGGTGTAAGCACCAGTACCTCTGATTCCCATGGAAATGTGGATCTTTCTAATTGTAATACTTTTAATGTTCATGATTCTTGTAATTCATTTCATACTTGTTCACTTTCTCACCCTTCATGTCAGCATCAATCATCTAGTAGTAGTGTTTGCAGTGAAACAGAATGTGAGTCACATTCTGATATTGTGTGTCGTGATGCAAAATCTGCTTCACAAATTGATAATGTTTTGTCTGTATCTAAAGATACAGATTCTCAATCTAGACCTGAGTCTCCTGCTGAGGCAGTAGAGGCCAACCCAATAATGACAGCCATGCCAAAAGATGATGACATGACTATTCAATTGGATTCCAAAAATATGGTTTTAGCACAGCTACCGAATCGCGAGAAGTGCATCTGTCTCGTAGATTCCGGCGCGTCTGATAGTTTAATCTGTGCTACATTTATCGCGCAATCACCATATTTATCGAAATTGCCAAAAATTAGTGTGCCACTCAGAAGGTTTCGAGTTGGCAACGGAGAATTCATTAATTGTCGTTTTGAAATTGAAGTTCCAATCACGATTCAAGGACATCACTTTCTTGTTCGTGCAATGGCATTAGACACCTTAGGTGGAATCAATCTTGTGCTTGGTACTCCAGCACTTCGAGAAATTGACGCTGTTTTGGAATTTAGGCACAATCGTTTGAAATTTAAACATTCAACATTTCCCATCAGACTGACAAAATCAATCACTTTGAAGCCAAAATTTGTCACCATGGTTTCTGTTGTTGCCAAATTGCCAGCTGCATTAAGAAGTGCAAATCTTTTTGTAAGAACTACAAAATTTGCTTCTCAATTTACGGCACTGCATATGCTTTTAAAATTTCACAATGGCTATGCAACACTTCTTGTTACCAATCCTTTGGATCGAGAAGTTACACTTCACAAAGACAAAATATTTGGCAGTATTGATATGCGGTATTTTACACAAATGTACATGAGTGTCATTGCCACCTCCCAAACCAAAGACAATACAACATTGTTTTGTTCTGCACATGCGGAAAGTACAACACCTCAAGATCAAAGCACCAAAGTTACATCTGCAAGTAAGAAATCTATTCCATCCAAGATTTCTAGAACTGAATTGTATGACATCAAAAGAAAAGAATATCCATTTCTTGATAAGACTGATCCGCGTCTGAAAATGTTTGATCATGAGATTATTGACAGAGATATTGTTTTTAAGAACTCAGTTTTAGATCCTGATCAGCAGACAAATGTCAAGAAATTACTTCTTAAATACAAAGATGCGTTAAGCCTTCATTCAGAAGTTGGCAATACAAATTTAACAATTGATTTCAAACTTACTGATGAGACACCATTTTACATCCGTCCGTTTACAATTTCAGCCGCTGAGAAACCCATTGTCGATCGTGAACTACAGAAGCTAGTTCAAATGGGAGTTCTCAAAGAAGAACATTCAGCATTTTCATCGCCTGTAATGCTGATAAAGAAGCATGGAACAAGCAATTATCGGGTAGTATCAGATTTCCGGCACCTCAACGGTAGAATATTGAAGCGGAACTTGCCATTTCCTCTGGTCAAGGAAGCCATGCAAGCCATAGGACAGTCGCAACCGCAAGTACTGTCTGTTTTAGATCTCAAAGAAGCATATCATTGTTTAAATTTGAGCTCTCGGTGTCAAAATTTCTGTGGTATTTCTTCATATTTTGGAGGAAAATCATACAAATTTCTGAAATTACCAATGGGATTATCGGTGAGTCCATCGGCATTTCAAACTCATATCAATTCTATTCTTGACTCTATTGACGCTCGAAAGTATTGTGTCGCTATAATGGATGACCTCCTGATTCATAGCAAATCAGTGACGGAACATTATAAACATGTTGAGACCATACTTTCTGCCTTACAGAAGAATGGATTGAAAATTTCTCCGGCAAAAGCCAAATTATTCCGTACTCGTGTCGTTTACATGGGTCACGAAGTTCTTGTCGGCAAATCTAAACAAGGCATTCGTCCTTTGCGAGACCGAACTGAAGCTATCCGAAAGCTTCCAGTTCCTCGGACAAAGAGACAATTGAAAGGCCTGATAGGTAAAGTGACATATTTAGCTATGTTCCTCCCAAAACTTCAGCTCTTGTTACAGCCACTACACAAGATCTCGAGTAAGAAAGCTGACTTTATTTGGGGTAATGAGCAACAAGCTTCATATGACGCAATTTTACAATTATTGGTGAAACCACCAATTCTGTCTTTGCCAAGAAACTCCGGCTTATTCCGTCTTTATGTCGATACTTCAAAAATCGGCGTCGGAGCCTCACTTTGGCAGATACAGAATGGCCAGGAAAGACTTTTGGCATATTTTTCAAAAGCATTGCCAAAAGCTGCCCAACACTATGGTATTAGTGAACATGAGCTCACAGGAATTTATATTGCTGTGTCATCCTTCAGATACCTATTAAAAGGTACTTCCTTTGAAGTGTACACTGACCATGCAAGTATTCCTCAAATCATGAAGGCCAAGTCTGAACCGACAACTGATCGTCTAAAACGTTTGATTGAGAAATTGTCGTCTTATTCGATCAAAATTGGTTTCCGTAAAGGAACCTCCATGGTCATAGCAGATTATCTGTCCAGGAATCCGCAAAACACGGAACCATATGTTCCAGATGAGATTGCATTCCCTATGTTGACTCGCAAAGCAGCAACGTCTCAGGGAATACAGATTCCTACTGTTCGTGAAACTGTGGACAGACAAACTTCCAAACAGGTGTACAGACCTAATGCTCCAGGTGTACCAGCTGCTCCAGCTCCTGCTCCAGCTCCTGAAGCTCCAGCTGCAGAAGTTCCAGCTCCTGCACTTCCAGACTTTGCTCCCGCAGCTCCTATGCCACCTGTCGAAGCGCCACCTGCACCTCCAGTTCCACCGGTACAGAGGCCACCTGCCAGACAACAGGTTCATCAGCCAGCTCCTTTGCTGCCCCCTGCACCACGTCCAATGGAACAATTGACGTTGGTACCACCTGTTGCTCCACGAATGGCACCACCTCCTCTTACCCGTGAAGACGTTACAGAAACTCATACGCAGCCTTCACCCGCATTGCTCAGGAAGCAACGTCCTTTGAATCTAGACGCAGATGAAGCAATGACAAGGCATCTTCCCAAACAATCTGAAATTGATAGATTGCTAAAGAAGCTTGACCAGTCACGTTTGCAAAATCTACATTTACCGTATGATAAACGTGAATTGGCCAAATTACAAGCACAATGTCCAAATTTTAAAGACATTTATGCTTTTATTACTGAGGGAATTTTGCCAGCTCCAAAGATAGCTGCGAAACGAATATTGAGTCAATCAGAGCACTTTATTATAGTCGACCAAATTCTATTTAGGCTACCTACTCGTGACTCGGATGATTTGACTTTAGCGATTCCACAAGCAATTGTTCATGAAATTTTATTTATGTATCATGATAGCTTGTTAGCTTGCCATCAAGGTATTTGTTAGAGCTGTGAGCTCTAAATTGATTTGTATGTTTTTCAATGTTTGATATTGTTGGTCAGTGTATGTTTCACAGCTTCATTGTGTGAAAACTGCCAAAAGGGACTTCCCTTCACAGGCCAGTGTGGCATTTCAATTCAGAACAGAGAATAATTTGTCATGATAACATCTCTTTGTTCACATCACCAAAAAGGTTAGTGTCATTTCATAATATTGTACTCATATCATATCATATATATTCATCCTGTTTTATTTACCTCGTATTTATGTGACCCTTTGTGTTTGTTGTAGTGTCACGGAATGGTTTGCAATGGAAAGAAAGGATTTGTGAATAAACCATCCAGTAAACACTTAATGGTGTTTCTTCGTCATAATAACAGCAGCTGCAGAGATGTTAAATTGGCTGTTACAGTATTGCTCGGGTTACTGCAACTTTGAAACAGAAGTTTTATTTTCCCCGAATGCATCAGATTGTAAGTTCCATGATTGAACAATGTTTATCATATTCATAATTATCAATGCATGTCAAATGTTCTTATCATAATCCCATTGTCTGCCAGCCCTCCATTTCTTTTGGGTCCTCTATGATGAAATGTGCACGTGGCCTCATAACAAACAACAAAGACCTGGTGGCCACGTGCAAGGTTGAAATCAGACAACACCAAAACGAGCCAGTCCTTTCTAATCTTGATGTCAACCAATTTGCCCTTACCACGTGGGATCAAAGGGTAGCAGTCCGTTGTGCAGGCAAAAAGGCTCAATACCTGCAGCTACAACCAGGCGCATATAATTTGACATGCTTAGAACCATGCGTCATCAGTTCCGACAAATGGTCAGTCAACTGCATAAGTCAAAAATTTCTTAATAAACGTTACACCTTACCATCAGTGGACGTTCCTGCCATGTTTAATCTCACTCTCAACCTCAAAGCCAGCGACATGATCAGTAATGTGCCACAATTAAAAACCATGGCAAAGTTATCCCCTGTAACAGCTTCAATCAACCAAATTCTGTTACCTAGAGTGCACTTGAAGACGTCAGTCTTGGCTTCACTAAATGTATTTGGAACTGTTAACGCAGTGCTGATTGGAATAATCATGATCGTCATAATTGTAGTGATAATCAAATGTAAACGGTTCAGAACCTCTGTCTATCAATTCATCAAAGATAAAATCTCAGACTTTGAGATAATCCCACTCACTACACCTCAAATTCAACAAGTAAGGTATCATGATCCATCAGCCCCCGTCCAATCCAGATGGCCAGCGCTACCCCCTCTACCTGACCACCTGAAGATTCCACAGACAGCATCACTGACCGACTACAGACTTAGCGACGTGTAAACTCAGCCCCCATAATCAGTTTCATATCAATTATCACTGTTAATTTAGGACCCAGGGGCTCCCAGTAAGTCGTCTGTGTCATCCCTGTTGGCACAGCAAATTAATACTGGGAGTCTCTGACCACATGTAACTTCAGCAGCGCACGACCAAGATGGGTGCTGCATGCACTCGCGCTCCACTCAGCTCATGGCTCTGTCAAGGTTATCACTTGCGAGGACAGTAAGTGATGCCAATTCATGACACAGCATTAACATTACGAATCGCGAAAATCAAGTTCCAGAGGTCGCGAAAATCAAGTACCAGAGGTCGCGAAGATCAAGTCCCAGAGGTCGCGAAGCTCAAGTCCTGGACCAACTTATTGTAAAACATGTGCACCACACACATGTTAATTATTAATAATTACCAAAACATTAACTAAAGGACTTTATCACGACTCACTGCAAGAACTCTTTCTGTATTTCTTAGTATTTCTTAGCAATGTCCTC
The DNA here is from genome assembly GCA_026936325.1 of Platynereis dumerilii. Taxonomy (NCBI): domain Eukaryota; kingdom Metazoa; phylum Annelida; class Polychaeta; order Phyllodocida; family Nereididae; genus Platynereis; species Platynereis dumerilii. The sequence goes on from JAPTHN010000020.1 coordinate 11,365,314, forward strand.
GCTTTTATCCCATAGGGTTTTGCTTGGACACATTCACACCTTGTAGTAACTCATGTATGCAAAATTAAGCCAAGCACGGCCCATAGACTACTTTAGAGTCTCTCAAACTGTTAAATCTTGTCACTCTCATATGTAACTTTTCATGTTAAATACAAAAACAAAATATTTTGGTTTGGCACTGCCCAGTAGATAGTAATCTTTAGAAGTAGGTTCAAAGCAATTACACCTCACATTTATCTAGGTAACACATTATGCCGGCAGGGAATTTGATTGTCAAATGAATGTAAACTACAAATTCTTGAGTGCCTAGCCATATCAGTGATATGGGGTTTAATCAATGATACCAATGATAGCACTTATAAAATATGATCACATAACTATGTTCAACTAACTTACCTCTATTTGCTCAAACTATCGATCTATTCCATGTCTATAAAAGACCCTCCATAGATCTCCTTATAGGGGGGGGCATGTGTAAGTTCCATGATTGAACAATGTTTATCATATTCATAATTATCAATGCATGTCATATTCTTAGCTTAACAAGGCAGTGTCAATCTTTACTCTACAATGGGACAGCTTCAACTTGACAGTTGGCCACAACAAAGCCAATGCATAGCAATATAAACAGTCACATAACACAAAGGCCATCAAGGCCTCAATCAGCACTTAGCTCAATTGCACCCAGGTGGGTCTTGAAAGGATACTAGGCACTCTGATGTGGGAGATGTAATTGACCACCAACTGTGGTCAATGCCATCTCACAATAGGAGAATGCTAGGTGACCATTCAGGGACCACCCCCATGCCAGCTTAAGTAGCTTGGGTAATTTAACTGCAATATAGCTCAAGGAAGGATTTCTAAAGGGGTAAACATTACTTGAATGCCACACCAACCTCAAAGGGAAGCTGTCTCATTACACTAGAATGGAGATGGGGGCTAGAGAGGGGGTCAGGGTGTTGACCACCCCCCATCTCCCAGAAGGCCCAGTGGCCAATGACTGTCCAGATATGGAATTCATGCTCAATGGGCTGGAACGGCAGCCATCTTGTATGTTTCATGAATAAACCAGTTAATATCCAACCACCAAGGAGTAAAGACCAAAATCCAATCTTTGTCATATTTTACCTTCTGATGGAGAAATCTTAGGAAGCAACTAATTACTAATATTAGTTAGTGAGACTTATGATGAGTGTAATTGGAGCACTGCCAGAAAGTCTACAAGATGGTAACCAATTACATTAAATCATGTCAAATCTGTCAAGCACGTAAGTCACCTGTTGATAATGAAAGACCTTTTCATTTAAACATACCAGTGAATTATGTTCCTTTTGAAACTGTTCACTGTGACTTGAAGGTGATGCCCCCTTCTTCTAAGAACCATAAGTACATTCTAACTTTGGTTTGCAACATCACGAGATACGTGGTATTAGTCGCACTTACAAATAAAGATGCTAAGACTGTAGCAGAAGCTATTCTTGAAAGATGTATCTTTCAATTTGGCCCGTTTAAGGAGTTCGTTTCTGATCAAGGCAAAGAATGGGATAATTCTGTTATCTCTTACATATTTGCTGCCCCCGCAGGTCTCGGGCCTCCTCGTGGCGGTGGGTGGTAACACTAAGGTGAAGACCTCTATCCTTAGTGGCCAACATGAGACAGTGCGCATGCACGGTGTGTCCCCTACCTTACAGGGGAATATCAATGAATATGTCATTTACCATGATTCCAAACCGGATCGTACGTCAACCGGGTTACCAAGGTGCGCGTCCCTCAGCGGGAAACCAGGCTGAGATCGAAAAATTTGCGACTGGACTACCAAGATTCCCACGGACAAGTACATCATCAGATGACTTGATTGACCCTGACCGCCCCTCACACATGACAAAAGATGAACATTGCCTCGTGATAAAAGGTGTTAAGAAATCACTTGACGACCTTTCAGCAATTGCTGTTTATGAAGTTATTGCGGACATTTGCGACAACACAGTAGCAGGAAAAATAAAGCGTCAAACCAACGGAACCTTTCTTATTTACCCTCGGACTGATAAACAAAAACAGAAAATGACGTCAGTCAACGAAATAGGCGGTACCAAAGTCTCCATAGAACCTTTCACAAGACCAGGCAAAGGCCTTATCTTCTCGAAAGAGAGTAAAACATGCACTGACTCTCAGCTAAAGAAGTGGTTCCAGAAACAAGGCATTGAACAATTCAGACGTATGTCCCAACGAAATGGATACGAATTACTACAACTGACATTCAAAGATGACAAAGTTCCTGAGAAAGTACCTGTTGCTTTTGAAAAGTGCAGAGTTCGCCCTATCTTTCCCCGACCCAAGCGTTGTTTCAATTGCCAAATATATGGCCATTTCGCCAGTACATGTAGAAGACCAACAGCTTGTGCCAATTGTGGTGATCGAGATCATGCCCATGCCAGAGATAAACCGTGCTGCAGACCCCCACATTGTGTTAATTGTGGAGGGGACCACCCTGCGTTTAGCCCTGAATGTGGAGTCTTCAAGAAACAAAGAGAAATTGTACAAGTACAGATTTACACTGGAATATCCTTTACTGAAGCCAAGCGCCTTGTAGAAGAAGATCACCCTCCCCATCCCAGGACTTGGGATGATGAAGAAACCATGGACAAAATCGATCAAGTATCAGATTACCCTCGACCAGTTTTGCATCCATCCCCACAGAGAAGGCTTCAACTGAAGAGGAACCTCTTCATGGATGTCTTGCAGAAATCGCCTGCTCAAGATCAACCAAAGAATGAACAAACGATGAATTCTGCTGAACCAGTTGCTTGCGCATCACCCAGGAAAACAATCCAAACAGGTCAAACATTCTCTCCAACCCTACGGGCAAAGACACCACTCAACCACGTCAAGAAGAAAGAAGCTTTGGCTTCTGAAGACAAGAAAACACCCAAACCAACAAAACAAGAAAATTCAACAAACCATTTGATTCTTGGCACAGACAATAGTCAAAGGACAGGCACTCCCAACAAAAAAGCACCCTCTACGCGTCACAAACACAACACGAAAAAACCCTTAGTTTTTATGATACCAACCAAGTATGTCTCTAAATAGCCCAATCAGGTGCTGATGAGACGTAAAACAATAACTCACTCACTCACTCACTCACTTACATATTTGCTGCTTTAAAGATCAAGCAACGATTTGTCTCTGTGGGCAACCACAAATCCAACAAGTCAGAAAGGTTTATAGCAACAGTTTCACAACTGCTTACGTCATATTTGACAAATAATGGACGTAACTGGCACTTGTTTACTAATTCTGTTGCGTATTCTTATAATTCCTTTGCCAGCCCAACTCTTAACAATTATAGTCCATTTTACTTAGTCTATTTAAGACACCCTCCAACTGTGTTTGCCTGTCAGCCCGTCACACAGGTATCACATGGTTACCAGGACTATGTACAATTGTTAAAGGCTCGATTGGAGACTGTTGGAAAATTGATGTTGGATGTGCAAGCACAACTCCAACACAAGCAAGCTGCAGCGCAAAACAAGAAAGTCAAGAACCCTCCAACATTTCAAGTTGGAATGCTTGTTTATGTTTTAGCGCCAAGTGCTAGCTCGCTTCAGATAGCTTCCAGAAAGCTACGACTGGATTATGTAGGTCCCTTCATTATCAAAGAGATGTTGGACCAATCACATGTCATTTTACAGACTTTGGATAATAAGCAAGTCAATACAATTATCCATGTCTGTCGGCTGAAACCAGCCTGGATAAGGTGTGGTCAAGAAGTTGTCAACAACATTGCAGATCTGAAGAAGCACAATCCTCAGATGCAACAATTACTGACAACAATTCAAGACCATGTTGACCAGAATAATGGTTTTCTTGCCATCTGGCCCTTGTCGAAATAAGAAACTTCAAGATTGGCGCAGCACAAGCCTGCCCTATCTCCTGCATCTTATTCTATTCTTAAGTGCAGATTTAAACTGGGAGAACTCCAATTTCTCCTAAACACTAAGAATCATATTTCTCACAATTTATGGTTCTCTTTACAGCAGTCACCTCAAGCTGCTTGTGAATTGGAAACTCTTGTATGTGAATCCAAAATCCCTGTGACTGGGTCACACTCAAGATTTCTACAAGTTCTTACTTCCTAAGTCGGAACTTTTGCTTTATATTTATTGACACTGTTTGATTATTGAATGTACTATTATTACCTATTTCCTCTAGTATGAGAATAGGATTTTATCTATATGAGACTGTTAGTGCTCATATGTCTTACTCACAACCATCTTTACTTTTAGATCCCTTGGATCCACCCTGGTGCACCACATTTTTGTATATATCAGTTATATATCATGTGTTTCAAGTTACTGTATTACACTAGACCGCTACAATTTATGGTCTACACAGTTGCTTTATTCAAGTTTGTTTATGATTTCACTCAAAGTAGTGATCGAATTCAGAAGAATTCATTTAAAGATGGTTATCTCAATTAATGTGTGTTACATTAAATTTTATGCATATTGCTACAGGTGATATTCACTCACCTATTTTGTTTATGAAATTGAAAATTTTGCCACCATGTTGCTTAGAAGTTTGTTTGACTTTCACTCATTAATGTTGGATTAAGCTTTCTGACATTGATAGTTACTCTTTTACATGTGAAATCAAGTTCACCTCTGTATTTTCACAGTCACAACTTTCTTACTTCATGTATTTTGTACTCAAAAGTACATCTCAATTGTGTTGAAGCACTATTACACTTCTAGTGTTCCTCACAATTATTGGCATTTTAATACATTGCTTTTTCACACTACATGTAGTGTTACCATATCACAAGGTGATATATTGTTTCTATGTGAAATTTTAGATTTATTGATCGATCAGTTTGATCAACTTATTTTAAAATTTTATCATCATTTCATTCCTCATTCTCTCATTCCTCATCTCATTATCCATGACTGTTTTTTGTATGTTTCCTTGAAATTCCTAATTCAGGATGATTTCATTAGTATTTTTTTCCAAGTTATGAAATTTCATTAATATAAATGTTTTATTCAAAATTATTTTCATTGATATTCTTAATTTTGAATACCTGAAGCAAATCAAATGCTCCATTTATCCTATCACATAAGTGAAATTCCGATTATTGTTCACTCTTCTTTCTAATATCTCTTTCTATTCTTCTCTTTCTCTTGCTATCTTTCTAAACTCTCTTTGACAGATATATCATTTCATCATCATATGGATTACTATTAACTGTTAATTTTTTTATTGCTCATTATGTTTTTTTTAGTCTACTTTGTATGTTAGTCTTACATTGGTATTTCTATTTCTATGTCACGTATGATCGCATTGATTTGAGATATTAAGTAGTCCTAATTATTGCATTCTTTGTTTAGTGTCAGTATGCTAATTAATGTGTGCTTTCTGATATTTTTTTCAACAATACTGAAGTACTATTGTTGCAATGTATTCTATGTTTTTATGTGTATTGTATGCTTGGGTTCATACAACATGTTTACTTATAATTTGTATATGTTTTATGCTGTTTTATGAAAGACTTATCTGTCTTATTTTTTTATAAAGCTGATTTCATGTATTTTTTTGTAAATGGTAATTTTGTTAGTTTGTAGTTTTACACTTATTTTTTTGTTTGTAGTGTAAAATTTATGAAAAGTTGTTATCCATGCCAAATTTTTACAAATTTTAACCTAAAGCATGTAATGTAATATGTAATTTAATCTGAATCTCAAGAAATCAAGTATGATATTGAAAATTTTTCTGAAATTGAAAATTATTAACTTTTAAATTATATTGTAAAATTTTCTTAAATACCTGAAGCATGTAATGTATTTTTATCTAGTAATTATTTATCTAGTAATTATTTAAAAGAGTATTTGTATAATAGCATTTGTTTGAATAGGAAGATGAAAACTATAAATAGATTCTCAGGTTGATCCCCATAATAGGGTATGGGATCTAACCCCAGCAGCTACCTAGAGGCTGGTTACTAGCCAGTCCTAGGCAGTTAAGCTTTGGCTTCTGAAGAGTGTACATGTATATCAATATCTATCTACAATAAACTTGGATTAACAACAACCTGGATCCATAGTCTTCATTGATTAGCATCTACCATCTGAGCACCCTAAATACTTAATAACAGAAGTGAGAAAATGATTGAAAACATAGCAATATTTTATACCATAGTAATATATAGCTCATGAGCATTTAGAAAATAGTCTTATCCACATGGTGTGGCTAACCTACTTCGAGTTCTTGTGGTTCAAACTTAGGACCGCTCCCCAATTTTACGGGTTTTTGCAAGTGTTACGAAAAGTTCAGCCTAAAGTAGACAAGCAGCACACAAAGAATTTTACCTGCAAGCAAAATCTGATAAATGCATTTGAAAATAGTACTTATGAGCATTTATTTGATATATATTTGAACTTCCTAACTTAAATATTAATAGCTACAGACTAAATCTAAGAAAATGTGTTGAATTTTTTTGCCAGCGGGACAGGTTCACGTTGCTGCACATTAAAGGATCTACAGAAGGCACTGTAACAGCTAGATAGAATATTTAACCTGCAAGGGCTTAAGTAGGAATAAGGTACTAATGCAGAGAAAACCAGATTAAAATATCTTTTGTCGCTGGCAAGAAAACCCACTTTCTAGATGTTTTTTTCAAATTTGACGTAACGCGGGACACAAAAAAATCACTTGTTTTCCTGAGGTTTTTGATGGCTAGAAGCCACATTTTGTGATAAAGTTGACTTTTTCAAACCTAATATGATATAGAAGAAGTCAGGCCTTCCAGTGGTGTATCATATTGCAAAATAGATATTTTTAAATCACATGTAATCATCATTTAAATGCAAAATTTCTGAAATTGTACGACATTACGACACATGACCACATGCTTTTTTTGACATCACATTCAAGCCTCACATTCTGAAAACCAATTATGGTTAGTGAAACAAATGTTTCTGTTTTACCTTGAGATATGTTTCAAGCTTCAAAATTAACACAAACAGTATACAAATTCTTTGATACTTACTCATAACAGCATATAAAGCAACTGATGGTCAATCGAAAACAAAATTTTTGACATCTGCCATTTTTTACATTTTAGGACCCAAGTCAAGTTGTATAATTTTCACTTATTCACATGAAACCTGTTGTATTTTATACCCAAGCCGTAGGTCTAGAAAGGTATCATTAACATGAATCACAACTGATTGAACAATTTTTTCTGTTCATCCGTGAAATTGGCAAAAAAGTCTTGTGAGACATAAAAATGTGTCAAAATTTGTCATAAATTCCTTACAGCTTCAAAACAAAGCATTGCCGAAGGGTAAAACATGGTGCATTTATATGTCAGTGTAGGACAAGATTGCCACTGCCCGAAATTTCGATATGCCTATCATACTTTTCTCGTAATAATTGCATAAACATGAAAAATCGGCTGAGTGCAAATACTGTAAAACTGCCCAATTCATGAATTAAACCATCTTTATGAGCAATTGCCATTGCCATGTCTTTTACTTAGCCCTGGACCCCTGGGGACAGGGGTCATGAATCCTCCCATTGGAAAATCATGAGATTTGAAGGACATGATGTGGGAGAACTAAATTTTTACTCTTTTCCCATCTGTTTTATAATGAATTATTGATACATTCTGAAAGTACACATGTTTTGCTGCTGACTGCACCTTATTTTGTCGCAAATAGTCCGTGGAATAAATGTTTAGTCTTCCTCTGAAACTGAAGAAGTGATTTTCATCCTTATACATTTAAGAAATGCCTCCCTCTCATTGGCTGAGAGAGGGTGATGTCATAACAAACGTTTATGATGTCACAGGTGAGTGTGGTGACGTCACAATGGTGACATCACACACCAAAGTGAGGCTGATGGCTTTCACTCACATTTTTCTCACATTTCTGTGATTTAAAAGTAATTTTTACCATGCAAATATTTGTGAAATTGCTTTGAAAAGTAGTGCCGTCAGCAGTTAAATATATAGGCGTTCCAAATCCAAAATTTCATAAAATTTAGATTAGAATTGTTTAATCTAGACCAATTCTCCTGATACCATGTCAAAATCTCAAGATTTTGAATGGGACGACCCATGACCCATGCTCTGCGTGGGTCCCAGGGCTATCTTTTACTGGGGGATTTTAATGGGCATCACCCAATGTGGGGGGGTTCCCAAACAAATAACAAGGGGTTCACAATTGAAGACTTTCTTTCATCTAATGATCTGTGTGTCTTTAATGACGGAACATTCACATATCTTCACCCTGGTCATGGGACATACAGTCCCATAGACCTTAGTATAAGTGATCCTGCACTTTTCTTAGACTTCAATTGGTATGTATTAAACGACTGCCATGGAAGTGATCATTTTCCCATTGTTCTCGAATCTACATCAAGCTCCTCCATACCAAACCATTCTAGATGGAAATTAGACAAGGCTGATTGGGACCTCTACCTTAAATTAGCGTCTAATCTCATAAAAATTCCTTCATATATCAACAATGATTCCCCTGTTGAAAAATTCACTAAAGATATCATTGCCATTGCGAATTTATCCATACCAAAAACGAAAGGAGGTAGTAGAAAACAAACAAGACCTTGGTACGATGCAGAGGTTAAAGAGGCCATTAAAAACAGAAAAAAAGCTCATTTCTTAAATGTATAAACTTTCAACACCAGGCCAACAACGGAAAACCTTGAGGCCCGTTTTCACCAACATGGTATTAAGAGTAAAGCCTGGTGTTAACTCCTTTAAACCTGGTATAACTAAGTCCATTTCACCAAGAGTGTGCTAAGCATGTAAACCTGTCAAGGTTCAGTGAATCATACACATTGTCACCAAACTCAAGGATCAGCCATCTCAAACTGATTTGGTGTCAAAAAGTGATTAGGCCAATGAAAACAGAACATATGTTTCTTATGAGATGGCATGACAAATCAGTATTATAGGCCTTTGTCTATTATATTCGCATGTTTCTCTAATTTAACAGTCACCAAAGATATTTTCAAGAAAGATATGTCACATCATGAGATATAAAGTTTGCAAACCAAGAACACACACTAAACCTAGAAAATATATTTGTTGAAGTAACTGTTGCAAATATACTAGCCATACAGCATTAAGCACACAATTTAAAAGTATTTCATGTATGAAACTATGTTTTTATAGCATCTGCCTATGATAGTCATGACACCAAATAGAGGAAATTCTTCTGTGCTGAGTTGTAAAAAACCTCTGCACTTGTTGTTGGTCTTAGCACAGGGGTACTTTCGAAGGGCAGGAAATTCGGACGTGGGTGCAATCTATGCATCCTATAACCCCCCCGGAAATCGGGCGATTTCGGAAAATTCCAATTTAGCCTCCCGTGTGACTGGTCCACTGGGCATACGTACATATATGGGTTTTAATGAAGCGATTGCATGACTAACACGCTTCACAATCCTTGAAACTGAGGCGACACTAATACCACTCAAGTCACCAACAACTTGTTGGTAACTGCCGGTAGGAAAAAATCACAGGCACGTCAGCCATTCTGGGTACATCAGATTTAGGACCCTTATCATTAGATATTCAAAGGGATTCAACCATTATTGTAGTTTCATTGTGCAAGAATGCATGAGCAGCTGATTTGTATTAATTTATTGTTTGAGGGGAGGGGGCTAAAGAAAAATGCATTTCTGTCACCAACACTGGACAGACAACTAATTAATATTCTTTTTTATAAATTTCCAAGCCCACCCCTCTTTTTCTCTTACCTTGTCATTTGGCCGTGTTTGGGAAATTCAGAGATTAATTGTGTTTGTAGCAGTTGAGTTGTTTAAATACTATGTGCAGACTTTCACTCAGTAAATGTTCCTTGATCCTGCTCCGCTTGAGTGATTGGCTTAGCCAGACCAGGTCTTAGCTAAGACCTGGCATAACTCTTAATACCATGTTGGTGAAAACGGGCCTAGGAGTTTATTATTATTATTATTATTAGAGCTAAAACTAGACGCCTGATTAGACAAAAAAAGAGGACAACATGGCAAAATTACATCTCGAAATTTAAACGAAAGAACCCCATCAGCCAAAGTATGGGAAATGATTAAAAAAATCCAAGGCAAAGCAACATCATCTAAAATCAGTCACCTCATCATCAATGGTGAAGAATATTCATCAGCAGAACATACAGCAAATAAGCTTGCTGAAAAGTTCTCTTTCAATTCTTCTTCGGAAAATTATTCTCCTGACTTTCAACGGTTTAAAGCTCAGGCAGAACATCTTTCTTTGAACCTACAATCAAATAATCTAAAAGAATATAATAGTCCTCTTACCATGAAAGAGCTAATTGGAGCTCTTCAAAAAGCCTCTGACTCATCTGTGGGGCCAGATGAGATACATTATCAACTTTTGAAGCATCTTCCACCTCAGTGTTTGGAGGTCCTACTCCACATCTTCAATATACTTGTGTACTCCATCGCCTGAAACATCAGTTGCCGGAATATATTCTCCTGCAGATCTACAATTCCCTTATGGCCTCTCATATTTCATATGGCATATCTATTTGGGGCGATGCTCAGCCTGGCCAGAAGAAAAGAATTCTTTTGTTGCAAAAAAAAGCCATGAGATGTCTCTCCAAGTCCTCTTACAATGCTCACACTGACCCTCTTTTTCTTATGTACAGACAATTAAAAGTAGATGACCTATACCTGCTGAACTGCTGCAAAATTTACTACCGCTTTAAAAAGAATATGCTACCCCGATATCACACACTGCAGTTCAGACAATATGATCATCTCCAAAACATGACTACTAGACAAAACTATGACATCTACTTCCCCCTCACCAAATCCACTATTGGCAAGCAATGTCTCCTACAAAAAACTGGCCAAACTTGGAACTTATTGCCTAACTCTCTTAAGATGTATGATAGGAGCTTACAAGCATTTGCTAGAAATGTAAAAAATATCTTCTGGCCCAGTACAATATAGTTTGTAATAATCCCAACTGTTATTCATGCTCAAAAATGCCAAGTCTTACAACTTAACTATCGCTATGCAGCTGCTTCTAGTGGACCAACTTGCAATTCACTGCAGGCTACTTGTCCCCCAGTCCTCCCCACGGGGAGGAAAAAAGTGATTTGTAGCCTGTTGTGAAGTCAAATGCACTGCAATCAGCACAGAGAATGTGTCCACTAGACTACACCTGCACTGTGATCACAAGTGTCTGTCGAATAGTAATTAAAGTTCCCTTTGTCTTTCTTGGTATTATACCTACATATGCATAATTATGATAAGTGTTTCTATTTTCTGTATATCCGTAGTGTAACAGACTGTCAATTACCGGTTTTTATTGTTTCATATCATGCCTCAGTGCTGAACATTTTCATCATCTCCATTTATCATCATTCTTTATCCATGAGGGTGGTCCCCCTCACAGCTTTTAGCTCTAGGGATCTCCTGCTCATTGGCACATCATAGGATATCTAAATGTTAAAATTCGATGTTAAATGTATATGTTAAAATTCAATGTTAAATTCACCTGCTTGTTGTGTTTGTATATGTGGCCAATGACAAATAAATTAATATTCAATTCAATTCAATTCAATATAATCTGGGATTACGGGACCTTCCCAGCCTCCTGGAAAATGGCCACTTTTATTCCTGTCCCAAAACCCAACAAGGATCATTCTGTTCCGACTAATTATCGACCCATTGCTTTAACAAAACTATGGAACGTATTGTCAATTCTAGACTTGTTTGGTATCTTGAGTCAAGAAACTCCCTTTCGGAAGTCCAGTGTGGCTTCCGAAAGCAAAGGAGCACTATAGATCATTTGGTAAGATTTGAGTCATATATCAGAGATGCGTTCATTACAAGAGAGCATGTGGTAGTTGTTTTCTTCGATTTGGAGAAGGCGTACGATACCACATGGAAATATGGAATTATGAAAGATCTGTTTGAAATGGGAATGAGGGGAAGACTCCCCCACTTTATTGGGGCCTTTCTTGAAGATCGTTGGTTTAAAGTACGAATGGGATCCACCTTTTCCAATGAGTACCCCCAAGAAATGTGTGTTCCTCAGGGAAGTATACTATCTCCCACTTGTTTTAACATTAAAATTAACAGCATTGTTAAAGCCATTCAAGAAAATGTTATGTGCTCGCTTTATGTGGATGACTTTCTTATTGCTCTTAAATCCAAACAAATGTCTACCATAGAGAGACAATTACAGCAAAGCCTTAACAGACTGCATAAATGGTCACAAGAAAATGGTTTTAAATTTTCTAAGGCAAAAACAGTCTGTATGCATTTTTGCCATCTTCGAAGTCTCCATCCGGAGCCATCACTTAAAATTGACAATTGTGGGATCAAAGTAGTAAATTCTACGAAGTTCCTAGGAGTCACGTCTGACTCAAAACTATCTTTCATTCCCCATGTTACTTCACTTAAGGCAAAATGCCTGAAATCTCTAAACATACTGAAGGTAGTGAGCAGATTGAACTGGGGAGGTGACACCACTGTCCTTCTCTGGCTCTATCGATCAATTACCCGATCCCGCTAAGACTACGCTTGCATTGTCTATGGATCAGCACGACCTTCTTACCTTCGTTGCCTCAACACAGTTCATAATCAAGGTCTACGATTGAGTCTTGGTGCATTCAGGACGTCGCCAGTGGAGAGTTTGTATGTTCTTGCTAAAGAACCACCTTTGTCACTGCGACGTCTAAAACTGTCTCTTCAATACACCGTCAAATTGGCTGCAAACGCGACTAACCGTGCATATTCAATTGTCTTTCATCCCAACTTTACATATCGGTATGACAATCGAACGAACGCCTGAGTTAAAAAAAGAAGATAAACAGGAAATTGTTCTCGATATAAGAGTTTTATAGGATCATATTAAAAATATAGGAATTGTAGGAAATATGAGAGGCCTGGGATACTTTGGCATAATTTTGGCCAAATGATGTTGTCTTTTTTCACTATGTCTGCAGCACTCTAAAAGAAAATGATTTTCTTCTTCAACCCTATTTTAGGAACACATCAGATACGAACGAAGCTCCAGAGGTACATTGTATTCCTGCCACCAGTGCCAGTTTCAACCCTTAGGGGTAAAATACCGCAACGGTCTATATGTGTAAATGGTGACCCAATGCCGCTTTCCATGGACTGACAGCAAAGGCCTCCAAACGTCCAGCAAGTGATGACAGAAGGAGCACTTGTATGTCACAGTCCCATGAGAGGAAGTAGAGACTCAAAAGAGCAATGGAACCCCGGTTGAGAAGGTAAAAAAGTCTTCCACTTCAGCAAAGATGTTGCGGTAATGGCGAACGTGGAAGAACTGAACACGAAGCGCCCCCTACCGCACAATCTGATTTCCCGGGCGGGAAATCCTCATATATGTGTAAATGGTGACCCAATGCCGCTTTCCATGGACTGACAGCATTCTGCTGCCACTTGTCAGTCCCGAGCAGAGACAGCATTTTCACTGTCAATCCTTTGCTCCATCTGTTTTTCTTGAGGTCTTGCTATTGCTATATTTTGCTTTCTTAAGTAAGGCTCGAACCCATGTCCTCTCAGGCCAGTGGATTCAAAATCAACTGCTATAACCATTAGGTCACTGAGGAACTAAAATGCGGTTCCTGTTTTATTTCGCCCCCGCAGGTCTCGGGCCTCCTCGTGGCGGTGGGTGGTAACACTAAGGTGAAGACCTCTATCCTTAGTGGCCAACATGAGACAGTGCGCATGCACGGTGTGTCCCCTACCTTACAGGGGAATATCAATGAATATGTCATTTACCATGATTCCAAACCGGATCGTACGTCAACCGGGTTACCAAGGTGCGCGTCCCTCAGCGGGAAACCAGGCTGAGATCGAAAAATTTGCGACTGGACTACCAAGATTCCCACGGACAAGTACATCATCAGATGACTTGATTGACCCTGACCGCCCCTCACACATGTCAAAAGATGAAAATTGCCTTGTGATAAATGGACTTGAGAAATCGCTGGTGGACCTATCAGCAATCGCTGTGTACGAAATTGTTGAAGACATTTGTGACAACACAGTAGCAGATAAAATACAACGTCAATTCAATGGCACATTTCTCATTCACCCACAGAATGACACACAAAAAGAGAAACTGGTACTTGTCAAAGAAATAGCGAATACACAAGTCTCCATTGAACCTTTCCAAAAACCAGGCAAAGGCATTATCTTCTCGAAAGAGAGCAAGACATGCACAGACTCTCAACTAAAGAAGTGGTTCCAAAAACATGGCATTACCCAATTCAAACGTTTGTCCCAACGAAATGGTTATGAATCCATAAAACTGACATTCAAAAACAACAATGTACCCAAGAAAGTACCTGTAGCTTTTGAAAAGTGCAGAGTTTGCCCACTCTTTCCCCGACCAAAACGCTGTTTCAATTGCCAATTGTATGGACATATCAGCACAACATGTAGACGGTTCACAATTTGTGCCAATTGTGGTGATCGAGATCACACACACACGAGAGACAAACCATGCTTCAGGCCCTCGCATTGTGTCAATTGCAGAGGTGACCACCCTGCGTTTAGCCACAACTGTGAAGTCTTCAAGAGAGAAAAAGAAATTGTACAATATGTGATTGACACAGGATGTTCCTTTCCTGAAGCCAAGCGCATAGTCCAACAGGACATGGACAAAACCGACCAAGACGCAGATTATCCAAGACCAGTTTTACATTTGTCACCACGGAAAAGGATTCAACTTAATGGGGACCTTTTCCTGGATCTCTTTCGGACAACGCCTTCACCAGACCGACCTAAGACGGGAGAAACTGTGAAACATCCTGAATCTGACTTATGCACACAACCAAGTAAAAAGATTCAACAAAGTCAACCATCCTCTCCTTACGCTCCACGGACAAAAATGTCACCACAACAACCGAAGAAGAAAGAAACAGCTCCACGGACAAAAATGTCACTACAAAAACCGAAGAAGAAAGAAACAGCTGCTGAGTACAAGAAACCATCCAAAACAACAAATCAAGCCAGCTCAACAGACCAACGATTTCCTTGCATAGACAAGAGAAAAATGACAAGCAACAACAAACCACCTGTCACATCTCACAGACCTAACATATCAAGAACCTTGACACAAACCAAGTATGTCTCTAAATAGCCCACTCAGGTGCTGATGAGACGTAAAAAACCAACTCACTCACTCACTCACTCCTGTTTTATTTCTCGTGCAGTAATTCGATTTTATAACAAGATATACATTGAGTATGTGTCTATTAACCAGCTCTGGGCCGCATTTCATAACTTCTGATTTTCATGGAACCAATCAACCATTTATTTTTGTTTCTATGATCTTATGTTTACGGGATTATTTGTAAATTACCTCAATATTATCTGACCAAAATATCATGCTTCTATATCAAATACAGCTGACAACTTGGACAGAAAGTTTGGAAAACCCCCTGTCTGTGACGCTATAATAAAATGAAATTCAAAGTCCTCAGCACAGTCGTATTAAACTAGCTCCTCATCTTCATTTTTTGCTATCTATCTGTCTCTCCATCTGTGTTTCTTCAGATCTGCCTGTCGACTGTTGGGGTCACTTTTGTCTTCATTTTGATCAGCACAATTTCACTCCAGAATTGAGGAAATAGTATTGATCGGCCACCAGTGTTTCCGGGGCGCCGTATCCTTGCCCGTAACACTGGTTAGACCACTCCCCAGCTATTTGGTTAGGCAGGGGTAAACCGTAATGAGCATAAGCATAACATCGGGGCTCCATTCCACATTCTTTCTTGCACCAATCGGAATCCGTTGTGTTGCCGAAAAAGAAGACTCTTGGCCGGTCGTTTTGCATAACGTAGCTCGGTACGTAGTACATGGTGTTGAGGTTGGGTTGCGGTTGAAAAAATTCTGAAATCGTAAAAGATGTCGAACTTTTATTTACATCCAATCATTAATTTGCTGTTTATCTCATTATAAATAGGCTAAAACTTGAACAAATTCTGAAAGCAAAAAGCAATGGTTGGTTTGAACATATATATTAATACTTTACCAACGAGCCAAATGCTCTTTTACAGTTAATAGTTCTTTTGGCCAAAGAGAAAATACATCCGGCATTGATCAGGAGAATTCAGAAAATTCAAAATATTTTTGAATTTCTCAGAAGTTAGAACGGGTAGGCGTTGGAGACCCATGACTGCAGCATAGGGACTTCTAAGCTTATATTAAATCACTTTATTCATTCACATGTGTTAAAATTACATGGATTACTTGAGGGTGTAGAATATCAAATATATAACATATTATGTAAAGTAAAATCCAGTCACATCAATAAAAACAGTCAATTTGTACATAAATCATTAAATATAAAATCAAGTTCATCAAATGTAAAACCATCAATAAAAGTCTTTCCAATTCTGCAATCACAGACATCTCTTATCACACTGACAATATCACAGTCTCTTTTACTTATCGCCTTTAACAGTCTCTGTCCTTGCTGCAGCACCACATGCGTATCACAGTTGGCTTCTTTACATATTACAGTCAGGTTCCCACCAATAATGCTCCTCTGATCACCAATACACATCTTGGCTAGAAATGCCAGTCTTTCATTGTCACTTTTCTTCATTGTAAGCAGGAGTTTTAAGAATCGTGCATAAATCTGATTCAATGCACTTGGACAGTTCAGCAACTGAGGAAGAAAGCGCCTATGGGTGGTGTGTGGCAGGTGTAACAATCGCCTCACGCACCTGTTCCACATTGTTTGAAAATCAGCAACTGACTTGTCTGAATATCTCCAGGCTTCTGATCCATAAAAATGGGCACATTGAGCATTAAACACCTTGCTAACGATGTCAATATTGCTATTCCCAAGTGTCACACATACTGAATTCACTCTCTGAACAAGGTCACTTCTTTTCATTCTAATTTCTGAACATTCCCGTAGGTTATAACTTAGGCAATTTCCAAGATGCTTCACCTCGTCCTTCCACTGCAGTTGAATTCCGCTTAACTTCACAGATGGTTTTTCATTTATCCGATGCCGACTAAATAAGACACAGACAGTTTTCGTGGGATTATATGTCACGCTGTAAGCCTCACCAAATATTTCACATTTCTGTAGCATTTGTTTTAATCCGTCAACACTAGGTGCACAAAGTGTGATGTCATCTGCGTAACACTGTGCTCCATAAAAGTGTTTACCGATGCGGCAACCAACTCCAGCCTTCTCAAGATCAATCAAGAGCACATCAACATATACGCAGAATAACAGTGGAGAAATCACTCCTCCTTGACGGATGCCATTAGAGGTCCGGAATGAGTCAGAGCATCTTCCCTGCCACACTGTGCGAAGATTTTGACGATCGTACATGTCAAGCATGATTCTCAGTATCACCTCTGGCATACCTCTTTGAATCAATACTTCAAAAAGCTTGTCATGTCTGACCATGTCGAAGGCCTTCGATGCATCCACAAAACAGGCATAAACATTTGAATCGTTATTAAGATAGTAATTAATCACTTCCTTCAAGGTGAGACTACAAAGCACCGTGCTATGTTTGGGCTTGAATGCGTACTGCATTTCACTTGTTGCTAAAATTATGTGGTATCGATGAATTATAATAATATCCAGAATTTTCGAAATTGCGCTGCAAAGAGTAATTCCACGATAGTTGCTGCTAGAAAGCAAATTCCCTCGACTGTCCTTTGGAATTGATGCAATAGTTCCAAGTAAAATATCATTGGGAGTATGGCCATGAATTACAGCTGCTGTTAATAACTTTCCCAGGTAATACCTGAAGTCTCCACCACTATAAATGATATGATCCGATGAAAGTCCCTTGTCACCATCTGCTTTCTGCTGCTTCAATTTCTTGATTGCTTTGTCAATCTCTGATGATGTAACAATAAAGTCATCTCCCTTGTGCTCAGGAATATTTCTGCTGATGTGATCTGTAACTCTTTTCATGGTGTCTGTCTGAGCTGAGATGGAATTATAAAGAGCCTCATATTTCCCAGAAAACACACCAGCAATATCACGAGGCTCAACACAATTGTCAATCATTGGGGCAGACGTCTGTTTGGGGCAGAGTTTCTTTATTTCACGAAAGAAGTCCCTGGATTTGTTGTTTGCTATTGCAACAGCCATTTTATGAGATTAGCACAGAGACTATCGATTTCTGTCTTGTGATTTGCATTCTGACATTGCACATCATAACAGTTCATGACATCACACTTAGGCATATCAGCAAGGTGCTGACTTTGTTCTTCCTTGTATCTGTCGATATGGTCCTCTGTTATCCTATTCCAACTAATCTTATTCAAGATTTTGTCATCATTCAGATCCACAGTCTGATTCTCCACAAAGACATCCATGATAACAGGGAGGTGCTTCGAAGGATTAAGCGCAAGTTCACATCGTGATACATCCAGAACCGAACGACACAGTGAGTGATGTACCAGAAAGTGGTCAATGCACGACTTGCATCCATTTGCAAGGTCATGATATGTATAACCCTTGTTTGCCACAGGCAAATCAAATGAGTCTACAATATTCCATCTCTCCATAAAGTCCTTCATATACTTGTCGTGAGCATTGCCCCGTTCAAAATCAACATTAAGATCGCCTGCGACAACCATTCTGCTGCTGCTGGAGGTTTCAATGAAATTTTCTATGTGATCCATTGTGTGCAGAAAATCATCACTTATCACACTTTTTCTCTGGTTATCCACTGGCATGTAGGTGTTAATTAACATCAGGGTTCCATTTTGAGTCTTTACTTCAACGGCACATGCCCTTTTTGTAT
This sequence comes from Platynereis dumerilii, assembly GCA_026936325.1. NCBI lineage: Eukaryota > Metazoa > Annelida > Polychaeta > Phyllodocida > Nereididae > Platynereis > Platynereis dumerilii. Next base: position 11,384,135 of record JAPTHN010000020.1, read on the forward strand.
TGTCAATAGTTTTGAATCTGACTGATTTTGCCAAGGACTTCCGCCACAAAATACCTAACCCACCATAAGGCCTTCCTGCTAACAGTTCTTCATCATTCACTGCACTTATTCCATCAGCCAAGTAACAACTGTGAAGACTTCTTAAAGTAGCATTTCTCTTGGAAGATAACAGCCATGTCTCCTGGATGAACACAATGTCAGGATTGTACTTGTTTATAAGATCAACAATGAACTCTTGTTTATCTTCAGCAAATCCAGTGCTATTATAACTGAGAATCTGGAGTTCGTTTTTGTCCATATTATGTGCTGTTTGAGGTCTGTGCCTGTGCCTTTGCCTTACGTGTAAACCACCTCTTGAAGTAAATTTTTCTCGGCCAGAATTCTTCAGCCATAACTTTATCAATATGAGCATAGTCAAAGGTCAGCAAGAACCTCTTGGTATTCCATCCCTCCGAAGAGTGATCCTTGATCTCACTAGGTTCTATTCCGAGACCTTTATCCTTGATAAATTTGGTTATGTCATCCGTACTCAGCGAGGGGCTCACATTCGTTATTTGCATAGTGAAAGTAGTAGGGCCGGCCACAAGGACGCTTGAAACACTCCCGACACCACCTGTGCCTTGCTTTTTGGGCTGAGGCTTTGGTTTGCCTTTATTGGGCCTCCTCCCTTGATTTGGTCCCACTACACGGAAGTCTCCATCGTTAGCATCGGTGTTTGCTGCAGTTGCCTTTGCATAGCTTGTTGCACCAGCAGGGGGGGTAGTCTCTCCAGCTCCTTTCTCATCTAATGCAGCTGCTCCTTTCTCTGCAGGGGGTATTGCTTTCGGAGTATTACCATCCTTCGGGCCTCTCTTGGACATGTGACCCCCTGGTGCTACCTTGAGGTCTCCTATCTCAGATGTATTCTTTGACACATTTTGAATCAACTTGCTGACTGTCTCCTGCAGCTGAACAAGCTCATTGCGTTGACTTGCCAAATCGTCATACAGTGTCACCATATTGCCTGCAGACTCAGGGCATCCTGGAATTCGAGATGCATCCTCACTCATAAACTTCGGTTTTGGATCCTGATCAGCAGTATCAAGAAACTTAAACATGTCCATGATGTCATCATTATAGATCTATACTTAATGTTTCACATATAATATATATATGTTATATGTACTTATATGTTTATTGACCATGCCTTAAGCTTAGATGCCCCTATGGATTGTGGCATGCAATATCATAGACTTACAAATCGACCAAAATGTTTTGACAAAATAAAAGTCTTATAACTTTGCTTAACATGAAGACAACGCACCATATGACCCCATTGCTCTGAAATTCTATTGATCACAACATAGCACATGTAATATTTACCGTCTTTTGTCGGTGTTGGATACAATCTTTGGTGAACTGGTTGAGATGTCAAATGATCAGTTTTGTTGAAGACTGAACAAGAGAAGTTTCCGTTTTGATCTTGGGTTAATTGGATTGCCCTGCACCGCAAAGTTCCGAAGCACAGCTCAGCACACTTTACTATTGTGACCAGTGAAGCCCTTGGCCTTGGTCCTGGCATTGTACGAACAAAAGATCCTTGTCGTACTGGAAAGAAATTTAAAGGCATCAAGAAAGAAAGCGGATGCTCAGCTGAATGCAGACTAATATTTATGACTGAGAGAAAAACATTCATTGATGAAGTCCAAAAAACTAAGATTTTGTTTGCACCCTAGTTGATACAGATTTGGAGAATTCTATGGGTGGATGGATGATTGGGGCTTTACATCCTGTATTTATGCACTTGGTAAGCTAATTAGGACAGGAGGAGGACACGGCAATTAGGCAAAGGATGATTGAAACAACAGTCCAACATAGACCCAGGTGACCCGGCAAGAGCTGGATTCGAACCCTAGACCCAGCGATTGGCAGTCTAGCACTAGACCAACCCTCCCCCCTATTGAGAATTCTATGACATGTATTTTTGAAAGTCAGATCCATGCTGGTTTGAGTGGTGCAGCTCTTTCATAGGTGACGTTGTTTGTAAATTTTTAAATTGAAATTTAATCTATTAAAATTGAAGAAAGACCTTTGAGTAATTAGCCCAATGTGAATTGCTGCTATACATAGTTTACATACCTGATTGATTGCATAAGATGTACGGAAATATCAGAGCAGCGCCGAAAGGAAATAGCGGATGTCTTTTCATTGTTGTTGTGTGAATGCAGTATTATCATCTTATGCTTGAGTTGCTGCACAACCAGTACATATCTACAACATCACTTAACAATTACTTATAAATTATTCCTTTGTGACATTGAAGCCTTTGAAAAATTCAGGATGGCTCCATTTTCAGATTCATTGAGCTAATTCAAGAATGTTGTTTCCGTTGGACAACTGTCAGCCGGGCACATCAATTGAAAAAGAAATAAGATTAACAAACAAGCAGAGTCTCTTTAAAAGAAAGATAAACAAACATGCAAGTCTCTTTAAAAAAAGGAAGAAGATAAGCAGACACGCTTGTTTCATTTTAAAAGAAATAAGATAAGGAAACATGCAAAGTCTCTTTAGAAAAAGAAATAGGATAAACAAACCAGCAAATTGCTTCAAAATGAAAGGAGATAAACAAACATGCAGGTCTCTTTAAAAAATAAAGAAGATAGATAAAAATGAAAGTCGCTCGAAAAATACAAAGCAAAAATGCAAGTCTCTTTAAAAAAAAAGAAGAAGATAAACAAACAAGGAAGTCTCTTTAAAATGAAAGAAGATAAACAAACAAGCAAGTCTCTTAAAAAAAGAAAGAAGATAAACAAACAAGCAAAGTCTCTTTAAAATAGAAAGAAGATAAACAAACAAGCAAGTCTCTTAAAAAAAGAAAGAAGATAAACAAACAAGCAAAGTCTCTTTAAAACAGAAAGAAGATAAACAAACAAGGAAGTCTATTTAAAAGAGAAAGAAAATAAACACAGAAGTCTCGTTAAAAAAGAAAAAAGATAAACAAACACGGAAGTCTCCTTCAAAAAGAAAGAAGAAACAAACATGCAAGACATGTATATGCCCCAAGGCAGTGGAACAACTTGCCAACAGACATTCGAAGCATTAACAATTATATTTCTTTCAAAAGACAATTGAAGACATTTCTATTTTCTAGTACATTTAATATCTAATTTGTAAAGCACACTTGAATGTATATTTGCAAGTTGTATCGCTATATAAGTAACATTAATAATTAATAATAATAATAATAGTTTGTTCGTTTTATAAAGCAATATATTCACAAGCAACAACCCCTTAGTTAGAGATCCTCTGATCCTGTCACACATCTGTAAGTAAGTAAATAATTTATTTAGCCAAATATATATCTTTAATTAAATAGACAACTCAACTCAAGAAACAACTCGAACGCTTCAAGACTGTTGGATACATTGCCTATTTTTATTAGGCTAAATCACAAGACAATTACAGGCACACACATAGACATTCATTCGACGAGACAGCAGGCGATGTGAAGATGGACGAGACAGGACGGCACAAACATAAAGTTAACATAGAACATGAATAAACTGATCTTGCAAGGAGCCCAAATTAATGAAAGTAATTTTGAGTAAATTAAAAATTTTGAAATTTTTGAAATGTGAAATAAATTGAAGGTTATGAAATCAATTTTGGTATTAAATTTTGAATTTTTACTGGAGCCTTTTGGTCTTTGGAGATGACCGAGTATAAGGGAGGGACGGCGGGGAACGAAATGAGAGGTCGAGTGACCCGCGAAAGTGGGTCCAGCCTATTTATGCTGGATGCATCGGTCCATCGCTTCTGGATGGCCCCGGTCCGTGATTGGACTGGGGTGTGTGACGCAACGTCAGATGGCGGGAAACTGGCTGGGGAAGACGGACGCGAGCAGCCATATTGAATTAACCACATTTACAGGTAAATAAACATTAATTAAATAGACAACTCAACTCAAGAAACAACTCGAACGCTTCAAGACTGTTGGATACATTGCCTATTTTTATTAGGCTAAATCACAAGACAATTACAGGCACACACATAGACATTCATTCGACGAGACAGCAGGCGATGTGAAGATGGACGAGACAGGACGGCACAAACATAAAGTTAACATAGAACATGAATAAACTGATCTTGCAAGGAGCCCAAGAATATTAGCCCAAGATCAGGTGTTAGTGAAAGATAATTACAGATAGAAGAGAGTATGAGTTATGAGATGAAACGGTCAGGAGAAAGTGATAGTGCGAGACGGGGTGCTAAAGTAGCTTGGGCCTCCCTGGTGGGACGTATGTACTGACGGTAACAAAGAGAGGCCCAGCGGCCAAGTTTCTGGATTTCGGCCTCGGAACAGCCCGCGGCTGCGGCTGTGGTAGCAGAGCCCGCTCTCAAGGAGTGTAAAGTGTACACATTAGGGTCTAGACCTATATGTTTAATGAAGCCAGAGAGCTTGGCCGATAGTTGTGTGTAAGTGATAGGAGTGTTAGAATTGGAGAGAAATAAAGGGGAGGTGGCAGAAGCCGGAAAATGAAAAATAATGTGTTTAATTATACAAACAGCACAAACCGGTGAGTTGGAACAGCCAACGTGCACAATAAACCCTTTCGGGTTGGTCTTCGACCGTCGCACAGTGTAGTCTAGGGCTGAGAAGTCATGGCTGAAGGTGACGTCCGACCTGGCAGGGAACTGACCCACCCCCTTGGTAGATAGATACTCGCTTGGTCTTAGGCAGGCGAAATAGGCCAAGAACATGGCCCCTAATGACATTAAATTTGCCTTATTAAATGGGACATCTGCCATGATCGCCAATAAATGATTGAAAAGTATGGGCTTAGGCTGGTTAGGAATATGTTGGCGATCGAGAGACCTTAACGCCTGGGACAGAGAGGGGGTGTAAATCTCCGGTAGGGGGAGGCCCTGGTCGATGCACCAGGAACGAAGGCCAGAGAGATACACTCTAATGGTTGATATCACAAGACCCTCATTAGCCAGAAAGGCTACAAATCTAATGGAGTTAGAAGATGTAATAGGGAGGGGGGGGAGTGAATAAATGCGACAGAATTTGATGTATTTCTTGGTAGCCGCAGTGTAAGCTCCTCGGGAGTTGGCAGTGATGCCATTGTGGATGAGTAAGTCGACGGAGCGGTCCAAATCTGTAAGAGATTTTTAGAATTGAATTAGAGTGGGCCAAGTTGGGGTACGTGACGCAGTGGGCCTACGCCTCAGAAATTCGGGGGCAGCCAGCCTACTAAGGTCGTCTGCGTCAACATTATCATTTGTATTGATATAAGTTGGCCTCACGTTAATATTATAACGAACAATCAATAAACACCAAGCCCTGAGCAAGGTCATCATGGCGGGAACAGGGGAGTAACGCTTCCTGATAGCGAATACCACAGATTGATTGTCAATATGAAATACCACATTAGAGCCTGCAAGGCGTGGCGCCCAAGTTGCGAGAGCAGTTACTGCTGCAAATAGCTCACGCACATTAATAGAATAATTAAGGGCTTGGGCTAGTGACCCCACGAAGGGTGTGGCAAACCACTCGGGGTGAAAATAAGCGCCGATGGCGCTGTGGAGGCGTCTGTAAATAATTCAAGAGCAGAGGTATCATCCCAAGGGGGGGGGGAACATTGAAACACCATTATGTGACTCGACGCAGTCGTACCACCACTGGAGATCCTCCTTAGCAGCTCGTGTCAACTTGACACTGTAGTGAAGGTATTTTACAGATTTGGCGACCTCAATCAAACGACCCAGGAAGGCCCGGCCCACGCTCACCACGCGTGCGGCAAAGGCCAGCTTCCCTATAACACTTAACAATCGTCTCTTGGAGACACTATGCTGGGACAGGAGGTGGGACACCAAGTGAATAATCTCATCAAGCCGGGCCCTGTCGATTGACAGGGTCCGGTCCACAGTGTTGATGGTAATACCCAGGAATTTTACCTCAGTGTCTGGGCTGGTGACTTTGGATGGCTGGACCGGAAACCCTGCCTGCTCGCATGTCCTCAGCATGATGGACAGGCCATCTTGACATGTACGAGCATCGGGTGCGACGACGAGGAAGTCGTCCACATAACGGACAATAGCATCGGGTGCCCCACTCTCTATCATGAAAAGTTTAAGGGCCGAAGCAAATAGGTCAAAGAGGGCCGGAGCCGACCTCAACCCAAAGCTAAGGACCTTGGAGAAGTAGTATTGGGTACACCCAGCCCTATCAAACCAAGAAAACCCCATAAGGTGCCAATCGTCGGGGTGTATAGGTACAAATTTAAAAGCGTCTTGAAGGTCCAATTTGGACATATAGGGGGGGAATTGGCGTAAGAATTACATAGCGCCACGGCATCATCTATCGATGCATAATGGAGTGAGAACTCCTCTGGGTCAATAAGAGCATTAACTGATCCGATCGCCGGGTACGAAAGGTCATGAATTAGTCTAATTTTATCTGAGTCCCTCTTGGTGAATGCACCAAGAGGGGACACGATGTAGGTTCGATAGGGCGGGGTGTGAAAAGGGCCATGGAGGCGACGCAAGGAGAGATCTTTGTCGATTATCTCCGATACCTTTACCCTGTGTTCGAGAGCAGACGGCCAGTTATGGGACACTATGACTGAAGTGGCACTGGACCGCCCGATTCTAACACCCTCAGACAAAGAAAGACGGACTAGATCGGCATGGTCGGGCTCGTAGACTGTCGCCAGCATACGAGACCAATAATCAAAGTTAAGCTTTGGTGGACTGTGGGGCCTTTGCGGCACATGTGGGGCAACTCTTGGCACCCTTTGGCCCACCACAGATGATGCAGGCATGTTTACGACGGCAGTTGGCATACTTACAGGAACCGTCCTGAAATCGGATGCATACCTCGTTGGGGTCTGCAGGTTGTTTGCCTTTGCCTTTGTCTGCAAGACTCGATTGACCGGAGGCCCCTTTGGGGCCAGTGCCTCGAAAGGGGCACTCATTAGCATTATGCTCAACTGAGGAGCATTTGGGGCATTTGGTCACTGCTTTAAGAGCACTCGCGTCAAAGATAGTGACATAAAGCTGTTGATCAAATCTAGTGAAATGGAATGATCTAGCTCTGCCCAACGCAGACCGATTACGCTCGTCGTAAGTTAAGATATGAGGGACTTTATATTTGTCAGTGAGAGATTGTATAAATAACCTATATTCGACCATCTCCAAATAGAGCTCCACGCCATAATGGCATACTAGTAAACACTCATAAAAGCCCCATGCTTCCATCCATTTATACATGCTAGTCAACATTTTACGAGGCCTAGAAGACTTGAGCTGGAGCCCACTGGTTGAGTCGACTACCCTCACCTCCTCGTACTCATTGAGGTTACAGTTCAGGAATTGTTCGAGATGAACAAACTCACCCTGCAAGGCGATCTGGGCAGCTCGGACGTCTATGTGATGAGGTACTCGAGACCTGTAGTCCTCAGGGTTGTGGTAGGTGCGGGGGCCGCTGCTCCTCCTGGGTGGCATCACGGGTCCTCGGGCGAATCCCTCCAGTCTGGCGGGGCCTTCCTCCAAGGGTGGAATCCATGGCCTGGCGTAGGGGTCTTCCATCGGGCGTGCCCTGGCGTAGAGGTCCTCATCCATCAGGGTGGTCCTTGGGGCGAGTCCATCCGGGAGGTATCCCTCGTTGGCATATGCAGAGGTGCCATATGCTTGGTGGTCACGCGCCCTCTCGGGCATAGGAGCTTGTCTGGGACGGTAAGTTTCATTGAGACTGGTACTGTACGTGGCATCAGGGTGCTGCCTCTGGTAACTATCAGCTACTGGTTGCCTATCCCAGCCTGCTGCGGGCGCATGGTGCGCCAAGTGGCCCCTATGGTAACTGGTGTCAGGTAACTGGGTGTCATAATTATTGGTACCGACCGGTTGCCTGTCCCGGTTCATAAATGATCTAGCAGGTGACTGGTAGCCTGTCTGGTAACCGTCATTACATGGTAACTGGGACTGGTGAAATTGCGTGGCGGCTGACGCTAGGTGCGCCTCTTGGTACTGTGCTGAATAGCCCATGGGGGCTGGGCGCTGGGTGGCGACCTCTGGGTCATGGTAGCGCACATTGTGGATGGTGTCTCCACCTCGTGTATGAATTACTACGTTTTCATGACGCCGGGCGGCGAAATTGTGGTTACCGGAGCTGGTGTCGCCCCCTGCCGTGTTCTTACGGCTAGTTTTGTTGACCTTCAAAGCGGGCAAGCACGAGGAACGTGCTACATCGGACACGGATTTTACCAACTTGGGTTTCACCGAGCCGCTGTCAGAATGTGCTGGATTATTTCGGACTACGTTAGGGACCCTATCTGTCCATGCAGACGCATTGGGCGCTGCCAAATGGTAACCATCGTGGCAAGTTATCGGAGCATTGGAATTCTTAATGCGTGCGGAGCGACGTGCTTCCACACCAGGCGACGCTGTAGGTGGCCTATGGAGGGGGTCCCTGCCGGCAGGTGTCGTGCCCATGACAACCGACTGATGCTCCCCGACATTAAAGCCAGCATCGGAACCCTTATCCACCACCAAGTCCTTCAAGCCAGACTGAGGGTCGTGCGTGCCACTGGGGTTATGCAAAGACTGATCCAGAAGTGAATCCCCAACGCCCCCCGAGCCATCAGGACCTAAGTTCTCGCCCCCCATAACGCCATCATTAACGTGATCGCTGTCAACAAACCTGTCACGCACTGCGTCAATACTAGCACCAAGAGTGGGTCCACACATATCAACAATTGTATAACACCTGGCTCCCATCGGGCCATGGTGACCAGCAGCTGGCTCTCTGCATACTGTGCAACGCCTACGTTTCCTGCCCATGGTAATCGTAACAGAATGGTGAACTAGCAGCGGACGCAAGGGCTCACTCACCAGGTAGGTGAAGGCCAATCTAGACTACAAAGTGCGACAGTGGAAGGTAGCTCAATGACTTACTGTGCGGACGATGTGCAGCGATCGATGATGAACGAAATGAGAGGTCGAGTGACCCGCGAAAGTGGGTCCAGCCTATTTATGCTGGATGCATCGGTCCATCGCTTCTGGATGGCCCCGGTCCGTGATTGGACTGGGGTGTGTGACGCAACGTCAGATGGCGGGAAACTGGCTGGGGAAGACGGACGCGAGCAGCCATATTGAATTAACCACATTTACAGGTAAATAAACAATATACATGGAATGCAATTCTCTCTCAACCTCAGTGCTATTATTTTAAGCATTTAATCGTACTTTAGTAAAATTACAAAAAATATTGTAGTGAAGAATTGGCTTACTTGAAGTTGAAAGATTTACTTTAAAATGTGCCTGGGCACTGAGAATATAGTATAAAATTGGTATCTTAGCTACAGGTGTCAGTTTCAGGTAACTGAAATTATGATGTTATCTCAACAGTTCAATGTTAAATGCTCAAAAGCAAGAGCTGGAATGAATCTGAGTTAGAACTTCCTGAATTACTGTTACTAAAAAAAAACACAACACAAACACCCTTTGTGGTGCATGTTCATTTTCCAAATCTTAACTATGATACATCACATTCCCTACCCACAGTAAAACCCCAAAAATATCATATCCATTTGATTCCTACATTTAAGACTAAGAACCCCAAAACATCATAAGTATACAGTTGAACCCTACATTTTTAAAGACTAAGAATCCAAAACATCATATCCATTTGATTCCTACATTTAAGACTAAGAACCCCAAACATCATATCCAGTAGAACCCCTACATTTAAGACTAAGAACCCAAAAACATCATTCAGTTGAACCCTACATTTAAGACTAAGAACCGCAAAACACCATATCCATTTGAACCCTACATTTAAGACTAAGAACCGCAAAACACCATATCCATTTGAACCCTACATTTAAGACTAAGAACCCCAAAAATCATATACAGTTGAACCCTACATTTAAGACTAGGAACCCCATAACATCATATACAGTTGAACCCTACATTTAAGGCTAAGAACCCCAAAACATATACAGTTGAACCCTACATTTAAGACTAAGAACCCCAATAGTCTTAAACAGTTTTGGTCACTGTTGAGCGAGGGTCTGACCTTCCAGATTGAGAAGAGACCTTTGTGACATGAAATCAACACAAAATGAACCACTAAAGGTCATGATTAAACTTGCATAGTTGGATCTGCTCTTCTGTATCAGCACAATTTCAGGCCTGAATTGACATGAAGCCATCGATCAGACCCCATTATTTCTGGAGTACCGAATCCACGTCCGTAACACTGATGAGACCAGGTGCCAGTTCGTAAGTCGGACTTCCTTACACCGTAATGAGCGTAGGCGTAGCATTGGGGGTGCATGCCACACTCTTGCCGACACCAGTTCTCATCGGTGGTGTAGCCAAAGAAGAAGAGTTTCGGGCGGTCATTCTCTCCGACATAGCTCATTAGGTTGAGCACACTGTTGAGGTTGGGATGTCGTGTAAAGCATTCTGCAAATGAAAGATGGATGGATGATTGGGACTTTATGTCCTGTATTTATGCACTTGCTAGGCTAATTAGGACAGGAGGAGGACACGACAATGACGTGAAGGATCTGCAAATGAAAGTCATAGTCATATGATAGAAGATAAGTGGGGGAAGGTTGGTCAATAGACTATGTGTGATGGCTGTTTCAATCATCCTTCACCTCATTGCCGTGTCCCCCACCCGTCCCAATTTAGGCTAATTAGCCAACCAAGTACATTAATACAGGACGTAAAGGCCCAAACATCCATCCATCCATTGAAGACAAGAAGAATACAAAGAATATAATTTGTTGGTTAAATCACAGAATATTGTTGGATTAATAATATGGAAGCATGAGTATTCATTTGCTTACTCTGGTTAATTTGTTGCATATCAAAATTTAAGCAAATAAGGAAAGAATGATGGATGACTGGGGCTTTACTTGGAAGAAAATTTATCATGATAACAAGTCATGATCCTATTGCACTGAGACAGTAGTACACATAGTATTTACCAGCTTTGGTAGGTGTTGGATAGAGTCTTTCATGAACTGGTTGAGATGTCAGATGATCGGTTTTGTCGAAGACTGAACAAAAGAAGTTTCCGTTTTGATCTTGGGTTAATTGCATCGCCCTGCACCGTGTAACCCCAAAGCATTGCTCGGCACATGTTCTCATAGTGGCCAGTGAGGCATTTGGTCCTTGCATCTGAGGAATGAATGATCCCTGTCGTGGTAGAAGGAAATTGAAAGGGCATTACTAGGGATATGAGGATGGAATACATTGCTTGAGACCAAAAAATTTAATTTTTGAAGGGGAAAAAGTGTTTTTTAGCCCTCATCGAAGCAGTTAAACTGCAAGATTTAAACTTTGTTTAGCTAATCTTGGATTTAGTAGAGATAACATTTCTCATTTCACCAAGAGTACACTAAACTTGTCCAACATCGTTTGGAAGCAATACTGGGTCATATCTTCAAAAGAATATTTCTATTTCCTTGACCGGTTGGAGTTTGTGGGATAACTCACGCCTAATCTTTCTCTGCAGCCAGGAACTTCATTGAAAAACTGGCGGAGTCAATGACTAAAAACGGCAACAATTTTTCATTTGAATTGTGAAAAAGACAAAGACTAAGCTTTTCTGTCGTAAAATGGTGCAGCTCAAGTTTAAGCGCATGCTTGCAGTCATATTAGAGCTCTCTGCGGATTAGCGGTCCAAACAGCTTCAAAATTATCTTTCAACTTGGACTTGTGATGTCCCTGGCTTAAGGATGTTTTTACAATTTGTTTGTGTCAGTTGTGGTTTAATCAATTGATTCAGTGCATATCACATCATTCAGTATAGGTGTAAAGAAACAAACTAATTAAATTACTAAAGGTACTCGTCTAATAAGAAGATTAGGAAACCAAAAGATAACTGAATGATGTGGCAGACCCAGTTTGCAAGTTGAAATAAAGAAAATTTATTTTTCTAATGGTCCGCCAATCTGCGAAGGGCTCTAATGAGTGAACTTGTTAAATCAATTTTCATTGAATTAATAATTTTGACTTGAGTCAACAGGAAGAGAAAGAAAATTCAGATGAGTAAGTAAAACATACCTGCTTGGTTGCATAAGATGTATACGGGAAATGTCAGGGCAACAGCTAAAAGAAACAGAGGTTGTCTTTCATTCGTTGTCTCCTTATTTTAGTCTTCGGCCTAATGCTTGGACAGCAAGAAATCCGGTACATACTTATGTATTTATAAGTTATGTTATAGATTACTCCCTAGCAACGTTGAGGAGCTTCTGAAAAATTCAGACATTGCCTCGAGCAGGCCAAGTGAAGTCCGGAAGTTGCACAAGACATCATTTTCAGATACAAGGCGGTCCCTGAGTTGCTTTCCGTTTATTAAATTTTAGATAGATAGATAGATAGATAGATAGCTATGGTAAGTGCAGCCCTCTATGTCCTGTGCTGGCCCTCACCAGGGTTGACTAATGAGATGCAAGAGGAGAATTGGAGTCCTCAACAAATATTTGTTTGATGTTCGAAAAATACTCCTGTGGTCCCCTCTGATCGCATCCGAATATCAAGTTCCTCCGTGGCCTATGGTTAAGAGTGCTAGTTTGCGCAACCACTGGCTCTGAGGGCGTGGGTTCGAATCCCACCCCGGAACTCAATTTAGTCCGAGCCCATGGGACATTAAATGGAAGCGGGTTGTATCCAGTGTTCTATGCTGGGGCAACTGAAAGACCCTGGGCGTCCCTGAATTAATAGGGTATGTGCCAGGCTCCCAGTCTTCTCATCAATATCATTATACGGCGGTCATTAACACTGGAGGGTGCTACTGCATGGGAACCTTGGGCAATGTTCCTGTATCCTCTGCCCATGGGCGCTGCACTACAGCTGCCTTGAGCTGTATCATAGGTAGAAGGCTCACCACAAATTTCATGTGCCGCATGTTGATTCATGACCAAGAAATTAAAATCAGATCAAAATATCAAGAGGTTTTCATTTGATATTGGACATTCAACGAATATCCAATATAAAATCATTGAATATTCGTTTTATATTTGAAAAATGTTCCTGGAGTCCCGTCAGATCTGAGGCTCGGATCAGATCCGAATATCAAAAGAGGTTCCAATTTGATACTGGACATTCGCTGAATATTGTTGAATTAAGGCTTTCACCTTAACCATTCTGCTGCCAAGCTGGACAAATAACAGGTCATGACGTCAACATTTTCAGCTCGATCATAGTCACATGGGGTTTAACTTGAATTTAAGGTGACTCAACCGTGGTACACTGCACATACTTCTGAGCAGACTGGTTGCCTAGCAACATAGCGTCACAACTGCTGCAGGCCCTGAAACAGTTGTGACGTTACCATTTCTGCTCTCTTTTTTTTAACAGCATGGCAGCCAGTAATTTGCTATTTAAATTAGATCTAATGCAGCTAGAAGCATAATTATTTTTTTATTGAATGCAGTAACACCTACTCTAAGCTAGTTCAAAGTTTCAGCTTCTCGTCTTTATCAAAAGAATTTTCTCAACTAATTTCAGTCAACTGTGTCTGAAATTGTCTTTATTTCTTTAAATTGACATTGGCATAGTCATGGTACTGCAGTTAAAAAATGACTCGGTGAATTTTTTTTATTTTTGGACATTTGTTTGACAATAACCTGTTTATGATATATGCAAATTTTAAAAAAAATCTGTATGATCGTTTTCCTAAAATTTGATTACTGCCAAAATTGATGCATGCAAAATCTGCAATTAATTAGTGTGTTGGTGCCCTTTGAGCTCTTGCAGAAAAAAGTATTTTAACCTTTTTCTTGAAATTTGTGGCAAATGTATTGGTTTACATCCATAGGAAGACATTTCTGACAATTTTGTGTGACAAATGCAGGTAATGCTTTATTCTGTGGTACATAACCAATAACTCAATTTATAACTTTTAAGCGGTCATCAGGCCAAATATGCTATTACCATGGCAACCAAACGAGTCGGTGAAATTTTTTTATTTTTCATTTTTTGAATGTATGGGTCCCATAGAGTACCTGTGCAAAATTTTAGAAAAATCTGTATGATCAAACTACCACGCTCGAGTCACCTTAATGTAATTTTAAAAGGTAGAGTCATGTATGGTAAATCCGTGCAGGAGGGCAAATCCGTCCACCCCCTAAAATAAACTTCCAACTATCTTTGTGAAAGTTATTTGAGTTTTAACAGCAAGAGAAATTCGTTTTTCGACTAACTTAGCCATTTTATTGAATTTACTGAAATTTAGATGACACTTCAGGCCGATCTAAGATAGAGGATAAAATACAATGAAATTCTGTGACATCACCATAGTCATTTTGTGAACTACAGGCAGTTTCTCTAATAAAATAAATATAATTATATATAGTAATAAAATAAAATAACATGTTAGGCCATCAAGAGTTTTTCCTCTCGAATCAAATTGTGGTGAGACTGTAAGCTAAATTTAAATGAGATTGGTTTGATTGGACGGCTGCAAAGTATTCACAAGATTTAACAAAATTCTCTTAGTAGTAACTATTGATAAATAAAGGCAAGATTCTATTTAGGTTGTGGCCTTTGATAATAGTTACCATCTTTGGTTGGTGTTGGGTAGATTCTTTCAAACACAGCTGGAGAAGTCAGATTTTCAGTTTTGTCGAAGACTGAGCAGTTGAAGTTGCCATTTTGATCTTGTGTTAATTGAATAGCCCTGCACCGTGTTGTTTCTAAGCACTGCTCTGCACACCTTACTTTGTTGACTAATGGGATTTTTTGTCCTTTTATTCGTGGAACGAAAGATGCCTGTCGTACTGGAAAGAAATTAAAGGTATCTAGCAAGAAGGAAAAAACATGCTTCGTTAAATACAGTGGAGAGCAAAATGTTTTTAATGAAGGGTAGAAATGCAGGCTATACAGTGGCTTTGTGCCAAATTAGCTTTGAGCCTTTAGCCCAAAATTATGTTTCATTGTCGAAAAAATAAAGTTTGATATAAAGACCTTGTTTTCCAAGTGGCCAACACTCAAGCCTTTGACTTCAATTACATTTTATTTGTACCTAGGGGAGAGAGGGGCACCATGAGCCGCTTTTCTGATTTTTTAAAAGCTCCTGAGCTAAAGTTTCAATGGTAAATAGCTGGTTGCTTCATATAGGGGAGACCGGGGCTGGTTGTCACAGGGGCAGGTTGTCACACTGTGTGGAATTTAAACATGCTCTATTTCTATTTAAAGCAAGTAGGGGCACAGCCATTGTATATGAAAGTCAGTACAGGAGTAACTTAAATCTATCTGGTAAATATATACCTATGTCATTCGAAATCCTGATGTCATATTGGACATTTTTTAAAAATTCAGCACTCGGGGCAGGTTGTCACACTTTCGGGGCAGGTTGTCACACTTTTGGTTAAGAGTTTGAATGCAGGAAGTGAGACTCTGTAAGTCAAATCCTGAATGAGACAAGCTATTTTGGACATGTCAGGAATCCCCTACTTGGCCTGTGCAGACCTTAACAATCATGTGACTCTGTACAAGGGTGCTACAAATTTTGACTTATCAAGGCAACAGAAATGCATTTTGATAAGGAAGAGGGTGAGTGCAGACTGCAGAATTTTTCTGCAAATTCCTTTTGAAAAATTGAAATAGATCTATTTAGACGCTATGCCTTTTCTGCTTACATCATCAATCATCAGTAGAATGTACTAAGGATATGACAATTTAATATCCATGAGAGCGTGACAACCTGCCCCGAAAGCGTGACAACCTGCCCCGAAAGTGTGACAACCTGCCCCTGTGACAACCAGCCCCGGTCTCCCCTAATCATAGCATGACCTCTTGGCTACAATATTCAGTGTTGTTGCATTATACTCTTAATTCTTAAATAGTCAAAATATCGAGGTATATATTTTTCACTATTTGGCATGTACACGAATTTGTAAAGCTGCAAAAACGAACATATACACGAATTTTGCATTCGTGTAAGTGCTAAATATTGCTTTTCACGAATTTGTGTATGTGTAATTACGAACACTGCATCCTTAAACTTGGCTAAAACTAACTCTAAACCTAATTTTAACACTAAACCCTAATGATATAGCACTTCCACGAATGTGTTAGTTTTAGCATATACACGAATGAATAATAAAGCACATTCACGAGTGTTAGTTTTTACATGTACACGAGCATCTATGCTCGTTTTTCCATGTCCACGAATTCGTACATGCTCGTTTTTACACCTCCACGAATTCGTGAACATGTCAAATAATGAAAAATATATACATGAAATATCGTGTTTAAAAAGTGTAGTCAGGCAGCTCATCGTGCCAGGACCCTGGGGCATCATGAGCTATCTGTCTCTGTTCGGGACTGTCAAGTGGCAGCAGAATGCTGACAGTCCCTGGAAAATCGAATCGGGTCAACAATAATTTGATCTGTTTTGGACAGATCACCAGAACAGGTCGAACGACAGCTGCCCATATTACTACGCCAAACTACTTTCACAAAGCATGGTTGCTGGCAAATACCCAGTCCACTGCTTTGAATGAAAAAGTTTGGAAATCATGAGACAAAAACAAAGTTTTGAAACTTTAGCATACACTTTGTCTGTGAAAGGGATGATTTTATTCATCAGAAGTTTGATGGTATTCAATCTACTTATGCCATTTAGTGCATGTTAAATTGAAGTCAGAAAAGGGTCCAAAATGAATGCATTCTCACTTATTCACGTGTCCATACAAAGCCGATGTTTTTGCTTTGTGATATCAAAAATGCTCAGTTGTATTTATTCTGTGACTTTGTGGAGATTTATGAACTAGGACAACAATATAATTCACAATTTCATAAAAGCTGTGTTACACTCAGCAAAATGTCTTGTCCATGCCACAAGTGGCCCCCTCTATACTGGCAATATATATGAGCTACAATGTATACATCCTCCATGATAAAAAATAGTTCCAACTTATTTTGGTATTTACAAGCTGTCTGCTTAAACTTGAAGCCAACCAAAGTCAGATTAGATGCTTACAGAGTTTTTAGAAATAAACTAGACCATCACTAAATGATGGAACTGTCCTGGTTTCTTCCACACTGTCCTGGTTTCTTCCACTGATCGAAATTCTGTTGACCGCTCACAGGAGCTCGCGAATTTTGCACCCTAGGTGGCAGCAAATAGCGGTCAACTTGTAGACAGATGAGCTATGGCATGGGGGGGGGGGCCTGTTTACATACATGCATTATCCTTCTCATTCAACTGTAAAGAACTGATACCTCATAAACCAGATGTTTACTTGAAATTTCCCCTTGGCACATTCCACAATATGGATCAGATGGATTTAGCATATTTTTCTATGAAAATAGCACAAATGTGTCCTGAACAGCTGCTGATGTGTTGCACTATAGTTCTGGACTTACAAAAGTGGAGTTGTTGTTACAATTCAGCTTTAATTGCATGAGGAGGTACATTAAAACTGGCTCAATGTTATGACATCATCCTAGCACATGCCTTACCTTCTCCAAGACGACTAAGTTTGATTAAGATGTCGGAAATAGTTAAAGTACCAGAAGAAAAAGTTCCGCTGTCCAATATTTTACTTTTCATTCAAATTCACTGGTCAAAAGTTTTTTTTCCATTCTTGGTCCTACATTGAAAAGAAAGATTATGATTGCTACCCTAGCTAGTTCTACACTAATAAAGGAATATATGGTCTTCCTGTTGATCAGTTCTATCACGCCGTTTGTTTTGTAGGGGCAGCATAACCTATTTAGTTCTGGGCAGGCATGAAAAGAACTCCGAGGAAATTTGAATGAAAACTACTTCGTACCTGATGGATTGGATAAGACGTATGGAAATACCAGGGAAATCACCAAAATAAATAGAGAGTGTCTCTCCATAGCTCTTTCCTTATTGTCTTCAACCTGATACTAGAATAGCTACAAATCTGGTACACATAGTTATTTATTAGTTATGTTATAGATTATTCCCTCGCAACGTTGTAGCTGCTGAAAAATTCAGGATTTCTGCCATTTAAACTTTCCTTCGTCACACATTTTCCAACTACTGTTTTTCTCGCGTGTCTATTTTTCTTTTCCTCTCTTTAAAATTGTTTTGCGAACAGAATATAACAAAATATGATTTAATACTTCTTGTTTGAGCCTTATATAGCCTTGACAAAAATAATCATTGTAATAGAGATTGTGGGGGAACACATTTATATCTTTAAAAATATATCTTTATTCTGCACTTGGGAGTAAAATACCATATATAAAGTAAATAAATTGCGATAAAAAGAAATGTTAAATTGTGTACTTAAATTCTGTTTGCGCTTGGCAGCCATTGACACTCTTACTTGAACGGTCAGAATTTCAGATGAATTGCAATTTGTCATCGATAAACTGCTCTGGCATGCAGATTGCGGAAGTTCTGGCCACTGCATTTTCGTCAGGCGCCAATGATGAATTAATATGCTAGTATGGAGACCCACTCAATTATGTAATAAACTATTCCCAGGAGACCAGAGCGTAAACAACTACAGGAAGTTGCGTTCCTTTGGTATTGACTTTCACCAGATCACGATGCGCTGATGGTTCTGGCGATGATAAGTGTTTGGTTACAATAGCTCTGCATTTGCTACGATAACAGAGGAGCTAAAAAATTTATTCAAGGCAGAAATCATAATGTTGAAAGTTCTTTCGAAATTATTTGTCATACTTACCCTTCTTGCAGGTTCCCATGATGTCATGCGTCTTATTAAAAAAATTACTTGTACTCAGCTTCTAGGTCTATTGGCAATCTGCTGATCTGATTAGATTACAACCCTCGTCATATTTACATAGAATCTCAAGTTCTTTTCTATGCTGTTGAACTGTGATGTCAGAGATAACTCTATTCTAGTATTGAAATATAAGTTTCTTAACTACTTGTAAAACTGTGATGTCATTTTAAACTGGGTCAGATTCCCCAGCTTCTAGCCAATGTGGATCCACCTTTACTGATCGTCACAGTTTCAATACAGTGTCAGAGTAACCATTTTATCTGGGATAACCCCTGCAACCACATCATCACAGCCTGATAGCCAATGGACTGACAGCAAACTATGCATCACAGTTCAAACATTGATATATTGAAGGAAGTATTACATTTGTGATGCCAATGATCTATCACAGGAAATCAACAGTCTAATCCCACCATATGGCAGCTTTGTGTGCGTTCACTGTAGACAACTGTTATAATCCCCACAGAGTTGTTTGATAAATCTACAAACTTGCCGATTTACAACTTTAGCCTTTGATGGAACTTGCGATAAACAAAAGGCTTTGACAATTTGTTCGTAAACATATGAATTATGTGATGTATGTTTTGCTCTGGCAGCCCATTGGCTGAGAGGCTGTGATGTTGAACTTGTTTAGGTATTCCAAGACCCAATTTTCACTCTGACATTGAGTTGAAACTGTGATGCTCAGTTTGGTGGATCCGCATTGGTTACAAGCTGGGGAATCTGACCCAGTTTAAAATGACATCAGAGTTTGTAGTTATTTTACATAATTTTATTGCAATGCTAGAAAAGAGTCATCTCTGACATCACAGTTCAACTGCATAGAAAAGAACTTGAGATTTCACATAAATATGTGAAACATAAATATGACGAGGACTGTAATTTGTTTTCAGTTATAACAGTCATATTTAAATAAAGACACAAACACTGATATAATTGGTTTTAATTGTACCGAGAATGAGTAAAAAAATCCCTGATATATACATCGTTTTAGATATGAGGATATAATATTCTGGTATGAACTCAATTGAATGATATTTCAAATCTCCAAATTATTTTCCATAATAGAACCCTGCAGTATTTATTCAAATTGCTCCCACCCTGGCTAAGCATAAGTTAGACACTGATTTTTAGGATTCTAACAACCAAAATCTGTGGTGCCTTAAGAACTTAGACCTCATACGCATCTTTAACTGTACTTTTTTAAGTCGTAATATTTCGCGAAATAAACAATTTTATTGTTTGTTTACTGCTAATCCTCAGCAGGGCCTAACAGGCATTTTTGTTTGTTAGATCCCAGCTTTTCCAATAGTAAATGTATCATGGTAGGTCTAATGGCTTTTAAACAACAATATCATCAATGTCAATAACAACATGTAACTAGTGAAGAAACATTTCCTTGTGGAACTTGAACTTTGGACGGGCATAGTGTATAGTCCGCCCGGCAATAGATTCTGGTTACATAGGTTTCCATGGCAACATATTGTGCATTGTTCATCCAGGTCTCGTAAAACAGATATAATCTCCTCCGTCACAGCTGTGGACCTGAAGAAGTAAAATGTGAGACTGAAGAAATGTCAAGTAAAATCTATACTTTGTCAATTAGGAAACATACTAATCGATGCTTTGCCACTTTGAAAGATTAATCTAGTAGCAGTGGCCGCATAGGCCTTTTGGGGTATTTGACGAGATGTTGTTTTTAATGTTTTAATTAAACTGTGTATTTCTTGGTAAATAAATTAATCTGATTATAATTTGGGTATTTTGCCTGTACTTACTCTTCACTTTGATAAGAGATTGCTCTAAACATATTTTCACATTTTGCTGAAATGTCTTTTGGACATTTCTCTTCCTGAGCACATCTGAAAATTGAAATACAGATCTCATTCTTATAGCTCCTGGAGGGAGGGACCCTGGTGTCATTCAAAGTTTCACACATCCCAGTGTACTGGCAATACCAAGAAACTCTTCATTTATCACATGTATTGTTTCTCACAAGAGCAATAGAAAGCAATAGAAAGCGGTATCATTTATGAATCATGATCACTATCACACTATGGCCCAGTATTGGGTTCACTACTATTATTATTAACAACCCTTAGTAGGAGTAGCAGTTTATTGACTGTTAAATAGTCCATCAAAAAATGTGTATATGCACCACAGATTACAAAAGATATACAAAACTAGTTCTTGTATAGAGAAACTCTTAGGTTCTATATTGTCTGAAGAATTTGAAGTTACAGAATATATATTTGCAAAATTTGTGAATAAATATTTGCAAAATTCGGGAATATATATTTGCAAAATTTGGGTATCATTGATCCCCATGTGCGGCAATTATGCCATCGGGTATCAAACTGTGTAATCCCTTTTTTTGTAAAATGTTATACGCAGTGATGGAAATGGAAAATTTTTATCGAGGGAGCTCTCGACTCGTGCGGCAGCGGTTCGCCATTCCAAATTTTTTAAAGGGAAAGAATTCTTCCACCATAGCATAATTTTGGCTAAAAATACCATGAAGACTGAAAAAGAAACGTGATAATTGTAATTTCACCAGTGATCATCGGGGGAGCTGTAGCAGGGTACAGCTCCCCCTGTTTTTTGGTCAAGGGAGCTCAGCTCCCCCGAGCTCCCTCCCATTTCCATCACTGGTTATACGTGACAATAAAAATCTGAATCTGAATCTTTGTGCAACTAAAAATTTCTACTTACTTTTTTGAAATGACTGCATTTTGTCCAACTACTTCATAAGTGTTCACACAGACTGTCTCTGTTCCCCCACAATTTGTAGGTTGACCTCTGCATGAGTTTGTTGTAATGTCACCCAATTTGATGTTGCTGTTGCAAGCATAACATTGGACATCTGAAAATAAAGAAACTAAATTATTTTGGTATATAATTCCATTTTGCATACTTATCACAACCTTACCTTCAATGTGGATTTGAGGGCTCTTTCTGAATGATTTTGTATAAATGTTAAAGAACTACATTTTTTAGAAGTCTCATCTGATTGCCATCTTGGTAAAATGACAGTTTTCACCTGTAGATTCAATAAAAACATGCAGATAGATAGATAGATAGATAGATACATGTAGATAGGTAGATAGGTAGATAGGTAGATAGGCACATAGAATACTGTAATGTAACGTACCAATTTATGCATTATGAAACAAAAAATTTATTTGTAATAATATCCTGAGTCCTGACTTACCAGAGCAAATAGATTCTTTGCATTTGTCCTCTTCGCTAGTGATGGCATGTTCCATATTTGGGCATAACCTCCTTCTTGACCTTGACCCAATTCCGCAGGTCACAGAGCAACGCGACCATTCTGTCCACTCGGAGCAATCACTGTCATCTGTTACTAAAAGATAGCAAAAGTTCTTGAATAAATGTATAGGTTGAGCTTCGTCAACATATTGTTATGTATTGGAAAAGACTTATCAACATAAAAAGCTGAAATCATAAGGCCAATGAATTTCTTGATATGAAAACTACTACCCTATACAGTGGTCCCTGTGTTATAGGACCAGCCCTTCAGCAATCATGAAATGGTCTCTCATGGGGGTACGGTCTCTCCTCGGGGTGCAAAAATCACTAAAAGTACTACTTTGTGCGGGAGAAAGGCGGACACATGAGGCAAGATGTTCTTACAACAGGGGTCTTATAACACAGGGACCACTGTATATAAAACAATTAAGTTAATATGGAGGCAGTTGTCTTCATCTCATGAATTCATTGGCCTTATGATTTCAGTTTCTTATCTGAATCAATAATTTTGTGTTATACCAACTTGCTACAGTGCACGGTCCATTTGAACAAGGCCTGGTTGTGATGGTGCTTTCCCCCGTGCAGTTAGCTCCTCCATTGAGAGGGGGTGGGGAGTTGCAGTATTTAGTAACATTAGCGATGCCAATGCCACATTCCACTGAACATTCCGAAATCGGGGTCCATGTGCTCCATTTGCCATCAACTGAAATGACACATATTACCATTAACAAATTAAGTCATCTATCACTCAAAAGATAGATGGATAGATAGATGGTAAGTGCAGCCCTCTAAGCCCTGTTCTGGGTGCTCAATAGGTTAATTGACAAGATGGGAGAGATATTGGGAGTCCTAAACATGTTACACATTTACTTCCATGTGAGGGATCTTTCACTTGCCCTGCACAGGCACTGATATAAAGGGCCGCCGATTAAACTTATCATCCGATTGTCATCCAGTTGGGATTTTGCTCATGAACGATTGAAGGTCCATTGAAGCCACGCACTGAAAATTTAGGGTTCAAACCCATAAAGGCAAAGACCTTCAGAGTAGCAGACGGGCACCTTAGCCACTCTTCAGCTGAGGTAGCTCATCATCTCACTTTCTTTGAAATTACTTCTATCAGCCGAAATTTTGCTTTGGAGTTGGAGAAATATGGACTGACTGTGTTTTAAAGAAGATTAGACATCACAAAGATACTTACACCATTGGAAAAACCGTTATCTTAACTGACAATTTTGCAAGGATTAGCACTGTTAACAACAGCTAACAAACGATCAGATTATTGTTTATTTTGTGAAATTTATAAGTTAAAAGTATTATAGAAGAAGCATATGATGTATAAGTCAGTTAGACACCTCTTTGTCGGGTCCTAACATGCATTTTTGTCAGTTGGAACCCTCCAAATCAGTGTCCAACTAATACTTAAAATGAAGACACACTAACCTGGAGGACAGATGTCTAAATTGCACTCCTCGACCTGAAGCAATTCCTCCGAGCATTCCACTTCTCCCAGTTCCGGAAACATTGCTGTGCACGTCTTTGTTCTTATCCTCTGAGCAAATCCACATGTAGCTGAACATGGCGTCCATTCTGACCATTCACTAGCTCTCCCGGGATTGCTGATAACTGAAAGCAAACGTCTCAAGGACATTACAGTGCTGCCTGTAATTAAGTGAAATGCATGAAATGGTTGTTATAATTTGTTGGGTTGTGGTTCATTAATAAATGTGACTTCCATATTTAGAGGTTCAAAACTCTGTTTTATCATTCGGCCATCTTTTAGAAGTGATTTACATACAATCACCACCAGAGGGATTAAAGTCTAATATTAAAACTACACTAGCATTCCTGGCGGACTCAATGCTAAACTATCATTGGATCCAAGATAGCAACAACAGTTGCCTCTGAACAAATCTTCCCCCTAGTGCATTACGCAATAACTTATTCAGAACAAGGTACAAATTAAAATGCACTTTGGCAGAGATAACATTTTGTTTTTATCCAATGCTGTTGACTTGCAATATTTTTGCATAAACTTTCCCCAAGGTTGGTTAAGAAACAGCTTACTCTGCATTGTATTGACAACTTAACTTTCTCCATACAACATTTAGCAATAACTTAATGACTGTGATGGTGTCCAATGTTGTTAACTTATAAGTCTTCGGCACAAACTTTCTTCAGTGTTAAACAAAAGCTTGCTCTTCTGACTTGCCCCAAATGGTTTAAGAAAGAGCTTGCTCTCTATAGTAACGCCAACTAACTTTCCCATGCAGCAGTTAGCAATATCTTAATCACTGTGAAGGTATAAAACATTTTGATCTTCTGCACAAACTTTCCCCAAAGTGTGTTAGGCAGTCACTTTGCTCTCCTGACTGTTGAGAATAATAATGTCATCTAACTTTCCCCACAACAGTAACTTATTTAGTACATGCTACATCTGTAGTATGAAATATTTCAAATCTCAAAATTTCCCACTCACAGGACTGGCAGTCTTCTCCACCATATCCAGGCAAGCAGTGACAGAAGTAAGAGTTTTCTCTGTTTTCACAAGATCCATCATTCCAACAAGGGTAGGTGCTACATTCATCTATATCTGAAAATGTAAAAATAAATATTGCAGTCAAAACTTCTTCACGAATAAAGAGTAGATATTTGCAGTTTTGCAAAATAGCATTTACAGTGCATCTAAGCAGTCCTGAGTTTTACATATAGTTTTGGCAGTGTTACTTGAATTAAATTTATCTATGTATTTCTCACACTTCAGTTACTCTATTGATGTATTTGTAGTACTTGAATAACTTTATTGATGTATTTCATCTACTTGAATTTCTTAATGTATTTTCTTCTAATTGAATAACTGAATTATTGATTTTTGACCAATGTGAAGTTGCAATATATATATGAAAGGCAAGTTAGATAATGTCTTTTAAATAAATTAACTTCCCAGGTGTTGATTTTGTCATTTCGGCTCAAGTGTAGCATTCAACAATTAGTGACCTTCCCGGACTGAACAAGTCTCAAAATTGGCTGCAGTTTTACCCACAGATTTTAACACCTTTATGCTGGCGTTTATTCGGTCTGGGGGGGGGGGGTACTCTCAAATTGCATGTATACGACAGTTGAGCCGTCATTTCTTAATACTTCATTAAGTTCAAACATGCTCGGATCTCACCAACATCACAATTCCGACCCGTGAATCCCTCATTGCACAGACAAGTATAGTTATTCGCTCCATCAACACAGACTGCATTGATACATGGGTCAAATTCACAATCATTGATGTCTGCAATCAAAATTGAATGTACATTTAACTGATTGTTATATTTTAAAAAAAAACAGAATGATGAAAGAATCCAGTTTGATATAGTGAGTTAATGCACTGCATGTCTTGTTTTTAATCAGACATTCCGTGGATGTAAACATTGAGCATGCTTCAAAGATTTACAGATTTAAATCAAGAGAGGAGCATTTTGAGTTTATAATACATTGTTTTCTGTAAACTTGTCATCGGTATACTTGTTTTCTTTAGCTTTGAATTTATTTTCTTAAAAGGTTAAGCATAAAAAACACAACATCATTAAACTAGTCAAGTTGTCATGCTCTCACTTTTTGATTTACAAAGTATTATCATACTCTGTAGTAATGTACTTGAATGGCATTTGGTATATTATAACTAGCATGAAAGTTTCCATGTGAATATATTTTGTAGAGAGAAATAGTTAAAATTTATCTTACTAATTTCACATGTTGATCCTTCGAAGCCATCTAAGCAGGCACATGTGAAAGAATTAAACCGGTCGATGCATGTTGCATTGTTTTGGCATGGCTGGGAAAGGCACTCATCTATGGCTGCAAACACAAAATTCATATTCTGAATATCAAAATTATAAATATTATTGAAAAATAGCTTCATCCTTTGCAGATGATAATATTTTTTATTTGTATAAATTTGTTGTGAGCCTTCCACTGATTACAGCACAGGGCAGCCACAGAGCAGCACCCATGGGCAGAGGATATCAGTGATTAATAAGTTTTGATATATATATAAATAGTTGTTGTATTTACCAAATTGACAATTGTTGCCTTCATAGCCAGAACTACACGAACAGTTGTAAAAGCCAAGACCGTAAGAGCACTCTCCTCCGAACTGACAGGGATCGCTGGCACACTCATTGATCTCTGTAACGTAAAAAAAGATTGATGAAGAAAAACCTCAGGTCCAAATTGACTTTAGTAATATATGGGGAGACTGAGACATGATTCAATTCACTTCTGTCTGAAAGATAGTGTTTATATTGTATAAAGATAAAAACTTCATAGGACAAAATGCGAAAAGGACCATGCAAAGGTAATCAGAAGTAATTGGAGTGCGTACATGTTGGTGAAAAGCACAATGTCTCAATGCAGGTGGATAAGCGCAACAGAAGAAGTAGCAAGGTTATCAAGTCACATGTCTTGATTGACGATGTCGCTTCTCACTTTTCTCAATTTTTCTTAATTTCATGCTCAATATCAGTCTATCAGTCTATCACAGTCTGTAGCTATTGTTTTCATTATGCATGGATTACCTGAATCACAGTTGATACCAGTATACCCCTGTGTACAAATACACTCGTATCCTCCATCTTGGTTCAAGCATGTTCCATCGTTGCGGCAAGGCTGAGAAATGCATTCGTCTATATCTGTTTATAATGATGAAAATGTGTCACATATAGGCAGTTGTTTCTGTTTTAATACAAAAATAAATTCTACTTAAGTATGGAAGAATTTTGTACAGAAGTACTTTTAAAAGTACTAAAGTACTCATTGACAGCCCAGTTTCAAATTATCCTGGACAAACTGAGATGCTTGAATAAACCTCGGTATCTGCAATCACACATATGTTTATATGTAAAAGGAATCAAATGCATAAAAACGGCATTCATGTACATCATTTATCATCCAAATATTTGAATACTTATAATAATAACCTTCCTTTGGCCATATATGACACATTCATTTGGTGAAATTTAAAATATCAAAATTAAAATCTTACTTGTTTCACATAAATTTCCAGTAAATCCCTGGAAGCAGTCACACTGGTAGCCATCTACTAAATCTGAAGTCGATTATGATCTGAGACTCTCTAACAAATGACGTGCTTTCCTCCCGTTGTGACTCTCACAACGATAAATGCCCGTGGTTTGAAAAATAGAGAAAAGAGGTTGTCTTTCTTTGAGTGGTTAAGAAATTTGAATTCGTTTATGTATTTTATTCAGGAAACACACTGTCATTTGAAACGAGAAGAGAGTATGTGGACTAGAGAGTGGGGAGGTAAAGCTGTATGGTGTTTCGGAAAGAATAACAGCAAAGGTGTTGCCATTTTGTTTAAGGCTGGAGTGAAGTTGGAAGAGATGATTGTTACAGAAGACCCCAATGGCAGATATGTTAAATGTTGTTTTAAGATTAATGAATGTCAATACAATTTTGTAAATGTTTATTGCCCAAATAATGAATATGATAGAGTTTCATTCATAAAAGGATTTGATAAGTTAATGGAAAAAGACATGGAAAATATCATTGGTGGTGATTTTAATTGTGTGCTTGATTGTAAAGTTGATAGATTGAACTGCAAAAGTATCGTAGACATGGGCCAAACTGAACTTTTAAAAATTATGAAATTCTTTGATTTGGAAGATGTGTATAGAAGACGTAACCCAGAGAAAAGAAATTACACATGGAGTGGTCAAAACAAAGCATCTCGAATCGATTATTGGTTGGTGTCAGATACGTTGGATTATAGAATTAAGAATATTGATTTTAAAGTTTGTCCGTTTTCTGATCATAATGCAGTATGTATGACGTTAACAATTAATGAGGTTGAGCATGGAAAGGGAATTTGGAAGCTTAATTGTGAAATTTTAAAGTCAAAATTGTTTGCAGATAGCTTTGCGTCTGCTTGGGAAATGTGGAAGAGAGAAAAAAGTGAATATGGAAATACTAGAATTTGGTGGGATGTAACTAAGAAGAAATTAAAGCATCTCGCGATCAATGTGTCCACGAAGTTAAAAAAAGAGAGTGACTCACTAGAACGCCAACTTAATGAAGAAGCTAACTACTTGCAGAATGAGAAGGATAAGGGAAATGACGTTGATTTGGAACTTTTTGAGAAAAATAGAGAATTGAAAGATTTTTATGTCAAAAAGGCTAAGGGGGCTTTCATAAGATCAAGGGCTCAATGGGTTGAGGAAGGAGAAACATCAAGTAGATATTTTCATGGTCTAGAAAAGAAAAGAGCAAAAGATAAATTATGGGATGTAGTTTTAGATGAGTCAGGAAAAGAAGTAGTAGGAGTTAAGAATATATTAGAAATTCAAAAAAAGTATTATGAAAAGTTGTATAAAAGTCAATGTGACGAAGGTGAAAATACTTCAGAATTTTTATGTTGCAGAAAAAAATTAGATGTTAAAAATAGAAACTTGTTAGATGGAAATTTTGATAAAAGTGAATTAAAAAGGGCAATTTTTATGATGAAAGATAATAAAACACCAGGTCAAGATGGCATTAGTGTAGAATTTTACAAAGTATTTTATGAAAGTATAGCAGATGAATTACTGTTGTTATACAACAATATTTTTGAGAGTGAAGAGCTCTGTTATTCTCAATATCAGGCGGTCATTCGTTTGTTATATAAAAAAGGAGATAGAAGAGAAATTAAAAACTGGCGACCAATATCATTGCAAAATGTGGACATGAAAATAATTTCAAAAATCCTAGCTGAAAGACTAAAAATGGTTTTATCAGACATCATTGATGTAGACCAGCAAGG
The DNA here is from genome assembly GCA_026936325.1 of Platynereis dumerilii. Taxonomy (NCBI): domain Eukaryota; kingdom Metazoa; phylum Annelida; class Polychaeta; order Phyllodocida; family Nereididae; genus Platynereis; species Platynereis dumerilii. Next base: position 11,412,947 of record JAPTHN010000020.1, read on the forward strand.
TTGTATACCTGGTCGATTTATTGGACAGAATGTAAGGTTAATTCAGGATGTTATTAATGAAACAGAAGATGACTCGTTGGTAGTATTAATAGATCAAGAAAAAGCTTTTGATCGAGTTGAATGGAAATGGTTATTTACAACTTTGGAGCACTTTGGATTTGGGAAAAATTTTATTAAATGGATGAAAATAATCTATAAACACCCAAAGAGTGCAATTATAATCAATGGTTATTTATCTAGTTATTTTGATTTGTCAAGGGGAATCCGACAAGGTGATGCATTATCTGCTTTATTGTATATAATTCAAGCGGAACCTTTAGCGGAAAAAATAAGACAGAGTGAAAATATTAAAGGAATAGAGATTAAATGTCATGAAAACAGTACAGAAGTTAAAATAAGTCAGTTTGTCGACGACACAACGGTTTTTCTTAGTGAAACCAGAATGATCGATGAACTACTGGAAATTATGGAAAAATTTGGAAAGTTTTCTGGGTCAAAATTAAATTTAGAAAAGTGTAAAGCTATGTCAATGAGGCCAGACATTTTAAATAAGAGATCTGACATAGATGTGGTAAAAGGACCGGAGAAGTTGTTAGGAATTTATGTTGGTAAAAATGTTAATAACGACTTGTACTGGAGTGAAAAAATTGAAAAGCTTCACAAGTTGCTAGCAGTATGGAGAATGAGGGACTTGTCCTTGCAAGGTCGAGTCTATATTTTGAAGAGTATTGGGCTTTCGTCTATTTTATATGAGATAGAAATGAAGGAAGTTAATTCCAATATAATAAACAGGATTAACTCTATTATGTACGATTTTCTCTGGAGAAAAAAGCGTCCCTTAGTGCGAAGAGAAATTACCCATTTGCCAGTAGAAAAAGGAGGAATTGGTATGTTTGATCTTGCGACAATTATTAAAGTTAAAAGGATTAGATTTGTTATACGAGTTTTGAAAGGAGAGTTAATGAGTTGGAAGATGATTCCCTTAAAATATTTTCGAAAATTAGATAAAATTTTTAATGTAGATTATTTCCTACTAAAAACTACGGATGGTAGTAGTATGATCCATAAGTTAAGTATTCCTCAATTCTACAAGGAATGCTTGTTGAACTTTCAAGAGTTTTTGCGGAAAACAGATGTTTTTAGTGAGATGAATGAAATTATATGGTGTAATAAAAGATTGAGATTTTTGGAGGAACCAATTGCATTACCTTTTTGGGCTAAGAGGGGATTTATCTCAGTTGGTGACATTATAAAACCAGAAGGAGGGATAAATGAAGAATTTATTGCACAAGGTTTGAAAAATTATCCAGGATTGTTTTTTGATATGTCTAAATTAAAATGTAGTTTACCTAGTCAATGGAAAGAACCAAACACTTTCAGTAAAAAAGAAAATGTGAATGATCTGGGCCCATCTGATTTGTTAAATTTAGAAGTTAAAATAAATGAAAAAGGAAAATGTAAACAATTGGGTATGTTAACCAGTAAAGAAATATATGATTTGTTGATGACCAGGAAACGTGTAAAAATCAAGAGTTTTCAATACTGGGAAGAAAAGTTTCCACAGCTGAATTTTCAGTGGAACAATTATTTTTCACTTAGTATTAAGAATAAAATAGTGCCTAAAAAAATTATAGATTTTAATTATAAGTCTTTCCATGGTGTTTTGAATACCGAAAGTAGATTATTATTAATGAAATTATCAAATGGAGAATGTGTTATATGTAGTAAAATCGAAAATATGAAACATCTTTTTGTTGATTGTGATGGATTAGAAGAATATTGGAAATATGTCGAGAAAACTATCAAGTTTATTGTGCCTCCATTTGTTGTGAAAGATGTTCATAAAATGTTAGGATTAACAGAAAAGGAAATGGGAAGGAAAAAATGTTACCTATTAAGTTTTATATTGTCCCTTGCTAGATATACTATATGGAAAAGACGCAACTATGTTAAGTTTGAAAAGAAATTTGTAAATATTGAAACTGCAATGTTATGGTTCCGTTATGATTTATCGTATTACATTAAAGTGTTATTAATATGTAAAAAGGGTTTACGGTATGAAAGTCTTTTGAGGGAACTCCTTTGTGTTAGGTAAATTTAATTTAGAGTGTTAGATATAAATACTTGTTGTTTTCTTTTTTCTAATTTTATTTTAATATCTTATATTATTATTCTTTTATAATTTTATGATTTATATACTGTTATTATTTGTTTGAAATTTGTTTGGAATAAAAAAAAAAAAAAAAAAAAAAAAAAAATCTGTACAGCTTCCTCCAAAGCAGAAATTTCCCGTACAGTCATCTATGTCTAGAATATTTGTGTAGGAGAAGAAAGAATAGACAACAATTTAATTAATTTCTTGGTACTTATGATAGCTAGATTCCTACAAAATCTTCAGACTGAAATGTCATATTTCCATGACTTTCCCGTCATTTTCAACAAGTTGTTATTACTCATTGAGGCTGAGATTCATCACGAGATACATTCAAAAGATTTGCTTCATCTCCAGTCTGACAATCTGATCGGCCATCTGCTTGCTATAACAACTTGGAATGCTTTTCCGGCAGGTTCTCGTCAAAATTTGTATTTTCCCATGGCTTCTAACTTTTTTCTCGTTTGGTACGACTTTCTAAGACCACAATATTATCCATGACTCTCTGATAATTAAGAATATTAAAATGCCCAGAAAGTTGTGTAATACATCACTCACCTGTTTCACAACCATGACCAGTGAACCCAGTCGGACATTGACACTCATATCCACCAGGTGTCAGTGTGCAAGATGCACCATTTTGACAAGGCTTCAATTCCAGGCACCAATCTGTGAATTGAAAGTAAAATACTTAAAAGAATTGCATAATTATTTGATGGGACACTGGAGAACGCTACGGCATGGGATCGTGGAGCCACTTGTTTATTCACATATGTTCTTCAAAATATACTTCTCATTTTAGCGGTCTTGGGAGGTCCGGGCCCCCATAGATCTGCCACTGATGAGATATACTCCAACAATTCGAGAAACTTCAAGATCTAACCTGATGTCATCAAACTATAACAAAAAACGTTTTGATTTATTTTCATGTTAAAGAAGTGTTGTTAGGTTGAGAGCATTCCCTAACTGCAGAGTTATGTTGTATAATTCAATGACCGCCTCATTTTCAGTAAGTTTTACTATGGTATTCACTTTGCGAAGTGGATCATGTAAAAATGGTGTGCAGCCAAAACGGCGATAAACCAGAACGGCTATTCGTATATTAACCATAACGGCGATGATAAATTTGACTAGAAAACAAGAACGGCTATTCCACTATTTTTTGGTAGAAATAGCATGAAAACTTAGTAATTTTACTTTAACATAATACATTTTGTTATCCAGCATTGTTTCCGTTATCAAAAAGATCATTTAGTTACGTTTTTTGTTACGTTTTATCAAGTTTTACACATTTAGTTAGTTTTAGCTATATTATAACATGTCAAATTAGACAACAAAAATGTTCCGTTATTTTGCTATAAAGTAACAAATATCATGGATGTGGACTTTTTTGTTACTTTGTAAGAAGTATTAGACGTTTTTTTGTTGAAAGATACTTTCTAAATTGACTTTTTAACTAAAATTGTCATCGCCGTTTTGGACTTTGATCATCGCCGTTTAGGCATTGTTGTAAATATGCGAATAGCCGTTCTGGGTTATCGCCGTTTTGACTGGCAGTCGTAAAAATTGCTGTAATGCTCCATACGATCCATTTCAAAAGATGACTACTGTAGGTACTGTAATGCACGTGTTTCAGGAATGTTTACAATAAAGTATGATAGTTACTGTAAGTTCTCTCGCAGATGAAGCGTCTCTCGACATCACAATTTCCGCGTTCCATGTGGAATGTTTGACTAGAGTAAGCTACATCAAAAGAGTTGAAGCCCGTCAAGTAGGTGCAGGAAGCGTTGACTGTTTCTGAAACGAAGATTTAACTATTATTATGAAAAAATTCTTAAATGGTGAAATTCTTAAAAGTTTTAAAGTCTAAGTGGTTCAAAGCAATGTCGACTTATGTCGTCATTGTCACCCTTGTATTTGTTTCCATGGTGATTATAAAAATGAGATAACATGTAATAACATTGATGTAAGAATTCTTAAATATCTGAGAATGAAGTCATGGGTCAGTTTTATCATTGTATTTTGAGTGTTTTTGTTTAAACTTTAACTGAAAACGTAAGCAAGTTCATTTACCATTTCACAATGGTTTAACTGTTAATGAAGTATTTTGTACTAAAGAACAATTAAGCATACTTAATGAAGTAGAGTGTATAGAAAAAGCTGTCAGTCCCCCGCACATGGCTCCATTACTGGTTCCGTCTTGGCATGGAACGGCGCAGTAGTCACCTGACATGCGACTGTTCCCATTCTGACCGAAAGACTCGTCACAATAACAAGAGCTGCCTTCGAAGTCCTTCCATAGTTCTTTGAAGCTTCCCTGGAAAAGTAGAATTCAAGTGCAGCATGATGATTACCACGAGGACATTGTGAAGCAGATAATATTCGCGCAGCGAAACGGCCGAAGGCCGTTGAGCGAAGCGAATTGAGTGCAAGAAAGGACTCAAAAATCTGTGCAGTGATGGTCTCAACATCAACAGTCCACAGATGGGAATTAGGTCAAGTGGGTCCAGCTTCTTATCAATGATTTAGTTTCGTATTTAACAAAACATAACATATTCATCTTCAAAAGTGTCTTAAAAATTATATTTTCTCTAGTAATATCAGAATAGGCCTATAGGCTATCCTGTACCAATAATTTTTATGGAATAGTTAATTATTAGCATTGACAAGCTAAATCAAATTATTAACTGTGTGATTCATTTAATTTCAATCAGACAACAAGTAAACATAACAAAATTGAAGTTACATACGCTTTATAAACTGATGATTATGTAACGGTGAACAGTTTCTACATGCAATGTTATTGTTTTTGAATTACTATATATTTATACTATTATGTAATATCAACAATCTAACATAGACTTGACTTTGGCAGCTTTCAGTGCTGTCTGCCTTTTTACCTTTTAGCCGATTATCTATCAAACTGATTTGATTTATCTATTTAATATCTATTTATCAATTTATCTATCTATTTGTCTGTCAATATATCTATCAATCTATCGGTCCATCTATTTATCTCTCTATTTATCTATATATTTATCTATTTATCTATTATATATTTTGTCTAGTTTATCTTGCTATTCTACATTTTTCACTGTCTTTCCATGTATCTATCTCTCTAATTTTCTGAAACAGTTACATAACTGCCTTTCATACATTGAATATGAAATAAACAAAGTTATGGTAACACTATAAGTCCTACAAAAACTTTTTAAAGTGCTGCGCGAATTTCATGGCAGTGCCATTTACATATTATTATGTGAGTAAAGTACAACTCAATTTTTTTATATTTCTTTTATTGGATTTCGTTAAGTACATTGCCAGCTACTGTGCCTTGAAAAAATGTTTCTAAACATTGGGACTCCTCATCAGCGGCAACTTACTGCCTTCGAGGAGTCCCATTGCTCTTTTTTTTAATAGAAAATTAATTAATTTATTATACATACTATGTGTGTATTTTTTCATTTCTTATGAGCAAGGATAAATGAGTCTGAGTCACCCTTCCACAACCATCAGTTCTTACCCTCATACTCCTTGCCCTCACTCCCCAGGTCAATGCAAAAGTAAATTTAAGTTTGCTAAAATATTGAAATTCGATCAAAACACCACAATGTGCAAATTAAAAGCAATTTTGAACAATCTAAATTTTAATTTATTAAAGGAAATTATCCATTACAATTTAACTGATTACTGAGTTGAGTGTATAGGGCTGGATAGTGCAAAGGAATGAAAGTGTATGTAAGTGCCGGGGCGTGTAAGTTGAAGCATATGCTTGGAAAATTTATTGCATTCTGTACCGTTGGTCTTGAACAAGGGTAAGGGTCATCACTTGCTCTTCTTTAGTCTTCGATGAAATTACAAAATCTTATAGCGAAGTACTGGCACCCTCCTTCACAGTGAGCCTGCTGAATCAGGCATGCTTTCACCTGATAAAAGCAAGGGGTCTTTTAACTGCTCTGATATAGGCTGACAGCCGCCTCAATTTTGCAGGGTACCTCTTGTAGGATGAGTATTGGAGGTGTTTTCAGTCTATGTAATTTTTAATAAAAAGCCAGAAAGCAATCATTGTTTATCAAAGGAATACTTCCGGAACACCTCATTGTTTTTTATGATCTGATTCATAGACAAATGGCAACATTTCCATTGTTGCACAGAACCAACATTTTGATAGCTTTGTGTTTATGTTCATCATTATACTACAAAATGATTGGACTTACTGATAGTGCGGCATAGCTGAATCCCAGTTTAGTGCATTCATTAACGCACACGTCGACATTCAAACTGTCATCCTTATCAAAAACTTGTATTGCCATTGGCTCCTGAGAAAAGCAGCCTTGATAGTCCGGTCTTGCAGCAGGGGTCTTTGGTTCTAGAAAATTAGAATATAATTCAATTCAATTCAATTCTATTCAAAACTTTATTGGCAGACGCATAGTACTTGACATGACTTTGGTCCATAATAACATCTACCAGAATCTACAGGAATACTCGTACAGCACTAGAATTACAATAGTATGCATGACTGTACATCATCAGCCTAACTATTAGTATGAAGGCATGAGATCCAGTATCTCCAGATTCTCGATAACCACCAGGCCTATACACAGGATTTGAGCAATTGTAATATTAAAGAATTCTTACACAGGGAAGGCGTAGTTATAAATTTAAACAGTATATGTTGTAATAAACCATCAAAAGTGTAAACATTGTTTGTGACACATGGCTGACCGGCACTATGATGCCTAGGAACACTTAACAATAATCTCAGAGCATCATTATACGCCACTTTGACCTTTCTGTAGGCACACTGTCTAAAGTTCCACCAAAGTGATGGAGTATATAAGGAATAACAAAAAGTTTTGAACAATAATAGTTTTACAAGCTTCGTGCAGATGTGAAATCAATGTTTTAACAAGTTACACTGACCATACAACATACGACACTGACGCAGCAGGTCACTATCATCTCTCTGATCATCACTTATCCAATGTCCTAGATACTTAAACATGATGGACCACAGGAATAGCATTACCATTTGAGTTAAATACAGATTCTCTTTCAACAGATCGCTGAAGTAACTGGTTTTTGAAAATCAAAATAGCGCTCTTTCTAGAATTAAATATAATATCTTGGGTACAACCATTGTCTTCACAATCTTTATGGGATCATGTAAGCCATCTTCACGGGGTGAGAAGACCACAAGGTCATCAGCATACATAACATCAGATAAGTCATTCATGAAAATATTACAGCGAAACACTTTGATATAGAATTAAAGTGGACTGTGGCACTGTGAAAATGACACTCCAGGTGTCATCATGCTGATGATTTGTCATGATCAAACCCAATACTTTGAATGTTAATTAGATTGAAGGAGACTTATCCCACTTGTTGGTGACAGCTAATCGAAAGTATTTGCATCTGATTTTCACTCTAAAATTTGTTCTGAGATGTCAAATGGCTTACTCTTGATCATGACAAATCAAACAGCCTCTATGTTTCCCATGTTGAAAGTAGAGAAGATGACACTTCATCGGCTATCATGAGTCACGAAGGGCCATTTTCACAGTGCCACAGTCCACTTTAATTCTATATCAAAGTGTTTCAACCAGAAATCCGGAATGGGGATAGATATAATGTTTTAGGACTGGTATAGTTAACGGAAGTAGTAAACGATTTGAGGCGACGGCTGTTTTTCCTATCCTACCGATAGATGTTTGAGGGTTCCGTGAGTGTGTAGATATCCAAAGCAACAATGTTACTTGAAAGCAGAACGCTCCACTTATACGGGATACGTAACATGTAGCAAAACCTCTCTACACTCGCAAAAGGTTGTTGCTGGTACATAGTATATATAAAGAACCCACATCCGAAGAAGGTTCTGCATATTTTAAGAGTTCAACTGAATTGAAAAGGTTCAATACTGGTGGGAAGGCCCCATGATAGGACTCTATGCTCCAACTGGAGAAAGGGGTTCCATTGTGGGAGTTCACTTCAGGGCAGCTGGATTATCTAAGTGTTGTTTTTGTTTGCTGTTGAAACCTTTTTTAAAAGTTGAGTAAAGAACCTTTTAGGGTTCCTTATCTATACCAGCTTATAGAACCCTTAAAGGTTCCATATGAAACCCTTTTGCTAAGAGTGTAGGACCTTTCTGACATTGTGATATACTCACGTTTCAGGATTACTACTGCGTATTGATATCCATGGGGAGCTGCAGTCCTCTTTGGGCACAAGACGTTCATCGTGAAACAAATAGGCACATCTTCCGGACAATCAGACCCACTGCAGAACACCATGCCTTTGCAGTTTGCTGCTTCAAAGCATTGTTCCATGCAAGCCACAGGGTCCCGAGCAGAGTGATGGGGAGCAAAGTTATTGGAGTCGTCTGGGTGGGCTGAGCAAGCCCCATCGTAAAGTATGCCACCCATGTCATCATCTGAAGAAGCAAAAGAAACTTGACGATTAATATTTTCCAGGGCATCGCTGCAAAGATTTCAAATTGAACCTATTCTCACAAAAAGAAATTTCAACCGGAATTATAGATTAAAGTCAGCAGATTTACCTCCAGTGGCACTGATAACTGCGACATTTTAGCAAGTTTGTGTAAAATTTCGAATAAAGGCCGGGGCACTTGTGTTTGTGGTAAAGTATCATGCCGTTGTGGGTTGCTGCAGTACTGGATATGTCTGTGTGTCTAAAAATAGCTCACTCTTATTCCACATGCACTCCAGTAAGATCCCAGTTGTTCAAGCATACATATATATCTTTAGCTCTAACTCTCTAGCCAGAGAGACCTGTATCTTTGGTTAATTAAGTGGCTTTGAAGCAGGTGAAGTAAGCTTTAGAACACAACGTAAGATAGATATGGTTAGTGCAGATTTGGAAAAGAAATAAATTGGAAATTATATAACTTGCCGGTTTTAATGTAAGTCACTCCATCCGCGTCAGGGTAAGTGTCGCAAACTTCTGCCAGCAGGTGGCAGCTCTTGAGCGTTCTTTCCCAGGAAAATGCCTGGCAACTGCTTCCTTCATAGAAACACCATTCTTGGCATGCTGGAAAACCAAGTTCAATTTGAGAAGCTGGATTGCGAAAGCTAATTTCCTGAATGTTCAACTGATCCTACAACCTTTAAGGAACATTAAATTTGATGGTTTTAAACGATGTTGATGTTTGGAATTCTATTTTTAAGATAGAATAAAACACTTAGCTGTACGGGCCATAATAACTGTGTCAACAGATGAGAAAACAGACTATGGACGAACGCTTATTATTACACTTATCTGTCGCTTACCTGCCATGGAATAACCTTTGATACTTGTGTAAGCTTTTCCCGTACACCTTCCGAGATGGTGAGCCCGAACGACCAATTCTGAAAAAAAACGTACAACGATTGAAAATTATGAAAGAATAAAATTTGTATCAATGACTTTAACGGCACTATCAATCAATCTAAATAACATTATAGATTAGAATTCATTCGGTGTGCCTCGTCCTATCTTATATCACGGCATCTGCTTTGCAAATATGTACGTTCACATGGCACAACTAACTCCCTACTGGATGATAAAGGAACTAACTATTCAGATCTCACAAAATAACCTGCTCCCAGTATTTGTTATATCATATTATTCAATAATCATATAATTATTTCGATTTCTGCATCACCTGGTTCGCCATAAACCTCAATCTCAGCAAAATTCAAGCCGCCATCTTTGGACATGAGTTTCATGGTCACAGAGGTTGTGTTTTGGTTTCCATCAATATCAACGACATCCCATCCGTTGTCTGCTTCGGCAAAGTGTGTCAGAGAAGCCTGAAAAGAAAAAGATGAGTAATTATAACACTTTCCCTTAAATGTTGGCTGTCTAACCAGTTGAACTGCTAAAGGGCTGCCCCCAAGCCAAGTGCTCAGAAGTAACCTATTATACTAAACCAACTATCTTATAGTAATTATACTTTGACAATAGGGAAAATAAACATTTGACAGTTTTTTTGCACCATAATATTATCCATGCCTTTGAGGATGTATACCTTCATTGCCAGATCTGGAATCTCCTGGTCCGTGGTACACTATAATGTCATTCATCATCATGCCATATGTGTATATCAGATTGAGAGGCATGGATATTGGATATGCTCGTGTGTAAAATTTCTCACCTCCACTGTATATCCATTGGTCAACTCAATAAGAATATCCTTCGGAACAGTTGGGTTGTTGTTTCTTAAAATCCTCAAAGTGTGAACAAAATATGTCTGAGAAAGAAACATGATGCATGTATTATATTATTAGAATTTATGTAACTGGTCAAAAATGCAGTATGATATGATGAGATTTTATGACTTATTCATCAAACAAATATTTGAACACTTCGTAAATTCGCAAAAACACAGAAATTGACACAGGACAAAATATATCACGTATTGTACATGAAATGCAAGGTGTACTTATAATTAACTAAAACACTAACAATGGGGTATACACACATACTACTACTAGCTAAACTACTATATTTTGCGCCAAATTGTGGCCAGGGTTGGCAAAAAGGCAGCCGTAAACTGTTTTAGGCGTGGCATCTGCCTTAATCTGCCTTAAACTGCCGTAAACTGCCTTAAAGCTGTAAAAACCACCTTTTACTGCCTTAAATGCCTTTTACCCCAAATCGGCCTGAATTTTTTCTGTCCAAGAGCCCAAAAATTGGTGAATATGCCTTGTAATGATTAAAATGCAGAATATTTGTCAATATAAATATTATCAATCAACACTGCAGGTATGTTTTGCAATAATTAAGAAAAAGGAATATCTTAAATTTTTCGTTAAATCTCCACAATTCCAAGCAAAAATGTGGATTTTGACCTAAATTTGGGGTTTAAGGCAGTTTATGGCAGAAAAGTGCCTAAAACTAACTTGCCGATCTATGGCGACATGCTGTCAAGAGCTCTGCAGCAAAAAAAATTGTACTGTATATTACTTTATATGAATAAATTCTATTCTAGTTTTCGGCAAGGTGGTATTTACCGGTAAAAAATGCCTGGTAAAAACCACCTTGCTGTAAACTTGCCAATCCTGATTGTGGCGTTGGATTTACCTGTATGAAATTAATGCGGACCCACTCTCCAGGTGAGGCATAAGCAGGAGACCAAGAAGTCATCAAACTTTCGTCGTTTATAAAGAAACAAGTGTGGTCGTCACTCGCGGAAGAATCTTGGCAAAACGAGTCCGTAGCTATGTTGAACAGAAGATGTTCTGGAATGAATTAAGATGAAAATCATGAAATACTTCAAAGCTCATGTTTAAGTTTTTTAGAGATCATTAATTCCATTAATTCAATGCTAGGCCAGATATAAGAAGATGTTTTGTAAGTGTGTGCCAAATTTCATTTGTCTACGTATAAGGCCAGACTTAATTAGTCTTTCGCTTCTCTGATCTTCTTGAGGCACCATCCTAGTCCTCTTCCTGTCCTAATTAGCCTACCAAATGCAAAAACACAGGACTTTAAGCCCCAATCATCCATCCATCATTTCTAGCGTCGGTCCGTAGGGTGAAAAAAACAACTGTAATCTGAATTTTTTTAATGTCGTTAAATCGATATAATACAAATTGAAGATTAGCCCACTTTTTTTCCCCTTAGGCTGACAATCTGTTGGGTCGGTCGATCCGAGATGCTATTAATTAAATATGTCTGGCCTAAGTTCACCATTACTTTCCTATAGTAGGTGCAACAACCACCAAAATGACATATTCCCCACTCACCTTTTGGGAACTTCAGTGGCTTATAAAAACCCTGCGTATCTCTGTTGCCAATCCATAGTTCTTTGTGTACTTCTTCAGTGGGAGGGAAGAGGGAAGTCATCAGGTCTAAGTCATCTTGGTTGTCAATTTCCACCATCTTCCCTCCTCCAAATGCTAGCTTACAAGTACGTTCCGCTTCCGCTGCAGTTTGGTGCACGTCAAACAGGCTGTATTGTCTGGCTGTGAATAGAAAGGAGAATAAGAGTAAACAACTTCTTGGCTGAGATTGCTTTAGATCTATTGTAGCTGGTCCTGTTCATCTGTGATATGTCAAAAAACAATTACTGTAAAACAGGGTAAAGTTGGCAATCCCGAGTAAAGTTGGCAAGCTATTTTGACCCACTTAATAGAAGGAATGCCAACTTTTCCTCACTGACATGTATGGAAACTTTGCCAAAGGTATACCTGCGTCAGTGAGGAAAGTTGACGTTTCTTCCATTTAATGGGTCAAAATAGCATGTCACCTTAACCCAGGATAGCCAAGTTTACCGTGTTTTATGGTACAATGATGACGTGAAACTCCTGTGTGAGGTAAAAGTAACCAATAAAAGACGCTCTGCCAAAATCCTGCAAAATGAGATGATGGTGGTCCGCGACCCGTAAGACTTCAATTCATTCAATTTCAATTCAATACAATTTTTCAATTTCAATGGGTCAGACTTTGCAGAATGTCATATATCCCATGTTAGCTTATATCTTTGGAAGCTAACATCATATCTAAATTTTCAGAAAATTTTGGCTTCCAAAACAATAGCCCCAACAATACCTGTAAGTTGCCACCATGTTCAAATCCAGGGAGCGCCATAGCATCAACCTACACTATACTTCATGCATTAATTTTGTTGTTATGTCAATGTTGAGATAAGACATTCTATTTTATTTTGTACTATTCTATTTTTTTCTGTTATTATATCTAACAAATAGTCTTGTATGTACACTCACCTTCCTTCTTGATGACTTGAAATTCGCAAAACGACAAGACAGCATTGTCCTGTGGGATCATAATGAGTATGACGTTGGCCACAGATGGATTGTCGCATTTGAGTTGCAATTGCTGTCCTTCCTCGGGTGTGCCGATGTAGTGTTTGCAGACGAAAAAGGAGCTGAAATTATATCATAAAAAGATATAAAGACTATTTGAAATATGTTATTTTGTTATAACTTTACTATGTTGAAACTTAAATAAAGTTATGGACAGTGCTAGACTTTGTATCAATCTATTTTGTCAAAACTTATATTTGGTATGAAGTTTAATTCAGAGGGTCTGGCTCACATAAGAAGATAAGAAGAAGAAGAAGATAAAATTTTATTTAAAGTCGGTTGTGACAAGTACAACAAATAAAACACAAGCTAATTAGCTTTTTACCGACAGATAAAAATAACAGAAACAAGTTGATGAACAAAGAAGTTATTTACAAATGAGAAAATGAAAATGATAATTTCTTAAGTGTCAAATTAACATTACAAAAAAACATGCATCTTGCCAGATTGATCTTGCTGGAAAAATGCATGTAAGAGTCTAGAAAGAGGTATTTAACTGCATCTATTGCTATATATTCAGGTATTTCTTAGAATTCTGGAAAGCGAAAGCCAGTTTTTCTACATACAATCTCGATCAACATGGTTTACTCTTCTGCAACTATAACACTTCTCTGATTGGACGCACATCAATTACATGTTTTAAGGGCCGCAACTGGACATTGATAATTCCAATTGGTTGGGTTTATTAGACAGCTAAATAGGCAGTGTGATTGCCTGATTGATTATTGTTGATTGTGATTGATTGATGTTTGTGCAAAAATGAAAGAAACTTGATTCACTGACCTATATGTTAAAGAATTGGCCTCTTGGGTCAGAACCTGCATGTTACCATATGCCAGGTATACGATGAATTCATTCAATCTATGAGCTGAAAGTAAAAAGATAAAATATACATTTTAGAACCATAACTTTACTTTGCTTCATCTTGTTTTATGGAGATTTTCCACTTCTTTTTTAAATAACAGAATTTGACTTTTGTGTGGATCATGCATGATGGATTCCAGTCACAATATTTACATGTATCATCGTCTAACTTCAGCTGATGACATTTAACACTAAATGTAAGGCTGTTTAACAGGGTTCTTTTTCCTAATCCAGCACACAGCAAAAACTGATTATATTGTTTAAAACTACAACCTGCATGTTATCTTTGCCCCCTCTGAGAATTAATTGCATTGTTAAATAGATGAAAGATATGTCTTGATATGAAGATCATATAATGATATGACATGATATTATATAGATATACAACCTACCACAACAGTCTGCTCTGTTCTGGACGATGACTCCTTCAACCATAAATCCAAAACCAATGTCCACTGCCCACCAAGGGTTTGTCTGGAATCATGTATGAGCAAAATGCCTATTTAAAGGAGTACTCGCAAGCGACTTTGCTTGAAATGAAAGTTTGGATTGATAAAAGGGAGTTAAAGCATGTTGTAGGCTATAGGTATTACGTATATTTACTGCTTTCCAATTATAGAATGATGCATAATTATGCAGGTTATTTGTATTAAAATATTGTTTGTCTACATGCCTTATTCCTGGAAAGGTTTGTCTACCTAGTCTTATATATATATCACAAAAATCAGGGCACTTCTGAAACCATTCAAACGTGTACGATTTGCATCGGCGGGTCTTAAATGGAATGTTTAGCATGGATTCCGACCACTATCCAGTCGATTGAGGATGTTTAGCTTCAGTTATGGCTCGGCGAAGTAGGAAAAATGTTGTAGGAATCAGCCAGAAAGACTTCATCGGGCAAAATATCCGGATTAATCACAGGTATGTTTCGTAAAACTGGTGGGATCATCGGATTGGATACAGACGTGGACTCGGTCTTACCACTAGTCCAGTGTTGTCAATTGTCAAGATGATTTTACTCTTTTACGGACCTCAGAACACCACCCCCCATAGACAAAGAATAGGCTACAAAATGGCGGATGTTTCCGGAAGTAGTTTTAATGTGCGCGGGGACGCCAGAGACACTAACGCGGGCTACTGACCTGCTTGTCTGTGTGGATGCAACTGCCCTCCTCCATGAACCTGGCATTGAGGTTCCCATCCACTCCAAGAGAGGCTGGTCCAACGTGAATAGGGTGGTCTGAGCTCTGCAATGTGGGTCTACCTACTGCTACTGTGTTTACTGTAACAAACAAGCTACACTATATGGCTTGATTTCACCAACAGAACTAAAAAAATAATGTGCACAAGGCACTTTACAGATGATTTCATATTTGTAGACATAAGGACTGAATGTGAATTTTTTTCTGGGACATGTATTCTATAGGGAAAAATGACATCAGAAAACTTATGACATCACTTGTCCCCATAGGATACCATGTCCCAGAAAAAAATTAACATTTCGTCCTTTGGTCTACAAATATGAAATCATCTGTAAAGGGCATTCTGCACAACATCTAACTATCTGAAGTCCTGGTTATCTTGTTTAACTGTTGTTACTAATACATGACAGGGTATACAAAGGCAGCAACACATTGATGAAGCATGCAGTGGTGTTTTGTCCTAATTGCTGACCTGTTGTTGTTTTGGCAAATTCTCAGTGAGCTATAAATAGATCTGGGGTGGGGAATCCCCTCAATGACATCACAGGACTCCCTCTTTCCAGTTTTTCTTGGATGGTTTTCCTGGGTCCTAAAATGGTATTTAAATACAATGTGCACGTTCCCGTAAAGTTGATCAACACAATCTTAGGCAAGTGAAACCCTGTGTGCAAAGTTTGAATGAGATTATGCAGTATTTTTTCTCGAAATTTGTCCACAACATTCCAGAGAAAACCAGTAACAATAGGGCAGAATGCCGTGACCAGGTTTAAGATTAAAGCTGGTCTTAAATATTTTTTCTTACTAGGCAGTGGTGCCATTTTATTACTGAAATTGATCCTGGTTTTAATTTTTGGAACTGCTTAACCCAGGACCACGTTAGATCTGGCTTAACTCTGTCAGGTGGCTGAGGAAATGCGGTGTCATTGTCCGACTCATTGCTGGTCATACGTTGGTGCACAAAAGTAGGGAATAATTATAATGATTAAAGCTATAATGATTCGATCACTTGCAGGAATGTCAAGGATAAAATGTCTGTAAACTTGCATTTACTACAGAAGGTCTGGCATGGCTCCAGGGCAGAAATCACCAGTACTTCCTCGGATATATGACAACTTGGACGTCGAATTCAGTTGGAATGAATACTGAACTATAGTATAGATTATTCTTGAATTTTCTTACCTAGACTTTTGATGTAGGTGAATCCTCCACCCTCTGTATATTTTGGCCAGTCACAAATTGTATGGAGAGGGAAACAACCTTCTTTACTCAAGGAAAACCCTATACATCTGAAAATATAAATGAGGAGGATACTGAAAATGAGAAATACCTTATAGTCCTTGTACTTACTATAGCATGGTACCTCCAGAGCTCTCCAGAGAAACATGCATGTACTAGTTAAAATGACAGTAAGTAAATGTTACGATCGACGAAAGACAAGTGATTACAGAATAGGCCGTGATAGTGGAACTCTCCTTTTTCCAGCTCTCCTGTGTTGACGAGCAGAATAAAACTATTTCCGGGAACAAGCTGCCATTTTGTACCATTGCTGAGTCAGTGGAGCTGGCATTCCAGGCCCCAGGGCACTTTTAATCCATTGAAAACATTACAGATTTGCATTGCCGAGTCTTAAATGGAATGTTTAGCATGGATTGCCACCATATTCCAGTACTGTCAGGCTGATTAGACTTTGTTACGGACCTTAGAAACCCCGGCTCCATTGTAAATTCCCAGGCTGATGTTTCCGGAAATAGTTTTATTCTGCTCGTCAACACGGGAGAGCTGGAAAAAGGAGAGTTCCACTAACGCCCGCTATTGGACCGAAATGTCCCTTGTTGAGGTCATAAATTACTATAGGCTATATCCATGCATATCCATGTCATTCTATTCCTTACTCTATGACATAAGCAATAGTGAGGGCATATTATATACTTTCAATGCCATAAAAAAAAATCACCAACTGAGCATCAATGAGGTCTCAAGTTACTCAGTGACAAATTGACAGTTCATTTCAATGCACTGGACTGTTGATAGGGCCTGTTGTAGGGTGATTGGTGTCCACTAGCACCTGGATGTACACTGCCGGCTGAAAGTTCGGAAACAGTTTGCTGTTTGCCATTGAATTAGTGTTACACTTTTAAACAGCTTCTCGGTGCACAAATTTTTATTCGATCGTGTTGAAATTGACCTACGTTAGTGTGAAGAGGATTATGAGAAGTAAATCAGTGAAAATAACATTAAATTTTCAATGTTGCTCTTAAAAGTAGGGGTTTGTCAGAGGGAGTAAGCTATTGCCATTGTCATTGAATAGAATGTTGTGTACACTTGTTTTGACCCATCTGCATTTTCAGAGCAACAAAGGAAATTGAGTGCTATTTGATACAGAGAATGCCTGCACAATTCCACTTGCTATTATGATATATATGATCTTCTGATAGGATAATAATCTTTGCGCCCACAAGCAAATTTGTGTAACACTAATCTAATGGCAAGCGACATATAGTGTTTCGAAGCTTTTGACTGGGAGTAGAAGTACTGGTCATTCGTTGACTATGACTTTCGTCTGCTGTAACCGCTCACCTCTCGTCATGCTTGCATCTGTTGTAACAATGTATCGCCCGGAATGAAACTTTTGATCGGTCGACACGGGATTCTATGAAGCCGTCAGTGCAGACTCCAACACGATACCAGTAGTTATCCACAGAAACTGCAAAAATTATTGGATCATCTACAAAGTTGAATAAAGTATAAGTGGAAATTATTTGATTTTGCCAGCTATGGCTTTTTACGCCAAGTCCAAGCCCATTCAACCATAAATCGCGGCGGGTTGCATCCAAGGCAGTGTTCCATGACGGTGCATAACTGTCATTACACCATGTATACACAATACAGTACAAGAGAGATATCCTATTTACCCAATGGAAGGAATGGCAACCTGTTATATTCAAAAATGTTTTTTTTTAAATTCTCATTAATTAAATATTCATAATGACAAAAATACTGTAAATACTTGCACCCCCTGCCCCGGTCCTCCCTCCCCTCAAGAAGAAATGACCAAAAGTAAACAAAAACATTTACTGACATGGGCACTCGACGACATACTGAGGACACTTGCTGAAGTAATTCTCTTCGCACGACCACTGGCTCTTGTCCTCCTCAGGAGATATCTCATCCCCAGATGTCCTGTATGCTACGAAACTCATGAAGTCATCTTCCGGACCTGAAACACAAAGAGACACACTGTGATAAAGAAATTCATAATAGTAAGGGGTGCCCTGGTGACCATTATTATCTGGGGTGGGGTGCTTGAAGTTTTTTTGAAAACTTGCTCAGTTTTGGTGAAATAAATAAATTGTTTTTTGGCAGTCTTGAATGAATAATATCAGCAAAGGGTATTTCTTAAAACAAGGTGTTGCTTGATTTAGGGAATTAATATAATTATATTCGGGGACTTCACCCACTTGAAATAAATAAATTCTGCCACCATTACCATGAAAAAGTAGTTTCTCGCCCAAGGATGACCATAACGTGATATTAAATATTAATTACATAATGTGCAAGCGCTTTAAGTGGTGCTCATAGTTTTTGACTGATAGAGTAGTCTTCTGATTGATAGTAAGAACGTGTTAAGAAGAAGAGGAAGAAGGCTGCCTTATTTTCGTAGTTATATTAAATAGTATGTTAGGCCATGCACCAAACGTTTTTAGCAGCTCAACTTCTCTTACCCTAAGAATTTCATGCAAACTCGTTAGCACTCTGGAGGTCACTCTCTTTCACCAATCTCATTCAAATTTACTCTACATTTTCTGTAGGTTTTTAAATTTCGAGCAATCACTTTTGGTGCCCTTCTGTGATTGAAAAAATCACAAAGAAACAAAAATGGACTGGCTTCAATGGGTCAAAGGTCAGCCCTTCCTTTTTCTTCTTCTTCTCCTTAGTATATGCGTGACTGGTGTGCCTGCATGGGAAGTTCTGGGAACCATGCACTGTCTGTGCTGCTTAAAGTGCTTGCACGTTATTTTTTCATCTCAAGTTAAATTAGAGTTGAGTCTGCATGCTAAATTTGAATGCAATTGGTGTACAGGATGACCTGTATAGTGGTCACAAGATTTATATCTACTAAAAGTGCAGAGATTATATACTGCGATAATTGCAATGACTTACTAATTATCCACGCTGTTCCTTGTACGTTCCACACAGTAAAATGTGTCTCGATATTTTTGAACCAGTATTTTGAGCTCTTGAGGTCAGCCTGTCTCTTGTAGACTCCATTGAGCAGAGGTTTTCTGGTTGATCCTCTTACAAGCAAGGTGTCACATGCTCCTGTAAACAACACAAAAGAAGATTTGTAAAAAAACAAGAGCAGGTATACTGCCTCCATATCCCCATGCCCTACACATCTATATGTACCCATTTCCTTTTTTAGTCGTGCCAAATATTTCCACCAGGGGAGCAATTGTGCATATATACAGGTATGCATGTGGCGACACCAGTGGGTGGACTTTGTTTTTGAAAAAAAACATTGCTGCAGGCCAAAAGCACAGCAACCCAGATGAAAAATGTATTTTGGATGTGGAAATGGTTATGATATATATATAAATTATTGTAAGATTTGACAAGTTTTGGGGTGTCTTTGAACGTTGGGAAAGGGTGATCATTGTGCATGGTGTGGTGTTTGAGATATTTGATGGATGCCATGGAATGGAGACTAAATAGTCTGGGAGCCAAGAGCTCAAAAGTGCTTTATTTAAGGATTTGGCTCACCCCGAAAGAGGGATGGACAATCTATACATCGTTGGAATCGCGAGATTCCCTAGATTATGGAACTTGGGGATGCAGTTAAGAAAAGTGGTGCAATTTTTCACAAATCGGTTACCATGGCAACCAAGTCATACTATTTTTACGCTCATCATTGCACTTATAAAATGGATTTTTTAGGGATTTAGTCCATAGTTAGACTTCATCAAGCCAACCTGGCATGTACTACCTCAATTACTAATTTTGATGGTCATGTGACCTTTTTGGTCACATGACCATACAGACCACCATTTGAGGTCAAACCTCAGAAATAAGCATTTTTTCAAGAGTTCATACAGTATTTTTAACCGCTGTAGCTATAATAATGCCAGTATGTGGATAAATTTAGTCTCACTGGAAAGCCCTTGTTATAAGCTTCAATCTCACACAAAATTTATATACATATCTATGGAAACTGGTTGCCATGGCAACAAAGTTTGAAATGACACAAATTTGACTTGAAAATTGGAAAATCCATTTTTAGGGATTTACTCGACAGCCAGACTGCATTCAACCAAGCAGGCATGTACAACCATAATTAGGCATATTATTGGTCATGTGACCTTCTGGGTCACATTACCAAGGTGACCACAATTCAAGATCAAACCTGAGAAATTGACATTTTATTAAGATTTCATACAACATTTTCTACCACTGTAGCAACAATAATTGTGCAATATGTACAAATGTGGTCTTGATGGATAGCCCTTGTTATAAGCTTCAATCTCACACAAAATTTATATACATGTCCATGGAAACTGGTTACCATGGCAACAAAGTTCGAAATGACACAAATTTGACTTGAAAATTGGAAAATTCATTTTTAGGGATTTACTCGACAGCCAGACTGCATTCAACCAAGCAGGCTTGCACAACCATAATTAGGCATATTATTGGTCATGTGACCTTCTGGGTCACATGACCAAGGTGACCACAATTCAACGTCAAACCTGAGAAATTGACATTTTATTAAAATTTCATACAACATTTTCTACCACTGTAGCTACAATAATTGTGCAATATGTGCAAATGTGGTCTTGTTGGATAGCCCGTTTTATAGGGTTTCATTACTCATGTGATGTGTTTAAGTATCCATGGAAACTGGTTGCCATGGAAACAAAGTTCAAAATTACACAAATTTGACTTGAAAACTTGAAAATTCATTTTTTATGGACTTACTCCTCAGCCAGACATCATTCAAACATCTCGGTATGTACAACCATAATTATGCATGTTATTCGTCATGTGACCCTCTTGGTCACATGACCAGGGTGACCACAATTCAAGGTCAGACCTGAGAAATTAACATTTTTAAAAGATTTCGTACAACATTTTCAACCGCAGTAGCTGCAACAATTGCACAATATGCACAAATGTGGCCTTGTTGGATAGCCTATTTTATAGGACTTCATTGCACACTTAATGCATATAAGTATCCATGGAAACTGGTTGCCATGGAAACAAAGTTCAAAATTACACAAGTTTGACTTATAACAGGAAAATTCATCTTTTTAATGACTTACTCGACAGCCAGACTTCAAATAAAAACATAGGCTGCACGGCAGCATACCCTCGGCTTCTCAGCGGCTATTCTCCAGATAGTGGGATACATTGAGGTAGGATCCCACTGGGTGCTCTAATATCCTCATGAACATGAAATTCCAGTTGAAAAATTTCATTGAATGGCCAAGAACTGTGAACAAATTAATATAAATGTTTCCTGTCTGCCATTTTGTATTGGCGGGAATTCAAAATCCACATGCAATCAGCTTGCAGGATGGGTCCCCCCCCCCGTAAAAAAAAGGGGGAAACGGTTAAAATTTGGGCTAGGAGTCAAAAAGTGTGGCACAAGATCAAATGAACTGAAAATCAATGGTTAGCAATTAGCAAGACATTACATTGTACTGTAAAAGTGGTATAATTTGGTATAATCTGGATAATGAAATTCAGGCAAGTATTCCACTATGCCTATCGGTGGCCTGTGGCAAAATCTGTGCCTTTTTGTGAATGACCAATTTGAAAAATAAAATTTAAAAAAATGAAGTCAAGAAGATGACTGGTTTCGGTGACAATATTAAGAACAATATTATCCGGCATGGATTACCCACAGTAATTCGTCCCCTCTTCCAATAGCCATTTAAGAAAGTTGGTTTTTTATCAAACTTATTTTTGTCTGAGTGTAATATACAGTGGTGACAGATAGGAAAATAAAGCAACGCAGTGCACAATAGACAGGTAATGACCATTAAAAAGACAGCTAGAAATGGACAATAATTGAGATAAAGACAGTCAGAAAACGATCAGGACATGTAGGGGACTGTTTAGATAGATAGATAGATAGATAGATAGATAGACAGATAGATAGATAGATAGACAGATAGACAGATAGATAGATAGCAGTGGCGTATTTAGGGGGGGCCATGGTGCCATGGCCCCCCCCTCAAGCCAAAAATTAACATGGAAAAGATAGGAAGTGCCGCGGAGAGCCGCCTATTTGCCCCATGTTATGGCCCCCCCCCCTCAGGCCATTTCTAGATACGCCCCTGATAGATAGATAGACAGATAGATAGATAGGTAGATAGACAGATAGATAGATAGATTTTTGGTAGTTTGACCAATCCAATTATCAGTTTTGCTATTAAGATGTGTCATAATTCCTGCAGAAAAGATAAAATTACTATTTCATCTAAACTGCATAAAACTGAATTGCAATAAGGGTAGCTATTGTTTGAACAACAATTAGATATCTATCAGTTCAATAAATTTCTATCTGTAAATCTTATATCTAATCAAACAGTGTCATTGACTTTAGTTCTACATCATCTTGATCCTGGATCCATTTTAGAATGTAGCCATGTAAATTGTAAATTTGTTGGATGTTGTAACAATTTCAGTTAAATTACATTATCCTTGCAGACATTCCCCTTAAAGGGGTTAAAGGGGCTTCCTTAGTCCCCCTCCTCAGCTGTTTAACACCCATATCAAATGGCTATTGTCTGCTGTATCCCAATATTTTAATCACCTTATGCAATGCTATTATATAACCTGACAAAAGAATGGAGGGTGGCATACTTCACACACCTCAGAAGTGTGCCACTGTGATGAGGGGGTGGAGGTCCAATGAAACATCACTGAAAATCAATGGTTACCAAAAGATTAAACTTGAAATGATATATCTACTAGTTAAAATGAAATCTGGATCATGTGATTCGGGCAAGTAGGCCTATGGCTGATTTTGTGCTTTTGTAAAAAGAATAATTTGAGAAAAAAGAAGAATCTATCATCTATCTATCTATCTATCTATCTATCTATCTATATCTATTTATCTACCTACCTACCTATCTATCTTTCTATCTATCTATCTATCTATCTATCTATCTATCTATCTATCTATCTAAACTAGAAATAAGATTATGACTAACAGAAATAGTGGCATGTGCAAGGATGAAATTTGACACAGATGTGGCCTATATGTAGTTGTGCCTTAAGATGGTCTCATTGAGAGATATTCTATACTTTTTGAAAAAATGTATTACAATTTTTTATTTCTTTTTTTTTGGCTAAGACTCACAATTGCATGTATATGGATAAAGTTTGGTTCAAATATAATATATGGTCTAGTCGTGCCTTTTAAAAGGTCTGATGGAGAATATATAATTTTGAAATATTGAAAAAAAAAATAGTAATAATTTCTGGCCCAAGACTCAGTCACTATTGCATTTACATGGACAAAGTTTGTTACACATATGGCTTATATGGTCTATTTGTGCCTTTTCGTGGTCTGACTGGTAGATATTCTATATTTTGTAATATTGAGAAAAAATCTTTGAAATGATTTTTTTTTATTTCGGAGCCAAAACTTGCCTGACATCATTGCAAACTTGTGTAATTTGAACTTTGTTTCCATGGCAACCAGCTTCCATGGATAGTTATACGCATTTTAAAAGTGCGCAATGAAGCCCTATTAAATAGGCTATCCAACAAGGCCACATTTTTGCATATTGTGTAATTGTTAAAGCCATCGCGGTTGAAAATGTTGTACGAAATGTTTTAAAAATGTTCGTTTCTCAGGTCTGACCTTGAATTATGGTCACCCTGGTCATGTGACCGAGATGGTCACATTACGAATAACATGCATAATTATGATTGTACATGCCTCGATGGTTGAATGATGTCTGGCTGAGGAGTAAGTCCCTAAAAATGTATTTTCAAGTCTTCAAGACAAATTTGTGTAATTTTGAACTTTGTTTCCATGGCAACCAGTTTCCATGGATACTTAAACACATCAAATGAGTAATGAAACCCTATAAAATGGGCTATCCAACAAGACCACATTTGTACATATTGCACAGTTATTGTAGCTACAGTGGTAGAAAATGTTGTATGAAATCTTAATAAAATGTCAATTTCTCAGGGTTGACCTTGAATTGTGGTCACCTTGGTCATGTGACCCAGAAGGTCACATGACCAATAATATGCCTAATTATGGTTGTACATGCCTGCTTGGTTGAATGAAGTCTGGCTGTCGAGTAAATCCCTAAAAATATATTTTCCAATTTTCAAGTCAAATTTGTGTCATTTCAAACTTTGTTGCCTTGGCAACCAGTTTCCATGGATATGTATATAAATTTTGTGTGAGATTGAAGCTTATAACAAGGGCTATCCATCAAGACCACATTTGTACATATTGCACAGTTATTGTAGCTACAGTGGTAGAAAATGTTGTATGAAATCTTAATAAAATGTCAATTTCTCAGGGTTGACCTTGAATTGTGGTCACCTTGGTCATGTGACCCAGAAGGTCACATGACCAATAATATGCCTAATTATGGTTGTACATGCCTGCTTGGTTGAATGAAGTCTGGCTGTCGAGTAAATCCCTAAAAATATATTTTCCAATTTTCAAGTCAAATTTGTGTCATTTCAAACTTTGTTGCCTTGGCAACCAGTTTCCATGGATATGTATATAAATTTTGTGAGAGATTGAAGCTTATAACAAGGGCTTTCCAGTGAGACTAAATTTATTCACATACCGGCATTATTGTAGCTACAGCGGTTAAAAATACTGTATGAACTCTTGAAAAAATGCTTATTTCTGAGGTTTGACCTCAAATGGTGGTCAGTATGGTCATGTGACCAAAAAGGTCACATGACCATCAAAATTAGTAATTGAGGTAGTACATGCCAGGTTGGCT
Source organism: Platynereis dumerilii (assembly GCA_026936325.1). Taxonomy (NCBI): domain Eukaryota; kingdom Metazoa; phylum Annelida; class Polychaeta; order Phyllodocida; family Nereididae; genus Platynereis; species Platynereis dumerilii. The sequence goes on from JAPTHN010000020.1 coordinate 11,437,986, forward strand.
TGATGAAGTCTAACTATGGACTAAATCCCTAAAAAATGCATTTTACTAGTGCAATGATGAGTGTAAAAATATTATGACTTGGTTGCCATGGCAACTGATTTGTGAAAAATTGCACCACTTTTCTTAACTGCATCCCCAAGTTCCATAATCTTGAGAATCTTGCGATTCCGACCATGTATAGATTGTCCATCCCTCTTTCGGGGTGAGCCAACCGCCCATTTTTTCTCCTTGGCTCCCAGACTAAAAGTAAAATCCCCCATAGCAAAGCATGGGAGATAATTATAGTCATGACTTCCTTGCTGCTCGGATCATCTAGAACTATGTTGGATGGCAGTTTCAATCATCATTCATGCAACTGTCGACATGTCGTGTCTTCCTTCTTTCCTATATCAGCCAAACAGAGTAGCTACATAAATGCAGGCTGTAAAGCCCCAATCATCTATCCATTTACCTGACTTCCCATGCTAGCCAAAAAAATTACTCTTGGTTCCCACGTCTATCTAATTATTTGTGGTTCAGTGGTGTTCATTCTCTTCAACTCCAATCTCAGTAATCAGAAAATATTTTTAAACTCTGATTTCTCAATATAAATAATTGGTGTGTATACCAAAATTAACTTGCCTGAAACATTTTAAAATGCCTGTCATTAGTATTGTGAAATTTTCTTACCTTTTGTACTTGAAATGAATGAAAAATATATGAATATCCAAAGCAATATATTAGCACCAATTCTTCTGTGGTAGTTATCCATTGTTATCTGCGTATCATTTTAAAATTATTGCAACAATTGTTTCCATAATGAATATATTCACTGTGTATATTCTAGCCTGTGTTTATGTCTGTTTATAAAGTGAACCGAACTCTTTCAAGGATTCTTGAAATGGTCACACGGTTTAAAGTTATTAGCTGGACAATTTTTGAAAAGATGAAATTCGATACCATTTCATGATCAATCAATATTTCTCTGTATTGACACATTGGATAGGTGTTCCTGTCTCAGACAGGCTAAAATATCTTAATTGGGGCATTTTTATGAGCATATTACAGGGTTTCAGGTTTAAATCCAAGGTCATTTACAGCCTGTCACTGTGATATAGAAAAAATGAGGACTGTGAAAAATGCACTTTGTGACTCATGATAGCCGATGAAGCATCATCTTTTCTTCTTTCAACATGGGAAAAATAGAGGCTGTTTGATTAGTCATGATCAAGAGAAGGCCATTTGACTTGTCATATATAACTGATTTTTGAGTGAAAATCAGATGCATAATCCTTTCGTTTGACCGTCACCAGCAAGCGTCATAAGTCTCTTAAAATCAAATTAACATTGAAAGTATTGGGTATGATCAGGACTTGTAAATCATCTGCATGATGACACACGAAGAGCCATTTTTGCAGTGCAACAGTCCAGACTTTTTTTTCTATAACAAAGTGACAGACCGTAATTCATCAAAAAAATATCAAACTGTACAGTTTCAGCCGAAGTGGGAAACACTAAGTTGTTGGACAATTGACTTCGATGGTAAAACATCTTCCACATATAACTGGTGTTGTGTACCTTGATTCTCATCTGCCCAAATAAAAATTGGCAAATAAACTGTGTACCCAATGGGCACACAGCATAAGACGACCTTGCTTAGTCGTAGGGGGCTTATCTATTGTTATGTAGAAAGGTATGGTAGAAATCAATAATATATATTGTTTTATTGACACAAGAATATCAGTAATGATACATTTGTCAATGTTAGTATTGCGAGAAAACATTGGTTAGTAAAATGTGATAATATTTAATAGTATAAAAATTTTATAAGTATATATATATATATATATACAATAAAAATGATAACTTTCATAAAATAGGACATGTAGGTTATATTACTTAAGGTTCCAGCCACCGTTTACTTCCACTAATCAATCATGTTACATCTAATGAATAGTATATAACAATTTATACCTAGTTATCAAAAATATAAATATGTTTAAAAAGCGATTTTCCAGACAAACAACTAGGAATAATAAATAATAATACAGTGCATACATTCATCTTCAACATTGATATCATAATATCCCTGCCGGGTATAAGATGCAAAAATCATAGGTGACATGCTCACACCTGCAACAGCTAAAAACTCCTCCCCGATCAATGCCACTCACCTAAACTGTCCACCTATCCTTATTGATCTATCCTGTCCTTCTGATAACAGCAAATAACAGTGAAACAGCTTCCTTATTTACGTTTTCTGCCTCTACTGTTTTTCCCCACCAGGGGCGCATGCATCTCCATCGTAGTTCCGCTATTGCTCACGTTTAGGACTGGCGCCACTGTCTGCCTTCCCGCCAAAAACATCCATACACTTCACTCTCACCTTTCTCAAGCCCATTCCATCTGTCAATGTCTCAATGTCCATACACTTTTACCTATTTGCCTAATTCTATACATTTCCATCAATCCACATTTCCTTTCAACAGATCTTCTCCATTCCTTACGAGTCATGCCCTCAATTACAAGCTCAGCTGTAAGTACACTTGACTGTACCTTACACCAATACATATGGCAGTGCATTTGTAACTTCAATTCCTCTACCACCAATCTTTACTTATATTACACTTATTACTCAAATGCTATTTCAAGTGGTCAGCATGCAACACGGGGCCACATGCCCATGCAGGTAGAGGGGGAGAGGGTTAATTATTCCCCATTATAGTCCTGCTCCAAATCATGGGTAAATCTAGTCTGTCAATAATCATAGTGAACTAAAAATAATAGGCCTGTAACCACTTTAGAGACAAAGCATCAAAAAGCATTCACATCTATATAGTATATTCATATATAGTATATTCATAATATGTTGCCACAACCTGAACATTACTTTGAGATTTTTTTCACAAGGTAGTGACAATATTTCCGCAACGTTCAATGCTACTCACTAAATACTTCCAACACCGCACTAATTAGCCTTGCAGCTCCTCTCCTATAGCACTTCGAGCTTGTTTGGCCCTACTACCAGGCCTTGTGACTGTTTACTAATGAAATAGCTAAGGTGTAATGGTAGGGCTACACAATCTGTTGAAGTGTCTGATCTGTACTTCAGACTTTACGGAATTTCCCTCATGCTATCTATACAAGCCAGGTGTTTTCAAACGTTTGGCAGCCAGTGTATGAGTATAGCCAGTAATCCAAATCTGGATTTTGTCCAGTTAAACCAGTTTACCATAACTGTGAATGCCCATTGATCAACCTTATTCAACCAGTCCATTGGCATTTGTTGATGGTTGACTCGACCCCCTCCTTAATCACAATCCCAATCGTTTAATGATCTGTTTGGTATTGGCCAATCAACCGTGACAATCGATTTTTGTATTGACTTCTCAATAGTTCACAATTGACTTTTGATTTCACAGGGTTGCTTGGTTTTCCTTGTGAGTGTTCACTGATTTCAGGGCCAAACTGCTGTGCATGCTGTAAACATGATTTTGTGCATGCTTAAAGTGGATTCCAAGAATAAGGTTGGATAGGTGCAAGTGTAATGAAATGTATACCAGTTGAATCAAGTGAATACAGGTCAACTGGGAACCATGCCAAGTAGTAACCAAACCAACTCGTAATCATTTTTGATTTTTCCCAACCAACTCGTAACCATGGCATTTAGTAATCAACTGGCCATGGCCAACTCGTAACCAAAAAAAGAAAATAGTATACCAACTTGTAACCAGTGACTGTTGCCAACTGGTAACCAGGGAAAAGCAGAGCAAACCAACTCGTAACCAACTCATAACCAAATTGTATTCATAGTGTTGCAGCTCTTTTAACACTGTAATTCTGCATATTCGGAAGAAATTAGATATTCAGATGTTCATATCTGTATAGGTTGCAAAATAGTTAAGGGCACTATATCACAATACTAATCAGGCTTTGTCTCTTGTAGTTGATATACATACATGTGCTGTATAAATCATGCAGTGACTTATACATAAATCATGAAGATGAATTGTGGTGATTTCATTGCAACTTAATTACTATTTAGTGGCAGTTATCAAATCATTGCCTTAAATTGAAAGGGTAATTGGGTATCACTGGCTGATAATTGAATTTGGTTTATTGATGATGTTAAGCTGTTGCTTTGCAAATTTTAGGTATGCCAAAATTAGATTAATACAAACATTTTACTGTTTTGGAAAGACTCAAGGAATTTTATAGATGAAGTTCTTGCTGTCGTACCCTGTGGTGCCATACCAAAAGAATGAATGTTCATTAAAAAAAAATTGACTTTATCCATAAATAGAGAATTCATCAAATAATTCGTATAAGCAATTCAACTCAAATAACAAAACGATATATTGGAAAATCTCCAAGCTATCCAGCAGAAAATCAGAGTGTCATCATCATTACAGCGTGTTCTTTATTTGTCCCTTAACCCTGAACTGGCATGTCCAACTTTGTACTCATGTGGCCCTGCCATTCAAGAACACCATCGGATCGCATGTACACGACTTGTCTCTCCAGCCACCGTCTCCGAGTAGAAGCAGGGCGTTGGCCACGGACTCAATTAGGAGACCGCTTGTGTGAAGGAGGCAAAGTGCAAACAGAGCATCATGCCATGTGCTATGATATGTCCAGTAACTGAAAACTTAAGAACAACATACAGTCTACACAATAATGTTTTTGAATTTTTCTCTAAAGACTTTGCTCAGATTTCTCCATTTTGCTTTGACGTTTTACACTGTTTTGACCGTGCATAATTGTACATGTTTTTGTACTTCGGTCGGTGCGACAATAAATACCTTTTAATATCTACCTATTAAAAAACTTTGTAATGTTTCAAATTAATGTAACTGTTGCTTTTAGGAGCTGCTTTTAGCCACCATTGGGTTTCCCATGGAGGCTAAACTGATCGATCATCCATTTACAGTTTGTCACAAACTAATCGATCACTCGGTGGAGAATTAAACGGTATCAATCGAACACCAAAAAGCAATAATTTAGATTCAGGTTCTGGTGTCAATTATTCATCAACAGATCTATGGTAACTTATTGGTATCAACATGCAGCAACTTTATGGTATCACACTCATGATATCATCATATGAATGAAGATATCTTTGCCTGTTGAGGTGTTTAATTATTTGTAGATGGTAAATAACATCTCCAGCAAAACTATCTGCTTAAGATGGACAATCCAAATCCCATCTTGACTTCTACCATTCGCTGGGTGTTACAACACAATGTGAAAGAGTGTCATCAGTTTCTGTGCAAGTTCAGGAGTTCCTAAATAAATCTATTATTCATGTATTTCAGCTCCTTTGTGAATGTAAGATTCGAATGAGGTGGATCATTACAGTTGTGCGGTCTACAAGTTGACCGCTATTTGCTGCCACCTAGGGTGCAAAATTCCCGAGCTCCTGTGAGCGGTCAACAGAATTTCACTCTCTGGAAGAAACTAGGAAAGTGTGGAAGAAACCAGGATTGTTCCATCATTTAGTGATGGTCTAGTTCATTTCCAAAAACTCTGTGTCTAATCTGATCTGACTTTGGTTGGCTACAATTATAAGCAACAGCTTGTAAATACCAGAATAAATTGGCACTATTTTTATCATGGAGGATGTATACACTGTGGCTCACATATGATACCAATATAGAGTGGGCAACTTGCAGCATGGACAAGACATTTTGTAGAGTGTTACACAGCTTTTATGAAATTGTAAATTATTGTTGTCCTAGTAGTTAATAAATCTCCATAAAGTAACAGAATAAATACAAATGAGCATTTTTGATGTCACAATGTAAAAGCATTGGCTTTGTATGGACACGTGAATAAGTGAGAGAGCATTCTTTTTGGAAACTTTTTTGACCACAATTGAACATGCACAAAATCTCATAGGTAGATTGAATACCATCAAACTTCTGATGAGTAAAATCATCCCTTTCACAGGCAAAGCTTATGATAAAGTTTCAAAACTTTCTTTTCGTCTTATGATTTCCAAACATTTTCATTCAAATCAGTGGACTGGATCTTTGCCAGCAACCATGCTTGTGTGTTCTTTACAGTTTATATACTTTTGTTTGACAATTAATTACAAAATCCCCTAAACCTTCAAATCCAGGGGGGGGGGGGTTACTCACTATGTGTATATGGCACAATTGAAGTCACCTATAGACATTGGCCTATAATGGTACTTATACCACTGTTTGCTTTTTCTGGCCAGTCAGAAGGCAGGATTTCGCTCTGATATAATGCATATCACAGCTCATACACCTGACCATGATATTGCATGCTTGGCTGACTACAAGTTGACAAAATTGAAGGAAACACTGAAACAAAACTGACAAACAAAGGATTAAAACCGAACAACACTGCCAGAAAACAAGGAGGAAGATTGTATCACCCTTGTTTGTGACAATATAAAGCCCTCGGATATATTGCATATTGTCACAAACGAGGGCGTTATCTATTACATATAGAATTAAGAGTATTAAACTAGAAATGCAACCAAACTTCTGAGGACTGAACACTATGTTTAACCGTTTTTTAACCATGTTTTGCACACTACCTGTAGTGTCTCATGATCCTTGTTGAGGCAGAAATGTGTTGACTTCAAAATTGTATTGTTATTTAATGTGCACTCGAAATAAATATGCATAAAGAAAAATATTGATTTTTTTCCACTGTATCTAAATTTCATAGATCTATTCATAGCTATTCATGTAAATACTTTGATAAACATTAAGGAACTGGTTTGAAAATATGAAGCCATCTACATTTATTTCTTCAGAGGAATTCCTTGTCCCGTTTTGCTTGTCAACAGATGGCAGTAATGAAACCTTGGTAAATTTTTTTGGAATTTCCCAAGCGGACATATATCATTACTGTAAGCTGCAAAATTCATGTAAAAAACAATAGGGTTCCAATATAAGGTTCATCAATGTGCACATGTTCATAACTTTGGAGAGACCTTGCCCAATTGAGTGATGATGCCCAAAAGCCATATAAATAAATATCCATTGTCTTGGATTTTTTAACTAAAAGCAGGTTCGCTGCAACCAATTTTTAAATTACTGAGATCTCAATAAAATATTTATGGAGTTATCAGAATTTCAACAAATTCTGTGGACATCGGTCCTTCAGAGAAGTTTATAAATTATATAGAACGAAACGTTGCATTAAAATACAACAATGGTATTATGATATAACAATTAAAATTGATTATGCCTGTCGCGAGTCGCGACTGCAACAATTTTGGAGTCAATGACAGTCGTAATTCTGGTAAGCGGCCATTTACCTCCACAGTCCACGCAGACTTGTGCATATTGATCAATTTCTGAAGGGGGGGGGGAGGCTGTAACTATGCTTGGCGTGACAAACAGATGCTAGCAACTTTATCATTCCATAATGTACCTCCTGCTGTGAAAGTCATTTAACATTGCATGGCAGTCTGGATTTATTCATGAGTTTGCTAACATGGAGCTTATAATTTGAACTTCAGAGACTGTTTAATTCAGATCTTTGACATTTTGAAGTGGTGATCTGTTTGAATTCCATGGGATTTGTATTTGACCATTTGACCGCAATTTCCAAAACTGCGTAAATACCTTAAGGAGATCTCAGATTTTTAAACATAATCCGGATAACTCATGAGTGAGTTAGCATGGAGCTTATAAGAGCTCACATGTTGAAATTGAGGGACTGTTGAATACAGATATTTGTGATTTTAAAGAAGTGATTTGATTGAATTGCGTGGAATTTAGACTTGAACGGAATTTCAATAACTGCGTAAATACTTGATTGAGATTTCTGATGGTTGTTTCAAACATTAACCTGGATTTAAGTAACATGGACAATATAAGTTAAATGAAAGAATATTCCATCAAGAACTTAGTGAGTTTGAAGTAGACATTGCAGATGTAATGAAATTCTGTGGAATAAGGATTTGGTGAATTATCCGTCAAAGTATTCGATGTTCTGGATTAACTTATCTCTCCCAATGGAATTACATCGGATATCAAGTTGCTATCGGATATCAAGGAGGATATAAATACCTTATCAAGTCTTCCAAATATAAGTTCGAAGAACTTTCAGAGAATTTGAATTGTTGGATACAAAACTCTTTCTTATACGATTTGGCATGGGAATATCATTGCTGCAAAGAAAGAAGTTCAAAGTATTTTCAAATATTCTGTAATTGTGATTTTTGTAAGTGCTTCACGGAACACCGATTTTTTTCTTACCAGGAAAATTAATAGGAAAAAGTGAGTTTATAATTAACAGCAAAGGAAAGGATAACTGAGATTTAGAACATAATTGGAATTTGGATTGTACGGTTGTCGGAAGGAAATCAGTTACCATGGCGAATGTTTCATACGCGGATCCTCCAATGACTATCACTTCTCCTCCGACGTTGGCAAAAGCAAAATACAAGGATGCCATGAAATATATTGTAAGTATTATCAATAAGCAAGACAGGCAGAACTAAAATGTTAATTTTAAAGAAGAAGAAACTTGTGAAAAAGATTCTGGCATTTTGTTTAAATGAAGTAGACAGACAGACAGACAGACAGACAGACAGAAATATTTATTTGACATGAATATACAGTTACAATGAATAAAAAACATAATTATATTATTTTAATGTCAGGAGACATTCACTTTGCCATGAATATGGCACTACCATAAATGCCACCTATTAGAAAAAAGAAAAGAAAAACAAGATTACACTTTTAATTAATTGCCACAAGTTCATACATTATGTCAAATAAATTGAAAACAAAATTTTCTTAAAAAATAAGTGATGAAAGGTGAAATGATAAATGAAGGTGAAGGGGGATGAATGAAAGTGGTATGAGGGTCGATGGGATGAAATGAATTGGTCAGTAAATTATTATGAAAAAAATATATAGAATTTTATTGACATACAAAAGCATCAAACAGACACATATGTCATAATAAAATAATAAAAATAAAATATATGCAGATATATTATACAGTTATCGCACAGCACCGAGTGCAATATCAGTTTTTATGGCACCGAGGTGACTAATATTGCACGAGGGCGCAGCCCGAGTGCAATATTAGTCACCGAGGTGCCATAAAAACTGATATTGCACGAGGTGATGTGCAATAACTGTTATATCATATGGTTTTTTTTTTTTGGGAAATGCTAAGAAAAGGGCCGGAATTCTGATGTCAAAACTCTTTTTGTGTTTCTTTGACCTACATGTTTGAAATGTAGTATCAATAACTATTTCACTCACAAAAAATGTTTCACACTTTTGGCATCCATAGAAGATATATATGATGATCGGTCTTCTTTAATTTTCTTTTCCTCAAACTTTGTGGCAGGCTTAATTAAGACCTCTAAATTCAACAAAGTCACTGAAAAATGGGAGAAAAAAATTGTTTTTCGGCCATTTAATGCTTTTTTCTGATTAAACAAATAACATACACAGTACTAAAAGTTGATATCTACTTAGCCCTTTATAATTGGGCCACCATAATCATTTTTCTATCTATATCCATTGCTGTTCAGTGACTTTCTTTAACTATTTAAAACCAAGAAACGAAATTGTTGCTGCTGCAAGACTCAATTTGTGTTTCTTTTGAACCACATACTTAAAATGCATCTCACTAGAAATGGATGAATATTTCACTCACCAAAAAAAATGTCACACTGTAGGAATCCAAAAATGATGTACTTGATGATAGATTTAATTTTCGATTTTTTTGAAAAACTTTATAGCAGACTTTTGACGTCTAAACACATTAAAATCACCAAAAAATCGGCAAAAATGCCGTTTTTCGGCCATTTAATGCTTTATTCTGATAAAACAAATTACATAAGCAGTACAAAACGTTGATATCCGATTAGCCGTTTAATAGACGCATCTTTTGCCGTTAAAACCATCTTCCTATCTACTTCCGTTGCCGTGTGGTTGATTTTTTTAGTATAATTGAAAAACACACTCCTGTCGTCAGCTTGTGGCTGCAGCAGCATGAAAATATGGTGCTTCCTCTCAGGTCCGTCCTATCTTTACCATGTTAAAATGAGCGTGCAATAACATGCGTGCAATATCGTAGAATATTGCACGGCTGTCAGCCAATCAGAAGCGAGTATTCTGGCTAACCATATGATATTATACAATTATGGACTTCGGTTGAGGTCAATATCAGGTTTTACGGACCTGACCGGTGATATTCACCGAGGCCGAAGGCCGAGGTGAATATCACTAGGTCAGGTCCGTAAAACCTGATATTGACCGAAGCTGAAGTCCACAATTGATTTGTTCCATGATAATTTTTTTTTGTGGAAAATTTTTTTTTTCGAAAAAAAAAAATTTATTTTTCAGAAAAAAATTTTTTTGTGGAAATTTTCTTTTTTCGGATTTTTTTTTTTTTTTCAAATTTTTTTTTTTTCGGAAATTTTTTTTTTTCCGGAAATTTTTTTTTTTTTTCGGAAATTTTTTTTTTGACGGAAATATTTTTTTTTCGGAAAAACTTTTTTTTTCCGGAAATTTTTTTTCTTTTCTGAAAATTTTTTTTTTTGGAAATTTTTTTCCAGGGAGGTCAATAACAAATGTTATATTCACTGATCAGTGAATATAACATTTGTTATTGACCTGCCTGTCACACACCACTGCACACAGGTGAACATCACATTATGCAGGTGGGTTGTTGGCCAATCAGGGGGCTTGTTACATAGGGGTCATGGAACAAACAGCATTATGAAAAATAACAATTCCCAATCAATATAGTACAACATAAGACAAATAGAGTAAAATTCCTTCAAAAAATATCTTTCAATTGAGTCGAAAAAGTTGTGAAGATATATTTGATTGTTTGTGTCATTCTTACAGTTTGGTTTGATTTGAAGAACATACGCCACATTTAATATTTAATTAAAAGTTGTTGAATTTGTCAAGTATTCAGCTGAAGGCAGAATTACTGAACTATTGAACTGCTACAAAGACATGATATTGCGCGTACTACCGTGTAGGCCTATCGTGTTCTTCATCAACCGTAAATATGGCAAACAATTATCTAACTTGATTTATCACATGTTTGAAGTGCATTATCTGCTATTATTCTACCATTACAGCGAAACACTTTGATATAGAATTAAAGTGGACTGTGGCACTATGAAAATGGCACTTTGTGTGTCATCATGCTGATGATTTGTCATGATCAAACCCAATACTTTCAGTGTAAATTTGATTGAAGGAGACTTATCCCACTTGTTGGTGACAGCCAAACGAAAGGATTATGCATCTGATTTTCACTCTAAAATTTTTTATGAGACAGCAAATGGCTTACTCTTGATCATGACTAATCAAAAAGCCTCTATGTTTCCCATGTTGAAAGTAGAGAAGATGACACTTCATTGGCTATCATGAGTCACAAAGTGCCATTTTCACAGTGCCACAGTCCACTCTAATTCTATATCAAAGTGTTTCACTGTAAGAATAGAAACTGGACGTTTTCAAGACACTCCAATAGAGTACAGATATTGTCTTTTTTGTACCTTCAACAACATTGAATCTGAAATGCACTTTATCTTTCATTGTCCCTTTTATAATGATATTAGATTTGAGTTCTTCAACAAGATAAGACAAATTAATTTCTATTTTGACTAATTAAATGATGACAGAAAAATTGAATTCCTGATGAAAGATGATTGTATTAAAGAAACAGCTAATTTTATATGTAACGCTTTTGAAAAAAGACAAAATGCTTTGTATACATAGTTTAATTTACATAATTGTCGATATTTGCCAATAACAATACGATACTTGCAATTATATATATTTCGACCTCAAATTAGCAATATATGATATTTGTAAATATGTAAATATTGAAAATTAACATTTAAGAGTTTGAATTATATATCTAATAGTATAACTTGAACAAAGCTTATATTTTTTGGGATTGCTATTACATATTTGACTAATGTATATATGTTTATCAACAAATCATTTCAAATTTAATTCAAATTTGTATTATTCAACGAAAGTTCTTTTTTGATGTACTATTGTTTTGAAGTGAATTGTAAGCCCAAGAGGGCTGGGGGCTAGAATGTGAGCCCATTTCACGTTAATAAAGAATTTCTCTCTCTCTCTCTCTCTCTCTCTCTCTCTCTCTCTCTCTCTCTCTCTCTCTCTCTATTAACTATACAATCTCAATAAAAAGGTTTTATATGGAACCTTTAAGGGTTCTATAAGCTGGTATAGATAAGGAACCCTAAAGGTTAATTATTCAACTTTTAAAAAGGTTCCAAACAAAAGCAACACTCGGATAATCCAGCTGCACTGAACCCCCACAATGGAACCCCTTTCTCTCTAGTTGGGAGCATAGGGTCCTATCATAGGGCCTTCCCACCCAGTATTGAACCTTTTCAATTCAATTGAACCCTAAAATAATTTAGAACTTTTTTGGCTGTTGGTTCTTTATCATCAAGAACCTTTAGCATTTAAGAGTGTAGGATGAGTACACAGTGTCAGATCCAAAGCCGGTTGGTCCTGGAGAGGAGACTCGGCGCGCTCGATACAGCGATCGCCATTTTACTTTTGCGTGTGTGGTGTATAGTCAAGCATCGGCATGCCATTGGCCTGTCGGTGATGGCATTTTCTGTACTTGAGAAGTGAACTTCAACTACACTTGATAAATCAATACCCTTGAATGATTTATATTTGCCATTGTACCATAACTATACGCCTTTGCACTCTATTAGGTTTTATGAATGTTTTAAAAAGGTTAAAAAGCGGCGTGAAATTGATCGCATAATTGTTTTGTTTCTGTTGATTGTGACGAATGACATGTCAATTATTCAGTAAGGAGTCTGGAATTTCATTTTAAATCTATAAATCTCTATATGGTTATTCCTGAATTGGCTACATTGTCTCTATGTTTTGCCAGTCAATCAGTCATCATTGACCTGTCAATCGATATATAATTGTCAGTTGGTCATCATTTTTTAAATTTTTATTTATTTATAGATATATTTTAAAAGGGTTAATCACTCGGCAAAATAAGCATGCTGTTTTTCGGTACAATCATTAGTCCAATCACATCGATTTAATATCAGTTTGTTAGTTATTCGGACAGTTTGTCTGCCAGAGTCAGTTAGTCACTAACTTTCAGTAATTTAGTCCGCCATGCAGTAAGTCAGTTAAATAGTAAACTCTTCAGTCAGTCATGTCAGTTGACTACTAGCCAGTTCATCAGTCCGCCATTTAATCAACTTATACCATACCTATGACCCATCAGCCAATCAGAAGCCTGTATTTGGCTGGTATATATCATATATTCTTTGTTGTTCACTTATACGCCCATGGGAGTATATAGGATATATAAGCCTCATTGTTTAACAAAGCTCATAACACAAACAGCAAAACTGTACCAAACAGTGAATTACCAACAAAAGTTAAATAAAACAAAAGTATTATAAAAACCGAATGTCTGTGACAAATCTGTATATCCTTTGATTTGATTAGATATTAATGACAAAGGGGTCAACCATATAAGATCTCAGGGAGGGGGAGGAAGCGTGGAAATTTTTATTTGAAAATAAATAATTCCTTGTCTAGTTTTGGTGAGATAAATTGAAAAACCTTTTGAGTAGTCTTTAAATGTGGTGGAGGTATATCTTAACATGGTTTCGTTTGATTTAGAAACTAATATTTGAAGACGTCATCCAGTCAAAATAAATAGGCCCAATTACCCCTGCAGTTACCACGAAACCAATAATTTCCTGTCTATTAAAACTCCCCCCTAATCTGACGGTTGCCACCTAACAATCCAAATGCATATTATATATAAATATATATACATGTCTTCTTCTGATTTAAAAAATAAAGTGTGTCCACAATTATTTCTCTTGCCTACATTTTCCCCCTAATATATATGTTTTTCCAAATTCCCTCGCCTATTTTCTTACCAAAATTATTTGTTTCAATATAATTTTGTATGCACTTTTTTTTTTATCTTCCCCTCCCCCACTTATTTTTTTCTAAATATTATTTTTTTCTAACAAACATTTTCCAACTAAATTTTCTTGCCATTTTTTCCCAGATTTTTCTATTCACTTTATTTTTCTTTTTTTTCAGCATTGTTTTTCCCTAACACGTTTTCCTCATTTTCCCCTTTTTTTAATTTCATTTTATTCAAAGAATTTCATATCATCATGTAATTAAATTAATCCAACATGACAAACTGTTTCTAGCTGTTTTCATCTCTCTCAAATCCTTTTTGTTTTATTATCTTTTTTAAATCTCTTAGTTTTTGTTTTATTTTGTTTTGTTTGAGGTATAAGTCAGTTATATCCCTTGTTCTCGTGAATATGTGATAATCCTCGGCTAACGCCTCGGATATATCACATATTCCCTCAAACGCGGGATATAACTAGCACTTGTACGTTAGTTAGGCAGACAGTTTTTCAGTTTATGTGCAAGATCATACAGTTTTAGGTAGCACATGACAAAAATATTCTTGTGGACTATCATAAATTATAAGGAAAATGTTGAAACTCACTGACCAGTGAGGTTGTGATAGGTCGATCTATTTTCTATTTGCAAGTGTTTTTGCACGGAAAATATATGTCATAAGTGTAGTTCCATCTACAAACCCATTTTGACATATTTAAACTTCTGCTTGAATTGCTTCAATACATAACGTTTAACCTAATCCATCAACAAAGGTCCAACAAATATCTGTCTCAGTCTGCCGGGCATTGGACTCATCATCAAGCCAATTAGTCTGTCTGTTAATTAGCTAGTTTGACAGTCAGTTTGTCGATAAGTTTGTTCATCAGTTTATCAGTCAGTTAGGCAGTTAATCAGTTAGTCAGTCAGCCAGTCTTCAATCCGACATCGGGCTGTATTTATAGAGAAGAACAGTGTAGCTCAGTTAATCGTAAATGATCCACCAGTCCATCAATCATTCAATCAGTCAAATCAGTCAGTCATTATCAATCAGTCACTCAGCTATTTGGTCAGTTGGTCAGCCAAAAGTAATGAAGATCATTCCGGTCAGCAGAATTAATATTGTATTTCTGGATTAGGGACCGTTCAGAATTTATGACTGGGGGGGGTGTTAGTTTTGTTGGAACTTCCCGTCAATAATTGAGTTTCATGCGGATTTTTAGTACCCCACCCTTAGGTTTCACACGTATTTTTAGTACCCCCCCCCCTCGACATACAAAGCAATACACACATGTATTCTGTTATACATGGCCTTGCGAACAGATTCGCGTCATTTCGTGGACTTTTGCGGGTAAAAATGTCCAAATAAAATGAGTTTATGCGTGATTTTTAACATTTTTTCTTTGTTAAAATTTCTTACCCCCCTTGGAAGTGTTGTCAAAAATTAATACCCCCCTTGAAACACGTGTGAAAAGTTTGTACCCCCTCGGCCAAAACTCCCACCCCCCCCAATCATAAATTCTGAACGGTCCCTTATGGAAACTGCTTCACTATTTGTTTCTTCCGACAAATAATTGATGAAAAATGTCGCCTAAAAAGAAAATGTCAAGTGCTTCCCGTTCAATGTATGAATTATTAATGCACATCTCTGAGGCTGAATGGGCTTATGGATCTTTGCATTGGATTTTTAAGTGAGAGTCAAGATGAGCTCTACTTACTCTTATATTGAATCAAGAGACTTTTAAATAGTTTCATACGAACATATGATACAAAATGTAATGAATTATGCGGGTATAACAGATTCACAATACAAGAGAACCCGGCCGTTAGTATCCCATAATTGTCTCAGAAAGGAAATTCTTCTGTTGATCTTTTGATGAATTCTCTGAGCATTCTCTTTTGTGCACATAAAATATTACATTTTATGTTCCATAATGCCACGGTAGGTGAAATTACTTTAATAATTAAGGGGCTAGATGTGCCCCCAGAAATGAAAAGGGTAATGATGATTTCCCCCACTTTACCCTAATTTCTACCATTGAGGTGATATGCTGTCATCTGACAAAGAAAGACTCCAGCTATTAAAGAAATCCATATGTGATCGATCTTCCTACCAGGAAATTTTGTTATGTATATTTCTCATCAATAGAATCTAAATATGATTTGGGTGTAAACAGTTGTTGCTTGAACTTGACCTTGCTTATAAATACGCTTATTTCATCCAATCAATACTTTGTAATATGGGGTATTAATGACACGTTTTAACATTGTAATTTTTTTTTGGGGCACAGTGAGACACTTGTTTGGCATGGATGTTACTCAAAGTATCGCAGAACCTGTAAATGTTAGGAACCTGAAACTAGTGGACAATGTAATGCCCCTATCTCACGGCACTTTACGCATAACTTTTTATTTTATGTCTGTGGGATAGCTTAAGATGATTTCTAGGAAAAAAATTACTAACCCAGCGACACAACGATTATATAAAGATTATATAATCAATTAGAGGCATATCCCAGTGGAATAAGATCTTTTATCGGCCGAATAAGATCGTAAATCCACAGGGCAAGATCATATTCATGTGGGGCAAGATCTAAATGCCTGTGGGATGTCAAAAACCGTCGGTGGGTGGTCAAAAACCATTGGCGGGATGTAAAAAACTGTCGGCGAGGCTGCAGATGTCCCGCAGGGGCAGGACAAATGTTCCACAGGGGCAGGGGATGTCCTTATATCCCGCTGGAGATGTTTGTCACTCGTTTTCACTGAAAAAATGCCCGCCGGACATCCAAAAAATGAGAAAAATTTGGCTCTATCCCGGCGACTTGGAAAAAAAGTTTCGGCTTCTTAAATCTTTTTTGACATCCACGGCGGAGTTCTCTCCATTTCTAGGAACCCTGTGGGATCCAAAAAAAACGGTTGGTGGGTTGTGAAAAATCGTCAGTGGGATGCAACAAAATCACCCAAATTTCCAGGAAATACCATCCCGCCGACGCCAAAAGTGCTCCGCAACGTGCTGTGAGACTGAAGCATAATTTTATTATGACTTAACGCTTAATTATGGTATTACTTTCCAGGAAGAGCAATTGGCTCGATCAGATCTCCCCGACCATGTGAAAGCAGAAGTGGCTCCTATTCACACAAACGAAAATGAAGCGAAAGATCCATTGGAAGAGAGAAGAACGAAAAGGGCCGACAGGGAAAGACCTTGGCGGGACGGATTACCTCCCATATCTCCTGTCCCT
Source organism: Platynereis dumerilii (assembly GCA_026936325.1). Classification (NCBI taxonomy): domain Eukaryota; kingdom Metazoa; phylum Annelida; class Polychaeta; order Phyllodocida; family Nereididae; genus Platynereis; species Platynereis dumerilii. Next base: position 11,455,132 of record JAPTHN010000020.1, read on the forward strand.
AAAGATACTAAAATACGTAAGGACATTATTTCTTACCATTATAACTGAGAATTTTGGTTTTCTCTTTCAAGTAGAATAACCTCAGCACCAGTTAAAATTGTACGGTATGCATATTTTTATCGAACAATCTTGCAGGTCGATATACGTGTGACTTGCTGCACATTTTAGATACATTTCCTGATTCATCATGGACAAAATTTGATTTTGAAATGTAAAAAAAAGGGGATGGCAACACCATATAATTCTTAGTGTGTTAAGGAACACTATTTTGCAAGAACAATATCTGGTTGAAACATAGTAACTATATATCTTATTTTATTGTAGAAAACAACGAAAGAAAAACATGAAACATTTCTTTGAGCCTTCTGTTCCACAGCATCTGAATTAATTGTTTCTGAATTTCTCTTTGCAGAAGTCCACTATGAGACCTACCTGCCCAAAGACCAGTGGTTGCAGATGAAACCTATGATGTACACCCAGAACCCAAAATGGGGCCAGGCTTATGTTACAAAGTAAGGCTTCTGATGAAAACATGTTACAGATAATTTCACATTTGGAGACACTGAGCCTGAATATTTTTTTTTCTTAACAGGCTACTTAATTGTTACTAAAAGACATAAGATATTTCTTTATCTTGCTAATCATTAGTAATCGCCCAATGATTATAAAACAGAACATTTCCTTTGAGGATAATCTTTACCAAACGGATGTTAGAGCCATAACACCCACACCTCCACACATTAATTTGGCATTACTGATAATTCTGATGACAGGAACGTGAATATTGGCAGGTAAAGGTACTTGGCCACCAACAAAACAAATTGAAGCAATAAAGACATCTCAGATATCAAGAATTAATATTTTATCTCGATTGATCAATTTATCACGCCAAGACACATACACTCCTGGGCAAAAAAATGGACCTCAGTAGAATTTCACATTGTTTCCATGCACAACAACAAAGTTTCATTTCCTGTCAGTCAATCAATAGCACCATTATCTTTGTATGAAGTAGCTTTTCCCTTCGACTTTTGAAGTTAATCTAAGAGGACACAAGTTCAGTAACACATAGGAGCTGTGGAAAGCAATGAAATGTCTATGGGAAAATATGGACATTTTGGCTCAGAAAGTTGTGAAGGAGTGGTGGCAAAATACATTTTATTCTCAAAATGTCAAAATAAAAAGTTATTCCATGCTTAGACAATGTTGCAATTTATTGACTGACAGGAAATGAAGCTTTGTTGCTGGGTATTTCCCATAGAAATCAAAGCCTTTTGTAATGAAGGGAATTCTGGTAAGGTCCATTTTTTTGCCCAGGAGTGTAAGTTGACACATTTGTCAAGAGGGGAGCAGGGGCACAGTGAATCACAGGCATGGTGAATCAATGGACTTCTCAGGATGATGAATGGGCTGTTGCTACATTTTAAAAAGGTTTAATTACTTTAGTGACTTTCAAATATGTGTGAGAGAAATGTCTAATAATAATAATTTACAGGTTATTCAGCCTGGTTTAGACAATAGATTGATATATATAAACAAGTTCTTTGAAATTTTGAACAATTCAATTGTCTGGATTTGGCAACCTCTCTCTTTTTTTTTTTTGATCGGACACATATTAGATAATCATTGTCTGAGATCAAACAACCCTTTTTTTCAGTGCAGGAGGGTCCTACTGTACATAAATATTTATACTAATAGGTATTAGTACCGTCGTGGAGTTTATCTTTCTAACTACTGGCAAGTGTCAATATGTTTTCACGCAAGAGCGGTCAAGATCGACTGATATGGAAAACAGATCCAATTGCCTCCAGCAAAGATGTTGACTTATTATTAGGTGTCTGTGCTCTATAGGATATGCATTGGATATGGCACTCTCTTATAAATACACAGATTAAAATTTGGATTTCCTTCTAACATTAGATCCATTACCATTTCAGAACCATCAAAGGCCGACCGTTTAAACCAGAGACGGAGCAATGGTTATACGCGAACGACTACCGAATATGGATGTTGGAAAAAGGAGACGACGCTCCGGCTGGCCAAGAAGGAGGAGGAGGAGGATTCCCCATGGACATGGGAGGAGGAGGAGGAATGGGAGGTGGAATGGGGGCAGGAGGGATGGGTGGAGGTGGAATGGGAAGGTAAGATATGGATTGATAGATATGGAAAGATAGATCGTAAGATTATGGCACATATTGAGTAATCCATAAAAATAATGAGCTCTTAAACATTATTTTGAATAAGTAATAAGTATTGTATAAGCCTTCTTCTATTGATTTCAAACCACCTTTTAAACTGCAACCATAAAATTCATTTTTAGGTTTTGTCATGACACATGAGGTACTTGGAAGACTTTCTGGTCATATTTAATATTACTTACACATGGCCAAAACTGAAACATTCCGTTGTAGCCTACTACTACATTTGTAGATATGCTTTCTGATGATTCCATCAGTTATAAAAAAGAACGTCTTCCAATGTTTAATTAATTAAATTTTTAAACAATTTTCAGAGGAGGCCAAGGGATGACGGGAGGAAGAGGTGTTGGTCGGAGAATATCTGGAATGTCAAATGGCTCCGACAAACTCGCGCCTCTAAACGGCGGCTTCGGAAAGAACCGGAAAATGTCCAAGCGAGGCAGTATGGCACATGGGCATGGAGGGGACAAGTTTGCCAACATCGGACCCCATGCTGATTTATACGAGTAAGAATTCATTGTTGTGTATAAGGCACAATTTTAAAAATGTTTGCTCTCCAAGTGATTACTGCATCAGCAGAAGACAATATTGAGTCACTCAATACTGGATTTCTCTAATCATTTCTATATAAAACCGTTGTGTAGTAATTTTTCTTACACCAACTATTTTCCAGACAATACAGAGCTGCAGAAATACAGAGAGACCAACAGAAAAGGTTAGTAGCACAAAGATTAGAAGAAGCAAAACATATTTGAAGTACATGGCAGATTATAATTTAAAATTTGCAATTTTGCATGGTAATAAGGTCCACTATAAAGACCCTGACAATAGTTCCTCTTTGATGGGCGTATCTACTCTTCAGCCATTTCTGAAAATATATCAGATTGATACTGAGCTTTGCTCTGCTGATCTAAACCTTCTTTGAGTGACCTCATGATAACAATACAACTTGAAGGTACCAGACAGTAGCGGGCAGATTCGTCCGAGGCTGGATAACAAGATCCAAATTGCGGAAACTTCGAAAGCGAGCAACGATCAATCACGCGGAAACATGGGAGAAATTTATCAAGGAATATAAAGGACTTGTGACGCGGATTCAGAAGAGATATGGTGCCAAAAGTACATCTGCCCCCTTCAACATTGAGGAATGCAAGGATTTCATCAACAAGAAAGAACGTTAGTACCTCAAAAACATCAACTATTGAACTTTTGGAATATTGTTAATTGTGTGATACATATTGTATTAAATGGCATTAAGCATGCTTGCTTGGTTTTAGAAGTTATAGGCAAAAGTATTATGAAAGTACGTTAATGACAAAAAATGTGCATTAACAAAACAAAGTAATTAAGTCATATACTTATGAAGGCCATTTAGGACCAAAAGGGTAAAATCACAGAAATTTATGAGAGAATTATAGAAATATGTTAGGTATTCCAAATAGGGGATAATATCAGAAATTGTTTTGATAAAACCGCCGCCATTTTTGTAAAATCTAAGAATTTTCAAGATTTTTTCTTATTGCCTTTTCAAAGTTGTTTGATCAATCAGTTCAGTGACGTATCCCTTCTTTAATAGTAATCCAGTGAGTGCTATCATAATGTGGTAGACTTGCTATATTTCCTGATATTCTACATTTTATTTTCCAGGTTATGAAAAAGTATTCAGCGAACTAGAAGTGGCCAACAAACTTCCCCGGGCTAATCTCAAGAATTTCTTTGACGGGTGCGGATTGACGCCCTCGGACAAGGAGGTCAATCTGGCATTCCAGGCTGTGTACAGAGGTAAGAAAATAGATGGATAGATAGATAGATAGATGGATGGATAGATGGATAGAGAGAATAGTGTGAGTGATGAATAAAAAGATTATTGGATTTTAATTGGTTAAAGTTTTTATGGCATACCTCAAGGTTCTTCACTTTAAATGATAACCGTATTGAAATATATTGTCCTTTTCTTAATTGCATCCACGGGTTAACCAATTATCATATTTGAGTTTTTAACAGCCTTTATATACTTTACTTTTTTTTGTACCACAAGGCAACGTTTTGGAACTGATGACTAGGTACTATCATTGAAATCTCAAAATCACATTTCCAGCTATGACTGAGCTTGTTCATGTAAATGTGCTATAATCTGTTGCCATCTTTTGGCCTACTGGTAGTATAGTATGAAAGTAACCTGGGAGTAGTTACTCCAAAAGTATAATAATCAACTGATGTGAAAATTAATTTACTTGGTTTCAGGATGTGGTGCGAAAGCTGAGGTAGTCTTCGTCTGCGATTGTTCAAGCAGTCTTGGCGATGACAACTACAGAATTCAGGTGAATTTCTCTGATAATGTAGTTCTCAAGTAAGAATGACCCTTTCTATATCATAATATTATTGGTATGCCCTAATAATTAGTGCTGGATCGCTTAATCAATATATCGCGATATATCGGTTCACAGACTTATCGTGATAATCGTTTCACATATTATCGTGACATCACGATAACTGCATATGACAAAAGTTGTTGTTTTTCGTGAAATTTGACAAATTTTTGGGCAACAAATTACAATTTTTGTAGCAAGAAATATACTTTTTGACAGCATTTTTGTCACAAACGTTGCATTTTGCATGATTGATGCTGCTCAATTATCGCGATAAATATCTTATATCATTACAAATTTATTGTGATATTATTGTATCGTAACAAATTGAACCATGTCCAGCCCTATGCCCTGTATAATTTTTACTAGAGGTGTCATTCTGCTACTTTAATATAAAACCAGAAGGATGAAGGCATAGGCTAATATGTATTTTAAAATATTTTATTGCCAACAGGTGGATTTTGTGACTGAGGTGGTCGGCCACTTACACATAGGGGAGGACAATGTGAGGATGGGGTACGTTCCGTACAACACGGACGTCTTCGAAAGTTTTCCACTGGACACCTACTACACCAGAGAGGACCTTATAGTCGGAATAGGTTGGCGAATTACATGTTTTTGTTAATTTGAAATAGTACATATATGTATATATCCGTTACCATTTTTTCAGAAGTTTGTTACGAAGGTTTGCCACTGGTTAATCACTTGTTATATGAACAGTTCAACACAAATAAGTCCTCCTTTAAATGAACTTGATTATCTCAAAGATTCCTTCTCTGATTTTTAGGAAAGTTGGCTGAATTCTAGGCCTATATATCGACCCTAAATTTGTGTAATTGTAGCGTAGTGGTATTATTACTGGCTGAGCCAGCAGCCTTCGAGTGAGCCTACCCGTTTTCAAAAATCTGTGGCTTTTCCAATGGATATGCACAGTGTCACCAAGCGGGGGAGCCACCAGCTGGGGCATATTTCATCGAGTGAGTTGAGAAAATGTGTTTCTCAATCATATTTAGTAGACAATTGAGGACTTATTTTGTAACATTTTCACAGTTTAGGTTCTTTGGGTGGCACTAGAAATATGTTCAGTGGAGATAGAGCATCTTTTGAATTTTTTTTTTTGGAAAAGCTAAAACCTAAAATATTTGAAAAGAGGGGTATGTGCACTCAGGGTCTGCTGGCTCAGACAAAAATGAAGCAATCATGCTACAATTACACAGACACAATGTCAGTATGCAAGCCTCCAAATCGGGAAAAAGGTTTTTGAGATATTCAAGTTTTCGTAAAGAGGACTTACTTTTTGTTGAACTGTTTATATTAAACAAATAAATTGGTTCTGCAGTCATTCAAAATGTGTAATAAGGTTGTCTTGGTGGATATACTGTAAAACCAGCTCCCCTTATGTTTATGGCAGTTACCGTCAAAACAACAGTACCTGCAGTAAAAATAACAGTTTTCTGCCAAAAATTTAAATAGCAATTTTTTTGTATTCATTTTGGCAGCTGCCGTTTTAAGAGACACATCATCCCAAGTCATACCATGACAATATGGCCCATAACCTTTGCTAATTCATGAATACTTAATTAACTGACCCAGTTTTGGCTCAGCTAATCAGGGATTGCTACATCACAGTTTGAAATTGTTGCTTCTGTTTCACACAGTTACAAATGGAGAAATTGTGTATTGTTCAAAGGTGCTATCACAGTTCCGAAAATTCCATTGAATTATGTATTTTCACAGTTCTGAAATGAAACTGTTTGAAAGTTTGCTTGTTATACACTGTTTTTCTTAGTTGCCAGTAATCCTCTAAGTGTCCATAATCGGACTAAATCTGCCTGCAAAATGCTTATGACCTAAATAAGCGGCCAATCACAGAAGAGGTTGGAAATAGCAGAAAGCCCTGTCCATTTTAGCAGGGCTTGCGTGGGGAGGATGAAGAGACACAGCTTGTCTTACAGTGAGGTGCAAATTTAATCAGCATGCAGGAGAGTCAGAAACAATCCAATTTAATCATATATGTTATCCTTGCTATACCATCATTCATTAATGGGGTTTATAGAAAGTATTTTATTGCGGTACTGCTTTCTTGATCCATGATTTATTTTTTCGTTTTGTTATCAGAAAAAGTGAAATACCGGAAAGGAATCACTCGAACGGATCTTGCCCTGAAGAAGATGAGGGAAATTTTCAAAGTAAGTTTCGTCACATATTTTTCATTGTACGTCTTTAGCAGTATCATCTGGTCCGTTGTCCCGCTACTAGAAACTGTTGAAAATCTAATAAAGTAATATTTTGTTGTTTAAAAATTTAAAACATTCTGTTAGTTTTAAAAATGTTATCCAAGTTTAATTACACAAGTTACAATCACCATAGGAAAATGGCGTCAATTGATCTGCTCCCGCCTTCTCACGCTTGACGCGAGATTTGCTTGTAACCCTCTGGTGTTTATATACGAAACAGTATTTTTAAACTATAAGAAACTGTTAGAATCTAGTAAAGTGATATTTGGTATTTTTAGGCATCCAGACCTGATGTTGCGAAAGTGGGGATCCTAATCACGGATGGCGGATCCTACGCCAGCTATGCGACTGAGAAGCAAGCAGAGTTGTGCAGGAAGGAGAACATTGATGTTTATTGTGTTGGTGAGTGATGTTTATATTTTCTTAAGAAGTCTTATCCTTTGATTTGCCTGGCAAAGAAAGAAATATATGAAACAAACTCGTAGGATAAGATAGGACAGCAGACAATCCCAAACATGGTTTGTGAATACAAAACTTTGGCCACCAAGGAATGGATTGGAATTATTCTCTGAAATGAAAGTAATGCTTTCATTCTTCTAGAAGAACATATTTGAAGCTCACTTGATCCTTATTTCTTTTAAGAAGTAGGAAGTGTAACCAACAAACAAAATGATGATTTATTCGGGGCCCAATTTTAGCATTTCATTTATTATTTGTAAAGTTTGCTGAAACAATATGAATATATATATAACTAGATTTACCCATGATTTGGGGCAGGACTATAATGGGGAATAATTAACCGCCCATCCTCTACCTGCATGGGCATCTGGCCCCGTGTTGCATGCTGACCATTTGAAATAGCATTTGAGTAATAATTGTAAGATAAGTAAAGAGTGGTGGTAGAGGAAGTGAAGTTACAAATGCATCTTTTTGGCGGGAAGGCAGACGGTGGCGCCAGTCCTAGACGTGAGCAATAGCGGAACTACGATGGAGATGCATGCGCCCCTGGTGGGGAAAAACAGTAGAGGCAGAAAACATAAATAAGGGAGCTGTTTCACTGTTATTTGCTGTTATCAGAAGGGGAGGATAGAGCAATAAGGATAGGTGGACAGTTTAGGTGAGTGGCATTGGTCGGGGAGGAGTTTTTAGCTGTTGCAGGAGTGAGCATGTCACCCATGATTTTTGCATCTTATACCCGGCAGGGATTGTTTGCAACTTTCAGGTGTTGGTAAAGGAGTGGAGAGAAGAGAATTGTTCTCAGTTGCTACAGACAAGGAACATGTTTACTTTGTGGAGAATTATTACAAACTATCGAACATCAGGGCTCAGCTGATGAAGAAGGCGTGTTTCAGTAAGTTACTGCAGTTACTATGTGCATATTTTTCAATGTGAGCGCTAAAAGAATGTTCAACAACTGAATCAGTCTATCATTGAAAAATGTAAAAGGATTGGTAAATCGACTGGTTAATATAAAAATACATTTTTCAAGAATTAGTAAAGGTTATTCACCACGGGAGAGAGAATATGTGATTTATCACCGAGGCCTTTAGGCCGAGGTGTGATAAACACATATTCCTGATCCCATGGTGAATAACTGGCTTATACCATGAGACAGACTCTCAAACAGTCAAACATGAGAGGATTACTGGACAACAAAGAATATGGGAATTATTCCCCTGAAATACTGTTATATAATGTGATTGGCTGACAGAGGTGTCGAATGGTATAAATTGGTTTCTATTACGGCAAGGACATTTTTTACGCAAAAAGAGTGGACTATTGCCGTGAAAAAATGGCACTCATGAGTCATGATAGCTGATGAAGTGTCACCTCCTCTGCATTCAACATAAGAAACATAGAGGCTGTTTGATTAGTCATGATCAAGAGAAAGCCATCCGACTTCTCATAACTGATTTTAGAGTGAAAATCAGATGCATAATCCTTTCGTTTGCCTGTCACCAACAAGCGGGATTACTCTCTCAAATCAAATTAACATTGAAAGTATTGGGTATGATCATGGCAAATCATCAACAAACGAAGTGCCATTTTCACAGTGCAGCAGTCCACTCTTTTTGCATATCAATTTCCAGGACAAAAAGGCACTCTGGACTTCCTGCCACACAAGGGTACCACAAGAAAGAGGTCAATGAATCTATGGTATAATTATCATTGACTAAAGCTAAAATATTTTATTCATATATCACATGTATTTTCCTACAACCTCTAACCTATAAGTCATTGACGTATATTTATTGTCCTTTTTATAATTCATAAGTTATACAATAATCAATGTACTTATTACCAATTGTGAGCTGTGTTATTTAACAACCAAATTGATTGTCCTCGTGAGCTGAAGTGTGGCAATTAAAGTAATCAACAAAGAGCTATATAACATTCTATCCTATAGAGGTTAACAGATAATTTTTAGGCCTGAAGAATGTATAGACCAAATTGTCATTTAAGTATCCTACTATACTCTGCACTAAGTATGTGGCACAGTGCACCATTCTTAGACATTTCCTTGTCCTCACCTAGCCCTGAGACCCCCCTGCGTGTAGCGCAGGGTTCATGAATCACTACATAGTAAAAACTTGAGATTTCAGCATACCCTTGAGGAGAATCAGAATGGTGTCATTGTTGTGGCTCTATTGATCATTGCGATTATCTCACAATAATCTTCATGCATTTCGCTGCTGATAGCACATCATTTCAGCCCAGAATGTCCTCACATACACTGTGGACAACAGTTTAAAATTTTCTAAGCCCCGTAAAAACTGTCTCCTCAAGAAAATAAAATGGCTGCTCAACAGTGATTGGTCTAAACAGAGCAGCAGCACTGTTATGATGTCATAAACACTGGTGACGTCACAATCTCTGGTGATGTCATAGCGATTGTGTAAACAATCATGTTGTGACATCACCATGCAGCTGTCACTCTCTCTTAGCCAATCAGGGCGCAGTTTCATTACAATGTATAAGAAAAAAATATTAAGCTGAACTTCAATGCCTTTGTATTGACGGTGTTCGTGTTCTCACAAAACTTAAAATATGTGCTATCAGCAGCAAAAAGTGTCTAGTTTTGATGCACCAACACTCAATATCAGTAATTCATGGAAAACTTAGCTACAGCCATTCTCCTAAACCATTGTTAAAAATCTCAAGTTTTTCCAATGTAGCGACCCATGACCCACGTGCTAGCACACGTGGGTCCCAGGGCTAGTCCTCACCAGGGTCTGCAGTCTGCAGTCTGCACACCATTCATTGATGATTTTGAGTTACAAATGGACCCATTGTATATATTGTCTACAATTGGCCAGCTCAAGTTTCCTCCCACAAAAAAACAACAACACCATAAGTGGGTGCCTGATTGGTTGGTGATAGCAATCTATGTACAGTACATAGATTTAGGATGACTCACATTCGGAACGTTACGAGAACGACTCCCCCAATTGGTTTGCAGATTAGTGTGGCTAGCACAACTTTGTTACCTTTGATGAATTAAGTTTAGATTCAGACACTTTAGAACTTCTATTGAGAGAGTTGTGAACAAAATGGCCACCTTTACATTGTCTTTGAAATGGTGTAAATGTAGGGGGAGCTGTGATTGAATGCGGCTCCCCTGGTGGCAGAGTATATCTGAAGCCAAGAGTTGTAAACCGCATACTTCCTAGACTTTGCCAGCTGATTAATTTGATTTGATTGATTCAGTTTCAGACTTCGTTGTATTCATAAGTTGGATTACAAATCATCAAATTTACAATACAATATGTCATGAACCAATATTTAGATAAACCCTTTTTCTCTCCTTTCCAGTCAACTGCAGATACTGCCAACTTCTTGCCCCGGATGAATTGAAAGAAGAACAACAGAACAGAGGTCTGTACAAAGAAGAAGTGATGGAGATATTGTGGATGATCTACCCCCCTCCTGCGACCGGGTTCGACCCTGTGAGGCGGTCTCAGTGGATGAGGATACCCCGGAGAGAGGGTCAGGATGGATTGAGTCTGATCGGTTCGTTGACTCACTTTGACTTACTATATAACTAAATTATTAAGTTCAATAAACCCAAAATGCTCTCTTTTCCACAGCATGTATACTACCATAATATGTTTGGAAAAGAGTGCATTTCCTTGGCATACCATTCCATAAATTCAATATTATAATCCCTCAATTAACATCATATAAGTTATCAATTGTCAAAGTCATAATAAAAAACTGTAAAATGGAAAAGAGTGCATTTCCTTGGCATACCATTCCATAAATTCAATATTATAATCTCTCAATTAACATCATATAAGTTATCAATTGTCAAAGTCATAATAAAAACCCATATTAACATAACATACAGTATTACAGAGCACAGGTAAAAGTGGAGAAGTGTAAAATCCATAAAAAAATGTAGAATGTAATTTTTTAATCACCAGGGGTGTGGAGATTTGCAGTACTGCTGGTGTCCTCTGTTGTTGCTATTCCATCACTAGTCACGTTAGTTCCTATATATATGCAAAACAGTTCTTGGAAATTTCCGGTATTTGAAACAATCGTTCTGGAAGTGATTTAAAAAAAAAAAGACTTGTTTTAAGAAAATTTCTTTGGACTAAACTTATTACTGATTATGCATACTAACAATCCAATATTTTATTTTTACTTTTTCTTTTCCTTATTCAGAGGATGATAATGACGACTCGGAATTCAAAACTTGCTTGAAGTTTGTGATCAAATCGAAGTTGGAAAAAGACGGTATTATCTTGAAAGCGGATGAAAATGGTGACATCGCAGAGGTCAATAAGTGGGAAAACTCACTCGCTTTCATCCCGGAGGTGACGGAGGTCAAGAGTGCGAAGAAGAAAGGAGCAAAAAAGAAATAATACTAGATTATCAACTTGTGTTAACCATTGTATATATTGATAACCGTGTAATTTCTGCAGATTAGTGATTATAATTTGTATCTGGGCAAAATTGGAAGAAAATTGTTCATTTGTATAAAATTATATACACACAACTCACTGATGTTATGAATTTTACAATTTGTGAGATAAATAGAATTGCCATCTTTATAAAAGAAGTAGATTCATGTGTCCTGCAAAGACAACTTCATCAATTTGAAAATTTAGTTATATTATTATATATTACAACTGCTGTTATTTTTGTAACAGTTATGGGCCTGTACGATTGCTTTAAATAAACTTGCCATTTTTAATTGAATATTTTCTGAATATCTTATGCATGTAGAGACATTGAGAGTACCTGCAAACGATGAATTGTTTTGTCATATTTATTTGTATTAGCATTCTCATCAGTTGTGATCGGTAGTGATCGCCTGCGTGACTGTTTCTAGTTGTTTTCATAAACTTAAATGATTGAAAATGAGACAATGAAATGTTTAGTATTATCTGAAAATTGTTATTGATGTACACTGTGGATGTTAATTTTAAATATGATTATGTACATATGGCTATATCAGTATGGAAATTTCATGTGTTTCTAACTTTGCATAAAAAATATTGTAATGAAATGGAATTGAAGAGTGAAAAAACATGTTGAATCATCAGGAAATATTTGTTACTGCACTGTCAAAGATAAATACTTTTAATCCAATTATTTGTTGTCTTTCATTGAACTCGATATACCCTTTTAATTCTGATATTTGACACAGCTTATCATTTACAAAACCCGTGTGCACCCTTTGTATTAAAGCAGTGGAGCATTGGCTCACCGGCATCTGCAAAATCCCTACCCCACAACCACACATATATGGAATTCACAGTTGTTGTATAATCTATTAATAGATCGTGGCGGCAACCTCGTTATCAGATAGCGTCACTTGTATGCGCACGCGCACTAAGTAATAAACTCCATCTTGATCACAACGATGTCTTTGCCTTTGTCTGGACTGGATTAACCTTATAATATGGTGGCAGCGTGGATAGATTCGAGCTTCCTTAGCTCCGTAGGATAAACGAATCCTGTTGAATCGAATGAACCGTCGTTTGTGTGGTGTCAGTCCAGTTAACAGTGTGAAAAGTGCCGAAGTTCCCGTCGATGTCAATGGTCGAGTTTTGGAATGGGCGCTAACCACGTGCGTTGAGATGTGCGCTCCGGAAAACTCCAGAAATCAGTGAATAACAAGTCGGAAATAACTCCAGACCAAGTTCAGAGGATGCTACGAGTCCTCGTGAATGTACGGACCTTCGTTTGTGAGAGTGACATTCTCGTATCTACGTGGGAAGCAGCGAAATTCCGATCGATGTCAAGAATCGAGTTCTGAATGTTCGCCACGTGCGTTGAGAAGTCGTCAATGCTCTCGGAAAATTCCAAGAAATCGGAAAATAACGGTCAGTAAACTTCATAAATAGCTCCTGTCGATGCTACAAGTCGTTGTGAAGGTACGAACTGTCAGTTGTGTGATGACATTCACGTTTACAGTGTGGAAAGTGGCGAATTTCCGATCGATGTCAACAATCGAGTTTTGAATGGTAGCCGACCACGTGTTTTGAATGGGCGACGACGATCTCTAAAAATCTCCAGAAAATCGTGATTACACTTCAGTCAGTCATGGCAACGTTTCAAATACCTCCTCCAGAGCCGTTTAACTTTGATGCAAAGGATTGGAAAGCCTGGATTACTCGTTTTGAACGTTTTCGTATGGCTTCCAAAATCCCAGACGAACCGGCTGATCCGGCGACAGGAACTACGGAGGATTTGGTAAATTTGCTTATTTACTCAATGGGTTCAAAAGCTGAAGATGTCATGAAAGGCTTCAAGTTGGATGCAGCCAACCAGAAAAAGTACAAAGTTGTCAAGAAAAAGTTTGATGAACATTATTTGCCAAAGACGAACGAATTGTTTGAACGTACGACTTTCAACAAACGTAATCAATTGCCTGGTGAATCTAGTGAGGCATTCTTAACAGACTTGTATAAACTTGTTGAAACATGTGAGTATGGGACAATGAGAGACCAATTGTTGAGAGACCGAATTATTGCTGGTATTTCTGATACCAACTTATCAGAGAAGCTTCAAATGGACAAAACATTGACTCTAGATCAAGTTGTGGACCGTGTTCGAAGTTCAGAGTTAATTAAGCAGCAGTCAGCCGACATGAGAAATAGTACATCAGCTAGTGCTCATGCCATTCGTGGTAACTGGAAGGGTCGTAATTCTAGTTCAAGTGCACCTAGCCGTTATGCTGATCATGCTACGTCAACTCGTTACAAGCCTCAACAGTCCCGAGGTCAAGGTCAACAGTCCCGAGGTCAAGGTCAACAGTCCCGAGGTCAAGGTCAACAGTCCCGAGGTCAAGGTCAACAGTCTCGAAGTCAAGGTCAACAGTCACGTCAGTCTCAGTCGCAACACCAGCAGCCTTGTCGTCAGTGTGGATATTTAGAACACACAAGTGGTGCTTGTCCGGCACTCAAGGCTAAGTGTCACAATTGCGGTCGCCATGGTCACTATCGTAAACTGTGTCCCGTTAATGGTAACAAGAACAGACGTTCTGGTGGTGTTCGTGAAGTTGAAGCATGTGAAGATTATTTGTCGTCAGATGAAGAGATGTTTTTCGGTCCTGTCGTGTGTGACAAGAAGTCAAGACCGTGGAGTACTACATTGTCAATTTGTGGTATTAATGTTAACTTTAAAGTGGACTCTGGTGCTGACACTTCAGTAATTTCAGAAAGTACTTATGAGCGGATGAAGAATGCTCCAGTGTTGATGAAGTCAGACATGCGTTTGTCTACTGTGTCTGGGGAAATCAGTTGTGTTGGGTGGTTTGAGGCAACCACCAAGTTCAAGGGCAAACAGTACTGTTTCAGGATCTATGTGATTAAGTGCAAGAACTGTGTGAATTTGTTAGGTCGCGATGTTGCTCATGCTATGGAATTGATCATTCCCGATTCGCAGATCCTTGATGTTTCACTGTACAGCAACCCTGAAATATTTGGGCCAATTTCAAGTCCGATGACTGTCAAGCCTGTCAAGTTACAATTGTCTGATAATTTTGTGCCCTATCATGTGAACGCCCCTCGAAAAATCCCCATTCCCCTTCAGTCAGCAGTGTCCGATGAGTTGCAGTTCATGTTGGACAACAACATCATAAAACCTGTAACTGAGCCAAGTGATTGGTGTGCCCCCATTTCTGTGCCCCTCAAGAAAAATGGAAAGGTCAGAATTTGCGTTGATTTGCGCCAGCTCAATAAACATTTGAAACGTCCAAGATTCCCGTTACCAAGTTTTGATGGAATCTCAGCGCAGTTGTCAACCAGCCGTTACTTCTCCAAGCTCGATGCGTCTCGTGGATATTGGCAGCTTCCGTTGGATGAATCCAGTCAGTTGCTTACGACGTTCATGACGCACAAAGGAAGATTCTGCTTCACCCGTTTGCCGTTTGGCATTAGTGTCGCGAGTGAAGTGTTCCAGCTGACAATTGGTGAATTACTTGAAGATATTGAAGGTGTGGTTTGCTTTCAAGACGACGTCCTAATTCATGCCCCGACTCAAGAGCTCCACGACGAACGTGTCCGTCTTGTGTTAAATCGTGTCCAGGAGGTGGGCATGAAGTTGAACAAGGACAAGTGTGTCTTCAATGTGTCAGAGTTAGAATTCCTGGGCCACACAATCAGCAGAGATGGCATTAGTCCCAGTCCATCAAAAGTTGCAGCGATCTCCAAATTGCCGACTCCCACACCTGAGACTTTGAAGTCTGTGCTAGGCATGATTAACTATCTTGGTCAGTTTGTGCCTAACCTACAGTTTGTGTTGAAACCTATCAATGATTTGTTGAAGTCTGATGTGAAATTTGTGTGGGGTGACAAACAAGAAGCAGCGTTCTGTGAAGTTAAACATTTATTGTGTAATGCTCCTGTGCTTGCTTACTTTGATGTAACTTTGCCAACTGTTGTTAGCTGTGATGCTTCGAGATATGGAATTGGCGGTGTGTTGATGCAAGAACACAGTGGAAAGTTGAAACCTGTTGCTTTCTGTTCACGTATGTTGTCTAGTGCTGAGCAAGGTTATGCTCAAGTTGAGAAGGAATGTCTTGCATGTACATGGGTGTGTGAAAAGTTCAATGGGTACTTGCTTGGATTACCTACGTTTCGCTTGATGACAGATCACAAGCCGTTAATCCCGTTAATATCATCAAAGGATGTTGACAAGGCCCCACCCCGAATCCAAAGACTATTACTTCGTTTGATGCCTTACAGATGTGTTCCAGAATATGTTCCCGGAAAGTTACTCCATGTAGCAGACGCGTTGTCTCGCAGCCCAGTGGACCATCCGGATGAGAAGTCAAATTTGCTTGCAGATGAAGTTGCAGCATTTGTTCACAGTGTTACTTCATCCTGGTCTATGTCATCATCACGGTTGGAACAGATTGCTCGTCTCACCAAAGAAGATACCATTTTGAGTGAACTTACTGAATTTGTATGTGATTCATGGCCAAAGTATGTTAAAGATTTGCCTGAATCTGTGAAGCCGTACTTTTCGGTGAGTGGTCACCTGTCAGTGGTGGACGGTCTTATCCTGTATGATGATCGTGTTGTAATTCCCAAAGCTCTCCAGAAGGAAATGTTGCAGTGTTTGCATCAAGGTCACTGGGGAATCACAAAGTGTCGCCAGTTAGCTTCAGAAACTATTTGGTGGTTGGGACTGAATAAAGATATTCAAGACATGGTCAGCAAGTGTGATGAATGCCAAGTCAGTAGAGCCGCTCAACAACATGAGCCATTGATTCCGTCAACTGTGCCCAAAGGCCCGTGGATTCGTGTAGGTGCTGATTTGTGCCAAGATGGCAAGAGACATTTTTTGATAATAGTGGACTATTATTCGAAATTTATTGAAATTCTGAAGATTAAGTCGCAGAAGTCAAGTGTTGTCATTGGCAAGATGAAAAGTGTGTTTGCAAGGTTTGGCATACCATCTGAATTGGTCAGCGACAACGGCCCGTGTTTTGCCAGTGTGGAATTCAAAGATTTTGCCAAGGTATGTGGATTTGATCACAAAACTACAAGTCCGCATTACCCGCAGGCCAATGGCCAAGCCGAAAGTGCGGTTAAAATCGCGAAGAAGATTGTCAAGTCAACAGACCCGTTTACTGCACTTATGCAGTATCGAGCCACACCATTGGTGGCTACTGGTTACAGCCCTGCCCAAATGCTTATGGGTAGAAAGATTTCTACTAATCTACCAGCGCTACGCGTGGCAGATGAACCCCCAGATCCCGTGGAAATGAAGCGACGTCTCAAGAAACATCAGACGAGATATGCTGCGAATCATGATCGCAAGTCAGGCGCTCGCAAGTTGTCCAAATTGCGACCTGGTGATTCTGTGCGTTGTAAGACCAGTGTTGATTCCAAGTGGAGCAAGCCTGCTCGTATCGTACGTCAACACACTGCACCAAGGTCTTACATCATCCAAAACCCAGATGGATCAACGTACCGGCGAAATCGTCGCCATCTGCTTCGCATTCCCCCAAACTCCAGTGGAACTCCCCGTCAATCTCAAGTGGCAATTCCCCCGACAGTGATGTCCAATGTTCCACCTGCACCTGCTGTTCACACCCCCCCTCGTCCCCCGAACGTGCACACTCCCCCTAGTGCTCAGAGTGACAGCTCCCGTGCAGCTCCCCCTATCTCCCTGCGCCACTCCCAGCGCAATAAAGTCGTCCCGCGAAGACTCATTGAGGAGATGTGATGATCATTGTGGTGAAAGTTAAATTTATCATTGTTGTGAAAATCATCATTGTGGACTGAGATTGGACTCCGAATTGTATATCATTGTCGTGAAAATTTTATTATCATTGTCGTGAAATCAAATCATTTGGACTGAGATTGAACTCTAATTGTATTCCATATAAATGTGAATTGCCAAGTTGAAAAGTGAAATGGATTTCATGCATCTATTGACTGAGATATTGGACTCCTCCTGTGTGTTTGTGAAATGTGAATTCATCGATCTTTGTGTGTGAAATGTGTGATTTCATAATCTGTGGACTGAGAAAGGACTCCATGTGAATTTGATGAAAATTGTGTTCTCGTGTTGAACTAAAGATGTAACAAGTTGTGGTTAAAGTTTGGTCTAGTTCACAGATCATTTCAGTTGTGCTAAAAGTTCTTGTGCATAGTCATACAAGAGTAAATTTAACAAGTTGTGTTAAAGTTGTGTTAAAGTAAACTTTACAAAGTAATGTAAAAGTTATCTTAAAAGGGGAGATGTTGTATAATCTATTAATAGATCGTGGCGGCAACCTCGTTATCAGATAGCGTCACTTGTATGCGCACGCGCACTAAGTAATAAACTCCATCTTGATCACAACGATGTCTTTGCCTTTGTCTGGACTGGATTAACCTCATAATAACAGTTTTATACCACTGTTTGCTTTTTCTGGCAAATCAGAAGCCAGGATTTCGCTCTGATATAATGCATATCACAGCTCATACACCTGACCATGATATTGCATGCTTGGCTGACTACAAGTTGACAAAATTGAAGGAAACACTGAAACAAAACTGACCAACAAAGGATTAAAAACTGAACAACACAGACAGTAAACAAGGAAGAAATTTGTATCAAGTGTAACTGGTCTCAATGAAAAGGCTGTATTCACTCTTTTTTATACCAATATCTGAAATAATGATCAAATTTAAGGTCACTTGATAGATTCATTTTAAGGTCACTTGATAAAATAATTCATTTAGGCAAGCTGCAAAAAAAAAATTGCGGAGTAGCAGACCAACAATATTGGCCATATTCTAAAGGCAAGCTCAAAGAATTATATTTTCTTCAATGTTGCCTCTAAATAGCCCACACCGGTGCTGATGGGGCGTAAAACACTAATTCACCCACTCACTCTCCAAGCAAATGTTTTGATAACACAGGAAGTCATGGTGAATCATGTACAGTTCTACCACGTTGTTGCATCATGAGTATGGAGAAATATAACCAAAAAATGACTCTTATAAGTTAAGAAGCTTCTATTACATGCCTGTAAAGGACGGCGCTGCGAGGTCTGATTTTCAAAATGGATGTTCTTGCCAGATTTGACAATTTTGCAAGGTGAAAATGTGGATTTATGGGTCCATGTTAACCTTTCACAGTGTCCTTGAACGAAGTCTAGGGTTAAAAAAAATGTACAAAGAATCTGTCAACACAGCGTTTTAGTACGTGGTCTCAGCTTCAATTTGATGTAAAGATCTAAAAAATCTGTTGGGAAAATTTTGAGAAAATTGAAATTTAAAATTTTTAGTTTTTCACACCCTTGTCGCATGCAAAATATCAGTTTTAGAAATATAAAATAGCATTGCAGTGTTATCGAAATATCACAGCTTATCTAGTTATACATTAGGTTGCTGAATCAGGTGAAAAATTATAATAAAAAGCATTTTATTTCTAATTTTCACATCATTTTCAACATTTAGAGGTGTTGCAAACTCACCGAATCATATAATGTGTCAAATCAAGTACAAACATGGCCATTTTGGCTTTATTATTTCTTCTACTAAAGAAAAGTCGCAAATGAACCACCAAGGTGTGAGAAAATGCCTTGTTAAATTCATTAGTGAGATAATTTGAGATTTTTAGCATTTCACCAGTTAATGTTTTTCAAGTGGGATTCACAGAAACATCTGTAAAGTTATCGGACAACAAATAGTTGACAAATGTAGGAATACCTACTGTCGGCATCTCGCAAGTGTGCATCTTCAACACAGCTTTGCATGTACATTGTATTTGACATCCAAGGAAATAATATATTTTTATAGAAGTATTTCTTCAAATCAGCAAAAATAACTCTATGTATGTGGTCTAATGGCTGAGATGATCTCTTCCAAGTTTTATTACAATGTCCACACAACTCACCAATCATCATTAATAAATGCCGATTTTCAGGTTGCAAAATCCACATTTTATTAACTCCATCTTGAATTTCACTAAAAACACTGACAGTAGCACCCTCTTTGCCCACTGTGTATTAGTATATAATATTATCTTTAGTGAGCCCAGGCTACAACCAATCCAATGGAGATAATAACAAGTATAGGCCTACAGTATTTACGATTCTTCACAGGTCATAATAACGTTAATTGATTTGAATATTCCTGCTTGAATGCTCATTGTTAACCTCAACAATACACTGTAAAATATTTAGTTTTTGAAATACCTATGGTTTTCTGAAAAAAAAAAAAACACCAAAAAACATGGTGGTTCTTGCATAGAAGTTTGGTTTTACAAAAACCTACAGAATTCATGACAACAAGCCTATAGCTGAACAGTACAGTGCCGCCTGTAAGTAAGTGAAACGCATGACATTGTGCCATTGCATCAATGCTAAACATCCTCAGCCAAACTGCTTGTGGAGGCATGAATTCTCATCGGATGAAAGGGAAACAAAGTGGGTCATAAAGGCCGATGTGTGAGGCAAGTGGGATAAAAATAGCAGCCCATTTTCTTTGCTGTAGTCGGAGTTAGGTATGGGTCAAAGTCTTTGATAAGTAAGTGAACCACCCTTCCCTATGTTTTAACATTGAGCCTACGTTTCACTTACTTATCAAAGACTTTGACCCATACATAACTCCAACTACAGCAAAGAAAATTGTCTGCTATTTTTATCGCACATGCCTCACATATCGGCCTTTATGACCCAAAATGTTTTCCTCTCATCGGATGAGAATTCGTCCTTCCAGAAGCATTTTGGTCAAGGATGTTTAACATTGATGCAATGGCACAGTATCATGCGTTTCACTTACTTACAGGCGGCACTGTATTTGCAAAAACCCTAATTGGAAATGGGATAACATAGAAAACAAGGCAATAAATCAATCAGGATTTGTGTATTACCTTTATTTTTTAGAGTGCAGTTCTGAAGACCATATATAGCCTATATACAATGTATATATGCGGAATATATGGGAGATTAGAGATATCTAAATTTTGCTAATTCACTTAATTGAAAGACCCTGTGAGTGTGGATAATGATGTTTTCTAATATAGCAAGCTTACATAAGACCCTGGAGCCCTCCCTGACCTACAAATATCTGAGTCAATTACTTCATATTCAAGGAGAGCTGTCAATTTCAAAATATAGACCACAATCAGCAAATATCAAAAAGTTCCATAATTGAATCTATTAAACTTCATTAATTCACTTACATGTAACGTTATGCAAATTTATGCAAATGAGGAAGAATTCTCCATGTTTTTATTTTGGTTTTTGTCCGAGTGATGCATTGTGGGAGACTTGATTATTCTGTGACATAGAACTCCCATTAAACCATTGGTTCTCGGAATGGTGGGGTAATTTCACATGCTAAACGTGACTCTAATTCAAATTCACATCAATGATGTCATTGAAATATTGTCCCTTGCTCTCACCGTGATAGGGGTATACCCATAGGCCTACCAGCGGTGCATCTTTAAGCCAGATTATATTCCTTCAATTTCCAGATATCCGCCATTGGGAAATTTTAATGTATATTGGAAACCCTTAAGACTGGGAGTGCTCAGACATGTTCAAAATCAGTCCCGGCATTGAGGAAATGAGGAAAGTTTTAATCCTCCTTTGGATCAGTGCTTCACTCCACCCTGGTGTGATTAGGGAGATTCGCATTTGGCAGATAAGGTTTGACGTTGCCACCACAGTCCTCCAAAAACTTTTGGAAAAAGCCATTTTTCAGGACTTAGGCCACACCAAATAAATTTTATGGATGACGGATTTTTGGGAGAAAAAAATGGAGCGAGTGAGCGAATTTTTTTTTAAAATTATTTTTTAGATTAATTTTTTACTGATTTTCAAATGCAAGCGAGCAAATAATTTTTTTTAAATTTAAAATTTACTTTGCAAAAAGCCGCAAAATTTGAGCGAGCGAAAAATTTAAAAGGTCGTCATGACGTTCAATTCTTCCCAGCTTGAAGAAGTGAGTGACTGTCAGTGACAGTTTTTAGCAGTGAGTGTCTGTGGTTTGCCAGCTGTCCAACCAGACCAGTTGTTCTAATGTCATTATGACCTTTTCTTGCTTGTTTATATATTTGCAATTTACAAGCTTCCAAATGATTTTAAATTTGTTTAAATGAATTGTTATTAACTTATTCAAGGAAATAAACAGGTCATTTCCAAACAAAATTATTAAGATTATATATAGCTATGTATCGTATAATTGTTCTTACCATTGGTATTTAAATTAGAAGTATAATTCTTTTTTTCAGTGTTTTTCCGAAAAAAGAAAAACCTCTTTTCAATGGTATATTTGCTGATGATCTATGGTTAAAATAATTTACTTATATAGGGCTAGATCCATAAATATTTCTTAACTTGATATGTCTTTAAATTTGTGGTTTCTTCAAGCCTCATTGTTGCTGTGTCTATACTGGGCAAGTTAAGATCTCTCACATGAGGTGAATGTGTAACATGTTCAGGGCTCTTTTCACAACAATCAACTTAGCTTAGAGGGCTGCACTTACCATATCTACCTATCAGTAGCAGGCATTCAAATTGATAAAGAAAAGGCATAAAGAGATTAGTAAAAGAGAAACTTAGTGCTTATGTGCTACCCGAAACAAATGAACAATGGTTCTGATTAATTCCAAAAATTGTTATTTTTTTAACTGTCTTTAAAACATTCAAAAGCCATCCATACAACTACTAATCTGCTTTGAGCCAGCTCAGCATAATCTGCGATTTCTAAAATGGGGTCTATCATTTTTTTACACCCAGTGGTTGTGTTTTTATGCTCATTTGAGTTGGAAAAAATTATTTTTTTCCCAGGCTCCCTAAATCCATGCGGGCGCAAAATTAATTTTGAAATTAATTTTAATTTTAAATTCACAATTTTAGGAGCGGCGATTCCGTCATCCATAAAATTATTTTGGTGTGGCCTTATGGGCAGAAAATTTCGAGAATTTAGTTTTTTTGGGAATCTGGGCATTATTTTTGGCAGCTCTCCCTAAAGTTATTACCTCCAAAATATCTGTGATATCAGGAAAAGAATGACACCTCTGATTCCTCTGGTACACTGTAAAATTAGAAATTTTGAGTCAGCTCAAATGATTGAGTGAGATGGTTGCACAATTTGTTTGAGCTATGATAGCTTGATGTTTTGAGTTATGATAATCTTTTCGTTGTTATAACATAAAACAACAAGCTATGATAGCTCAAAGGAATTGTGCAACCATCTCACTCAATCATTTAAGCTAACTCAAAATTCAAATTTTTACAGTGTAGCTTTTAGAATTCCCCTACGCTTATATACTCAGTGTATATGTATACCTATCAAATCCTCCCCGCTAATTTGCAATCAAACCCTGTACTGGAATGACCTTTTTGATCAAATATCGACATTTCATGTCACAGAATTTGGATACAGGAACATGCAACATAAAGCACTCCATGCGTATGTCAACTGGCAAGACACATGGCAGACAGAAACATCAAGTGGCTCTGATATCATATTGCAATATCATTGTGATACTGATAGGTGCAGTAGAGTGTGAACAGAATACCAAGATTATCGATTTTGCTTTATTGAGATGAAATTGTATATAACATTAATCCTCACCTATTTCCTTCAAGCACATTTTAATCTTTTTTGACTGGCCTGGATTCTCTCAGTCTTCTGAGTAACAGTTTGACAATTCATTAATTTAAATACATTTTTAAAGTCATTGAAAATTCTCCACTGGTGAGAAAAAATGCCTGCCCTTTTGCCTTTCTCCAGTGTTTTCTTAGTTTATAAAATATTCTTCAAAATGGAACCAAGTGGTAT
Organism: Platynereis dumerilii; assembly: GCA_026936325.1. NCBI lineage: Eukaryota > Metazoa > Annelida > Polychaeta > Phyllodocida > Nereididae > Platynereis > Platynereis dumerilii. The sequence goes on from JAPTHN010000020.1 coordinate 11,478,687, forward strand.
AAAAAAGGAGGTGTATGGATGTGAAAATGGAAGAATATAATATGCAAAATTTTGTCAGACCTACATTGGTTATTATCCTTCCAGAAAGTACGTAGAAAGTGATTTTTTTCTTGTAAGGTGGAAGTGTGACATCATATGGCAGTTCCCATAGGTTAGCATTGGAAACCAGGTTTCCACATGAGGTCACAGGTTGTTCAGCCAATCATGGCTCACTCTGCACAGGATGTCATATCAAATCTGTGAGGTAGTATACCAGCATATGACTTTATGTTATGGGTGTAAAAATGAAACACAACAAGTAGTAGCTATCAGGGGCATATCTAGAAATGGCCTGAGGGGCAGGCACAACATGTGGTGAACAGCTAGAGTAGATCCTCCTTCCCTTCGCCAGAAGGGTGAATCCATCCAACAAATAACGTGCAACTGTGTATCCCCTACTTGAAACACCCTAGCTGTGCCACTGACAGCAAACAGTAAGCAACATTCAGATTAGACAGTTTATGAACTACAGTTGTTTATTGTGTTACACAGCTTGTAATCTTCTTCTTTTGCTCAGTTATGCTTGATAAGACTTTCATACTATGTCACATACCATATATGGCTATTCTCTACACTACATCATATGCCAACACTACATCACACTCCACAGCACAGCCAATCACGATGCCCCAGCAGTGTGAGGTCACATGCCAATTTTGCAAGATTTCTCAAATTCTACATACTTTTTGGAAGGATAATAAATAGTTGACAAGAGTTTGCAGACTTTGATATCAGTTGCAACAAATTAGCCACTATTAGGAAATCAGGTTTATTGGAGCCATAAATGCCAACATTCTGTCATTATAGCAATTATATTATTATGTGTATCTAGTGTATACCATCAATTAAGAATTTGACCTCCATGGACTCAGTAGGAATTCCCTAATTATGACAAATTTATGAAAAAAAAAAATAGGAAATTTACATAACAAAGAAAAAAGTAACTTTTGAACAATGTTTGATAGTCTGAGAGAACTCAGAACTCAGAAATATAATTAAGTAAATAAACAGATTCTGAGTTCTAAGTTCTATGTCTGAGACTGTCTTTGGGTTCTTGAACTAAGGTGATGGAAGCATGCATTTGTCTGTTGGTAGCAGTGCAGTAATCATTTAGACATAAAACTGCTGCACTGGTTTACATGAGACTTGGTAGAAATGTTCAGCTTATCGTTTATGAAGGTATATGGTAAGATTACATGGTGAAGATCTGCAGGGGCAGTTGGCAGATATAACTATTGTTTTTGTGTGGAAACTTGTGCTGTACCTACCAGATCTAAGATGCGTGTTGTCAGATGAAGGTCTCTGGGTCTATGAAATTCTCAACAAGGACATAGACGAGATGTCCAAAATATCATTAAGTGTAAAGATAAATAATATTTATGGTAAGTGCAGCCCTCTAAGCACTCAGAAGAGTTGATGGGTGAGATGGGAGAGCCCTCAACATGTTACACATTTGCCCCATGTGAGGGATCTTTTACTTTGCCTAGCACAGACACTTTTACTCGCACAAGGGTCAACCATTTTAACGTCTCATCTGAACGACATTCATGCAGCTGGGATTTTGCTCAATAAGGTCCGCTGAAAATAGTTATTTCAGATTCTCCATCTGGGGTTCGAACCTATGCAGGTAAAATCTTCAGCATATCAGGTGGGAACATTAACCGTTCAGTCAACCAGCTTCATGAAGATTAAGGTGTTTCTGTTCAATGATTTTTATTTATGTAAATTCTCAATTTTAGCTGAATCTGAGATATATAGTGTCATTGTAGTGGAAAACTATTTGTGCTGAATGAAATAACCATGTGTCATTGACATTGCAATAACTTTATGACTGATTCTCTGACTAATCAGAATGTGACTGTTTATTAAAAATCATACTGGTAGATTGTGAGTGAATTTCCCTGTTAGAGCCTATTCTAATTGCTACCCCACTCGTACCCCACAACATGGGGTGATGCCTCATCCGATTCCGTGGCCAGACATGGCATGATGGGGGGTTAACTTTTTATGTCAGGGTGAGAGCATCATTTGGGGTAATTGACCCACAAGAAGCATTATTATCCCCATAATCATGTGACTCGAAATTGGGGCAAGCAGAATCTGTGTGTTCCTGTTTTTATTTTGATCATATCTCTCACCATTTGAATGGAGGGGTCCCTCAAGGAGTTGCACTTTTACTCCTACGAATCTTGGGCCAAAAGAAGTAACTAGTAATCTATATTAACGTATATCTAGAGCTTGGAAGAAGTAATGAGGCTGAAATAATAACTATTTATTTGCATGTAATCCCATGTATACAATTTAGGAAAGATCATAAACGAAAAAATGGGTGTTTATAGTTGCATCATGAACAAGAAGCAGCCCTACATGTTGAAAATAGATTGTATGGTTTAGTTAACTTTTGTCACAACCATGCACTGCCACCCAGTTTTCATTTGATGCTTTTCTCTTTTTATACTTGATCTGTCATTAAAATCATCCTATCTCCATTTTATGCCCTTTTGATTTCTTTCTACTAAACCCCGTCTGACTCATTTGGGTTTCTAGGGTAGAAATGCTGATGGTAATTACCATGGATGACATCATCAAACCTCATCCTGGCTGAAATGTGTCAAATAATTTGAAATGTAAATATTTAAATATTTGTGAACTAGTTTTAGGACTTTTAGACTGATGGTAACGCAGGATAAAATATGATGAAATCATAGGGACCCATGGTTGCCCAAATTGTGTAGAAGAAAGTAGAAAAGTAGAAATTGAACATATCACAATTAATGGCATCTTTTCTCTCTGGTGTCAATTCATCATTTCTGTGTTTGCAGGCGGGGATGGAATTTGGCCTTCATAAAATCTATGTCCTGTAGGGCCGACATGTATTCATTTATTTGGTAAGACCAGGCGTCCACTAGGGCCAGGACGAGACCAGGAACCATCAGGAAAGTAAAATTGACAGTTCCCCATCCCTTCAGCATGTTGTCCTGGTGTTCCTGAAGCCTTCCTCATGCTGTCCTTGTCTTTCCTGGATGCTTCTTGGTGCTTCAGCGCCTTCAGCTGAGGCAAACATTTCAGCGTCCAAATTTTGCTCCAGAGCAAAATTTGGACGCTGAAATTGATTTCCTGGTACCTTCAGTGACTTGTCCTCGTTGTCCTGACAGTGTCCTGACAGTGTCCTGAAGGCTTCCTGGCTTTCCTGAACCCTTCAGGAACCCTTCAGCATCTTCTTGAAGCTGTCCTGGACCCATCCGCGCTGCTGACAGCTTCAAGAATGTTCAGGAAGGCTTGCTGAAGGTATGCTGAAGGCGCTGAAGGCATGCTGAAGGCATGAGGAAGTATTGAGGAACCAATGCTGAGACTACCAAGAAGCTACCGGGAATGGTGAGGAACATGAGGAAGCCTTGCAGACAGCTCCCAGAAGGTGTCAGGACAGCACAGACAGCGTGCAGAAGGTGTCAGGAAGATGCAGAAAACATGCAGAAGGTCCCTGGAAAGGCGCTGAAATATGTTTAGCACAAGATATTCATTGGAAAAAATAAGAAAATGATCCCCAATCAGCTACCAAATAACGTTTCCTCATGTTGTCCGCACACTGTCTGGAAGGCTTCTTTATTGTCCAAGCCATTGTTTTTACCCTTCTTGGAGTGTTCTGCATACTGTCTGCAGACAAGATGCAGAAATTCTTAAGAACGGACCATCTGATGCTGAAGATATGCTGAAATGGCCAAATTTGCTTCCCAAACCCTTCCTGGTCTTGTCCTGGCCCTAGTGGATGGCCCCCATAGCTATAGTTCTATTAGCTAATCAGGAGGACACAACAATGAGGCCTGGGGCACCCAGGAGAAACTTCCATTCAACACAAATTCAGCTTATCCAGGAGACGTAACCAGCTTTGGTAGTAAATCTGGGAGCAGGTAGCTTAGTTGCTACAGTACAAGTTTCTAAATGCCGCTCAAATAAGCTGTCTTTAGCCAGTAATTACTATATAATATATCTGTAGCCGTAGCTATCCGAAGCTAGCCGCCCGTATCCGTAGCTGTCTTTTAGGGTTCAAATTGCTGGATTTCAGTCGTCCTTTGTATCAGTCTTGTTTCAAAGGTAAAGATGGGGGTTTATAGTCTGCTTCCACACTGGTAATTGCAACTGCATGTTCAGCTAACTTTACACAGTACCTTCGGCTGACAGGATCACTGATCATTCTTGATCGGTCTCACTCCACTGGGACATACAGCTGGCAGCCTCACATGGCACCAGCACTGATCAATCTTGTACGTTCTCTGTCTGTAGCCAACCTCCCCATTTATACCTGGGTGGAGAGAAGCAGCGATTCAAGGCGGATCTGCCCATTCCTTCCATGCCCCAAGCTGGGTTTGAACCCACAACCTTGCATGTGTGAATGTGACATCCAACCCACAGGACCACAGGCAATGAATGTCACATGCTGAATATTCTAATAATTATAGCATACCGGAGTGCAAAAATACAAGATGTAAAGCCGAGTTTTTTTTTGATCTACGGATTAATCCATGCATTCATCCGTCAATTCATACAGGAAGTCGACTCTAACCCCCTCATTTCACATATTTACCTCTTTTTGTTAAATCGCAAAAAAGCTATCACAAGACAATGCAGTTGCATCTGTACAAATAATATTTTTTTACACGAAGTAATACTTTTTACAATATATTTTTTATACCATTATTTACACTGCAAAGGTGTAGCTATTGAGATGTATGATGAAATATGGGCTCAATTTTAATCTTTAAAAAAATATGACGCACTTTCTGTATTCACAATTAACCAATGAACATCCTCATCTGTCCTCGTATGAGGCTGACTGATGGAACAACACACACACTAACAATAAATGCCCACTTAGCAAAAAACTATGTGAAAATCCTGTATAGTGACAATTTGCATAATTACTATCTGGTCTGCACCTAGGCTGTTCCACCCCCTTTTGCACCCTCCTCCAACCTCCCCCCCCCATCTCTTTGCCCCATTTTTGATGAGGTGAGCCACAGATAATTGGTGGAACACAATAAAAACATGACAAATCTGTAACTCCTCCATTTTGTCACTGGAACTTTAAGGGATAGGACCATCAAAATTTAGGATGGGAAAATACTGTGTTTTAGCTTCGCTTCTGCTGTTGGGATATGCAGGTGAGTTACGTGTTTCATACCATTTGACACCTCTGTCAGCCAACCATATGCCAGCATTTCATTGTGTTAATTCCTATATTCATAGTGGTCTACTTATCATCCCATGTTTACCTCGGTTATTCACCATGGGATCAGGAATATGTGTTTATCACACCTCAGGCTAAAACCCTTGTTGGATTAATGACATATTCCCTCTCCCGTGGTGAATAAGCTAGTTATCCATTTATTTCGCAATGTTTGTATGTTTGAGTGTTTGTCATATGGTATAAGCCGATTATTCACTAATCACTATGGGATCAAGAAAATGTGCATATATTCTCTCTTCTGCAGCAAATGACCTATACAAATGGTATTTCCTGGTACCAACCAGAACACCCCAATAACTAAGAACTTAAAAGAGGGTAATGGAGAACTATATATATATATGTCAAACTAAATCTGTCTGTCTGTCTATAGAACTTAGCCACGGTTGTGACTGATAGATATTGTTACTCATGCAACTTTAGTCTTATACGCCTTACGAATTCAAATTCACATCAGCTGAACACAAGCTACGTCAAAAAAGTAGATGTAGAAATATTCTGAAATCACAAATATTTAGTAAGATAAAGAAAAATAGTTTAATAGAAAGCTTTCTGTATGACATTTACACTGTAAAATTTGAAATTTTGAGTCAGCTCAAATTATTGATTGAGATGGTTGCACGATTTGTTTGAGCTAACATATCTTGTTTTTTTAACTTATGATAATCTATCCATTGTTATAACTGAAAACAACAAGCTAAGTTATATATAGCTCAAAGGTATTGTGCAATCATCTCACTCAATCATTTAAGCTGATTCAAAATTTCAAATTTTACAGTGTGGAAAACAATTGGAATACTATCAAACAATTTTTGTAAAAGTTTCTCTGACATTTATTGCAGCAAATGTGTATGGAGCTGCACTTCCTATAATGAAAAACCAGAAGGGGAACTTTCCTGTTACAGAGGACTGCAACCGTTACGTCTCGTGCAATGGCGAATACTGCTTGAGCTACAGGTGCCCCTTGAATTACGTGTTCCATGTGACGGGTACAGGGAGTGGAAAGTGTGTCCATGATAAACAACAGTACAGTGCATGCGCACTTATCGAAAATGATTCTGCCACCAGGAGCGCTGAGAGGAAGAACTCTAAAAATAGCGCATTCAAAAACAGGCAAAGCATATTTACATGTCCGATGGATGAAAACACCCACCTGCCCCTCAATGGGTTTCACGGCGATTCTGAAGACTGTACAAAATATTATTTATGCGTGGATGGTACTGAATATGGCTACGTCTGCCCTCCCAACCTGTATTGGTCCAAAGTGAACCAATTTTGTGATGTCAGAGAAAGATCTACATGTTACAACAGCAACAGAGACAATGGCAATATTTACAATGAAGGTTCAGGAATTGATGTTGTCAGTTTCCACTTGGAAGTTGAGGAAACGGGTTCCAGGCATTCAGAAGAATTCTCCCCCGGAAGCGGAGAGCCTTTCGTGACGTCTTTTGTGACGTCACTGACGTCAAAATCTTCTGAGGAAAGTTCTGGCTCTTCTTCTTCATCTGAAGAATCGTCTGAGGAGTCATCTTCTTCTTCTTCTAAATCTTCTTCTTCTTCTTCCTCTTCTTCTGAAGAATCATCCGAGGAGTCCCATGAAGAATCGCAGTCTGGAGAATCATCAGGTGAGCATTTACCTTTCACAATTCCGAAATTTACCATAACGATGCATTCCATACCAAGAGATGAAAAATTAATCCAGTGGTCCCTGCATCACAGGAAAAATTATTTTGTAAAAGTGCACTCTTAATGCACTCTTGAAAAAGAAAGGATTTTCTATGAAAGTGCAGTGTAACATTTGCAATGAATATAGTGTTATAGATATGAAAGCCCATTTAGAACAAAACAGGTCATTTCTGAACAGCAACCTTGATGCATTCATTTGGTTGCGTAGACAGGGTTAGGCCTAACCTTAGATCAATTTATTCTTTTCACTGTTCCAATGGTCTTGACTGTGCTATGTTGGCAATGCAAGAAATACGTTGTATGTATTTATACTATTTTTGTCACATGCAGACTTAATCAGACTATTTCACATGAAAGTCACTTTACACATTACCTTTATCTTTATCATCCGACATCCGGAAAAATGGAAATTGTACCAGATGTACAATATTTGGTCTTCATGAATCAATGAGCACTTCAAAATTCTAAGACTTAATATTCATTAATCTTTTTAGATGAACAGTATCAAGTACTACCAGTTGACGATTACTACCTCTATTATGATTACAATTACGAACTTGATTATCCTATTTACGATGATGGTGTCTATGAATATGATACTGCAGCGGGTGAGTATATACCGTATATCCCAAAATGGCCATTGAAGTTCTAGCCAAAATCCATGTGATTCACACAATGTACAGTCATGTACGATGTAGTTCCGACTTCGTTGTTACGAACCACACAAACATAATAAAGTTCGGTTTGATGTTGTTATTTCAACACCTGTACATTTGGGCGATAAAGTGGCTGATTCACATATTCACAACGCTTTGCTGTGAAAGAAAGCCCTCACTGACCAGAGCAGTTGCTGCATGGGACCATTCAAACGAAATAATGTTATGGAAAATTTCTAAATTTCTAACTGGATTTCTATGTATGTTTGGGATAAAATTAAACTTAATGAGAGTGTGGTTCACATCAATGAACCTCATTCATGTCAGGTCTGCTGTAGAATAAAAATTCGTCCTTTAAAGGACCCATGTGGTATATTCTTCTCTGACTTGACATTCGTAAGGTTAATAGCTGGCGACCGCACCCTCATTAAGTTTTATCACAATACCGGAAAACAAAATTTACCATTAAAAAATTCAGGGACCACTGTAAAATGGATGAAGTCAGCTTAAACGTAGTCTGCTTAAATTGGTACGGTATACTTTTAATGGCATTAGTGTCATGCAGCAAGAAATGTTCTATCCTGATCAACATACTCCTAGTATGCATTCTGACGTCTTGCGTCTTATTATTTCAGGCGACGATCTGGAAGCCATTGTCAACTATCATTATTACGATTATGCCGAAGGAATTCCAATGGACTCCAAGGAATATGACATTCATACTGCTGCACTAAAGTCACCAAGCCACAAGAAACATCCCTCAAAGGCACACCGTAAGAGGAAGGTCAAGAAAAACAAAGCTGTTGTTGACTCTAAAAGGTCCAATGATCCAGTTGATCCGGTTGTGCAACCTAATCAGGACGATGTCAAAGTCACTTTACAGTTGAAGAATTCCAAAGAAGAAGTTGTGCCATTAAAGGTGACTTTGACAAATATTGAGAATGGGAAGAATCAAGAAGAAGAAAAAAAGGGTACCCCACAGGTGACGGAGACAGAAGCCCCCTCAGAGAAGAAAGATGAAGGAAAAGAAGAAGGAAAAGAAGAAGAAGGAGAAAAAGAAGAACAGAAGATCATCAAAGTTGAGGAAGGAGTAGGTGCAGAAGAAGGTGTAAAGAAGGAAGCAACAGAAGAAGAAGAAAAAGCACCTGAGGTAGCAGACAAAAATGAAGAGGTAGAGACAGAAGAAGAAGAAGGAAAATCAAAAGAGAAAGGAGAAGAACAAAAGAAGGAACCTACAGAAGAAGAAGAAAAAGCAGAACAGAAGGCGGTAAAAAAAGGAGAACAAGAAAAAGAAGATGAAGAAGAAAGAAAAGAAAAGCCAGAAGAGGAAGAGGGAACCAAAAATGAAGAAGATGAAAACAAAGAAGTCGTCCATGAAAAAGCAAGAGGAGAAGAACCAAAAGATGAAGAAGATAGCAAGGAAACAGAAGAAACATCTGAAGATGAGGAAGCAAATGAAGAATGAAGGCTGATGGAAGAAGATTCAATGAAGAAAAAAAAGAATAAGATATGATAGAAGAAGAAATTTCCGAAGATAAATGCTCAATTAAGATGAAAGACGAGAAATATTAAAATGAAGAAGATCGATTCTTTAAATAGCCTTTTTTCTGGTGGTGAGGAGGGAAAACATTTTTCTGAGCAACTGAGCTATTTATTGCCTTCCAAAGGATGCCGAAATTTTGTTTTTATTGGATGTAAATTTTTAATGATGTCAATTAAAGGATGCCTTGCACATGCAGTTAGTATTTGGGACCATTGTTGAAATTTGTATTTTACAATTTACATTCTTGACAAGAACGAGTTTGTCAAATATTTATATAATTATTCAAAATGCCTTCATAGGCCTAATAGAGTAGAATTTCTGTTGTAAGACCATCACGCTGCATCAGCTTCGTTTGTGTTATTTCAAATGGAAAACAGACCGGGTAAATCTGGGAGAAGCAGCGCCCGAAAACACCGACTGTTCTATCAACTTCAAAGTGGCAGTCTTACAAGCAGAACTAATGTAATAATATGTATTACAGCAATCGTGAAATATTGTTTTGATTTATTGTCATGAGATGCAATATATATACTACTTTTTACTGCGAAGATATTTACTTTTTCTTCTCTTGGTCTGAAACAGTCTTTTACCGAAGCATCCCTCCCTTGGGGTGCATTTTTGGATATCGCTTTTTGTGGTGGTCCATGTTTTAGGTAGCCGCATAATTTAGGGTGGTTCATTTTCAGATGGGAAAAAATTATTTTGTGAATTTCACATCGCACACCCTTCTATTTGATGAGGATAGGTATAAAACTGACGCAGGTGAAATTTTAAGGAAATCCAACTACAGGAAGGGGTCTCCCAAAGGCCTTAAAGTTTCAATGTTTTTTTCGTTTTTGACCATTTTCGTCAATCCGCGGTTCTCTATAACTTTGTCAGTATTTGTCATATAGCATTCTAATTGCCATGGTTGGAAAGCTCTCAAAAAGACCTACATTTTGCATACCAACATCAATGGTCTAGGACGATATCTTGACTCCCATTAGCTCTTCGGCCAGCACTTTTTAGAAACGAAAATGTTGCAGACTGTCTAATCCTGTTAAAAAAAGGTTTTTGAATTTTTTTCACTGGTAATTGCAGTGATTCACACTTTCCAAGTTCCAGAAAGAGCAAATAAAATATTTTCTTAATTTTTGGCCATGGAAAATCCTGCTTTATAAGCTTGGAAGTTTTAATGCTAAATTTTGTCAGAAGTATGGAAATAAATCAGGGAGGGGCTGTTATATTTGTATTTTAACTCAATAAGAATTAAATATAGGGCAATATCACTGGTACCATGAGAATGCTGAGAGTATTTTCTTCCATGTGGTACCACTCATGTTGCCCTGCAATAAATTCTGACAAAGATATGATATGAAATGCAACATACCCCATCTCACATTTTACGAGTTTTAAACTAACTTTAACATTAAAACGTCATCACTCATACGCCAGGCACTGCCACAGTAAAAATCAAAAAGGTTTTATATTTGGTCATTCTGGAACTTAGAGAATGTGAATCACTGCAACCAATCAGTGAAAAAATTCAAAAGCCTTTTTTTAACAGGATTAAACAGCAGACTGTACCTGTCCCTCTGATTAAAAGCCTCCACATCGTGGAGGGACAGTCAGAAATGGGAGGTCAGCTGAAAGAAAATTAAAATCAGTGTGCCTACCCAAGCCAAGTCAAGACTGATGGGAAGAGTCTGAGCTCTGACAAGAGAAGCTTGGCATGTCTTATCAAAATCACACATCATACATTTTGACATAAAATGGCTCTCTTAAAATCGCTGTAAACAGGCTTTTAATATGTCAAAAAACTCAAAGTAATGATATGAAGTTGTGTATCTGGTATATATCCCCCATTTGGCATGACAAAATTTGATGTATTGCTTATAATAGATGAAAGGTGGTGACTTTATTAAAACCTGTGTAGAGGTACAGGTATAGATGGCGCCACATGTGGCACAAATTAAACAAATAACTGTCATTTGTCGTCTGCTAATATTCAAACTTAAAACTGCCTCATATAAGTGGCTACAGTCTGTTTGTCCAAATAGAATGAATAGTTGGATACTATGTATCATTATGAAGTGTTCCAGTGGACTCACTTTCTATCTCCCCCCCTAGGATTCTAATTCATGCTGAATTCTTTAATTGTTGTGAAATAAATAAGGGGATGGGGAAAGATCTTACCCTAGGGAGCATACTTTATTTCATAAAAGGGAGCATTCAGTTATTTAAATAATTTTAAATAAGGGGATTGGGAAAGAAGCAGTCTGGTTCCAGACTGATTAAACAGTCTGCTCACATTTTCATTCTAAAAAGTGCAGGCTGAAGAGCCAATGGGTATCAAGATATCGTCCTAGACCATTGATGTTGGTATGCAAAATGAAGGTATTTTTGAGAGCTTTCCAACCATGGCAATTAAAATGTTGCACGACTAATACTGACGAAGTTAAAGAGAACCGCGGATTGGCGAAAATGGTCGAAAATTTAAAAAACATTGAAACTTTAAGGCCTTTGGGAGACCCCTTCCTCATGTGGGATTTTCATAAATTTAAACTGCATTGTTTTTGTGCCATTTCTCACAAATTAGGAGGGTGTGCGAATTGATATTGACAAAAAAAGTTTTTTGGACCACCCTACCGCATATTGAAGTTGATCTTATAACGAAAGACAAATAATATGGTTATAACTGCTCTGGGATGTCTTCATCATTTTATGGCTCGAAAATTGGTTTCAGTATTGTAAAATATATCTGGTAATTGGGGTGAGAATTTTTACATCCAATTGATGTTTTTGAAGCCATCAATCAAATCATAAAATTGAAATTTAATGATTATGACAGTTTTATTGTGAAATGTAAACTCTAATAATTTAAATATGACGCAGAATGAGTGATGTATAGACTTGAAATAGTTCACTTGCACTAGCTAAATGTACCTACATTATACTGGTGCTTGACATTTTATGTATTTTAGTGCATTGTCTATAATATAGGAGTGATAGAATGACGCAATTCACACGATGATATTCCCATATCTCATATATATGTATTATATATTTGTTGATTTTTATATTTTTCCATTTGTGTCAATTATGAATTTGTACATTTTGACATTTTCATTAATGTTTGGACGTGTCTGCGACTTGCATAATGATAATTATTTTTTGTAATAAAAATATATTTGTTGCATTTTCGTGTTTCATGTTGGGAGATTCACCTCAGCATTATTCTCGATCCATGTGTATTTTATGAACAAGCACAATGTTTTCATTTAAAGAAAATTACAATTCAATATTTCGCAGAAGGAGTAACACAGATGTTAGGACTTGATATTTATTAAATAGTTTTGTATTCAGGCTGAGCTTCTATATTTGTAGTTATATTTTGACAGATCTATATAGTAAGGGGGCAACCATTTAATAATCATGGGGGCTTGGAGTTTTCTCAGCGGGAAATTATTATAATTCTTTATTTCAAGTGCGCAAAGTCCCTGAATATTCATTCCAAAATCAAGCATCACCTTATTAAGAAATATCCCCTCTAGCAATTATTTATTTCAAGAATGCCCAAAATCACCAAAACTGAGCAAGAAATTTTTTTTTTTTTAAACTCCAAGCCCCCCCCGCCTCCTTGAGATTAATGGTCTCCCCCCTAACCAATTAAAGAAACTTCAGTTAACATCTATCAATGCAGACAATGTTGAAATAGAAATTGCCAACCATGTCTGCAGCCTAGGTGTGCGCTTTGACAAAAATATGACCATGGAGAAGCAGATCAACAAAATGTGTCGAAGCGCGTATTTCAATTTGAGAAACCTATCAAAACTACAAAATAACCTTGACAAGGAAACAGTTGAAACTGCTGTCAATGTATTGTCATCCCTCATTTGGACTCGGCCCTAGTAAAACTGTGAGGAATCTGGGTGTGATGATCGATGCAAACCTCACAATGTCACATCAAATTGAGGCAGTGACCAAGTCCGTGTAATTCCATATGCGTGGAATTAGACAAGTCAGGCACTATTTAGATGATGATACCTGTAAAGACAGACAGACAGACAGACAATATTCGTTTATTCAGACCATAATAGAAAAACAATTGAAAAAACAACCAATTAATTATCAACGGTCTTTGGAGACCTGCATTAAGGCAAGAGCCGCTATCATGCAGGCCACCAAGGAGCAAAAAATATTTTTACAAATTTAGACATATGCATTGGCTAAATAAACAATTTTAACTGTCAGTAAGGAATAAGCAGTGAAGGACTAATTGATCGCTATATACAGTAATAGACATTCATTAAAGAAATAAAGTATAGCACATATGGATCATGACATAGTTAATTGATGGTTTAGCCGGTATTGATGGTAGTCCTGCAGATGTAACAGTTCACAACAGAACAATTATAATTATAATAGTCCAAGTATGTCCTTTTTAAATAGAATTTGAGACCATAAAGAGAGTGAGTTTGAATTTTCTCAAGAATGCTTGGAGAGGCAGAGTTTATGATTGAAGGCAGCCTTATTCGCAATGCACATTTCGAGGTATTGCATCTTATACGAGGTGTAACTAATAAGGAACAATTTCTTGTTCTGTGGCCATGAAGATCACTATTTCTTAATAAAGATATATTTTGAAAATATTTGGGGATGCATTTGTGAGCTAGCTTATAGTAAAACTTCCACTCCTCAACTTTCAGGATATCAGCTAGCTTCAAAATACTCAACTGTTTGAAGAGGGGTTCAGTATGGGCATTATATTTAGATTTGGAAATAACCCTTACAGCCTTTTTCTGCAATTTCTCTACTGAGTTGGGTTTCCAACCCCATAGGGTCACCCCACAGAGTAAATGACAGTGAATAAGAGAATAATATATTGTTTTCAATGTCTCACTTGGCAGGTAGTTTTTGATTTTGTTCATAATTCCTATTACTTTGGATATCTTCTGTCCGATTTTTCTCAAATGGGGTTTCCAGGATAGATTCTTATCAATAGTTATTCCAAGAAAATCAAAACTGTCAACTTTCGTAATGTTAACATCATCCATTTTCAAATTTATGGGTGGTACAGTTCGGTTTGGCGAATGGAATACCATGTAAGTTGTTTTGGAAAGATTCAGTGATAACCTATTGACTTTTAGCCAATTGGAAACTTTAATTAATTCCCTGTTTAGTCTGTCAGTGGGGTTATTATGATTTCCATCCTGATAATTATTGCACAGTGTTGATGACAGGGTTGTATCATCTGCATACATAATAAAGCTGAACATATCAGTGGACCTGCCAAAGTCATTAACATAAATCAAGAATAAAAGTGGGCCCAAGATGGATCCTTGTGGGACACCTGTTTTTATTGTGAGTGGACTAGATATGCTTCCCTGAAATTCAACTTGTTGGACCCTATTGCTCAGATAACTGTTACATAAATCTAGGGCCTTACCGCTGATGCCATAATTTTCTAATTTACTAAGTAGAATTGAATGATCTAAGGTATCAAATGCCTTTGACAGGTCCAAAAATATGTTCAAGGGGGTTTTTCCTCGTTCCAAATTATCAACTATTCTGTCAATATTTTCAAGTACAGCATGCTCTGTGGAGTGACCCTTCCTGAACCCATATTGGTTGTTAAAGTATAAATCACGAGTCAGAAGGTGATGATCCAACTGAACCAACATGGCTTTTTCAACAATTTTCGAAAAAGAAGGTAAAAGGGAGATGGGTCTATAGTTTTCGATATTAGTGACATCATTCTTTTTATAGATTGGAATGATTTTGGCGCTCTTCATTCTTGAAGGAAAACTTCCATGTTCAAATATTTGATTAATAAGAGTAGCCAAAGGTTCTTTAAGAAGGCAGTGATTGGGCTTGTTGTGTCGAGACTTGATTATGCCAATGCTGTATTGGCAGGCATTTCGGCGCATTGCCTGCGCAGACTGCAGATGGCCCAGAACTGTGCTGCACATTCAATGTCGTATCATCACAAGAATTCCAAGAACAGAACATATCACTCCTGTGCTCTTTGAACTACATTGGCTGCCTGTGCACAAAAGAATTGAATTTAAAGCAATGTGCACCATCTACAAATGTCTCAATAATCCTGCCATGCCTTCCTACCTCTCTTCTCTGTTTGTCTGCTATTGGCCAACCCGCAGCCTACGCTCAACATCAGGCCTACAACTCACCATCAGAAGAACCCGGAACAAATATGGCGATATATGCTTCGACACCTGGGCCTCCAAGCTGTGGAACACATTACCCCACCAAATACAAGAAGCGCCATCTTTTCACTCTTTTAAAAGAGCCTTAAAGACTATGTTGTTTAAACAACATTTTAGAGACTTTATTTGATATGCCTGCTCTTTCTTATTTTAATCTTGTCGATTTTGTAGTTATTTACAGCCAAATTATACTTTTAATCTTATATATATATATATTTACATTTTAAATTTCTCTTCTGGTACAGTGCATAGAAAAGTTGTATAATATAGCGCTTGTAAAAATCACTTAAATAAATAAACTATGCAGTTATTGCTTGTATGTTTGCTTTGAAAAAACTCACCTTTTTTAATTGAAGAGTTCCTCAATATCTTAAACATGTACAGACCTGGAATATACCTGCAAACGGTGAATTGTTTTGTCATATTTATTTGTATTACAATTCTCATCAATGGAGACCACTTGCGTGACTGGTTCTAATTGTGTGAATAAACATAATTGATTAAAAATGGATTAAATACTTTAGTATTACCTGAAAATTATGATATTATGTTTATGTAGTAATTATACTTATTATTTAAATGTAGTCATCAGAATGGAAAATTCATGTATTTCTAACATTGTAGCTATCAAACTATAAGCAAACAGAATCTAAGAAAAAAACATCCATTTAGATCGTAAGGAAACATTTATGGCAACATCATTTAAAAACTATACATGTCACTGTAAGATACTGTTAAAGATAAATACTTTTCATCCAATAATTTGTTGTGTTTCATTGAACTCGATATACCCCTTTAAATTCTGATATTTGACACAGCTTATCATTTGCAAAACCCATGTGCGACCTTTGTATTAAACTTTTAAAGCGGTGGAGGTCTGTTTCCATATATGGGGATTACGACAGTATTATCGGTAGGTGGCAAAATGATAAGGGGGTGGGGCTATTTTTGTCTCTGGGGAAGCCCACCATTTGATATATTATCTGGTTTGTTTGCAAAGTAAGTGAAATCCTGTGACCAACAGTTAATAATAATCTGGTTGTTAACACTGACGCTACAATCCCTCAATCTGTATGACAACAACACACTTTTCTGTTGAACTGCTGTTTTTAGGACATAATCGATACAGTGTAGCTTACCCAAACAATCAAACATTCAACAAACACACTCATTAAGTTGGACTCCTTGGCTTGGTTCTTGAGCAGTTTAAAGTTGAATCCCACACTTGGCAAGAAATCTAAAATCCATGAAATATTCATGAAACTTTGCCAAAAAGTTCTTCAAAACCAAAGCTTTCCAACGTAAAAAAAAATAGACGGGCTATCCAACATAATTTGCGAACTGTGACCTTTTCAAAATCTTATGTCATTACATTAAAACATACAGGAAAATACTAAAGAAGTGTGGCATTTCTAATGAAAAGCATCGTCACTCGAACAATATCCATGAGATATTTATGAAAAATTACAGGAATATAGCTGAAGATACGCTTTATTGAAAAACAAGTTTTTGAAGCGGGGTTACCGATGTGTTTTTAGAGTTATGTGGTGTACAATATGATAAAATTATGAAAAACAGTTCAACAAAAATAAGTCCCTCGTAAAATAAACTTGAATATCTCAAAGATTCCTTCTCCGATTTCTATGAAGGTTGAATTGAATTATAGGCCTGTATATCGACCCAAAATGTGTGTATTTATAGTTTAATGCCATTATTCCTGGCTGAGCCAGCAGCCTTCGAGTGAGCCTACCCCTGTTTTCAAAAATCTGTGGCTTTTCCAATGCATATGAACAATTTGACCAAGCGGGGGAGCCACCAGCTGGCTTATTTTTGTTGAGCAGTTTAGTTACATGCAGTACAATAGGTGGAGTAGCTGTACTCTGTGGGATTCAACTTTAAGTTAGGAAGCTCTTACAGAGGGGCCAGGCTGGAACCAATCCAATGGAGATAATGTAACAAGTATACAGTATTTATAATTCTTCGCTGGTCATTATAATTTTAATTAATTTCAAAAGTATGGAGGTAATATTCTGTTTGAATGCTCATTGTTAACCTCTACAATAAATTCTCAAACATTTGGACAAATTTGGTTTTTTGAAGTACCAAATGGTAAAAAAAAACATGCTTTTTTCCAAATACTTTTTTTTCTGAAAAACCGAATAATGATGTTTTATAAGCAAACTTACATAAGACCTTGGACCCCTCCCTGACATACATATATCTGAGTCAATTACTTCATATTCAAGGAGAGCTGTCAATTTCAAAATATAGACCACAATCAGCAAATATCAAAAAGTTCCATAATTGAATCCATTAAACTGCATTAATTCACTCACATGTAACGTTATGCAAATTTATGCAAATGAGGGAGAATTTTCCATGTTTTTATTTTGGTTTTTGTCTGAGCAATGCATTGTGGGAGACTTGATTATTCTGTGACATAGAACTCCCATTAAACAATTGGTTCTCGGAATGGTGGAGTAATTCCACATGCTAAACGTGACTCTAATTCAAATTTAAAGGGCGTTCCAAGGGCTCGGAACAAAAATATTGATTTTGACAATTTTAACTTTTTTTCATAAACCATGGCGCTAAAAAAAATCGGCTACATAGAATTACTCATTTCTTTGTCATTTATTTCAAAATATTATGAGGAACAATAAAATCTATAAGAGAGGGTTTCCAACCACAGTGGATTGTGATATAGATATTTATTTAAATCTCTAAGTCATTTTTGAGAAATTAGACTTGCTTGACGAAAATCGCCTGTAAAAATTTTCTATCTCGAGTAGAGAGCTGAAATCCGGTACGATTATAGTCCTTTTCATAGCGCATATAATGCTCAAAACCAGAAGACTTTAGCCCAAAGAGAAGTAGCAAAAAAGGCCAAACGAAGCGGCCTCCGCATGAAATTATAAGAATTTAAAAAGATCCTGAAACAGTGTCAGCAGAGCTCAGCTGCTGTGGTGACGTTACGATAGATAGGGCCTGCCTGGCTGCGCGTCAATGTGCGCTAACTACCACTTTGCATGAGTAGCGAGCCACCTTAAGTACCTATGATATCAGGAAAGAGAATGACAGCTCTGATTCCTCTGGTAGCTTTTAGAATTCCCCTTTACTTATATACTCAGTGTATAATATGTGTACCTATCAGGTTCTCTCTGCTTAATTTGCAATCAAACCCTGTACTGGAATGACCCTTTTGATCAAATATCGACATTTCATGTCACAGAATTTGGATAGAGGAACATGCAATATACAGAACTCAATATGTCAACTGCCAGTTGGCAAGATACACGACAGACAGAAACATTGGCCATAATATCATATAATAATATTGCAATATCATTGTGATACTGATATATATGCTGTAGAGTGTGAACAGAATACCAAGATTATTGATTTTGCTTTACAGTGCATTGAGATGAAATTGAATAACATATCCTTAATCCTCACCTATTTTCTTCAAGCACATTTTAATATTCGCGAAGCGAAACTTAGCACAAGAAAGGTTTCAAAATTCTGTGCAGTGATGGTCTCAACATCAATGGTCGACAGCAGGAAATTAGGTCAATTGGGACCAGCTTCTTATCAATGATTTAGTTTCGAATTTAACAAAACA
The DNA here is from genome assembly GCA_026936325.1 of Platynereis dumerilii. NCBI lineage: Eukaryota > Metazoa > Annelida > Polychaeta > Phyllodocida > Nereididae > Platynereis > Platynereis dumerilii. The sequence continues at coordinate 11,497,681 of JAPTHN010000020.1, forward strand.
TGACATATTCATATTCAAAAGTGTATTAAAAATTCAATATTCTCCAGTAATATTCCCTGTATCTATAATTTTTATGGAATAGTTAATTATAAGCCATGAAAAGCTAAATTATATTATGAACATGTGAATCATTTCATTTCAAAACAGACAACAAGAAAAGATAACAAATTAAAGTTACATAATTTTTGTCAACTGATATTATGTAACATTATTATGTAACAGTGAGCAATTAATCTACATGCAGATCATGTTATTGTTTTTGTTATTGACTATTATGTAATATCAACAATCTAGCATAGACTTAAATTTGGCAGCTTTCAGTGTTGTCTTCCTTTTTACTATTTAGCTGATTATCTATTGTATTTATCCTTAATCCTATTTATTTGCTATCCTATGTATGTATGTATGTATGTATGTATGTATGTATGTATACATGTATCTATCTATATATTCTTTTTTTTATCTATTTTATCTTTCTAATAGTTTCTAGTATAGTAAATTTCTGTCTATCTTTTAATATATCCGTCTTTCAATTTCTCTGAAACAGTAACATAACTGCGCGAATTTCATGGCTGTGCCATTTACATATTATTTTTTTGGCTGGCCTTAGTGCTCTCAGGCCTCTGAGTAACAGCATGGCAATTCATTAATTCAAATAAATTTTAAAAGTCATTGAAAATTCTCCGCTGGTGATTAAAAATTTTTTGTCTTTTTTCATGCCTTTCTCCAGTGTATTCTTAATTTGGAAAATATTCTTCAAAATGGAACAAAATGGTATAAAATAGAAGGTGCATGGATGGAAGTGAAAATGGAAGAATATAATATGAAAACTATGATTAGACCTATACATTGGTTGAATATTTGACATGAGTTTCCAGACTTTGATGGCTGTTGAAACAACAAATTAGCCAGAATTAGGAAATCAGGTTTATTGGAGCCATAAATGCCAACATTCTATCATTATAGCAATTATATTATTATGTGTATCTAATGTATAGCATCAATTAAGAATTTGACCTTTATGGACTCAGTAGGAATTCCCTAATTATGAAAAATTAATGAGAAAAATAGGAAATTTACATACCCCCGTGGCCTAATGGTCAAGAATGCTTGTCCACTGGCTTTGAGGGCGTGGGTTCAAATCCCACCCCGGGAACTCACTTTAGTCCGAGCCCATGGGACATTAAATGGAGGCGGGTTGTATCCAGTACTCTATGCTGGGGCAACTGAAAGACCCTGGGCATCCCTGAATTAATAGGGTATGTTCCAGACTCCTAGTCTTCTCATCTCATCATCATACGGCGGTCACTAAAAATAAAAAAAGTGCAGCTCCCGCCACAAAAGATGGTGGTTGAGCTGCGCCGACTGATCTGGGGTATATCAGCACAACACAAGTCAGTCAGTCAGTCAGTCAGTCAGTCAGTCGGTCATAACAAAGAAAAAAGTAACTTTTGAACAGATACAAATAGTCTCTGTCTTTCTCTGGAGTCTTAGTAAAAATTCAATAGACCAAGAGAAGAAAGGTGTTTGAAAAGGAAGCATGCATTTGTCTGTTGGTAGCAGTGGAGTAATCAGTCTAGACATACATGTAAAACTACTGCACTGGTTTACATGAGACTTTGTAGAAATGTTCAACTTATCATTATGAAGGTATGGTAAGATTATTATGAAGATCTGTTGGAGCATTTGGCAGATATAGAGTAGGTCGTGGCATGTGGCCCCCCTTAACTTCGAGGTGCAATTTGACCTACTTTTTATTGGCGATTATTTGAATGCTTATGCTGTCAGGAAGGGATCACTTGACTCTACTAATAACTAGTGAAACCACTGTCTACCTATTTTAATAAAGGAGTTACAGCCATTTTTGTAAAAAATTTAAAATGGCCTTCTTACCCCACCCACCGGGCAAGAAGCCCCCCTATTATAATCCTATGGCAATTTTTTTTGCGGGTGCATTAAGCTTGAAAGTTATTTTTTGGGGTTCTTTTATCATTTTTAAGGCATTCTATTCACTTTTTCTGAATTTCAGACTTTTTCTGTTCATACTTTTATTTTTTAATATTTTTTGACCTTTTTCAATTTCGGGCCAAATTTTTTCTATTTTAATTAGCTATTCTATCAAGATTTAAGGTACAGTACACATTATTAAATTTTTCCCAAAGCAGCTTCGACCCCCCGGTGAAGGGGGCCTCATGCCCCATGTCATGTGGGGCCTCTCGCCCCAAACCCACATATTTTAATTTGACCTCTATATTTTGAACTAAAATGCAAAAAACATGACCCAAATCATATTTATGTGATGGTCATAAAGTGAAGCAATGCAGATATCCATTATACTTTTAAATATTTCTAAAGTTATTTCTGACAACCCCTTTCAAAGAATTAGTCAAAGTTACAAAAACCATGCACATTTTTTTGTTTCTTTAATTTCTGCTATGGTTTGGTGCTGTTTGCCCTGAAAATGTGTGACGTCACCTAAAACGCCTCTAGCTTCAATCCTATCTATAGCACAGCGCTCCTGAAGAAACATTGGGGTTAAAAAAATGAGCCCGGAACGGGACCTGCACCATCTGAAACTACACAATCATATGAAGATTTTAAGACAAAAACGAAAAAAATCTGTTTGGAATTTTTTGAAAAATTCAAGTTTTAAGAAATCTGGTATATCACACCACTCGAACACAAGTGTAATGGCATATAAAACAATTAACAAGCTTGAAAATGTGATGAAACCTGTTGGCTAAGCTCAGTAATGCATTCCAAATAAGTTTCAATGATGAAATTTAAATATTTACTGACTTTATCGAAATAAATGTGACAAATTGTTTATCGCATGCTGTAGGAATACAAAAATGCTAAAAGTAACCAAAATTTAATTTCCCCAGATTTTCAGTCTTCGGTTGTTGAAATCTGAAGCATTATCCTTAGCATGGATATGTGAAGCTCTATAAAGCTTTCGAAAAGTTAAAGCATGCCTAAAATGGATATAAATGTTACTAGTAAGCTGACACTCATAAGAAAGATCAGTCATAATTCAGCACTGATTCCTAATTAGCCGTTTAGTTCATGGTATAATATCTACATGCAAGAGTTCAAATATTGAGCAAGGTGGCAGCACAGAATGATGCATGTTAAAAAGAATGGTGACATATCAGGTCCCGACAACCAAGCCACCTGCAAACTTCTTCATAGATTTGTGCGGGCAGCAACCATTTCCCTCATGCATAACATACATTAAGACCTAAATAAACATATATGCATGGTTCAAATTAAGTACAATTCAAAAGTTTGGCTGAATTTCTTCAAATCATCAGCTGTTGGACAGCCTGTCAATGTAGGCATCGAAGTTATCAACAACTTGTGTGGAAAATTGAGCAAGATGTTTGCTACACTTTTCCAGGTATACCTTGTACCTGTCTTATTGAAATGAGTGCTATGGTGGTTTTTGAATATTCTATGGCATGAACAAATTTAATGGATATAATAATTTCTTTGATTGGAAAAAATTGAGGGAGTTATCAAAGGATGTGTGTATGACATCGTGGAATGCAATAAAACAGCTGTCGTAAGGCTCCATATTTTCTGTGCAACATACTGGACAGCATATTAGGGGATACTCAAGATCAGCAATTGGATAAATTAATTTTCCCCTGAAGGTTTCACTGCAAATTTAGTCTTTCACAGTGTTAAACCACACATAGGCCAATGCTTGGATTGGTCATTCCAATTTGGAAGGAGCTTCAACAGCTCAATAGATAATTCATTCATTCATTTTTTTAAGAGACAAGGAAAGTAAATGGGTACAATTCTCAAAATGAGTTTATAGTTAGTTGTGAATTTTGTGCAGGAAAAGTTACAATGCGTTACATGGTGTGAGAGTTGATTGCTTGCCAGTCTTTCCTGGCCTATGAAAATATACTTGAGACGTTATTTCACTTCAACAGCCACAATATGCTTCCCACATCCTGTTTAAGGATAATCTTAAGTTCTTACCCATCAAAGACAGGAACGTTCACGAATTTGAGTCACTTCTAGCATTTTTCCATTTTAACAGTGTGTGATAAATAATTTGTCACACTTTTTTGACATAAGTCAGTAAATATTCTTAATTCATCATCAAAACTTATTTAAAATGCATTACTGAGCTCAGCCAACAGGCTTAATCACATTTTCAAGCTTTATAATTGTGTTATATGCCATTACACATGTATTCTAATGGTGGGATAAACCAGATTTTTTAAACCTGAATTTCTCAAAAAATTCCCAACAGATTTTTTTCGTTTTTGTCTTAAAATGTTCGTATGATCATGTAGTTTCAGGTGGTATAGGTCCCGTTCCGGGCTCATTTTTTTAACCCCAATGTTTCTTCAGGAGCGCTGTGATAGATAAATGCACCAAAAATGTAAGTTTGGATATAACCCTGGGGGGGCCTCTCACCTAAACCGGGCTTCTTGCCCCGACCTACTCTAACTATTGCCTTTGTGTGGAAACTTGCGCTGTACTTGTACCAGATCTAAAATGTACGTTACAAGATGAAGGTCTCTGAGTCTGTGAAATGTTCAACAGGGACACAGACTGTTTAAAATATCATTTAGTGTAAAGATAAATAATATTTATGGTAAGTGCAGCCCTCTAAGCACTCAGATGAGTTGATGGGTGAGATTGGAGTGTCATAACCGATTTTGGAGTGAAAATCGGATGCATAATCCTTTCTTTTGGCTGTCACCAACAAGCGGGATAAGTCTCCTTAAATCAAATTAACATTGAAAGTATTGGGTTTGATCAAGACAAATCATCAGCATGATGACACACGAAGTGCCATTTTTCACAGTGCCACAGTCCTCTCTGCTTCTATATCAAAGTGACAGACTGTAATATAAATTCTAAACTTTTAGCTGAATCACAGATACATTTGGTCATTGTAGTGGAAAACTATTTGTGTTGAATGAAGTGACTGTGTGTCATAAACATTGCACTACCTGTATGACTGGTTCTCTGACTAATCAGAATACACATGTGACTTGTGAATTATGCTGGTAGATTGTGAATTTCCCTAGTATAGAGCCTATTCTAATTGCCACCCCACTCATACCCCACTGCATGGGGTGATGCCTCATCCGATTCCGTGGCCAGACATGGCATGATGGGGGGTTAACTTTTTTATGTCAGGGTTAGAGCATCATTTGGGGTAATTGACCCACAAGAAGCATTATTACTCCCATAATCATGTGACTTCAAATTGGGGCAAGCAGAATCTGTGTGTACTGTTTTACACCAATTGAATGGAGGGGTCCCTCAAGGGGATGCACTTTTACTCCTACGAGTCTTAGGTCAAAAGATGTAGCTGGTAATCTATATTAACGTATATCTATAGCGTGGAAGAAGTAATGAGGCTAAAAATAATAACTATTTATTTGCATGTAATCCCATGTATACAATTTAGGAAAGATCATAAACGAAAAAGTGGGTGTTTATAGTTGCATCATTAACAAGATATAGGCCTACACGTTAAAAAATGATTGTATGGTTTAGTTAGCTTTTGTCGCAACCATGCACCACCACCCAGTTTTCATTTGATGCTTTCCTCTTTTTCTATTTGATCTGTCATTAAAATCATCCGTTCTGCATTTTATGCCCTTTTGATTTCTTTCTACTAAACCCCGTCTGACTCATTTGGGTTTCTAGGGTAGAAATGCTGGTGGCAATTACTGTGGATGATGTCATCAAACCTCAAGCATCCTGGCTGAAATGTGTCAAATATTTTGAAATGTAAATATTAAAATGTTTGTGAACTAGTTTTAGGACTTTTAGACTGATGTTAATGCAGGATAAAATATGATGAAATCATAGGGACCATGGTTGCCCATCTGGTCTGGTATTGGCCAGCTGCATACTTTAAAAATGTGTAGACGAAAGTAGCCAAAATTGAACATATCACAATTAAGGGCACATTTTCTCTTAGTCCTATATGGTATCAATTAATCACTTCTGCATTTGGAGGCAGGGATGGAAGAATGATTTGGCCTTAACAAGATGTCCTGACTTGACTTACGTTGTGCTGGTGTACCCCAGATCAGCCCGGGCAGCTGTAGGGCTTTCATGTATTCATTTATCTGGTAAGCTAATTAGCGCAGAGGAGGACACAACAATGAGGCCTGAGGCATTCAGGTGATTGAAACTTCCATTCAAATGTAAATGTAATCCAGGTGACCAAGCCAGCTTTGGTAGTAAATATGGGAGGAGGAAAGCTTAGTTGCCAATCGCTGGATCTCAATCATCCTTTGTCTCAGCCCACCCAGAGAAGTGTCTCAGCCTTGTTTCAAAGGTAAAAGTGGGGGTCTCTGCTTCTATGCAGATAATTGCAACTGCAAGCTCAGCCGACTTTTACACAGTACCTGACAGGCTCACTGATCATTCTTGATCGGTCTCACTCCCCTGGCGGATATACAGCTAGCAGCTTCTCACGGTGCCATCACTGATCAATCTTGTACCTTCTCTGCCTGTAGCCAACTTGAATCTCTGCTCCACTTCATCTGCCCATTTCCATGCCCCACCCACTTTTGAACCCACAACCTTGCATGTGTGAATCCGACATCCAACCCACAGGACCGCAGGCACTGTCACATGCTGATAATCTAATAATTAGAATACCAGAGTGCATAATACAGTATAAGCCAAGTTTTTGTCGATCGATCGATCAATCCATCCATCCATCAAAAAATTCATGCAGGAAGTCTAGACGTCAGACTCCCTCAATACACATAATCACCTTTTTGGTTAAATCTCCAAAAAGCTTTCACAACACAATTCAGCGGCATCTGTACAAAAACATTTTTTTACAAGAATTGATATTTTTTAACCTTTTTTACTATTTTAAAATATTTTACACTGCAAGGGTATATCAAGATGTATGACGAAATACAGGCTCAATTTTAATCTTTATAGATGTGACGCATATTCTGCCTATACAATTAACCAATGAACAACCTCGTATGAGCCTAATTGATGGAACAACACACACTCTATAACAATAAATGCCCACTTAGCAAAAAAAATATGTGAAAATCCTGTATAGTGACAATTTGCATAATTACTATCTGGTCTGCACCTAGCCTGTTCCACCCCATTTGCCCCCCCCCCCCATCTGTGCCCCTCCCCTCATCTCTTTGCCCCATTTTTGATGAGGTGAGCCGCAGATAATTGGTGGAACACAATAAAAACATGACGAATCTGTAACTCCTCCATTTTGTCACTGGAACTTTAAGGGATAGGACCATCAAAATTAAGGATGGGAAAGCACAGTGTTTTGGCTTCACTTCTGCTGTTGGGATATGCAGGTGAGTTTCGTGTTTCATACCATTTGACACCTCTGTCAGCCAATCACATGCCAGTATTTCTAAGACTAAGACTAAGACTAAGACTTCTTTATTGGTCATTCATGTAAAATATATATACAATTATACAGAATGAAATTGTTGGTGCAAATATTGACATGATGAAAGAAACAAATTAAACAAAGCATTAGTTTGCTTGCACAGCTGACCATGGTTTCATGACATTTTTAACATTAATTGCTTGAGGAATGAAAGAGTTTCTGAACCTTACGGTTTTGCACAAAGGCTGTGATAATTCCCATTTTCATAGTTGTCTACATATCGTCCCATGTTTAACTGTTTGAGTGTTTGTCTCATGGTATAAGCAAGTTATTCACCATGGAATCAGGAATATGTGTTTATTACACCTCGGGCTGAAGTCATTGTTGGATAAATCACATATTCCCTCTTCCGCGGTGAAAAACCTATAGTTATCCATTTATTTCGCAATGTTTGTATGCTTGAGTGTTTGTCACATGGTATAAGCCAATTATTCACTAATCACCAAGGATCAGTTACTTAAGGGTCATTCCGCGTCAGATCAACAATTTGTTTCCGCCAACCCATCTGCGAATTAGGCGAAAAAATTATATGTTGTTTTATGTCTCAAAAGACAAACTTCCTGAAAATTTCAGCTTAATCAGTCTATTTTTCATGATTTGACAGAGGATTGAAAATTGCTGATTTTACCAGTTTACAGTGCCGCCTGTAAGTAAGTGAAACGCATGATATTGTGCCATTGCATCAATGTTAAACATCCTTAATCAAAATGCTTCTGGAAGGACGAATTCTCATCCGATGAGAGGAAAACATTTTGGGTCATAAAGGCCGATATGTGAGGCATGCTGGATAAAAATAGCAGCCAATTTTCTTTGCTGTAGTTAGAGTTAGGTATGGGTCAAAGTCTTTGATAAGTAAGTGAAACGCAGGCCCAATGTTAAAAGATAGGGAAGGGTGGTTCACTTACTTATCAAAGACTTTGACCCATACCTAACTCCGACTACAGCGAAGAAAATGGGTTGCTATTTTTATCCCACTTGCCTCACACATCGGCCTTTATGACCCACTTTGTTTCCCTTTCATCCGATGAAAATTCATGCCTCCACAAGCAGTTAGGCTGAGGATGTTTAGCATTGATGCAATGGCACAACGTCATGCGTTTCACATACTTACAGGCGGCACTGTATAGACATCGGTTTGACCACTATTACACTTTTTGCTCAATAAATCTGTTAATAATCCACCTAGAACATTGAAATTCGGGATTTACACTAACTGGTCAATGGCAAAGGTCCGTGGGTTGACACCTAGTGCCTTGTTAAAACGGCAATGCAGCTATGGCCATGTTAAATTCCCCCCTCGAAAATCAATGTTCAGTACAATAAAATTCATATCTCCAGGGGTATACCGGGTATAAATGTGAAACTCCTAGGATATATTCTACATATGTATGGACAAATAACACTTGAAAATTGGAGATGCTTTCAGCCTCATTTTTTAATATAATTTTTTGAAAAATATTCCATGTCTTTGGCTAAGTTCAAAGCAAAACTAGCTAAATCTCAACGGGTATAGGTAGCATACCCCTCAAATTTTCTAATGATCTTTCATGTCTGTGGGGTATAATACAGGGAAGAATTCAGGAAAATGTACAACTTACATTGGGTTCTGCGGAATTTTGAATATTTTTATACCTGTAACAGTAGTGCTACTGGTGAGTAGCTTTTCTGCAAAGGGTATTATAGAGCCTTTAAACTTCTCAGATATATTCGTCATATGTATGGTCAAATTTTTCTTGAAAATTTGAGATGTGTTCAGCCTCGTTTGTTATATATAAATTTTTGAAAAATATTTTATGTCTTAGGTTAAGCAAAACTAGCTGAATCTCAAGGGGTATCGGTGGCACACCCCCGAAACTTTCTTATTATTTTTCATATCTGTAGGACATAATACAGGAAAGAATTCAGGAAGATCTTCAGTTTATTTTCGGTTCTGCATAATTTTGAATATTATATAGATCTGTAATAGTAGTGCCACTGGCGAGTAGCCCTTCTGGAAAGAGTATTTTAGAGACAGCCTTTAAACTTCTCAGATATAGTCTGCATATGTATGGTCAAATAATACTTGAAAATTGTCTATGCGTTCAACCTCGTTTTTTTAATATAAATTTTTGAAAAATATTCTGTATGTTGGGCTAAGTTAATAACAAATCCAGCGAAACATCAATGGGTATAGGGGACACATCCCTGAAAATTTCCTGTAATCTTTCATGTTTGTAGGGTATAATACAGGAAAGAATTCTGGAAGGTGTTCAGCTTACTTATGGTTTTGCAGAATTTTGCCAGTTGCACTACTGTTATAGATATAAAAATATTAAAAATTCCGCAGAACCGAAAGTAAGCTGAACGCACTCCTGAATTCTTGCCTGTATTATACCCTATAGACATGAAAAATCATAAAAAGGTTTCAGGTGTATGCCACCTATACCCCTTGAGATTTAGCTAGTTTAGCTTTGGACTTAGCCAAAAATATAGAATATTTTTCAAAAATTTATATTAAAAAAATTAGGCTGAACACATCTTCAATTTTCAAGTATTATTTGACTATACATATGTAGAACATATCCTATGAGTTTCAGATTTATACCCGGTATACCCCTGGAGATATGAATTATATTGTACTGAACATTGATTTTTGAGGGGGGAATTTAACAAGGTCAGAGCTGCATTGTCGTTTTAGCAAAGCAGAAAGTGTCAACCCAGAGACATTTGCCATTGTCTAGTTAGTGTAGATCCCGAATTTCAATGTTCCAGGTGGAGTATTAACAGATTTATTGAGCAAAAAGTGTAATCATGGTCAACCCGAGTCTGAAAAATTGGTAAAATCAGCAATTTTCAAACCTCTGCCAAATCCTGGAAAATTGACCGAATAGGCTGAAATATTCAGGAAGTTCATCCTTTAAGACCACAAACAGTCTATAATTTTTTCAGCCAATTCGCAGACGGGCTGGTGGAAAATTTCTGGAAAATCTGATGATTTGACACGGAATGACCCTTAAATTACTGTAATAGGTACACATATTCCCTCTTCTATGGTGAATAACCTATACAAAGGATATTCCCTGGTACCAACCACAACACTCCAATAACTTGGAACTCAAAAGAGAGAAATGGAGAACTAGAACTTACACACAGTTGTGACTGATCGATATTGTTACTCGACTAATAAGTCTTATACGCCTTACAAATTCAAATTTGCATCAGCTGAACACAAACTATGTCAAAAGAGCAGAAAGTATTATTTATTTTACTGCGGCTCTTTATATATTTATAGTGACTCTTTGAATTCACTCTGTATTTACAGTGAATCTTACTATTTTACTCTGTAGAGAGGCATAGCATGTTTAACATCGATGTGCACTATAAAATATGAACAACTTAAACTTAAAAATAATTATGTAAATATCTGAAATCATAATATTAAGTAAGATTCAGAAAAATGGTCTAATGCAAAGCTTTATGTATATATGACATTTACTTAATTATAGAAAACGATTAAAAATAATAGCCTACTATATAGGTCAATTTTTGTAAAAGTTTCTTTGACATTTATTGCAGCAAATGTGTATGGGGCTGCACTTCCCATGATGAAAAGCCAGAAGGGGAACTTTCCTGTTACAGAGGACTGCAACCATTACATTTCGTGTAATGGAGAATATTGCTTGAGCCACAGGTGCCCCTTGAATTATGTGTTCCATGTGAAGGGTGCAGGGAGTGGAAAATGTGTCCACGATAAACAACAGTACAGTGCATGTGCACTTATCGAAAATGATTCTGCCACCAGGAGCGCTGAGAGAAAGAACTCTAAAAATAGCGCATTCAAAAATAGGCAAAATATATTTTCGTGTCCGATGGATGAAAACACTCACCTGCCCCTTAACGGGTTTCACGGCGATTCTGTAGACTGCACGAAGTACTATTTATGCGTCGATGGCACTGAATATGGTTATGTCTGCCCTCCCAACCTGTATTGGTCCAAAGTGAACCAATTTTGTGACGTCAGAGAAAGATCTACATGTTCAAACAGCAACAATGGCAATGTTGATAATGAAGGCTCAGGAATTGACGTTGTCAGTTTCCATTTGGAAGTAGAAGAAACGGGTTCCAGACATCCTGAAGAATTCTCCTCAGGAAGTGGAGAGCCTTTTGTGACGTCTTTTGTGACGTCATTGACATCAAAATCTTCAGAAGAAGGATCTGGCTCTTCTTCTTCATCTGAAGAATCGTCTGAGGAGTCTTCATCTTCGTCCTCTTCTTCTAAATCTTCTTCTTCACAAGAGTCGTCTGAAGAATCAACTTCTTCTTCTTCTTCTTCCTCTTCTTCTTCATCTGAAGAGTCATCTGAGTCATCATCTTCTTCTTCCTCTTCTTCTTCTTCTTCTGAAGAATCATCTGAGGAGTCCAATGGAGCATCGCAGTCTGGAGAATCGTCAGGTGGGCATTTACCTTTCATTCCGAAATTTACCACAGTGATGCATTCCATACCATGAGATGAAAAATTAATCCGGTGGCCCCTGCATCACAGAACACATCTCTTTATAATTTTAAGTGTACTCTTGATAAAGAAATGGTTTTAAGATACAGGGTTCCAACTGGAATGAATAATTTAGTTAAAATGGAACTCCATCAGGTCATTTTGGAACCAAAAGACTATTTCGAATGAAATTGCATTCTGAGAAGAGACTGTTCATGAAGAAAGCACTTTACACACTTTATTGGTGCAATAGATGATCTCGCTAAGTGGAAGTTGTCCCGGATCCACAAAATTCGGGCCTTCGCAAATCCGTGCTTCAAAATTTTAAAACAAATTTTCCTTAAATTTTTAGATCAACAGTATCAAGTACTACCGGTTGACAATTACGACCTCTATTATGATTTCAATTACGAACATGATTATCCGTATGATGTTTACAGTCAATACAGTGATGTGTATGAATACGATTCTGCAGCCGGTAAGTAGATATATCTCAAAATAGCCACTGAAGTCCAGGCAAAAATCCATGTGATTCATGCAATTTAGGGAAGGCCGGACATATATTCGTCCACTGTGTAATTTTTTGGGTCTCAATTGAAAACTGCTATAAATATATCAAAAATCTATTTACTGACTCACTTATACATATTCGTATTACAGTAGACGAACTTCGAGTGTTTACATGCAATACACTTCCGGGCTGTTACTGACATCACAGCCCTATCCCTGCCATGTTAAGTGACCATAACTTTGATACCTCATAAACGTGTTACTGACTCATAGCCCGTACATACCATGTTGTGTGATAGGTGTCATAGCATTCACCAGTGACCTCACTCCTGTCTCTCTGAGTAATAGGCCTGCAATCAACAGAGCTTGACCACTGGATCCCCAGCTGATCTTGGCGTCTGCTGCTCCTGGTCATCCTGACCACAAGTGCTTCATTTTAGCGAAGTTATAACAAACAGATTAACCTTCCTCTGGTGTGACTAACAGAATTCACAGTTTGAGATATTAAAAGCAATTGTATCTATGTTTGAATGTTTAATTGTTGTCTGTTTGTTGTTCCAAATATTTCTTTGAGGAAAAACACAAACAATTATCTAAATTATAGATATTTCAGGCCAGAAAAAGCTGTGAAGGATTAGAATACTTCAGAATTTTATTGAACTTGTTGGCAGGGCAAGTGTAAACAAGCTATGCAATGGAGGGATGCCCCTGGCTTTCTTGTGTAGCTCCCTTGTTCATCAAACAGGTTGCTAAATTTTATATACACAAAAACCCTGCTTAGACACAAGCATGCATATAATTCCGTCGCACTTCTGCCATGATTTATAACTCACTATCGCAATTCAGATTGATAAGCTTTCATGAAGAGAGCAATGATTATTGTCAAATGGGTCAGATTTATGACTCAGTGACTGCACTTCATATGACAACTGTTCTACTGCCCATTCACTTAGCATTGCTCTGATACACGTCACTGAGCCAGATGTTGGTCACTGCTGCATCTATACATGTCATTAGAAGTCCTATGAGTCAGTGAAAGAGCCACCAGTTTCAATGGTAAAGATTGAAGCAACAGCTTTAGTGACCTCATTGATACTCTGAAACCAGTCACTTGTAAGCACTCGAAGTTCGTCTACTGTAAATAGCCCCGGAGCTGGAGAACAAAAAGTGTTACAAAGAAAAATATCGGGGAAGATCCCATGTGCGCCGAGGTCTAACGGACCCAGATCTCCCCTACTGTCCCTGCTTCATGTGCCATGTTCTATTGTTCGTCATTGTGAACCACATGCATGTAAAGTTCTGTTTGATGTTGTTGTGTCAACAACTGTTCATTTGGGCAATAAAGTGGCAACCTCACAAATTCATAATGCTTTGCTGTGAAAGAAAGCTCTGAGAGGTCAGGACAGTTGCTAGGAATATTTTTGGACCATTCTGACAAATGAAATAATGCCACGGAAAATTTCTAATTTTTAACTGGATATCTGTGTTTGTTGTGGGACAAAATTAAACATAATGAGAGTGGTTCACGGCAATGAACCTTGTTCATGTCAGGTCTGCGGTACAATAACACTCGTCCTTGAAAAGACACGAGCGGTATTCTTCTGTGACCTGACATTCATATGGCTTAATTGTTGCTGTTGACCGCACGCTCATAAAGTTTTATTACAACACCAGAAAAAACAATTTTACATTAAAAAAAATGCAGGGACCACTGTAAAATGAATGAAATCAGCTAAAAATTAGTACCAAGTCTTCGCATATTTTAAAATGCCATTAGTATGAGGCAGCAAAGAAAATGTTATATCCTGATCAACCTCTGCTCCTAGTAGGCATTCTGACCTCAGCGCCAGATTGTACGAACACTTAACACAGGTTATCCTAAAGTGGGTAATTCATTTTACTGATATTGCATCGATGCTGAGCATGAGTCACACAACTAGTTTTCATACAATTTGGTACAAGTAACGTCAGGATAATGCCGGTGATATCACACTGACGTCCCGTAGTCAAAACGGGGATCAAATTGCCCACAAGGCTGTATCTCGGTCAAGGGAATGTCAACAGTGAGCTGTGAGCAGCACCTTTTGTCTAATTTCAGTTCAGTATTTCACACATGGCATTTGTAAAAATTTGCATAATTATAATGGACACTAAATATTTTCTTCTCAAATGACTAGTGACAAATACTCTGGTTTGATTTGTTATGTTAAATTGTATTTTGCAATGACAAACCTTGTTCATGAAAATCATTTTTATTGACTAAAACGTCCTCTTTTATTTCAGGCGATGATCTGGAAGCCATTGTCGACTATCATTATTACGATTATGCTGAAGGAATTCCAACGGACTCCAAGGAATATGACATTTATACTTCTGGAAAAAAGTCACCAAACCATAAGAAACATCTTTCAAGAGGAATTCACAAGGGAAAGGACAAGAAAGGGAAAGCTATTGACTCTAAAAGGTCCAATGATCCAGTTGATCCAGTTGTGCAACCAAATCAAGATGATGTCAGAGTCACCTTACAGTTGAAGAATTCCAAGGAGGAAGTTGTGCCATTAAAGGTGACTTTGACGAATATTGAGAATGGGAAGAATAAAGCAGAAGAAAAGGAGGGTATCCCACAGGTGACGGAGTCAGAAGCCCCGTCAGAGAAGAAAGAAGACGGGAAAGAAGAAGAAGGAGAAGGAGAGAAAATTGTTAAAATTGAGGAAAGAGAAGGTGCTGAAGAAGGTGAAAAGAAGGAAGTAACAGAAGAAGAAGAAAAAGCACCAGAGGTAGCGGGCGAAAATGGAGAAGTAGAGACAGAAGAAAAAGAAGGAAAATCAGAAGAAAAAGGAGAAGAAAAGGAATCAGAAAAAAAACATAAAGATGAAGAAGAAAAAGCAGAACAGAAGGAGGTCAAAGAAGAAGAACAAGAAAAAGGGGACGAAGAAGAAAGAAGAGAAAAACCAGAAGAGGAAGACAAAAACAGAGAGGTTGTTCATGAAAATTAAGGAGAAGAAGAACCAAAAGATGAAGAAGACAGCCAGGAAACCGAAGAAACATCTAAAGAGGAAGAAGCCAAAGAAGGGTGAAGTCCAATAGAAGGTTCAATTAAAAGAAAAAGGGATCAGATAAAATAGAAGAAAAAATTTCAGAAGGTAAATAATCATCAATTGAGCTGAAAGACGAGAAATGTTAAAATGAAGAAGATCACTTCTTTAAATAATTTTTTTTTGGTGGCGAGGAGGGGGGGGGGCAGTTGTTCATCTTTAAATTTTGTTAAACATTTTTACTAACAACTGAGCTATTTATTGCTTTCCAAAGAATGCCGAAATTTCATTTTTATTGGATGATCATGTCAATTTCTAATGATGCCAATTAAAGGATGCCTTGCACATGCAGTTACACACTGTACTATTTGAGGACCATTGTTGAAATTTGTATTTTAGAGTTTATGTTCTTGAGAGGAATGAGTTTGTCAAATATTTTTATGATATGCATATCTATCGGGCTGGGTTTTATTGTAATTTGTAAATGCTGCTGTATTATCATATTATTATTCAAAATGCCTTCATAGGCCTATTAATACAGTTGAATTTCTGTTGTAAGACCATCACAATGTATCAGCTTCGTCAGTGCTATTTCAAACGGAAAACGGACCGGCTGCATCTGGGAGAAGCAGCGCCCGAAAACACCGACTGCTCTATTAACTTTAAAGTGGCAGTCTTACAAACCGAGCTAATGTAATGATACATATATTACAGTAATCGTGAAAATATTGTTTTGATTTATTGTCATGAGATGCAATATATAAACTGCTTTTTACTACGAAGATATTTATTATATTTTTCTTCTCTTGGTCTGACACAGTCTTTTACCGAAGCGTCCCTCCCTTGGGGTGCATTTTTGGATATCACTTTTTGTGGTGGTCCATATTGGAGGTGGCCACATATTGAAGTCGATCTTATAACGAAAGACAAATAATATGGGGATAACTGCTCTGGGATGTCTCCATCATTTTATGGCTGGAAAATTGGTCTCAGTATTGTAAAATATATCTGATAATTGGGGTTGGAATTTTTACATCCAATTGATGTTTTTGAAGCCATCAATCAAATTATAAGAGTCAAATTTAATGATTATGACAGTTTTATAGTGAAATGTAAACTCTAATAATTTAAATATGACACAGAATGATTGATGTGGATAAACTTGATATAGTTCACTTGCACCAGCTAAATGTACCTAAATTATACTGGTGCTTGACATTTTATGTATTTTAGTGCATTGCCTGTAGAAGTTACCTAATGACCTAATTCACATGATTATATTCCCATTATCCCATATCTGATATACATGTGTATATGTATTATATATTTGTCGATTTTTAATATATATTTTCCAATTGTGTCAATTATGAATTTGTGCATTTGACATTTTCACATCATTGAAACTTTATTGTACTGACGTGTCTATGATTTGCATAATGAGAATTACTTTTGTAATAAAAATCTATTTCGTCGCATATTTGTGTTTCATGTTTGGAGATTTACCTCAACAACTGGATTTATTCAGGATCCATGTGTATTTTATGAACAAGCACAATGTTATCATTTAACGAAAAATTTAATTACAATTCGATATGATGAAGAAGGAGTAACACGGATGTTTGGCTGTCTACAGGTGGACCGCTGCTACATTGCCACTTCCTTTTTCCAGCCTTGGCAGATCAGAACATATGCTGTCATGTGTTGCCACCTAGTGACTAGTGTGCTGTTCCGCAAGCTCCTGCGAGCGGTCCACATCATTTCAGTCTGAGGGACTCACACAATTTTGTCTGGAAGAAACCGGGGCTGTTTCTGAGTGTGCTAACGGCCTAGTCTACTTCATTAGAGAATGTGATTGCCGAGTCTGACTCTGGTATACATCAATATTGAATAGAAATTTTGTGAATGTGCAATGAATATCTACTCATCGTAAAAATAAGAATTTTCCTGACATCCAATGCTACCCCATGGGAACTGCCACAAGGAGCCATACTCCCACAGTATACATAAGTTTATAATAAGTAAGTAAGTAATATTTATTTAGAGTCGGATTTACAAAAGTAACATAAATCCGCAAGAGATTTTTTTTTACCGACATAAAATAACAATGCAGACTGAATGAATTAAGAGAGCATGAGAACAAAATTGTAAAAATGTAAAATAGGCAGTTAAAAACACAATATAAAGCACAAAATAAAAACTACATTGACATTAAAATAATTTGATATAGGAGTTAATGTAAGTTTTGAAAGCAGCGGTATTTTTGGCATTTTGGCAGTGTGGTGGTAAGCTGTTCCACAGTCTGACTCCCTCTTGCCTCAATGAATTAAAACCATGAGTTTGTGTGTAAAAGCGAGAAGGACATAATAAATGTCTTGAAAGTCTTGCAGGAGCTACTATATAAATATATCATTGTACTTCTGGTCCACGTCTTGTACCGTAGATGTATATATTGGTATACTTTCAGGCTGGGGCGAAGGGTGCAGTCTCAATAAAAAGGTTTTATATGGAACCTTTAAGGGTTCTATAAGCTGGTATAGATATGGAACCTAAAATATTCATTAATCAATGTTAAAAAGGTTCCAACAGTGCACAAAAACAACATTTAGATAATCCAGCTGCACTAAACTCCCACAATGGAACCTCTTTCTCTCAAGTTGGGACAATAGGGTCCTATCATAGGGCCTTCCCGCCAAGTATTCTTGAATTCAGTTGAACCCTAAAAAATTAGAACCTTTTTCGGCTGTGGGTTCTTCAGGCCACACATAATTGATCTTTGGCTTCTCGGATCCTCTCAAGGCACTTTTTCTAGGGTCGGTCGGTAGGACAAAAAAAAAGGTGAAACACTTTTTTTACAACGTCAAAAAAAAGCACTTTTTTTTCAATTTTTTTTCCATCGGCAGGAAATCTATTGTGTCGGCGGGTCCGGGAAGCTAAGAATCAATTTTGTGTGGCCTTATATAAACCATAAAGAACCTTTTGCTTTAAGAGTGTGCGCTTCATGGAATTGGCCTTGGAACATCATAAGACTGATGAGGACATGCGCATGAATACCATAATACCATGTTACGACATTACAACTCAAGCATATGATTTAATTGAAAATGGTTGGTCCAGGAGTGGTTGACACATAAAGTGCAGAAACATATTAGCAACAAGGTCGCCAGTCGAAGCTAAGTGCAATTTCATACGTGGATTTATCACCAAATAGTGAAGGGAATCGTACGTTTCTTCCGAAAATGCGTAGACCATCTTGAACTGGTCGAATATTTCTACACCTAGAGGTTTCAGCTGGGAGGCAGTCCAGGCATTCATGGCTAGCCGTGTAGGATTAGTTGGGAGTAAATAACGCATTGTTCTCGAACTGTTTCCAATCTTGTTCGGTCCGGGAACGATGCTCGCCCAGATGATTCTCATCCCGGGATCGTGTCTTCTCAATCGGCGTAAGGCTTCAAGAAGCTTTCCGAATTTGGCCATGTAGTCAAATGCGCCGAATTGGTTGAGAAGCTCCCAGTGCAGCGTGTTGAAAATTAACACACGGCGACTTGAAGCAGCATGCATGCCTTGCAAGGGAGTTCGGCGAAGATTAATCATGTCAATAATTTCGCTGGCAACACTGTGCGTCAACGTGGCCCAGCGGAACTCTAGGTTTAAGGCCGAATGATAGGATTGCAATTGCTGTATTAGATTTGTCTTTATTTCTAGAACCTCTAATATATAATAATAGAAAAATCGCACATGTGAACTTCCAAGAAAAGTTACTTGGCTGATATCAGCCATGCATTCTTTAAGCTGTGATACAGGCATTTTTGATGGAACACAATCCCCTTGTTGCCAAGACACCCATCCTCTACCATCCAGAAATGGCCTCGAAAAAAAGATAGGTGCTTTAGTAAGCGAAGACCTGTCATAGAGTATCCTTCCCTTTGCTGTGAAATCAATCCAACGACATATTTTCGTTCCACTTACAGATTTTGTTGTATTCCGACGCTTTGAAAGATACGCATTAAATATGTTTGTTAGATTTTCAACCTTATCAGCCGTATATGCTTTATAGCATGGTGCATACAGATACGCCGCAACAGTGTGACACTCTGGGCAAGGAGGACATTGCACGGAGTAAGTGCCATTCATGTAGTCAAGAGTATCGCATAAATCGATTACATTGTCTCCGTAAATTGTAATTTTAAATGTTGATCCACCTTGTGAATGAGATACTCTGTCTTTGGCGGTTTCTGTGATGACGAAACAATTTCCCCGATTTCCAGGATTTTCTTGGTTTTTGAAGCTGTACATCCAATCTATGAGGCTGATTTTGCGACTATGGTGACTGGTGATATTTTCTATATCCAAGCGCTGATTGTCAGATAAATGCTGCAGACTCAATGCACGAATAGGAATATCCAGAGATTGGCTGACATAATGCTTGAGCTGTCTCAGTTCGGAATGCCCGTGCAGTATATCGACAAAGTTGGAAACATTTAAATGAGTCTTTTCAATGCAATAGTTCCACAAGAAATCTTTTTCAGTAACACCATAGTAGTAATAAAGTAACAGCAATATAGAAGTTGGCAAAACCAGCTTAAGAAACATATTCCTCTCCATGTTAACCACTAATTGAAATACCATAAAGGCAGACCAGTTAAGATTGTGACTGAAGACAAATGTTGACGTTAGAGACTACTATGCACTTTATTGCACAGCCTTGGGCCAGTCTTAATTGAGTTGACTGATAATTGCTATTCCTCATGCTGATCTGTCGTGTTTTGTCAATATCATTAACTTACTAATTTTATAAGCATTTTATACATGTTACTTGGCAATAGTCAGTTTACCCTGAGGCAATGAATCCTTCATAATGTATCAAGCAAAAGAAGCTTTGATGTCTGAATATTTTGTCACTGAAAAATAAGCATTTTTTCATGTTTTTTTTCCACATATTTGTTTATCATAAACATTGATATACAGTGAGATAGCGTCAGATGGTAATATAGGCCTTCTAAAATGAGAACTGCATGCTGCTGTCGCCTGGCACAAAAGTTGATTTTGTATGCTACAGCATTGCTGTCCCAAGAAATAGTTCCAGTTTCATTGCACATTCACAAAATTTCTATTCAACATTGATGTATACCAGAGTCAGACTTGGCAATCACATTCTCTAAGGAAGTAGACAAACCCATCAGCACAATCAGAAACAGCCCCAGCTTCTTCCAGACAAAATTGTGGGAGTTCCTCAGACTGAAATGATGTGGATCGCTCGCAGGAGCTCGCGGAATAGCACACTAGTCATTAGGTTGCAACACATGACAGCATATGTTTTGATCTACCAAGGCTGGAAAAAGAAGTGGCAATGTAGCAGCGGTCCACTTGTAGACAGATAGGCCTTGAAAAGGTTCCACGCATCAGAAAGAGCACAATTTTTTAGACAAGAAACAAATTTACAGACAGTAAGAGGAGGCAAAATTGTTTAACAGGCTCCTTTTGATATGTTATGGTATTTTGTTCTGAAGTTTAAAAATAACTTCCTTTTAGTGAAAGGTCTCTATATCACAGATCAGTTTTAATGTACATAGGCCTAATTAATATTAATGATGCTTGCATGATACGTGTCCAAACTATCTTTCAACTCTGTTTGAAAAAGTAGACCACAACTACAAAGATGGGTCAAGGTTCATTTGTACATAGTATAAGAGTGGTGCTAGTGCTTGGAACACTCTACCTAGTCATGTCAATTCATCCTCCAGTATCTATTGGTGTTTTTAAAAGAAATATGTCAAAACACATTTTAAATCAAATTATATTGATTTTATGTATTTTGTTTGAATATGTATATATTCTTCATTTGATTTTACCTTTTGTATTGCTTTTAACCTTGTTGCTTATGGGGCCTTGTGAAAAACAGCTCATTCTGAACTCGTCACTCGTATCTGGACTTGAATTTCATTTTGTTGCATGCCCCCTCATACAACATCAGTTTTCATGGCACCTCGATCGATGACTAAATTCATTTCACTCGATTCGTAACTTCGTGTCAACCGATAATATGCATAAATATTGTACTTAACACTTTGCAATAACTGTATATGTATACTGTTGCAGTTTCTATGGATTTGTTGTTGGTCATTCTTTAGTGTTCTATTTAATATGAGACTTAAATCTTGTTCAAAAATGTATATGCGCAGGGTCGTTCAGAAAGTTCACAGCTTTTTTTCTATGGACACTTATTTTCTAAGTTGAATTATGAAATCATCACAGAACGCAATTCAGCCTGTCAGCATTGATCCCTTGCACTGGTTGTGGGACGAAAAGGTCAATATGATATATATACACATATATAATTGGTCATTTTGCATATAAGAATTCCTTATTATTGCCTTGGTGAGCTCAATATAACATTTACCCAACTTGATGTCATACTAATAATTAGCTCCTTAAAAGATCTGTACTGGATGTTAAGCATTTCAAGTTTTGGGCTACTGTTGTTACGTCGATAACATCGCTTTCCGACAGGAGACCGCAATGGACAGACACCAGCTACTTCTTCTTCTTCTTGCTGTAGCTCTGATATTTCCACACCCATCTGGTAATCAATCAGGTAGGTTTTTGTACTTAGGTAGCAGTGATTATTTGGTATAATCTCTTAGAAGTTCTTCATGCATGCCAACTCAAATTAGAAAGATTGATTCAAGCTTAATCAACATCTTCTTAGGCTTAGGCCAACTAACAAATATTTTCCAATCAAATTATTTCACAACCAAGGAAATATTGAGTGATTCATGTCAGTTCTACTTGAGATTGAGAACACCAGTGATGTCACTGCAGGGTCCTATCTTTCACATTTATGAATAAACTCAATATAACATTTACCCTTACATGAACAGTGAATTGAGAAAGGCCATCAATGTGAAGGCCATGTTAAGGAGAAAATATAACAAGTATAAAAGTAATACAGCATGGAATAATTATAAATGTCAAAGAAACTATGTAAATTCACTAAAACGTAAGTCAATTCAAGTGTATTTTGACAAAAGGTGTTCTAATGTTTCAAACTGTAAGGACTTTTGGTCTACCATTCGTCCTTTTTTCAGCAATGGTAATATGACAAATGACTGTATCTCTATTCTTGAAAATGATAATGTTATTTCTGATCCTCACACTGTTGCTAATGCTTTCAATGATTATTTTGTTGATGCAACGAAAGATTTAAGTGAACCTGTTCATTTGTCAAATCTGTGTACTGAAGACATTATCTCTTTCTATGCTAACCATGTTTCAGTCAATGTTATAAAACAATATACTGTCAATAATATGTCGTTCAATTTTGAGGCTGTAACCATTCACGCCTCTTAACGAATATTCATGAGATGTGACGTCATCACCAAAACGAGGCTACCAACCCATAACAAATGCACGTGGCGCATGTTTACAGTGCTGTTGTATGCGAAAACAGTATTGTTTTGTCAATGTTGCAGCTTGTGCTAGTACTGATTGTCAAATAGGCTGATCAACTGCCGAAAACAGCCACTTGAGCAGCCAATTTCTCAGGCTCAGCATGTAGAGCCACCTCCAGTGAAGCTCAGCAGCTCTAGCCAGCCGCGGGTATAGTGCAGGAGAGGTACCCGGTCAATCCGCCCTGGGACTAGCCGCCTCGCTATTTCCCGCCTCAAGAAAACTCGCCTCGGCGCCAGCCCGCCCCCCGGCCGCCCGTCGGGTGAACTGCCAGCCGTGGCCCCCGCCCAATTAGCCTTTATTACCCTTTCCCCCGTCACCCCAGTCCACGCTGATTGCCCCAATGCAGACAATTGATCCAAGCAGCCAAGGTTGCATGCAACAAGACGTTCCATTTCTGCCTTGTTAAGCTGTGTTATTGTGTTTAAGTTAATCTATTTTATCTATCTTGTATGTATTTTAGCTTATTTTAGTAGGCCTATAATTTAACCTTAGTGATCATAGCTTGAGACCATGGGGTTGGCACAGGTGATTTCCGTATTT
Organism: Platynereis dumerilii; assembly: GCA_026936325.1. NCBI lineage: Eukaryota > Metazoa > Annelida > Polychaeta > Phyllodocida > Nereididae > Platynereis > Platynereis dumerilii. Next base: position 11,521,121 of record JAPTHN010000020.1, read on the forward strand.
AGATTTATTTTATGACAAAGCCACCACTTATAAATTTGGGAAATCTGTTATTACTACAGCCAGCTAAATCTTTTTTTTTTTTTTGTAAAAGATTTTCTTGTGAGATGATTTAGCTAGGCTTGCATAATAATTGCTACCTATTGTTTATGGTGTTTTTCTTTAAAGTATATAAAAACAATTACCAACTTTTGAGGAAACAGAAAATACTAGTTAGACATATAGAATAAATTAATATGAGGTAGATATAGGCCTTCATTATAAAAGAAAAACCGCTAGAAACTTGGATGGATCGTTAGATATATATTTTAGATATCTTATAGCCTAGATCTTATAGATTGACAGATAGGGCTAGATAGATAGATTGCTAGATATATTATATAATCATGCCTTCAAGTTGGCTTCAACCTGAGTTCTTCTGTTGGGTTTTCTATAAATTTATAGACTTAATTGAGATTTGACAACTAGAAGCTACAAGTTGAAATTCAACTCCCAACAAGCTGAATAAATTATGACTAGTTCCATTATATAATTTTTTTTGCTGCAACTGCTGCTTCACTTAATTGGATTAATTTGTGCCAACTCAAGCCAGTTTTGGATTGTGACACTTGAATTGCACTTAAAGTCAATTGATCCCTGATGGCAATTAGCACTTTGCCACTTTGATATAGCAGAACTTTTTATAGCATAAAAAATTAAACAGAAAAAGATCTAGGCCTTAGTTAATGAGATTCTGTGATTCTATGAGACATTTTTCTGCAAAATGGCCTATTTTGGATATTTTAAGACCAATAAAAGCCAGCCAACCATCCAGCCAACTGGCCAGCCACTACTAACTCAAGACAGCCTATTTCAGGGTTTGTATTAGGGCCTATAACATATGTAGGGGTACAAGGATGGGTCACTGGTTACAAATGTTTTGTTAATTCATTCATTGGACCCAGCGGGACTCCAGCCAAAGTTATAGTAGCCAAACCCTGAAAACCCCTTTGTAATTTGAATTTCATGCATTTTTCCCTGGAAGCTTAGAATACTCTGAATGTCATGCAAGAACCCTCAGCTGAAAATTACTTTCTCACATGCATTCATAGAGCTGCAAGATCCATTACTGACAATCACTTGCGTCCGATGATCTACTTTTTTAGTCAAGAACCGAGCAATTTGGACTGCTCGTGACGTATGGTAGAAAGGTACAGTGTACTCATGTGTGCCTAATATCCAGTCATTTTTGTGCTCACAAAGAAACTGTCAAAATAAAATCTTTAGGACTGCCGGTAGGCCTTATGTGACAAGCCAGATTCTATTGTTGTGACTCTGTGCACCAGTTCCTGTTAAAACTATGCATTTTATGAATCTGATTTTTTGTAGTATCTTTACTTGTGCTCATTGAGAGCTCTTTTCGATTTTGGCTGGTCTCTAGCTGTGCCTTTTTTGGTGATTTATTTTTAAAAAACTAGTCCAAAAAAAAAAAATTCCGTCTGCTACCTGAGGAAAAATATCTCTATTAACCTAATTCGAGCATGCTGATTCCAAATCTGAAATCAGAATTTCTCCAGAACGTCTAGATTTTGAGTTATTGCCCTGTCCATATTTGGCTAATAATCAGGTGTGGTAAAAGAAATGCACTCTGCACTGCTGAATACTAATTAAGCTTATCCTAGTATTTAAAAAAGTTATTTTAAGATACTGAAACAATATATAGCCAAAATATTTCAATCAGACAGGAAGTTCTAGAGAAATTCTGATTTCAAATTTGGAATCAGCATGCTCCAATTAGGATTATACAGTATTTATCCTCCAGTAGCAAAGTCATCGTTGAAGGAAGGAAGGGGAAGAAAGGAAGGAAGGGGAAGAAAGGAAGGAAGGGGAAGAATGGAAGGAAGGGAAAAAAGGAAGGGAGGGAAGACAGGAAGGAAGGAAAGAAGGAGAAGGCAGGAAGAAATGAAAAGGAAGGAAGGAAGAACAGAAGATAAACAGATATGGGGCAGAACATAGATATTCTGACTCGATAGATAGATAATTGGATTGACAGATAGACAGATCAATGGACAGGTGTGTACGAACATAGGCAGGACTAGGCCCATATTATCATGATTATGGCCAGTGTTGGAGGTCTCGAGGCTGGCCTCGTCCTCGAGGCCGGCCTCGGGGCCTTATTTTGATGGCCTCGGCCTTGGCTCGGTCTCGGATGCCAAATCCTTGGCCTTGCCTCGGTCTCGGGTGTCTTTGGTTGAGTGATGGTGGCCTCGGGACTGGCCTCGTCCTCGAAGCCGGCCTCGAGACCATATTTTGATGGCCTCGGCCTCGCCTTGGCCTCGGAGGGTCATGCATCGGTCTCGGTCTTGGCCTCGGATGTCCCGGCCTCGACTACATCACTGAAATTTATGGCAGGCTGGCAGCAGGGCCTGCTCCAGCCAATTATACGCCCTAGGCAGCATCATGCCGATGCCCCCAGGGCGCAGAGGAAGGAGGTTGCACAGAGAAAAGAAGGGGCACAGAGCCCAGGCAGGTACTTCGCAGACTTTTGCATAGGGATGTGAGGGGTGCAGAGCAAGCAGATTGCAAAGAACAGGGAGGGGGTATTAAGCAAGGAGGGGGTACAGAGCAAGTAGGGGGCACAGAACAAGCAGGCCTTAGGAGGGGTGCAGAACAAGGAGGGGGTGCAGAACAAGGAGGGGGGCAGAGCAAGAAAGGGATGCAGAGCAAGGAAGGGGCCCAGAGCAAGGAGGAGTGCAGAGCAAGGAGGGGGCCCAGAGCAAGGAGGGGGGCAGAGCAAGAAAGGGATACAGAGCAAGGAAGGGGCGCAGAGCAAGGAGGAGTGCAGAGCAAGGAGGGGGTACTGTAACAGAGCATGGAGGGGGCACAGAACAAGGAGGGCGCTGAGCAAGGAGGGGGGCAGAGCAAGAAAGGGATGCAGAGCAAGGAAGGGGCGCAGAGCAAGGAGGAGTGCAGAGCAAGGAGGGGGTACTGTAACAGAGCAAGGAGGAACAAGAGATTAATACATAAAATATCCAGGAAAGTTAAGTTTTAATAAAAAATGACATCACGGTACTTCTGAACACGACTGTAGGACTTTTTGCAAATATTCCAAGTCTTATTAATTTTCTTGAATAAATACTGTACACACCATTTGTCCATTTCTCTCGGCTTTCATGTCAGTGTTAAGAAAGACAAGAAAAAGTGAGTGGGGCTATGTGCATATCTCCTTGCTCTGCGCCCCCTCCTTGCTCTACACCCTAGGTGACCGCTAGTTTGCCTAATGGTAGAGCCCGTCCTGGCTGGCAGTCCTACGTATACACTCTCTGAGTGTTCGTTCTTGTTTCTATCAGTTATTTGTTTAGTTTAAAAGGAAGCCAAAACAATCGGAAATTGTGAAATTTTCTTCAAGTGTGGCCTGCTAATCAGCTTGCATGAGCATTGATTGACCAAGCCCATATTTATTTATATCAAACCACATTTTGTTACTGTAAAAAACGAATCCACCAATCAATGAATAAATCAATGAATCAGAATCAATCTGTCAATCATCAGCCAATCAATCAATCTGTCAGTCAATTAAAATCTATCTAGCTATCTACCTATCTATCTATCTATCTATCTATCTATCTAATTATCTATCTATCTCTTTCTTTCTTTCTATCTAGATAATTCTATCTATCTATCCATCTAGCTGTGTTACGGTCTGTCTATCTATTTATATATCAATTTTTTTAGATGCCTGTCTATTTCTATTTATTTTCTATCTGTCCTTGGACCAATAATTCTCTGTGATTGTTCCATGGTTTGTCAGTTTGGTTGACAGCTTCATTTGTTTATATCTGTATACAACAGCTGAAATTAATTATTGGAATGTATTGTGTTGCTACCACACATCATGTGGAGTTCCATACATCATGTAATAAATATTTCTACTTGCAATTACTCATTTATTTTCCAGTTTCGAACCCAGTGCTTAGTGGGTATTGTTTCTGTATTAATATGCCCTATTACAAAATTATGACATTTTACTGGATAGTTTTAGTCAAGTATTGACAATAAAAAACTTGCTGAAGATCACATCAATGGAAATCAGCAAGTCTTCATTGCGAATTCCTATAAAATAGATACTGACATGACTTGTGGTATTTATTAATAATTTTTTGGTGAGCCTTGAACTGGTGTTTACTCAAATTCATAAAGGTAAATTATTGAAATATTTATTCTCTGAATTAGTAATAATTTCTTTCTTTGTATTTAATAAAGGTTCTCATTTGGGTCAAAGCACTTTGGTGCCAGGGTCCAGATGAAAGATCCTAGCAGAGCATTCCATCATTTTTTTTTTTGCAACAAGATCCCTTGTTTTATTGCCAGTAATTCATGTTTTTTCTCTATTAATAAATTCATTCATTCATTCAAAGATAATCATGAGTTCTGGATGGGGGGAATGGGTAGGGCCTAAAGTAACCTGTGGAACAGCCTAGGCCTAAAGGAGCAAGGAAGCGAAAAGGCCATGAGACTGCCTAAAAAAAAAATTAAAAAAATATACTTATTAAGAATAAACTCATACATTCTGTCTGGGAATGAGTAAGAGGGCAAAGGATTCCTTAGTAATAATTTATTGTGTGCTGGCCCACTGCTGGGACATTTTGACAGGCACAGATTGAGGAATTTGTTAAGATCCACTGTCATTGCCTGCATTTGACAGGCAATTTCGTTGCTTTATAATTTTTTCGCGTTTATGCCGCTTGGATATGTTGAGCGCCTGGAAGAGGGCTTTCCATCAAGCCATCTTTCATTAAGATCCGATAAGAATTGAGCGAGCTAGAATTTTTTTTCTGAGACAAGTCACATATTTTGCTCTATAACGTCATGTAGCAGGCCAGCCACTTGGGTTGGTAGCCTCGCTTTCGTGCGCGACGCAGGGAATCCCGTAGCTCATTAAGAAGCGTGAATTGATATGGTGTATCAAAAATTGAAAAACCTAAATATTAACAAACGCCATGGTTTTGATTGTATACCTGCCAAAATACTTAAGATTGGTGCTGATGTTATTTGTCACAGTTTTACCTCGATTGTCAATTCTAGCTTAGCCTGCAGTATTTATCCTGATGAGTTCAAGCATGCTGAAGTTACTCCTATTTTTAAAAAATGTAGTCCTTTGGACAAAAGTAATTATAGGCCTGTCAGCTTGTTAACTATAATCTCTAAGATAATAGAAGGTATTTATTGTGATCAGCTTGTGTCATATTTTAGTAATATTTTAGCCAAGCAGCTCTCAGCTTACAGAAAAAAGCACAGCTGTGAAAGTGTAATACTTGAATGTGTCGAAAATCTGAAAGCAGCCCTTGATGCTGGTGATGTCATAGGATGTGTGGCTATGGACTTATCTAAGGCCTTTGACTCTATACCTCACTTTTTGTTACTAGCTAAACTGCACTCGTATGGTTTGTCTGTTAGTGCTATAGATCTTGTGATGAGTTACTTGTCAAGTAGGAGACAGAGAGTTAAGGTTAATGGAGTAAAAAGCGAATGGAGATATTTAGAAAGAGGGGTGCCCCAAGGTTCGATTTGGGGCCCCATATTGTTTAATATATTTATTAATGATTTTATATGGATGTTACAAGACAAATGCAGCATATATAATTACGCAGATGACAACACACTTGTATACCACCATAAAGACCCATCAATTGTTAAATCATCTTTAGAAAGTGCTTGTGAAGTTGCTGTTACTTGGTTCAGCAGGAACCATATGAAGGCTAATCCTCAAAAATTCCAGTCCATGGTATTTTCAAGAAAAAGTGTGAAGCTGGATTTTAAAGTAGCAGACTGTGATGTTATTGGTACTGACTGTATTAAATTACTTGGTGTGTCAATTGATAAAGATTTGAGATTCTCTGAACATGTCAAACAACTAACCGTGAAGAGTGCTAAGCAGGTCAATGCACTCTCCAGATTAAGCAACATACTCAACTCAGATAGCAAACTAAAACTTGTGAATGCATTGATTTTGTCAAATTTCAAGTATTGTAATTCTGTATACTTTCATTGCAGTGTGTCAGATGTTAGAAAAATGGAAAAGATTTTAGAAAGGGCCCTGAGATATGTATTTAAAGATTTTGATCAAAACTATTGTGGCCTTTTGTCTAGAGCTAATTTAGATACTCTGTACCTGATGAGACTAAGGGACACATTATTGAATGTACACAAGATACGCTTAAACTGTTTGCCTCCTATCAGCTCTGACTTTTTTCAAGAAAAAAGAAATGTTTACAATACCCGTAATGACTTTTTATTGTTACCAAACTACAACACTGTTATGTATGGCTTTAGATCATTTAGATTCCATGGTGCTATGATTTACAACAAACTTCCCAATGATTTTAAACATTTTAACCTTGAAGATTTTAGAAAGGTTTTAAAAGACTGGAAGCCATCTTGCCAATGTGGAACTTCTCGATGCCGGGCAATCAAATTTTCGCAAGATCAAAACGGAATGTTCTCTTGTTCAGTCTTTGACAAAACTGACCACTTGACATCTCAACAAGTGTTTGAAAGAATTTATCCAGCACCGACAAAAATCGGTAAATATAATCTACTTTCGGATGATGTTTGGTATGATGTGTTCGTGTGTAACACACAATACCTGATTAAATTTTGGTGGCTACGGGAGCTTTTTGAGTACCACAGTTAAAGAAATTTAAAAAAAGGCCTCTACTGCAGTGCACAGCTGCTACAGTGTGTATGCCCCTTTGGGCCTATACTTTTGTTCAGCATGGGTCTAAATTTGAAGGCAGGCAGAGGTAGAATAGGGCGGGGAAAGAAGCCCAGGTTATTATTATAATAGGGGGGTTTCTTACCTGATGGGTGGGTTAAGAAGGCCATTTGCATTTTTTTTTTTACAAAAATGACCATAACTCCTAGATATTAAATTTGGTAGAAATTTGTTTCACTAGTTTTAAGTAGAGTTAAGTGATTCCTTCCTGACTGCATAAGCATTAAATAATCGACGATAAAAAATAGATCAATTAGCACCTCGAAGTTAAGAGGGGGTGCATGCCCTGCCCTACTCCATGTGATCTCCGAGCACTCGATCCTGTCAGGAGGAAATTAGATTGAATACAGAAAATAAGTGAAATTGACTGTCAGTAGATATTACTACTGACGGTCATCCTTATTTCAGCTACACAATTAATAATTACAAATTGTAAATCAACTATGTTTATTATGTTTTTTTAATTCCAGAATGCTTTCAACTGCATCCCAATCTAAACGCCATGGCCTATGCGGAAACCTACGCAGGTAGATATTTCTCGTTTGGACCGTCAACGAACGTGACGTGGTGCAGAAATCAATGCGCAGCAGAAGCCCAATGCTATGCTTATATTATGCACTGTACGGTCTACATATTGCTTCTCAGCGACCTGGGACAATGGGTAATAAGTGTTATGGACGAGGATTTGGTGTCCCGGAAATATTAGTCACTGATCAATACTTTTATGCTGATTCAGGAGTAAAATTGTGCTGAAGAACACAAGAAACAGATCTGTCTTCAGCTAAAAATCATGTTTTGGGTATATGTCTAAAAATCTACAATGAGAAACAGATAGCTTCATAGAACAGAAAGATATAACCAATACATGTGATCAATACCTTAAATACACCGTATTTCCTGTAAAGCACGCAATTAGTGATGCAGACCGGGCCGCCTTTAAGAGGGTGGTGCAACATTTGCCGAAGTGGTCTGGTCCCGGTCCGGTCAAGGGTAAGGTGATCTGATTTTGTAACTAGACCAGTAGAAATTATGATAAAAAAGAGGGTTTAATTATTACGCTTTATCCAAGGCTGTCCGATCTGCATCACTATACAGTATACGCAATGAAATATATGTGTTGAGGCAGGGTCTTCTTCTCCTTTGACTGCCTTCACTCAATATCACTCACAGTGTGTGTAGGTGTGTATCAAACCCAAGTTAATTGTTAATCCCTGGCCTAATGGTTAAGAGTGCTTGTTTGCTACCACTAGCAGCTCAGAGGGCGCGGGTTCAAATCTCACCCATGTACTCATTTTAGTCCGAGCCCATTTAATTGGACTTAAAAATGAATGTGGGTTGCATCCGTTATTCTATGCCGGGGCAAATGATATATCCTGGGTATCCATGAATTAATAGGTTATGTGCCAGACCCCCAGTCTTCTCACCATCACCAAAACTTGAGAAAGGCAATGGCATGGGAACCCTGGTTATTGCTCTCTGAACTCCATATGGGGATTATGACAGTGATTATAGGTGGCGTAGAGATGAGGAGGGTGGACTGTTTTTGTCTTTGGGGAAGCCAACTTGATGACATATTATCTGGTTTGATCCTGAGACCAACAGTTGATAATAATTTAGTTGTTAACATATCATAATCTCCCAATCTATATTGTTGAATTTAAAATTTTACTGATAATTTTTTATAATTCAATTTACTTGTATACTTTAAATCATTGATCCATTGCATTTACTTTCTATATTTGCTGTGCTATTGTGAGAATTTGCCAAACCACAATCCTGTGTAACTGTCAAAAGAAACTGTAAAACCTTCAGTTTCTGTGTTCTTGTGAGGTTATTCACAGTTTTCAATACCAGGAAACATACTCCTAACACGAAATTATAGAGCTGCAAATTCACTTGACAATAGTCATTCGAACTATGAAGATGGGAAGTCCATCTAAAGCTATCTAAAAGCTACACATGTCAAAGGTATGTTAAATTTTAAAATCATTTCATTCCAATCTTATTCAAATTTATAGAAATAGATTTAGCTATACAGTGAATTTCAATTCACTTTCTACTGTGTTCTAATAGATTGTATTGCTATTAGTATTGTTGTATTTCTATTGTATTCTAGAGTAAGGATTTTGTGAAAGGTCAATTTCCTGACTGTGTCCACATATATGTCGATGCTAGGGCTGTTGCACATCTTTGTAAGTTTCATACTTGTCTATTTTATTGGTTTATTGTTCTTGCATATGAATGGTTCTTTGTGAGAAACTAAATGATATTAGTTACTAGCAAGCCCATGATGTCATAAATAACCTTTGGTTATGCAAATTTATATAATTTTATCTGCTCTTCTTTTTACATGTATTTTGAGCATGATTAATTGTAATGGCTTTATGAGTCTTTTACTTATCAAATGGTGATGTTTATCAAATGATTTTTTGCCATTATTGCTCATTTTGATCAAATGTATTTGTAATGATTTATGTAAAATTTCAGATTACCAGCAGCATCTTTTTATGATGAGTCAATAGATGTGCATCCATCCGCATGAAAGTTTGTCATCTATATGGCCAAAAGCCAACATATATGATTCTGACCAACGGCACACTTTTCTAATGAACTGCTGTGACAAGAACATATCTCTATCTGACCCAAACAATCACCCCATTCGACAAACACAACATGTAGTCTAACACTCTCATTGGCCCGCTTTCACCAAGACAGACGATGAAGTTTATTTACATAACGAATCACACATAATTTAACCTATTTTCAGAAAGCTATAAGGGATACATTTTTAAAATCATTATGAGGGAGACCCCGCTAAGGCCAAAATTGACCACCATCGATTGGCCACCTAGAGAAATACAAAAATAGCTTGCAATGCATGCACTGGGTCCTTGATCAATTTTCTACCAAGAGTATAAAGGCTTGGTAACACTCAACAGAATGTCTGGTCTATGCCACAATTGGCACCATCTTTACTGTCTAGTTTGTTGGCTACAATGTATACATCCTCCATGATAAAAATAGTTCCAAATTAATATGGCATTCAGAAGCTTTCTGCTTAAAAATCAAAGTCAACCAATGTTAGACTAGACACATCCAGAGGTTTTCGAAATAGACTAGGCCATCATCAATTGCTAGGAATATCCTGGTTTCTTCCATACAAAGTTGTGGGAGTTCCTCACATTGAGTTTCTGTTGACGGCTCACAGGAGCTCGCGAGTTTGGCCCCATAGGCGGTAGCAAATAGCGGTAACTTAATAACTGACAGATAGACAGACAATGAAGTTTATTTACATAACGAATCATATACACAATTATGCATACCTATTTTCAAAAAGCTATTGTGAATACATTTAATCATTATGAGGGAGACAGGGTTCCTTATCTATACCAGCTTATAGTACCCTTAAAGGTTCCATATAAAACCTTTTTGTTAAGGGTGATTTTCACTGCAAGAGGATGATGACATAAATCTCCAATCACTACTTTGATAAAGTTTTCTTGAGTGATACACTCGCGTTATTTGTGAGCATTATTAGCTGCCAGTGCGAACAACGGGTTTCAGACAAAACTTCATAACGCTTATTTAAATGTTTTTCTTGTACTTTGCTTGTTTTATAGGGTTTATTAAAAATATCCCAAGAGACAAATAAGCTCTCACATATTGTATACAGGAGTATCTTTATAAGCTAAATAATAATAAATTATCTCGTTTGGGCCATCAAAATAAGTGAGCGTGTAATCCATGGGCTTTCAAATTTAAACATAGGCTGCGTGATAGCATACCCTCGGCTAATCAATGTTTGATAGTCTCTGTCTGAGAGAACTCCGAACAACTCAGAAATATAATCAAGTAAATAAACAGATTCTGAGTTCTGAGTTCTATGTCTGAGACTGTCTTTGGGGTCTCGAACGAAGGTGATGAAAAAGGAAGCATGCATTTGTCTGCTGGTAGCAGAGCAGTAATCAGTCTAGACATACATGTAAAACTACAGCACTGGTTTACATGAGACTTAGTAGAAATGTTCAACTTATCGTTATGGTAAGATTATGCTGAAGATCTGCGGGAGCAGTTGGCAGATACAACTATTGTCTTTGTGAGGAAACTTGTGCGGTACTTACCAGATCTAAAATGTATGTTGTAAGATGAAGGTCTTTGGATCTATGAAATTCTCAACAGGGACACAGACGAGATGTCCAAAATATCATTTAGTGTAAAGATAAATAATATTTATGGTAAGTGCAGCCCTCTAAGCACTCAGAAGAGTTGATGGGTGAGATGGGAGAGTCCTCAACATGTTACACACATTGCCCCATGTGAGATATCTTTTACTTGCCCAGCTTATACTCGTACAAGGGTCCATCATTTAAACGTCTCATCTGAACGACATTCATGCAGCTGGGATTTTGCTCATTAAGGTCCCCTGAAAATAATTATTTCGTATTCTCAATCTGGGGTTCGAACCCATGCAGACAATGACCTTCAGCAGTTCAGGTGGAAACATTTTAAAACATTTCGTTCACACAGCTGCACGGAGACTAAGCTGTCTGTGTTCAAAAATTTTCATTTATATAAATATCTTACTTTGAAATGAGCTAAATCATTGATAATGTCATTGAAGCTGCCTGAATGAAGTGACTATGCATCATAGGCCATAAGCCTTGCTACAAAAGGTTTATGACTGATTATGTGACTAATAAGAATGTGACTGCTTGTTAAAAATCAGACTGGTAGATGGTGAATTTCCCTGTTAGAGCCCATTCTAATTGCAACCCCACTCATACCCCACTGCATGGGGTGATGCCTCATCCGATTCCATGGCCAGACATGGCATGATGGGGGGTTAACTTTTTATGTCAGGGTTAGAGCATCATTTGGGGTAATTGACCCACAAGACGCATTATTACCCCATAATCATGTGACTCTGAATTGGAGCATGCAGTATCAGTGTGTTGCTGTTTTTGTTTTGATCATATCTCACACCCATTGAATTGAGGGGTCCCTCAAGGGGTTGCACTTTTACTCCTACGAATCATGGGTCAAAAGATATAACTGGTAATCTATAGTAACGTACATCTAGAGTTTGGAAGTAATAATGAGGCTAAAATAATAGCTATTTATTTGCATGTAATCCCATGTATTCAATTTAGGAAAGATCATAAACGAAAAAGTGGGTGTTTATAGTTGCATCATTAACAAGAAACAGGCCTACATGTTAAAAATAGATTGTATGGTTTAGTTAGCTTTTGTCACAACCATGCACCACCACCCAGTTTTCATTTGATGTTTTTCTCTTTTTCTATTTGATCTGTCATTAAATCATCCTATCTCCATTTTATGCCCTTTTGATTTCTTTCTACTAAACCCCGTCTGACTCATTTGGGTTTCTAGGGTAGAAATGCTGCTGGTAATTACCATTGGTGACATCATCAAACCTCAAGCATCCTGGCTGAAATGTGTCAAATATTTTGAAATGTAAATATTCAATATTAGTGAACTAGTTTTAGGACTTTTAAACTGATGTTCATGCAGAGTAAAACATAGGCTGCGCATCAGCAAACCTTCAGCAAATAACACGAAGAAGATTACAATAATATCATAAAATTGGTGCGTTTACGAAATTGCTTATAGGTATGCAATTGCGGTCGAGTAGTGGCCTTCAATTATCTCTATTTGCCTGCCGCCTTGCCATCTTCCCATCTGCTTGCCAGGATTTGTAAAATCAGGGAAAGGCCTTATTTGACTAATTTACGCATATTATGGTATAGTTTCATGCATGTACAAAGTAGGCCTACAGGTTATGAGGTGTCGGTTGAAAACCAAAAAATGTAACGCTGTTATAATTTTCTGAAGTTTTTCCAATGATTCATAAAGTGTTCTATGCATCAAAAAGCACTGCTACATTGCATAGGTGATTTGTTTAGAAAATTGAATTACTGTATATGCAATAGTTGGCAAGTTTTGGCTTCGATATAAAAAAAAATTATTTTAAATATTTTTTCTCAATATTACAAAAACTATAGAATAGCCATCTGTCAGACCATGAAAAGGCACAACTAGACCATATAAGCCATATGTGAACCAAACTTCATCCATGTATATGGAATAGTGACAGGATGTTGGACCTGAAACAAAAAATTAATTTTTTTTTTTCAATATTTCATAACGTATAAAAAATTTCAATCAGACCTTTCAAAAGGCACAACTAGACCATATTGACCATATTTGAACCAAACTTTATCCATGTACATGCAATAGTGACCGAGTCTTAGTGCAAAAAAAAAAAAAAAGTTTTTTATTTTTTCTAATTTTTTCAGAAAGTGTAGAATATCTATCAATGAGACCATCAAAAGGCACAACTAGACCATATAGGCCACATGCGTACCAAATTTCATCCATGCACATGCTATAATGACCGAGCCTTGGCCCGGAAATGAAACTTTTTAAAAAATATATTTTGTCAATTATTTCAAAAAGTATTTAAGATCTATTCATCAGACCGTCAAAAGGCACAACTAGACCATACAGGCTAGATGTGTACCAAATTTCATCCACATACATTCAATAGAGGCCGAGTGCTGGGCCGGAAACGATCTATCCGCCCGCCGCCCGACCGCCCGCCCGCCCGGCGGACGGACAGCATTTTTACCCAAGTGATTACAATACCTTCTTCGAACTTCGTTCGCTGAAGGTAAAAATGATGAAATGACAGGGAGCCAAGGTATACCCATCTGGTCTTGTATTGGCCAGCTGCATACTTTCAAATTGTTCAGAAGAAAGTAGCCAAAATTGAACATAGAGTGGGTCGGGGCAAGAAGCCCGGGTTAGGTGAGAAGCCCCCCCAGGGTTATTTCTAAACTTACATTTTTGGTGCTTTTTCTTATTGATAGGATTGAAGCTAGAGGCTTTTTAGGTGACGTCACAAATTTTCAAGGCATTCAGCACCAAACCATAGTCGTAATTAAAGAAACAAAAAAAGGTGCATGGTTTTTGTAACTTTGATTAATTCTTTGAAAGTGGTTGTCAGAAATAACTTTGGAAATTTTTAAAAGTATAATGGATATCTGCATTGCTTCACTTAATGACCATCACATAAATATAATTTGGATCATGTTTTTTCATTTTAGCTCAAAATATAGAGGTCAAATTAAAATATGTGGGTTTGGGGCGAGAGGCCCCACATGGTATGGGGCATGGGGCCCCCTTCACTGAGGCCTCGAAGCTGCTTCAGGAACCATTTCATAATGCGTACTTTACCTTAAATCTTGATAGAATAGCTAATTGAAATAGAAAAAATTTTGGCCGAAATTGAAAAAGGGCAAAAAATATTAAAAAATAAATGTATGAACAGAAAAATTCAGAAATTCAGAAAAAGTGAATAGAATGCCTTAAAAATGATAGAAGAACCCCAAGAAATAACTTTCAAGCTGAATGCGCTCGCAAAAAAAATTTCCATAGGACTATAATAGGGGGGCTTCTTGCCCGATGGGTGGGGTAAGAAGGCTATTTTAATTTTTTTACAAAAAGGGCCGTAATTCCTTTATTAAAATTGGTAGACATTTGTTTCACTAGTTATAAGTAGAGTTAAGTGATCCCTTCCTGACAGCATAAGCATTCAAATAATCGACCACAAAAAATAGGTCAAATCGATCCTCGAAGTTAAGGGGGGCTGCATGCCCCGCGCTACTCTATCACAATAAATGGCATCTTTTCTCTCAGTCCTCTGGTATCATTTCATCACTTCTGCATTTTGACTTTGGAGGTAGGGATGGATGGATATGATTGGGCCTTCTGTAGTGTAGGACCTACTTGTATTCATGCTTTTGGTAGGCTAATTAGGGCAAGTGGAGGACACAACAAATAAAGGATGTAAAGCTCGGTTTTCGTTGATCGGTCGATCAATCCAGCCATCAATCTATCCAAAAATTCATGTAGGAAGTCTAGACAATGTAGACATAATTACTTTTTTGGTTAAATCTTCAAAAACGTTTCACAAGACAATACAGTGGCATTCGTACAAACTGTTAAAAAAGTAATATTTTTACTTTAGTTTTTTAATATTTACACTGCAAGGGTATTTCGAGATGTATGATGAAATATGGGCTCAATTTTAATCTTTACAGATATGACGCATATTCTGTATACACAATTAACCAATGAACATCCTCATCTGTCCTCATGTGAGGCTGACTGATGGAACAACTCACACACCAACAATAAATGCCCACTTAGCAAAAAACTATGTGAAAATCCTGTATAGTGACAATTTGCATAATTACTATCTGGTCTGCACCTAGCCTGTTCCACCCCCCTTTTGCCCCCTCCTCCAACCTCCCCCCCCCCCATCTCTTTGCCCCATTTTTGATGAGGTGAGCCGCAGATAATTGGTGGAACACAATAAAAACATGACAAATCTGTAACTCCTCCATTTTGTCACTGGAACTTTAAGGGATAGGACCATCAAAATTAAGGATGGGAAAATACTGTGTTTTAGCTTCGCTTCTGCTGTTGGGATATGCAGGTGAGTTACGTGATTCATACCATTTGACACCTCTGTCAGCCAATCACATGCCAGAATTTCATTGTGACATTTCCCTTATCTTTTGTATCCACTTATCTTCCCATGGATCGGAAATATGTGTTTATGACTGCTCGAGCTAAAACCCTTGTTGGATTAATCACATATTCCATCCCCCGTGGTGAAAAACCTATAGTTATTCATGTATTTTGCAGTGTTTGTATGCTTGAGTGTTTGTCACATGGTATAAGCCGATTATTCAGTAATCACTATGGGGTCAGGAGTATGTGCACATATTCTCTCTTCTGTAGTGATTAACCTATACAAACGCTATTTCCTGGTACCAACCAGAACACCCCAATTACTTAGAACTTAAAAGAGGGTAATGGAAAACTATATATATATATATATATATATATGTCAAACTAAATCTGACTGTCTGTCTGTAGAAATTAACCACAGTTGTGACTGATTGATATTGTTACTCACTTTAGTCTTATACACCTTATAAATTCAAACTCACATCAGCTGAACACAAGCTACGTCAAAAAAGCAGATGTAGAAATATTCTGAAATCACAAATATTTAGTAAGATTAAGAAAAATAGTTTAATAGAAAGCTTTCTGTATGACATTTACACTGTAAAATTTGAAATTTTGAGTCAGCTCAAATTATTGATTGAGATGGTTGTACGATTTGTTTGAGCCAACATATCTTGTTATGATAATCTGTCCATTGTCATAACTTAAAACAACAAGTGAAGTTAGCTCACCCAATCATTTAAGCTGATTCCAAATTTCAAATTTTGCAGTGTGGAAAACAATTAAAATACTATGAAACAATTTTTGTTAAAGTTTCTCTGACATTTATTGCAGCAAATGTGTATGGGGCTGCACTTCTCGGCATGAAAAGCCAGAAGGGGAACTTTCCTGTTACAGAGGACTGCAACCGTTACGTTTTGTGTAATGGCGAATACTGCTTGAGCTACAGATGCCCCCTGAATTATGTTTTCCATGTGACGGGTATGGGGAACGGAAAATGTGTCCATGATAAACAACAGTACAGTGCATGCGCACTTATCGAGAACGATTCTGCCACCAGGAGCGCTGAGAGAAAGAACTCTAAAAAAAGCGCATTCAAAAAAAGGCAAAATATATTTTCGTGTCCAATGGATGAAAACACCCACCTGCCCCTCAATGGGTTTCACGGCGATTCTGAAGACTGCACGAAATACTATTTATGCGTTGATGGCACTGAATATGGCTACGCCTGCCCTCCTAACCTGTATTGGTCCAAAGTGAACCAATTTTGTGACGTCAGAGAAAGATCTACATGTTCTAACAGCAACAGAGACAATGGCAATGTTGATAATGAAGGTTCAGGGATTGATGTTGTTAGTTTCCATTTGGAAGTAGAAGAAACGGGTTCCCGACATCCTGAAGAATTCTCCTCCGGAAGTGGAGAGCCTTTTGTGACGTCTTTAGTGACGTCATTGACGTCAAAATCTTCTGAGGAAAGTTCTGGCTCTTCTTCTTCGTCTGAAGAATCGTCTGAGGAGTCATCTTCTTCTTCTTCTGAATCTTCTTCTTCGAAAGAGTCGTCTGAAGAATCAACTTCCTCCTCTTCCTCCTCTTCATCTGAAGAATCATCTGAGGAGTTATCATCTCCTTCTTCTTCCAAATCTTCTTCCTCTTCTTCTTCATCTGAAGAGTCATCTTCTTCTTCTTCTTCTTCTTCTTCTTCTGAAGAATCATCTGAGGAGTCCCATGAAGAATCGCAGTCTGGAGAATCATCAGGTGAGCTTTTACCTTTCACAATTCCGAAATTTACCATAACGATGCATACCATACCATGAGATGAAAAATTAATCAGTGGTCCCTGCATCGCAGTAAAAATTATCTTGTAACAGTGCACTCTTGAAAAAGAAAGGATTTTCTATGAATGTGCAGTGTAACATTTGCAATGAATATAGTGTTATAGATATGAAAGCCCATTTAGAACAAAACAGGTCATTTCTGAACAGCAACCTTGATGCATTCATTTGGTTGTGTGTCCAGGGTTAGGCCTAACCTTAGATCAATTTATTCTTTTCATTGTTCCAATGGTCTTGATTGTGCTATGTTGGCAATGCAAGAAATACGTTGTATGTATTTATACTATTTTTGTCACATACAGACTTAATCAGACTATTTCACATGAAAGTCACTTTACACATTACCTTTACCTTTTATCATTCGGAAAAATGGAAATTGTACCAAATGTACAATATTGTGGCTTCATGAATCAATGAGCAATTCAAAATTCTAAGACTTAATATTCATTAATTTTTTAGATGAACAGTATCAAGTACTACCAGTTGACGATTACTACCTCTATTATGATTACAATTACGAACTTGATTATCCTGATATTTACGATGATGGTGTCTATGAATATGATACTGCAGCGGGTGAGTATATACCGTATATCCCAAAATGGCCATTGAAGTTCTAGCCAAAATCCATGTGATTCACACAATGTACAGTCATGTACGATGTAGTTCCGACTTCGTCGTTATGAACCACACAAACATAATAAAGTTCGGTTTGATGTTGTTATTTCAACACCTGTACATTTGAACACAATCATACCCCACAAGCGCCAATGAGCAGTTTACTGGAATTAGCGCTATACAAGTAACTAATTTTATTATTATTATTATTACATTTGGGCGATAAAGTGGCTGATTCACATATTCACAACGCTTTGCTGTGAAAGAAAGCCCTCACTGACCAGGGCAGTAGCTGCATGGGACCATTCAAACGAAATAATGCTATGGAAAATTTCTAAATTTCTAACTGGATATCTATGTATGTTTGGGATAAAATTAAACTTAATGAGAGTGTGGTTCACATCAATGAACCTCATTCATGTCAGGTCTGCTGTAGAATAAAAATTTGTCTTTTAAAGGACCCGTGTGGTATATTCTTCTCTGACTTGACATTCGTATGGTTAATTGCTGGCGACCGCACCCTCATTAAGTTTTATCACAATACTGGAAAACAAAATTTAACATTAAAAAATTCAGGGACCACTGTAAAATGGATGAAGTCAGCTTAAACTTAGTCTGCTTAAAATTGGTACGGTATACTTTTAATGGCACTAGTGGGAGGCAGCAAGAAATGTTCTATCCTGATCAACATGCTCCTAGTGTGCATTCTGACGTCTCGTGTCTTATTATTTCAGGCGACGATCTGGAAGCCTTTGAGGACTATCATTATTATGATTATGCCGAAGGAATTCCAACTGACTCCAAGGAATATGACATTCACACTGCACTAAAGTCACCAAGCCACAAGAAACATCCCTCAAAGGCACACCGTAAGAGGAAGGTCAAGAAAAACAAAGCTGTTGTTGACTCTAAAAGGTCCAATGATCCAGTTGATCCGGTTGTGCAACCTAATCAAGACCATGTGAAAGTCACTTTACAGTTGAAGAATTCTAAGGAAGAAGTTGTGCCAGTAAAGGTGACTCTGACAAATATTGAGAGTGGGAAGAATCAAGAAGAAGAAAAGAAGGGTACCCCACAAGTGATGGAGTCAGACGTCCCCTCAGAGAAGAAAGAAGACGGGAAAGAAGAAGAAGGAGAAGGACAGAAAATTGTTAAAATTGAGGAAGGAGAAGGTGCTGAAGAAGGTGAAAAGAAGGAAGTAACAGAAGAAGAAGAAAAAGCACCAGAGGTAGCGGACAAAAATAAAGAAGCAGAGACTGAAGAAAAAGAAGGAAAATCAGAAGAAAAAGGAGAAGAAAAGGAATCAGAAAAGAAACCTAAAGATGAAGAAGAAAAAGCAGAACAGAAGGAGGTCAAAGAAGAAGAACAAGAAAAAGAGGACGAAGAAGAAAGAAGAGAAAAACCAGAAGAGGAAGACAAAAACAGAGAGGTTGTTCATGAAAATTAAGGAGAAGAAGAACCAAAAGATGAAGAAGACAGCCAGGAAGCAGAAGAAACATCTAAAGAGGAAGAAGCCAAAGAAGGGTGAAGTCCAATAGAAGGTTCAATTAAAAGAAAAAGGGATCAGATAAAATAGAAGAAAAAAATTCAGAAGGTAAATAATCATCAATTGAGCTGAAAGACGAGAAATGTTAAAATGAAGAAGATCACTTCTTTAAATAATTTTTTTTTGGTGGCGAGGAGGGGGGGGGGCAGTTGTTCATCTTTAAATTTTGTTAAACATTTTTACTAACAACTGAGCTATTTATTGCCTTCCAAAGGATGCCAATTTTTAATGATGCCTATTAAAGGATGCCTTACACATGCAGCTAGTGTTTGAGGACCATTGTTGAAATTAGTATTTTACAATTTACATTCTTGACAGGAATGAGTTTGTCAAATATTTTTATGATATGCATATCTATCGGGCTGGGTTTGATTGTAATTTGTAAATGCTGCAGTTTTCTCATATTATTATTCAAAATGCCTTCATAGGCCTAATACAGTTGAATTTCTGTTGTAAGACCATCACAATGTATCAGCTTCGTCAGTGCTATTTCAAACGGAAAACGGACCGGCTGCATCTGGGAGAAGCAGCGCCCGAAAACACCGACTGCTCTATTAACTTTAAAGTGGCAGTCTTACAAACCGAGCTAATTTAATGATACATATATTACAGTAATCGTGAAAATATTGTTTTGATTTATTGTCATGAGATGCAATATATAAACTGCTTTTTACTACGAAGATATTTATTATATTTTTCTTCTCTTGGTCTGACACAGTCTTTTACCGAAGCGTCCCTCCCTTGGGGTGCATTTTTGGATATCACTTTTTGTGGTGGTCCATGTTGGAGGTGGCCACATATTGAAGTCGATCTTATAACGAAAGACAAATAATATGGGGATAACTGCTCTGGGATGTCTCCATCATTTTATGGCTGGAAAATTGGTCTCAGTATTGTAAAATATATCTGATAATTGGGGTTGGAATTTTTACATCCAATTGATGTTTTTGAAGCCATCAATCAAATTATAAGAGTCAAATTTAATGATTATGACAGTTTTATTGTGAAATGTAAACTCTAATAATTTAAATATGACACAGAATGATTGATGTGTATAAACTTGATATAGTTCACTTGCACCAGCTAAATGTACCTAAATTATACTGGTGCTTGACATTTTATGTATTTTAGTGCATTGCCTGTAGAAGTTACCTAATGACCTAATTCACATGATTATATTCCCATTATCCCATATCTGATATACATGTGTATATGTATTATATATTTGTTGACTTTTAATATATATTTTCCAATTGTGTCAATTATGAATTTGTGCATTTGACATTTTCACATCATTGAAACTTTATTGTACTGACGTGTCTATGATTTGCATAATGAGAATTACTTTTTGTAATAAAAATCTATTTCGTCGCATATTTGTGTTTCATGTTGGGAGATTTACCTCAACATCTGGATTTATTCAGGATCCATGTGTATTTTATGAACAAGCACAATGTTATCATTTAACGAAAAATTTAATTACAATTCGATATGATGAAGAAGGCGTAACACGGATGTTTGGCTGTCTACAGGTGGACCGCTGCTACATTGCCACTTCTTTTTCCAGCCTTGGCAGATCAGAACATATGCTGTCATGTATTGCCACCTAGTGACTAGTGTGCTGTTCCGCAAGCTCCTGCGAGCGGTCCACATCATTTCAGTCTGAGGAACTCACACAATTTTGTTTGGAAGAAACTGGGGCTGTTTCTGAGTGTGCTAACGGCCTAGTCTACTTCATTAGAGAATGTGATTGCCGAGTATGACTCTGGTATACATCAATATTGAATAGAAATTTTATGAATGTGCAATGAATCTCTCTCTGCTCATCGTAAAAATAAGAATTTTCCTGACATCCAATGCTACCCCATGGGAACTGCCACAAGGAGCCATACTCCCACAGTATACATAAGTTTATAATAAGTAAGTAAGTAATATTTATTTAGAGTCGGATTTACAAAAGTAACATAAATCCGCAAGAGATTTTTTTTTACCGACATAAAATAACAATGCAGACTGAATGAATTAAGAGAGCATGAGAACAAAATTGTAAAAATGTAAAAATATGCAGTTAAAAACACACTATAAACAAGAAAAGTACCCTTAAAAAAGGGTACTGTATCGATCTTACCATGAACCTAAAGGTATGTGGCATGCAATAAAAAGTTTTAATATCTTAAAATAGACATTTCTATGAAATAAATGCCCTTAGAAAAATTCCAAAGCCACTCCCCTTGTTTCATGAAAATATTACATAGCCAAGGATGTGCAAAAATAAACTTTGTTATGTAAAACCACCTGTTTGGCTATTAGTTTGTTAATTGCTACATGCACAGTGTTCATTCTATTCAGTACTATTTAAGAGTGTGTGATATCAGGCCTGAAAGATACCCCCCCCCCCCCACAAAAAAAAAAATCATGAATCTGCCACTGGTTTGCTGTGGTCACTGGAACTTTGCATCATTGCAGCGTAATGTGCCGAAAAGCTTTTTGCGAAGTTAATATTGCAAATAGAGCAAAATGAATAAGTGCATTGAATTCGGAGGAGTTTACTTGATATGTGCAGGTTTTTAAATTTTGAAAATCGGACGTTTATTAAGGATTTTAGGCCAAGTTTTGCATTGAGCCCCTTCTTGACATTGTACACAATTTTTGATGACGTTTCACACGGAAAAAATATCGCCAGAATGATTTCCTAACCTTGATGAATCGATTTACTGTTAAGTATACTTATATATAAGTTTTTTTACAGGTTAAGACATCGATACAAAAAAACTACATTGACATTAAAATCATTTGATGCAAGAGTTAATGTAAGTTTCAAAAGCAGCAGTATTTTTGGCATTTTGGCAGTGTGGTGGTAAGCTGTTCCACGGGCTGACTCCCTCTTGCCTCAATGAATTAAAATCATGAGTTTGTGTGTAAAAGCGAGAAGGACATAATAAATGTCTTGAAAGTCTTGCAGGAGCTACTATATAAATATATCATTGTACTTCTGGTCAACGTCTTGTACCGTAGATGTATATATTGGTATACTTTCAGGCTGGGGCGAAGGGTGCACTCTCAATAAAAAGGTTTTATATGGAACCTTTAAGGGTTCTATAAGCTGGTATAGATATGGAACCTAAAATATTCATTAATCAATGTTAAAAAGGTTCCAACAGTGCACAAAAACAACATTTAGATAATCCAGCTGCACTAAACTCCCACAATGGAACCTCTTTCTCTCAAGTTGGGACGATAGGGTCCTATCATAGGGCCTTCCCGCCAAGTATTGAACTTTTTGAATTCGGTTGAACCCTAGAAAATTATGACCTTTTTCTGCTGTGGGTTCTTTAGGCCACACATAATTGATCTTTAGCTTCTCGGATCCTCTCAAGGCACTTTTTCTAGGGTCGGTCGGTAGGAGAAAAAAAGGTGAAATAAATGTCCAAAAAAAAATTTTTTTTTTCCATCGGCAGGAAATTTATTGTGTCGGCCGGTCTGGGAAACTAAGAATCAATTATGTGTGGCCTTATATATACCGTAAAGAACCTTTGGCGTTAAGAGTGTGCGCTTCATGGGATTGGTCTTGGAACATCATATTAAGACTGATCAGGACATGCGCAGGAATACCATAATACCATGATACGATATTACAACTCAAGCGAATGATTTAATTTAACAGTGGTTGGTCCAAGAGTGGCTGGCACAAAAAGTGCAGAAACATATTAGCAACAAGGTCGCCAGTCGAAGCTAAGTGCAGTTTCATACGTGGATTTATCACCAAATAGTGAAGGGAATCGTACGTTTCTTCCGAAAATGCGTAGACCATCTTGAACTGGTCGAATATTTCTACATCTAGAGGTTTCAGCTGGGAGGCAGTCCAGGCATTCATGGCTAGCCGTGTAGGATTAGTTGGGAGTAAATAACGCATTGTTCTCGAACTGTTTCCAATCTTGTTCGGTCCGGGAACGATGCTCGCCCAGATGATTCTCATCCCGGGATCGTGTCTTCTCAATCGGCGTAAGGCTTCAAGAAGCTTTCCAAATTTGGCCATGTAGTCAAATGCACCGAACTGGTTGAGAAGCTCCCAGTGCAGCGTGTTGAAAATTAACACGCGGCGACTTGAAGCAGCATGCACGCCTTGCAAGGGAGTTCGGCAAAGATTAATCATGTCAATAATTTCGCTGGCAACACTGTGCGTCAACGTGGCCCAGCGGAACTCTAGGTTTAAGGCCGAATGATAGGATTGCAATTGCTGTATTAGATTTGTCTTTATTTCTAGAACCTCTAATATATAATAATAGAAAAATCGCACATGTGAACTTCCAAGAAAAGTTACTTGGCTGATATCAGCCATGCATTCTTTAAGCTGTGATACAGGCATTTTTGATGGAACGCAATCCCCTTGTTGCCATGACACCCATCCTCTACCATCCAGAAATGGCCTCGCAAGAAAAGATAGGTGTTTTAGTAAGCGAAGACCTGTCATAGAGAATCCTTCCCTTTGCTGTGAAATCAATCCAACGACATATTTTCGTTCCACTTACAGATTTTGTTGTGTTCTGACGCTTTGAAAGATACGCATTAAATATGTTTGTTAGATTTTCAACCTTATCAGCCGTATATGCTTTATAGCATGGTGCATACAGATACGCCGCAACAGTGTGACACTCGGGGCAAGGAGGACATTGCACGGAGTAAGTGCCATTCATGTAGTCAAGAGTATCGCATAAATCAATTACATTGTCTCCGTAAATTGTAATTTTAAATGTTGATCCACCCTGTGAAGGAGAACTTCTGTCTTTGGCGGTTTCTGTGATGATGAAAAGATTTCCCCGATTTCCGTGATTTCCAAAGTTTTTGTAGCTGTACATCCAATCTAAACAGCTGATTTTGCGACTATGGTGACTCGTTATATTTTCTATATCCAAGCGCTGATTGTCAGATAAATGCTGCAGACTCAATGCACACTGAAAAAAAGGTTTGTGTGAAACAGACAAAACGAACGTTAGCTGGTGTCCGTCCAAAATTTTGTGTAAATTCAGACAAAAGGTATGTGTATTTTTGACATTTCATTGATCAAATCACACAAAAAATTGATCAAGATTGACAATGAAATGTCAAAAATACACATTCTTTTTGTTTGAATTTACACAAAATTTTGGACGGACACCAGCTAACGTTCGTTTTGTCTGTTTCACACAAACCTTTTTTTCAGTGCACGAATAGGAATATCCAAAGATTGACTGACAAAATGCTTGAGCTGTCTCAGTTCGGAATGCCCGTGCAGTATATCGACAAAGTTGGAAATGTTTAAATGAGTCTTTTCAATGCAACAGTTCTACAAGAAATCTTTTTCAGCAACACCATAGTAGTAATACAGTAACAGCAATATGGAGGTTGGCAAAACCAACTTAAGAAACTTATTCCTCTCCATGTTAACCACTAATTGAAATACCATAAAGGCAGACTTGTTAAGATTATGACATGAAGACAAATGTTGAGGTTAGAGACCACTATACACTACATTGCACAGCCTTTGGCCAATCTTAATTGAGTTGACTGATAATTGCCATTCCTTATACTGATCTGTCTTGTTTTGTCAATATCATTAGCTTACTAATTTTATAAGCATTTTATACATGTTACTTGGCAATAGTCAGTTTACCCTGAGGCAATGAATCCTTCATAATGTATCAAGCAAAAGAAGCTTTGATGTCTGAAAATATTGTCACTGAAAAGAAAAAAACAGCAACCTTTTTTTCATGTTTTCTTCCACATAAACATTGATATACAGTGAGATAGTGACAATTTTTTAGACAAGAAACAAATTTACAGACAGTAAGAGGAGGCAAAATTGTTTAACAGGCTCCTTTTGATATGTTATGGTATTTTGTTCTGAAGTTTAAAAATAAGTTCCTTTTAGTGAAAGGTCTCTATATCACAGATCAGTTTTAATGTACATAGGCCTAATTAATATTAATGATGCTTGCATGATATGTGTCCAAACTATCTTTCAACTCTGTTTGAAAAAGTAGACCACAACTACAAAGATGGGTCAAGGTTCATTTGTACATAAACTGAACCAAATAAAAAACGCAAAACTATTGCCAGGGCTTTATTTTTCTGTATATGATTTAGGTCGGCAGTTGAGTTTATGCATATGTACAGTAGCGGACAAAAGTTTAGGCCACGTCAATTTTTTGGCAATATTAGGGAAAATAGGTGCTCAGCTGAAAAATTTCCGCATGGATTTTCTGGCCTATGTGTCAGGGAAGTTCTACAAGAGAGAGAACTTGATCTATTTTTGGCACTTCCTTGAATATGTGTGATAAACAAGAATTTCAGGTGGTCTAAACTTACGTCTGATGCTTGCTTGCATCCACAAAGGCCCTTAATGGTATTGTGCATTACCGGAAAGGTGGCTAAATTATTCAATGTTATTTTAGACAAGTTATTCAAACATGTTTCATGTGATTTAAAGGCAATTAGTCATGAAACAGGAAAAAACACAGTTTTTAATAATTTTGAAAATTTCAACTTAGGAGGTAATAAAGGTGATTCAATGAGCCAAATTTGTTAATAAACAAAAGGTCAAATAAAAACAACTTAGAAAATATGTGTCTGACACATTTTCATCCTTCTAATGGAGTATGAATACACTTGACACCCAGTCATACTGCAAAAATGGTGTTTTTGCCTGGTTTTGTCTAAGAGACACCTATTTGAAGCATCATAAAACAGTGAAAGGAGAGTTTTCATTCACCTTAGTATGTGTCCTGATAAAATCAACAAACTTTTGTTCTTTTCCCACAGTACAGACAAAATTACAGACGCCACTCTGGAAAGTGTACTGAAACGTAATGTTAATGAATGGACCAGATTTACGCCTTCCATAAAAGTGGCTGTATTTTCATCATAAGTAAAGCGAACAAACAAAAGTTGTTTGATTTTTATTTATTAACAATTTTGGCTCATTGAATCACGATTATTACCTCCTTAGTTGAACTTTTTAAAAATTATTAAAAACTGTGTTTTTTCCTGTTTCATGACTAATTGCCTTTAAATCACATGAAACATGTTTGAATAACTTGTCTAAAATAACATTGAATAATTTAGCCACCTTTCCGGTAATGCACAATGCCATTAAGGGCCTTTGTGGATGCAAGCAAGCATCAGACATAAGTTTAAACCACTTGAAATTTTTGTTTATCACACATATTCAAGGAAGTGCTAAAAATAGATCAAGTTTTCTCTCTTGTAGAACTTCCCTGACACATAGGCAAGAAAATCCATGCAGAAATTTTTCAGCTGAGCACTTATTTTCCCAAATATTGCCAAAAAATTGACGTGGCCTAAACTTTTGTCCGCTACTGTATAACCAGGCGTCAAAGCAAATAGTTCCATAAAATCACTCAATTCTGACCTTTGTTTGCACATCTGCGGCCTAGTTTATCACATTGGGGTATGATCAACGGACTGGGGTGCCAGGCACCCCATAGAGCAAATCTAATGATTTCATGTGAAAGCTTGAAGAAAATGATGCAGAAGGCCACACAATTCATTTCAATTGGTGCCACTAAACTTGTTAAAATTCTGTATTTTTGCGAAGTCATGTCAGAGTTTGTCACACACAATGATATTCCAGTGGAACAATGCAACTATGGAAACAGGTCCACGAATAGCCTGTACAAATCAAACAGAGTAACAAGGCTCAGTGTTTATTAAAAGGACCTAGAACAACCTGTAGAGCAAGCTTGGACAAGCAGCAATGCCATGTGTGTCTTCCTCATGCTTTTCCTACGGGGGTAGATGTGTGGTTGTGAAAACAGCAAAAGGATGGCACAGACAATACTGATTTTTACCTCTGCAGCTGTTACACAGGTAGCGTAAGGTCTTTCCGATGGATCCTGAGCCTTTTCCATTCCGCGGTTATCAAATAGGCTGTTGAACGATTTCTTTCCATACTTGCATTTTTGCATTGGAATAGCATTGTGTGTGACAAACTCTGACCTGACTTTTCATAAACCAACATTTTTAGCAAGTCAAGTGGCACCAACTGAAGTCAATTTTATGGCTTTTGCATTATTTTCTTCAAACTTTAACATGAAATCATTAAATTTGCTCTAGGGGGTGTGCAACATGTCGGTCCACTGGCCATACCCTAATGTGATAAACTTGGCCACAGACATGCAAAAAATTGACACACTTTAGTGGTCTTATGCAGCATAGTTCTTTGACACCTGATTACACATATAAATGCATACATTCACCAGCCCATCTGAAACTTATAGAGAGAAATACTGCCCTGGAAATAGTTTTGCGTTTTTTATTTGGTTCAGTTTAGTATAAGAGTGGTGCTAGTGCTTGGAACACTCTACCTAGTCATGTCAATTCATCCTCCAGTATCTATTGGTGTTTTTAAAAGAAATATGTCAAAACACATTTTCAATCAAATTATATTGATTTTATGTATTTTGTTTGAATATGTATATATTCTTCATTTGATTTTACCTTTTGTATTGCTTTTAACCTTGTTGCTTATGGGGAAAAACTGAACTCGTCACTCGTATCTGGACTTGAATTTCATTTTGTTGCATGCCCCCTCATACAACATCAGTTTTCATGGCACCTCGATCGATGACTAAATTCATTTCACTCGGTTCGTAACTTCGTGTCAACCAATAATATGCATAAATATTGTACTTAACACTTTGCAATAACTGTATATGTATACTGTTGCAGTTTCTATGGATTTGTTGTTGGTCATTCTTTAGTGTTCTATTTAATATGAGACTTAAATCTTGTTCAAAAATGTATATGTGCAGGGTCGTTCAGAAAGTTCACAGCTTTTTTTCTATGGACACTTATTTTCTAAGTTGAATTATGAAATCATCACAGAACGCAATTCAGCCTGTCAGCATTGATCCCTTGCACTGGTTGTGGGACGAAAAGGTCAATGTGATATATATACACGTATATAATTGGTCATTTTGCATATAAGAATTCCTTATTATTGCCTTGGTGAGCTCAATATAACATTTACCCAACTTGATGTCATACTAATAATTAGCTCCTTAAAAGATCTGTACTGGATGTTAAGCATTTCAAGTTTTGGGCTACTGTCGTTACGTCGATAACATCGCATTCCGACAGGAGACCGCAATGGACAGGCACCAGCTACTTCTTCTTCTTCTTGCTGTAGCTCTGATATTTCGGTACACATCAAGTAATCAATCAGGTAGGTTCTTGTACTTAGGTAGCAGTGATTATTTGGTATAATCTCTTAGAAATTCTTCATGCACGCCAACTCAAATTAGAGATATTGATTCAAGCTTGATAAACATCTTCTTAGGCTTAGGCCAACTAACAAATATTTTCCAATCAAATTATTTCACAACCAAGGAAATATTGAATGATTCATGTCAACGGTTCTATTTGAGATTGAGAATTAGTGATGTCACTGCAGGGTCCTATCTTTCACATTCATGAATAAAATATTAATGAATAATATTTATTATAATACTATTTAGTGGTCAATGAGACTTACGGTGTTGTATTGTGATTGTGACATCATTGTAGAATGATACATGACTTCTTGAATTACATGACAGTGTGATTTTGAAAAAAAGAAAATTTTGCCTTTATTTTAGAGGTTTCAACAAGCATAATTATCATATGGTTTTATAGCTCAATTTAGTTAGTTCCTGACCTGTATCAGGGGCGGGGGAGGGATGGTAGGCCAATCGCCGGGTCCAGGGTTTGAATGCTGCTCTTGCCGGGTCACATGGACCTATGTTGGATGGCTGTTTCAATCATCCTTTGCCTCATTGCCGTGTCCTAATCCTGTTCTAATTAGCCTACCAAGTGCATAAATACAGGCCGTAAAGCCCCGATTATAATCCATCCGACATCCGTCCTGACCTTGATCAGCCAATCATATGAAAATGCAAAGTAGCAAGTGGCTCCACCTACTCATGCTTACGAAAATTGCTGTAATGAATGTCTGTGTCTCATCTGATCATCCTTTTTCAATTTCTTTGCAGTACGACAGGGATCTTTTGTTCGTACAATGCCAGGACCAAGGGCATCACTGGTCACAATGGTAAGGTGTGTTGAACAGTGCTTTGGAACTTCTCAGTGCCGGGCAATCCAATTATCCCAAGATCAAAATGGGAAGTTCTCTTGTTCAGTCTTCGACAAAACTGACCACTTGACATCTCAACAAGTGTTTGAAAGAATTTATCCAGCACCGACAAAAATAGGTAAATATAATCTAATTTCGGATGATGTTTGGTATGATGTGTTTGTGTGTAACACGCAATACCTGATTAAATTTTGGTGGCCACGGGAGCTTTTTGAGTACCACAGTTAAAGAAATTCGAAAAAAGGCCTCTACTGCAGTGCACAGCTGCTATAGTGTGTATGCCCCTATAGGCCTGTACTTTTGTACAGCATGGGTCTAAATTTGAAGGCAGGCAGAGGTAGAGTAGGGCCGGGCAAGAAGCCCAGTTTATAATTATAATAGGGGGGTTTCTTACCTGATGGGTGGGTTAAGAAGGCCATTCGCATTTTTTTTTTTACAAAAATGACCATAACTCCTATATTAAATTTGGTAGAAATTTGTTTCACTAGTTTTAAGTAGAGTTAAGTGATCCCTTCCTGACTGTATAAGCATTCAAATAATCGACGATAAAAAACAGGTCAATTAGCACCTCGAAGTTAATGAGGGTTGCATGCCCCACCCTACTCTATGTGATCTCCGAGCACTTGATCCTGTCAGGAGGAAATTAGATTGAATACAGAAAATAAGTGAAATTGACTGTCAGTAGATATTACTACTCATGGTCATCCTTATTTCAGCTACAAAATTAATTACAGGTTGTACATCAACTATGTTTATTACGTTTTTTTGGATTCCAGAATGCTTTCAACTGCATCCCAATCTAAACGCCATGGCCTATGCGGAAAACTACGCAGGTAGATATTTCTCGTTTGGATCCTCAACGAATGAGACTTGGTGCAGAGATCAATGTGCCGCAGAAGCCCAATGCTACGCTTATGCGCTGTACGGTCTACATATTGCTTCTCAGCGACCTGGGACAATGGGTAATAAGTGTTATGGACGAGGATTTGGTGTCCCGGAAATATTAGTCACTGATCAATACTTTTATGCTGATTCAGGCGTAAAATTGTGCTGAAGAAAAAGAGAAACAGATATCTTCATTGAACAGAAAGATATAATCAATACATGAGATCAATACCTTAAATACACCATATTTCCCGTAAAGCACGCAATTAGTTATGCTCTATAAGAGGGTGGTGCGGCATTTGCCAAAGTGGTCTGGTCCCGGTCCGGTCAAGGGTAAGGTGATCTGATTTTTAACTAGACCAATAGAAATTATGATAAAAAAGAGGGTTTTTTATACTTTATGACATATGAATTTTAGCATCAGAGACGAAAAAAATCATGTGATACCATTCGTAGCTTCGTAGCTTCGTAGCTTAGTTGGCCGTAACTTTCGCAGTTATTGGCCCCCACTCAGGTGTTGACTGTACGTCTGTCTTGGCGCGTCTAGTGTCGGGCGTCTGTTCCTACGTCTTAAATAGCCATCAGTATCTCTCGGTTGCTAATATTAGCAATAGTTGCTTTAATAGTTGTCAAAAGACAGAAACGCCCTTTTTAAATGCTTTGTGAAATTTAAAAACCATCACCTGTGACCGTTCTGCAAAGGCAGAGCATGATAATGGAATAAAGTTTTAGTAGTTAATTTCAATTGCCAGACAACCAAGAAAAACAGTCCAAACTTGTTACAAACAATTCATGATGAGAAAAATCACTGGACCGGTCCGGACCGTGGTTCACCGGCACTGGACTGTTTTTTTAGGAAGTCCGGTATTTGACCGGTCCAAGGCTGTCCGATCTGCATCACTATACGCAATGTACAATGTGTGGAGGTAGGGTCTTCTTTTTCTTCTCCTTTGACTGCCTTCACTCAATATCACTCACACTGTGTGTAGGTCTGTACTAAACCCAAGTTGTTACTCCCTGGCCTAATGGTTAAGAGAGCTTGTTTGTATTTCTATTTTATTTTAGAGAAATGAATTGGTGAAAGGTCAATTTCCTGACTGTGTCCACATGTATGTCGATGCTAGGGCTGTTGCACATCTTTGTAAGTTTCATACTTGTCTATTTTATTGGTTTATTGTTCTTGCATATGAATGGTTCTTTGTGAGAAACTAAATGATATTAGTTACTAGCCAGCCCATGATGTTATAAATAACCTTTGGTTATGCAAATTTATATAATTTTATCTGCTCTTCTTTTTACATGTATTTTGAGCATGGTTAATTGTAATGGCTTTATGAGTCTTTTACTTATCAAATGTTGATGTTTATCAAATGATTTTTTGTCATTATTGCTCATTTTGATCAAATGAATTTGTAAAAAATTTCAGATTACTGGCAGCATCTTTTTATGCTGAGTCAATAAATGTGCATCTATCCACATGGAAGTTTATCATCTATATGGCCACAAGCCAACATATATGATTCTAATCAACAGTAAACTTTTCTAATGAACTGCTGTGATAAGATCATAATCTCTACCTGACCCAAACAATCACCCCATTCTACAAACATAACATGCATGTAGTCGAACACTCTCATTGGCCCGCTTTCACCAAGACGGACAATGAAGTTTATTTACATAACGATCACACATAATTTAACCTATTTTCAGAAAGCTATAAGGGATACATTTTTAAAATCATTATGAGGGAGACCCCGCTAAGGCTAAAATTGACCACCATCGATGGGCCACCTAGAGATATACAAAAATAGCATGCAATGCATGCACTGGGTCCTTGGTCAGTTTTCTACCAAGAGTATAAAGGCTTGGTAACACCACAGGCAGTGTTCACATGCTTTGCCCTTATTCTGTTATATTATACCAAGGTGTATTGCTGAAGCTCCCCCTATGGGAAAATGACAGTCGTCGTGTGCGGTCATATTTGCGGAAGTTGCCATAAATAGTATTCTTGGGATATCCCACGGCCACCAGGCCTGTTTTGTGGTGGCTGGGAAACAGGCTATAGTATGCTCACCAAAGGGCAGACTGAGGTTCCAATTTAATCAAGAGATGGCTCTGTTGTCTCCTAAATTCTGATTGGCTGTCAAAGGGAATTCCCTTGTGATGTATGCTGATATGGGTGCACACATAGGTAAGATTGGCCAAACAAGGTTTAATGCAAGTCTAAATGCAGTGTAGCGGGTGAAAATCATCTCTAAGTGTAGCTGAGAGACTATTATCTCACAGAACCAACAAGAATGTTGTGAAAGGCTGCTCCTTGAGCAATTTTAATCAATTTTCTATATTTGCACTCCACCAGGCGGCACTTGAGCCATACACCTTCCTCTCTATCTCTAGAACTGCTAAGCCATTGTGATCATTCCGCCTGTGGTAACACTCAATTCAACAGAATGTCTGGTCTATGCCACAAGTGGCACCATCTTTACTGTGTAGTTTGCTGGCTACAATGTATACATCCTCCATGATAAAAAATAGTTCCAAATTAATATGGCATTCAGAAGCTTTCTGCTTAAAAATCAAAGTCATCCAAAGTTAGACTAGGTGCTTCCAGAGGTTTTGGAAATAGACTAGGCCATCATCAAATGCTAGGAATATCCTAGTTTCTTCCACACAAAGTTGTGGGAGTTCCTCACACTGAGTTTCTGTTGACTGCTCACAGGAGCTCGCGAATTTGACCCCAGGTGGTAGCAAATAGCGGTAACTTGTAAACAGACAGATAGACAGACAATGAAGTTTATTTACATAACAAATCATATACACAGTTATGCATACCTATTTTCAAAAAGCTATAAAGAATACATTTAAACATTACGAGGGAGACAGGGTTCCTTATCTATACCAGCTTATAATACCCTTAAAGGTTCCATATAAACCTTTTTGTTAAGGGTGATTTTCACTGCTAGAGGATGATGACATAAATCTCCAATCACAACTTTTATAAAGTTTTCTTGAGTGATACACTCACGTTATTTGTGAGCATTATTAGCTGCTAGTGCGAACAACAAGTTACAGACAAAACTTCATAACGCTAATTTAATTTATTTTTCTTGTAATAATTTGCTTATTTTATGGGGTTTATTAAATATATCTCAAGTGACAAATTAGCCCTCACATATTGTAGAGGAGTATCTTTATAAGCTAAATAATAATGAATTATCTCATTTGGGCCATCAAAATAAGTGAGCGTGTAATCCATGGGCTTTCAAATTAAAAGAGTTTACTGGATATAGAAATTCAAGCACTGTTAGGTTAATCCGGCCGAAC
This sequence comes from Platynereis dumerilii, assembly GCA_026936325.1. NCBI lineage: Eukaryota > Metazoa > Annelida > Polychaeta > Phyllodocida > Nereididae > Platynereis > Platynereis dumerilii. The sequence goes on from JAPTHN010000020.1 coordinate 11,554,765, forward strand.
TGATGGTAGATAATTCTGCATTCAGTGAGAAGATCAAGATGGAGCAATGCAGACTACTTCTTTTCGGTGCAACTCTCATATTTCCGTACATACTATGCAATCAGTCAGGTTAGCAGTTACTTTCTTCCTCTTCCGCCTACTCAATTTAGAATGATTGATTCAATTTTGATTTTAAATATGTGCCGCAACTCAGTCATTCAAAACAAGTGTGTATAAAAAATTATGGGGGGATGTGGGGCAAAATGGGGTGGCGGAACAAGAGCGTTTTTTTTTGTTTTTTCAAAAAACATACTGAATTTTGAAGATAAATGTCGTATGCGCTTCTTCCAATGCATGTTTCAAATGTTTCCGCCACTCAAAAGGTAAAGGCAGGCTTTGAATTTAAAGTTTCGACCTGGTTTTAAGAAATGTTTTGTCAATTTTGAAAATAATGTTTTGCCTCAATAACTCAAGCAGATGAAGGATCAGTAGATGATGTTTTCATAGGAATAGATAAACCCAAAATTCTTGCCGAAGAGTAAGGATTAATGTGAACTGCCCGGAGACCAAAACTGTGCAATATTTTTTGCCACTATGAGAACATGTGCTGAGCAGTGCTTTGGCGTTACACGGTGCAGGGCGATGCAATTAACCCAAGATCAAAACGGAAAGTTCTCTTGTTCAGTCTTCAACAAAACCGATCATGTGACATCTCAACCAGTTCACAAAAGAATCTATCCAACACCAACAACAAGTGATAATTATTATTATGCTCTTATTATTTTCTACTTTGAAATAATAATTTGATATGGGCTGTCAAGCTAAACAGTTCATCAAAGATATGTCCCCCTTTACAAAAACTTGAATTTGCATAAAAATTAAAAATTGACAAACCCTATCATTATGTCCTCCTTAAAAATTGGTAAGTCAATGACACGAGAATAAAATACAAACACATTTATTCATACATTTTTATTTAATTTATACATGGCACATAAGTGTGTAGATCAATGACAATTAAATAAAGACCATATTTTATGGCATATAAATACACTTCTAATAGCAATTATATTTCAATTCTGTTCTGGTTACGAAGACTTGATGAATCAGAACAAAACGCACTAGCAAGAATGGGCTTCTAATTTAACATGTAGGCCTATACACAACAACTTTTCACATTCCTATTACATTTGAACACATAATGTAATTAAAAATGGACAATATCATAAATACAATTCTAAGGTTTGAACATGTAAAAGAGATTTGCTTTGATTTCTTGTTTTTTGTTTTTTGATTGTGCCCATAAATATACAGACATTAGATTGAAAAATCATGTAAGAAAATAGTTGAGACATGTAACTGAGACAAAGGAAAGAAAAAAATAATTTGTAATGAAGTCAAGAAAGATTAAAGTTTATTCCGCAAAGGATGCTTCTAAATCAAAATTTGGATCAAATGACTTAAAACTAATTTTGATTGCAGGAAAATCATATATTTTGTTCGGCTTCAGAGAATCACCAACAACAAAACAGAAAAAGAGCACCTTTGAACTAATTCACACATTTTGAAATGATTCCAGCCACCTGGTGGATAACAGAAATGACACATGCCCTCTGGTGGATAATTGTCACAACCAGTCAATAAGCATTGTTCGTCTGTGCATCAAGAATAAACACATAAACAGTTTAAACACCCATCAAATATGAACCACATGATTCATGAATGTCTGATGTTTTTAGATATTTTCAATAATTTGGTAAATCAACACTTTATCAATTTCTGAACGTATTCAGTTTTGACAGTTGTTGTCCATTTATCAGAGTTTACCCAAAATTTTAGCTCTAAAATGTTTCTTCCGAAACGTTTTCCCGAAACGTTCACAAACTAGCATCATCTGAGTAAGAAGAATCCTCCATAGGGACCATTGAAATAAATCAACACCAGATACAAATGTACCCATACAGGTCTGTGAGACTGTGACAGCCATTTGTTCAGTCTTTCACCACAATTTGTTGCCAGCCATCGAGTGCAACTGCGAGATTTTTCCAGCACATGAATCCAGAAACAACGCCGGCCGCAGGGGCGTCAGTTCATTTTAAAGTGGTGGGGCAAATAGTGGTCACACCTTCATGGAAGATGTTAAGTGAAAAAATTATGATATTTTGGATTCAGAAACATGTATACTTTGGCCAAAAAGTAGCCCACCTACACTGACGCCACACTGACGCCCCTGAAGCAAAGTAGTAGAACCAGTCTAGGAATGTTAGGGATTTCGGCCTACTCACAGAGGCTATTGTCCGATACGAATGTTTTTCAATTGGATTTCGGTATTATTTGAGCGAAGTACAATTGTTTTGTCCTTCATAACATGACGTCAAGAAATATAGTCCATGTAGACTCTCTCAGTGTATTCCTACATCATGTTGTCATGGGCATAGTTCTCCTTTACGTGATACTAAAAATTCAAATAAGTAATCCAAAAATTTGTTTGAATATCAACTTAGAAATGTTCACGGTAAATAAATAATTTTCAAAATGTGGTAAATAAACCTCTGTTGAGACAAGAGTTCCAAATAGTCCTTGTTGCTATGACGTAATCAAAACAGTCCTTGTTGCTGTGAAGTCATAAAAATTGTTCCTGTAGAGTGTAGACTATGAAAGTAGTCCCCTTTAATGACATTGAAATCACCCACCAGTGACGCATTGAAATCACCCACCAGTGACGCATTGATTTCCCTGCATGTGGTATCCCTCCATACAGTAGTATCCACAGATACGATAAAGTGTTCTGGAAAAAAAGAAGATCGTTGTTATCATTAAGGACCTATATCAAGGAAAGTATCATGTAGTTCTTCATCAGTATGCTTGCTGGCGCCACAGGCGTACGGGACGGCTGTCTCGCGGGGGGGGGGGGAGAGAATGTGACAATTTTGCCCTGAAATTTTAACATGGCGCGAATGTGATCAGGGCAGTGGATCTGCTCTGATATTGGTCAGGATTTGCCCTGATGAGCCATTTGCCCTGATGCAGGGGGGGGGGGGTTGCTGACCCCCTGCGAACTACGCTTATGGCTGGTACTGTGATAGCATACACCTGTGCACTGCTCCACCACTGAGTACGGTAGAGTATGGTAATGTACGTTACCGTCTCCTGACATAAATAACCTCAGAACAGTTTTTTATATGCATGATGTTTCCATTGTTCATTCATGTTTTATGGCAACTTAAAGTCATATAGAAGATGTTGGTCACTTCTTCATAACTTTTCACTTCTTGTTGAAAAGAAGTTGTTGTCATGATTAAAACCAAATTTAGACGTGGAATTGGATTGATGACATTCATGACCGTTTTTGCCACACGACGAGTCAACGACATCACAGGTTTGTATTACAGCACAACACTTTGATATAGAATTAAAGTGGACCGTGGCACTGTGAAAATGGCACTTTGTAACTCATGATAGCTGATGAAGTGTCATCTTCTCTGCTTTCAACATGGGAAACATAGAGGCTGTTTGATTAGTCATGATCAAGAGAAAGCCATTTGACTTCTCACAGCGGATTTTAGAGGGAAAATCAGATGCATAATCCTTTCGTTTGACTGTCACTAACAAGTGGGATAAGTCTCCTTCAATCAAATTAACATTGAAAGTGTTGGGTTTGATCATGATAAATCATCAGCATGATGACACACAAAGTGCCATTTTCATGGTGTCACCCACTTTAATTCTATATCAAAGTGTTTCGCTGTAATCTCAGTGAAATAGCAACTCTTCTTCGTCTCTGATATTATTACTGATTGAATCAGCAAAAAAAATGAAACAGCCACATGATACAATGTAACAATATCACTCGCTGGTGTGCATAAAAATATCCTTCTCACCCATCAGATATAATTCACTTTTAAAACAGCTTATGATATTCGTACCCTTTGTCCCTGTAATATCTGGCCCCCTAGCATGACATTCTGTAAGCGCACCATCAGCGCCACCTGTTGACTAATGTCTGGGAAATAAAACATGGCCGACTGAACAGAATCCCAAGGACATGGTCTGTCATTCTTCTGGACTTTACCAACCATTGCATTGGCATTCTTTTGTGTACATAGCAATCTTACCTCTTGCACGTAATCCAGAAATCACAGAATTCAAATCTTTCTGAACTACAAATCTTGACGCATCTCTCCATACTGCAGTTCTTGCTTTCGATCTGAAGATTCTCTCTCCTGAAAAAAAGTTTTACCAAAAACCAATTTAGTAACCCAAAAAACAGTTTAGCAATCCAAAAAACCAATTTAGCAATCCGGAAAACCGATTTAGCAATCCAAAAAAACCGATTTAGCAATCCAAAAAACCAAATTAACAATCAAAAAAGCCAATTTAGCAATCCAAAAAAAAACGATTTAGCAATCCAAAAACCAATTTAGCAATCCAAAAAGCCTATTCAGCAATCCAAAAAACCAATTTCCCAATAAAAAAACCCAATATAGCAATAAAAAAAACCAATATAGCAATCCACAGTTCTGTTAGAAAGCTAAATATTACGGAGTTACTGACATAGTAGACGTTCTGTACTCTCTGTCATGGTTTCACTTCTAATTTCAGATTTAAGATAATTTTAAACCCCCCATTTAAATAATACAATTGTCATACTAACCCACAAACAGCAGGATTAATACAACGTCTCGTTCGAACTTTGATGCCGCCCCCACACGTCCGACTACAGCGCCCCCAGGGGGACCAATCCTGCCACCCGCGTACTTCCTGCTGAGTGACATGGTGGGACGCTAACGTGGGGTTCACTTCCTGCGTGGGGACGGTGTTGACGGCACTTCCGCTGGGCCAGCTGTACGACCTCTTTTGTGCACTGGTTATTGCTGTAATGATAAATTGGGTAATAACATTAAGCATGACTAATTTAAAATTTGCTAGATAAAACATTTTACATGTAACGACTCTTCGGAACACCTTCCAATTAGTACAATGTATGAAAGACAACACTTACCACTGCACGTTGACCCACTGAGAGCATAATGGTCGCAGCAATACAGCTCATCTCGGAAACATGTGGAGTAACGGACTTTCGTAATTGTCCTGTAAGAATAATGGAAAAGAAAAATTGGTATGTGTTCATTTTTGGTTCAGTGTAGGCGTAATCATAGAAATACTTTTGGTTCAGTGTAGGCGTAATCATAGAAATACTTTTGGTTCAGTGTAGGCCTAATCATAGAAATTCCAGTATGGTTAATCTGACAGATGGATAGGTATATGTCTTTGGTCAGTACTGTCTGTTAGCGAATGCTGAGTAATGAGACAACTCAGATACTACACAACACTTATTGGATAGGTACACGATGCTGAGTACTAAAAAGGCGTCTCATTCTCATTATACATCCAGCTATTAAAGAATTTTCTTTTGAAAGACAACTGAAAAATATTGTATTCGAAGCAGACTTTGAACCCATTCTCTATTATCAGCATGAGTTGAATTCTAGGAAAAATACCATTGTACAAATAGATAAAAGATTTTTTAGAAGAATTCCACTGACCTCTGGCCACAGTCGTTGAACCACCAATGCGAACACCGACTGACCACTTTCTCCTTCCAAGACTGAGCACATGTGTAGGACATCCGCCGAACACACGCCGGTTGCTCACTGCCATGCGACCGCTCGCAGCCACCGCAAGATTCTATTAAAGAAAGTCAATTGTAATTTAATGAAAATGTCACACTATGGTTCATGAAGTTATCAAGCAAAAAGACATAGAAAAGTGTTTACTACCAAGATAGTGTGATGAATTTACCTGGAAATTTGACAACAGTTTTCAAGAACATGTATTTCAATGACTTTGCATTGTCAAGTCAAGTCAAGTCAAGTCAAGTTAACTTTATTACATCCACCTGGGATAACTCCATGCTCACTTCAGCTGGTGCAATATAATTAGGTACACATAAAATAGAATAGTCAAGTGGCACATGGCATAATACAGAGTTCAATGTCACATATTTCACCGATGGTGTCTGTCATTGAAGAGTCTCATGGCTCTGACCACAAAACTTGATTTGTGTCTGTTAGTGTTGGCAGGGGGATACAACATGCGGCCGCTTCGTTGACTTTTTGATTTGGTAAATATTTTAAAGAGAGGGTGACTGTCATCTTTCATAATTCTCTGCGATTTCTTAATTGTTAGTTTGCTCTCTGTCTCATCAAATGAAACGAGTTTAACTCCAATTATCCGGCTGGCTTGTTTGATACTAGCCGTTATTTTTCTCTTATCTCCAGCCTTAACATTTCCTCCCCAGCAGGTTATAACATATTTCCAAACACTGGAAATAACGGAGTCATAAAACAAATTCAAGATGTCTCTTTTAACCTGGAACTTGTTCATTTTCCTAAGACAATATAGTCCAGGATTAAGTTTTTTGCAGATGGACTCGATGTGCTTGGTCCATGATAGACGATCGTCCATTATTACACCCAGATATTTGTACTGATCCGCTCTTTGGACAGGATCATTTTTTATTATGACAGGCTCTGGATTAACCTTTTTAGATCTAAAGTCAATAACAAGTTCCTTTGTTTTGCTCACATTAAGCACCTAGTAATTAGCATCACAGTACTGCACAAACCTCTGCACCTGTTCAATATAGTCTGTGTCAACATTTTTTTGTATCAGACCCAGTAATGCAGTATCATCAGCAAACTTTATTAGGTGGCAGTTTCTACTGGTGGATTTGATGTCAGAGGTATAGATTGTGAATAGAAATGGGGCTAGGACTGTACCCTGGGGAGTTCCTGTATTGGAAATCAACAAGTCAGACGTGACACTAGATGCTCTCAAGTAAACATATTGAGATCGACCTGTCAAATAATTGAGAATCCATCTAACTAGACAATCTTCAACCTGCATCTGAGTCAATTTCCTGGCGAGTAAACACGGTTGAATTGTGTTGAATGCAGAAGAGAAATCAAAGAACATAATCCTTGCAGAAGAGCCCGACTGCTCTAAGTGGGAGTAAAGGGCTTCCAGAAGATAAAGAATTGCATCCTCAGTACTGCGTTTAGCGCTATATGCAAACTGCATCCGATCTAAAAAGGAGTGCACAATGTTCTTCAAATGTCTAAGTACAAAGCGTTCACATGACTTCATGACCACAGATGTAAGGGCCACTGGTCGCAAGTCATTACTACAGGTAATAACTGACTTCTTTGGAACTGGTATCCCAGTCAACATTTGAGTCTGCACAGCACTCACTGTGAGATCACAAGAAACTCACATGGTGATGTCATGCTGGAGGGTGTCATCAAGACATCACAGTGACCTCATACCTTGTGACCTCATGCATTGCTACCTCATGCAGAGCTCTCAGAAATCTCACATATTGAGGTCAAAATGTGGGCTCACTGTGAGGTCACAGTGATCTCACAAATGATGGTGTCACTATGAGATCTCACAGAGAGGTCACAAGTAACTCACACAGAGATGTCACAGATAGCCCACACTGTGACCTCATGCATTGCTGCCTCATGGAGAGCTCTCAGAAATCTCACATACTGAGGTCAAAATGTGGGCTCACTGTGAGCTCACAGTGATCTCTCAAATGATGGTGTCACTAACAGATCTCACAGAGAGGTCACAAGGAGCTCACACTGTGGTACCACTAAAGGTCATATAGAGATCTCACAGAGAGCTCACATTGTGAGCTCTTCGTGACAGGAAGTGACATCACATGACCATCACAACATTCCATCCACCATTTTGAATCAACATGCAACAGGAAATTTGGGAGATGAAATAATGCCTGTAAGTATGATTTTAAATAGTTTGTAGTGTTGAAAATTATGTTAGCATGGATTTAAACATTAAGGCCCGTTTTCACCAACATGGTACTAAGAGTTAAGCCAGGTCTTAGCTAAGACCTGGTCTGGCTAAGCCAATCACTCAAGCGGAGCAGGATCAAGGAATTTCAGTTCAATGAAAGTAACACATAATATGTGAACAGCTCAACTGCTACAAACACAATGTCTCAATTTCTCAAACTCAGCCAAAGGATATGCCAATATAGAAGGGGAGGGGTGGTTGACTGGGATATTTTTAAATATATATATATATATATATATATATATATATAATTTCACGAAACCCATTAATACGGGTACTCATTTGAAAGCTCTTCTTGCAAGGAATTCAAATATGTAACTTATTTTGAGATTTATTAAGAATTGGTGTAATTATTCGTAACCGCGAAATCCAGTGTTTGAATCAAAATTTCTAACAAAAAGGATTCCATCAAGCCTGAATAAAGTCCAGGCTACCAAAAAATGTTATAGTAATGAACTGAATACCTAGAGAAGCAATAAAAAAAATTTACATGTATTCTCTTTGTAGAAGCTACACAGAAAGCAGCAAAATGGAAGAATTGACCGCCATTTTGGAAAATGGCCGCCAGTAGCCACCTAAGCTAAATCTGATATATATATATATATATATATATATATATATATATATATATATAATAAATGATAATAACTTCTTGCTCAGTTTTGGCAACAAAAAAAAAAGAAAGAGTTTTGACACATCCACCTTTCCATCAACCAACCAACATGTACCAACTCACCAACCAACAAACCTATCTACATGTATCAACTTAGATATAATTTGAGACAAATTGACTATTTTCACTTCAATAGGCCTATTTTGAATATTTTAGAATGTTACTAAGAAATTTTTCATAGTTTTCAAAATATCTTGTAATGACTGATTCTCACAGTATCATATTCTTTCACGCAAGCACCAAAGTTCTGTAATAGGTTAAATTGTTTTTGTCTTACTGAAGCCCAATATCATTGTATTGGACATCCTCAACAACATTGGTGTACCTTGCACAATTTAACATTATGGTAGGCCCCTCCCCAAGCTAAAGGTGGAAACAAGCTCTTTTTTCTATTTTGATGTGCTGAACAAACTTTTTGTTTCAATGTCATGTGTTGAACAAACTTTTGTTTCATTGAAAGTCCAGAGCCTCCCTCCCCTCTCCTTTCCAAGTATTATCTGGTCAGCCCTTCAAATTTACACCATAACAGTTTGAGATCACAGATCTGTAAGTTTGTGAAAAATGTTTGAGACCCAGTGATCCATGACTAGTCTAAAGACTAAAGCACAGTTGGTGAAAGGGACTTAGTAACACCAGGTTTAAAGAAGTTAATACCAGGACTAACTGTTAAAACTATGTTGGTGAAAACGGCCCTTAGTGATTCTACCAGCCTTGAAATTAAGCCTCCAAAAAATTGACAGCAGTGTGTGTTTTTGTACAGCAATTTTGGCACAATCTTTTAACTGCCATTTTGTATCAGGAGCCATTACACTAAAGAAACACACAGTTTAATATGTATGAACTGGTAATATTTCCATTTGAAACTGTTTCTGTAGTATATTGACCATGTACTTTTGAATAATTAGATAATATATATCAACTACACTCATAGTATAAGATAATTCAGCCTATTGGGACATTATTCAAACTGCTGAAATATGTAGCACATACATTTATTTGTATTATCTTTTATTTTATGTTTCAGGTTGATGGTTGATATTTTTGGCCTGGACTGCAGGAATGAAGAGGATTGAATGAAACCCATCCCCCCCCCCAATCCAGCAATGTGATTTGACAAATAAATGAGGGAACAAACTTGCTATTCTCTATGTGTATTTATCTAACTCTTGAAGAGGTCAATGAGGGTGATTTGAGGTCACAGGTAGTTCACCCTCCAGAGGTCACAGGAAGTTCACCCTGCAGAATTGACCTCAGAAAAGGCTCACAGAGAGCTCACGCTAACAGCTCACATAATAGCTCAAAGAGAGCTCACAGAGAGCTCACAGAAAGCTCACAAGAAGGTCACAAAAATCTCACTATGAGACCTCACATTAGGCTCACAGGGAGCTCACAGTGTGACCTCAACATTTGAGCTCAAATCACCCTCATTGACTGGCTTCAAAATGAGGTTGATGTGAGGTCTTTTCTGTGAGCTTTCAAGGTATCATTGAAGAGCTCACATAGATATCACAGTGAGGTCAAATTGTTGACTGGGATAATACAGGATAATTTCCAAATTCTTGGTATGTATCCAAGTTTGAAAGATAAATTAAAGATGTATTTAAATATAAAGGCTAACTGGCTGCAACAGTTTTTAAGTACACGGGGACTGATTTTATCTGGTCCCGGGGCTTTTGCAGGGTTAAGTCTAGAAAATGCAGTCCTGACCTCATCCTCCTGTACTTCTAAGAAAGATCCACTGCTTGATGCTGCTAGAGTCTCAAACAGTTCATGAATTTCTGCACTAAAATTGTATCAGTGACTGTGCTTATGACTTTGAAAAGTTTCGTCAATTCTCCTGTTCAATGCTAAATTCATCAGACTAATGAATCCATAGATAGGGAATCTACGTTAAAAAAATTCCAATATGTCAGTGCCAGGAAAAATAAAGAGTTTGGAATAGATTTCTTTGGTTTTGCGACGTAGTATCATATTATCTGGTATATTTATCCATAACTAGCCACAGGAATCCAAAGTTGTAATACACGGTGATGCCACCAGGGATTAACGTGTTGAAGTGCACCAATTATGAAATCACTGCATCAGCTAAGGGCAACTAAGATTGAAAGCAACTCACTTGTATAATAAACAGCCCTAAACCCATTGTATATCAACCGGCACTTCCAGGGGTATTTTAAATCGTCACAAACTCTGCTTTCACCGAACGTTCGGAATAGAATCAGCATCTCGTTGGAGTCTGAGCGGATCGTTCTTTTGGGTGGATCGCGGCAACAAAACCTGAAAAAAAAGCAGGAAGATTATAAAAAGGATATTGTGTGATGTTTTGGTAAGCTGTATTTGGTTCTTTTTATGGGAACAATCAGGATGCAGAATTTGCAGCATCCCTTTTCGTTGCAGATATTGAACAGAATCTGATGAACGGCGAATGCTTGAAATTGGCAATAGAGCAAATCTCAAATCAGTATCAATTTAATAGGTTGGAAAACAAGAAGATGGTTTTTAATATTCAACAGGAAGGAGGATGTGGCCATCTTGGATGCCATCTTGGAGTTTTCCGCAGGAATGCTAAATCAACGTGCTAGACTTGTTGTGATTATTTATAGATAAGTACATTTGTCAACCACTCAGCTCTTAAAGAATACTAAAATATAGGCCTACAATGCAAGTTTCAATAGATGGGCAATTCCATAAAGTCTGATTCACAGATTTGACTCTTTAGCAGCTTGTGTAGCCCTACCATTACACCTCAGCTATTTCATTGTTAAACAGGGATGACGGCAGGTAATAGGGGTATCAGACAAGCCACCAACCAAAGCTCCATGTGTAACAGGAGCTGAGCTACAAAGGAAATATCATGGTGTCGGACGTACATCACACGGTGTACGTCCGACACCATGATATTTCGCCATAGCTCGACTCCTGTTACCCTTGAAACTTTGGTTGATGGCTTGTTTGATACCCCTATTATCTGCCCTCATGCCTGGATAACAATGATTTAGCTAAGCTATAATGGTAGGGCTACACAAGCTGCTTAAGAGTCAAATCTGTGAATCAGACTTTACGGAATTGCCAAGATTCAATACCATGTATTCAATCTCAAACTGCATGTTTTTGAGACTCACCTGGCGCCCGTCAGAGAGAGGCTGGTATTGTACCTCACTTCCACGTAATCTTTACAAACGTCGGTGTGACCAGCGATGCCGAACTGGCCGATGAAGTCTATATAAACATGGCTGCCAACTGGGGCCTGAAAAAGAATTTAAGATTGTAACACTTAAAACCAAGAAAATAAAACAAATAGATTATACGGAAACTAAAGTAATTTGGGTGATCTAGAGATATTTTAACATGTTTGTGTTTAATGCATTACAAATATATCATGTGAAGTGAATAAGAAGTGGGAAAATAATTGTAGATGTATTTTCAGAATATTTTCACCAGGTGTCTCACCTTTATCAACCAACTGCAGGCGACATCTGGTGCATAATCCCGAACTGGGAATCCGGGAGATGAGATCGTGCCATTATAGCGGGCATCCAAGACGCCCCCACAGTAAGCTATAAGAATATAAATCATTTTGGTCAGTTAATGAACAATTGAACATATCCAGATGAGAGATGCATTTGCTCGTCTGAGTTGCTCAGTGCTTTCAGCATTGAGAAAAATTAGTAGACGTTACAAGCATCCAAATGTGCCTAGTGATGCAGATCGGACCACCTTTCAGAGGGTGGTGCGGTATTTACAAAAGTGGTCCGGTCCTGGTCTGGTCCAGGATGAGGTGGTCCGATTTTGTTACTGGACCGGTCCAGAAGCCGTCCATCGGCATTTCAAAAATTATGATAAAATGAGGGTGAAAACAAGCTATATGATAGAAATTTCATTTTTTAGATTTGACAAAATTCATGTGATACTCTTCATGACATGAAAAATCACTAGACTGGTCCAGACCGGCACTTGACCGGTCCGGTCCAACACTGGACCAGTTTTTTGTTGGTGGTCCGGTATTTTGGCAGTCCATGGCTGGACCGCAGGCCGGACCGGTCCAAGGCGGACTGGTCTGCATCACTAAATGTGCCCCGGTTCCCCCACTCTTAGCCAAAATTACACTCTGGTAGCAAGAATCTTCGTCCATTAAAAAAATTTGGAATGGCAAGTAATAGCCGGGTAGAGGAATTATTTTCTCCAAATTACAGAGTTGTCGTTTAAGTTTTCCATGGTTTACAGAAGCTGATATTTGTAATGGAAATATATGATTTGTGACTCGCCATTTTTGCTGTCAGCCACAGTCTGGCAATAGGTCCCTCCGAAGCCATCCGGGCATCGGCATTTGTGGCAATTCCTGGGATCCTGGTATCCTTGTCTCTCACAGGGCTGCGTCAAGGAGATGCCGTATGAGCTGCAATGGCCTGGAAGGACAGATAGAGAAAATATGCAAAAAGGCACTTGTAATTGAAGCTCCCCAGTTTCAATAAAAATGTTGTTTTTTTTTGGATGCCTCATCCTACTGGGAGGGTGATTTTGGCATAAGTTTGTAAATATTTTATTGGGTTTTATAAAATTAAATTGTTGTAAATAGAATTGGTATTTCATAAATATCTGTCCTCATAGTTCACGTTGGTTATTTTATAAAACTGTCGAATAGTTGAGACTAAAAAATAGATTAATATAATTATTCAATTTGTACTGAAAAATATGCGAAAGGAGTCATTCTTCAACATGAAAGGTAAGCGCGCCTAAAACTTTTATATATCTTTTAAAAATGACTACGCATGAGATTTTTTCAGTACTAACCTTCACAATAAGCCTTGTTAGCCAATTTCACATCATAAAAGGACAACTCCTGTCTCTGGCCCACCACCCGGTACATGAGGGGATCCTTGGTTTCTACTGTTGTCAGGGAACTGTTTGGGTCTCTGGCATAAAACTGAAATACAAAAAAATATACAAATATATTTTCCGGCATTGATTGAAAACACGCATTCCATACTAAGTCTAGTTAACGGTTAAGGATTTAAATTCAAGTCATTATGTTTGGCATTATGAAAAACAGAAAAAGTGTGTCGACTTGAAATCTGAAATTGTCTTTTAAATTGCATCATAGAGAGACAATTGCAAAAGGCTCAATTTGGTGGGTTGTAAATAAGGGAATCACCATGAAAGTATAAGGCAATGAGTAATAACTTATCACTGAAAGAGCTCAGCTAATTGAAGATTACACTGTAATAAGGGGGTGACCATTAGATAATCATGACAGTAATTATTTATTTCGAGGGTGCGACGTCCTCAAATATTTGTTCCTAAATCAAGAAATATCCCAACCAGCGCCCCCCCCCCTAACATTCAATGTTATCCTTATATATTGACTCAAAGTCAAAAATTTAGAATGACATTGACATCGCAATCGAGGAAGTGATGAACAGGAGAGGGAGTCTTTTCAATATGCGCCTTAATGTGACTAACTCGTAAAATGATATACCATATACCCTATGGTTTTCTTTTGTCTTCAAAACTCTATTCTAATATTCAGTAAACAAGTAAAGAACTGCAATTCAGGCAGGCAAAGGACGTGCTTTATGGAAGGGGGAGGGGGTACATCGCCTCAGGGCGCAAACTTCTTAAAGTTATTATTTCGTCAAAATAAACTTCAAAACTGTCCAAATAAATGTCAGTGGTTTTGATTGTGGAGTTTGATAAAAATTCAAGTAACAGTTGCTTTATAAAGGGAACTTTGTTTTTGGAATGTTCAGGCCACACAATGAGCTTTGTGTACTTAGCACCAGGGGGCATAAACTGTCAAAAATATCTCCCAGAGGGCAGAGCAATAGTGCGTAATGGCAGTCATTTGCAACAGACCTAGCAGACGATAAAAAATTAAGAGGAATGTAAAAAATATGAAGAATGATTTTGAAAGAAATGAAATGACAAGTGGAAAAACTAAATAGAAAAGTTAAAGATCTTGTAGTATGACAAGGAAACAGCAATACCTAACTGCCCATAGTATTCGAATGTTTCATTGAATAAATTTGGCGCAAGCTTGATTAACTGTCATGGTCAGAAATCATTGCAATTGCACCTGAATAACTCTTTGGACAATGCATTGATATATTAAACTAACTTTGGTTTTTGCAAAGGTAACAGTGCAAAGCATCAAGCGACAAAGACGTAGTTCCACAAATGTATTCGGATAAAATCTGCTGTAAATCAAAAGCATGAAATTGCTCAAGATGTGTGGTCCATATAAATGTCCAGATCAAACTTTGATAAACCTAAACATGTTGAAATACCCTGAACATGTTATTATGTGGGCGTGGCAGCAGTGCATTTGTGTATGTTCAATATATTGTGGCATTCTGCTTGTTAGCTCTTGATAACCCCAAATTGTGGTTTAGAGAAAAATTTGTGTAACATGGGGCTTTATTTTGAGGGCACTCAAGCCAGTTGTGTCCAACTATCCAAAACAATTTTCTTCCACATCTCTTAGGTTTGAACAATGTATTCTGATGTTGCTGTATGAAAGGTATTGGTGTCAAAATTACATCCCAATCTATACAAATTTAGAAGTTGCACAAAGCTGTTCAAGCTTATCATGAGGTTGCCTAATGACAACCTAAAAAATTCAAATCTTGCATTAACTGTTGACATCATGCTAGTTGCTAAAATTATCTGTTTTACGGTTATTTTCATGTGATTGTTTTACTGACAAGTCAATAGGTCATGAGTTTTGAATCAGGGATTTAAGGATAGATAGATAGATATGGTAAGTGCAGCCTTCTAAGCCCAGTTCTGGGCGCTCATGAGGGTTGATTAATGAGATGGGAGAGAGAGCGGGAGTCCTCAACATGTTACACATTTACCCCCTGTGAGGGATCATTGACTTGCCCAGCATAGACACTGATACAAAGGATATTTGATAAAGCAAGGAATACAGAGATAATATAGAACTGCTGAATCGAAAATATATCTTACCTTAGCTCCGTAATGCATGTCAGAGCCCAAATCGTAAGGGACATCTAATGTGACTATTTCTCCCCACGTTCTTTTGGCGAAGTTGTACAATTTTCCGTCCGTGACGTTGTGTTCGTGGATGTTAATGTAATCGTCTCTGTCCGGTCGCGATTGTTCGTGCCAGAATCCTATCGCATGGCCGACTTCATGAGCTATTGTGCCGTTCTGGGAAAATTAAATAAAAATTCAACAAATCAGAAAAATCTGTTATAAGACGCCCTGTTGTAAGACCGTCGTGCCTCATGTGACCGCTTTCCTCTCGCACTGTGTAGTATCTTTAGTGCATTTTGCACCCCAACAAGAGACCGCACCCCCAAGAGAGACTGCTTCATGACCACAGAAGGGGTGGTCTTATAACGCCCGGACCGCTGCAGTGACACAATTTTAGATTAAACTATATGGGTTGGACCTTTTCATACATAGTCTCACAAAAATATATTGAAAAATATACTTATTAAGTAGGAATGAATTAGCACAAATAATATCAGAATATTTAGGGAGACATATAGAATCAAATCTTGAGAAGAGGACTTACAGATTGACATCCGTCTCCTATAGATATTGTTTGATTGACTTGATGAGTGTAACCCACGTATGACCAGCATCTGAAAATAATTAAGTAGGCTACTCAGAAAAAATGTTATGTGAACAAACTCTCTCATTCAAAGAACAAAATAGATAAAGTTCCACAAACCCTAGTGTGATCTGGAGCTACTTCATTCTGTCGTAGTTCATTCTATACTGAGTCAACTACAGATAATGGCTCTTTGAAAATAGGCCTACACTTTTATTTTGTAAAGAGAATTATGGAAAGTCAGTATTCTTTCGTACCTGTGATATTAAGTAGCGATTACTTTGAAAAACTTTTTACGAACAGTTTTTAGTAATATTTTAAAAATTGTTGTTACCCGTGGTCTTTTGTAAAGACTATCTTGTTTTCTTTTGTGTGTGTCTGTCTGAATGTGATGCAGGTTAAGTCCTCCCAGTATGCTAGGGCTTTGAGAATCCTTTCTCTTTCTATAGAATCTGAAAAAAAACCTTTTTGTTATTGGAAGACTTATATTCAATAAACAATTTGTGAACTGAGGTTGTCATTGAAATAGTGAAATGTCTGATGATAGTATAGCACCCTGAAATGAGCTAGGCCAGAAAGTGACTGTCAGTCTACAGATGCCACAGATAGCAAAAAAAAGAACCAGAGGGTCCACCATACAAACTGCCAGCAGTGAGCGATCCGCTGCAGCTGAGTTTAGCTCTCCTCTCCTCTCCTCACAATGTATATATATATATATTTCTGTTTTGTCTACATTTTTTTAGAGGCGATGCATCAGCCTCTCGCTGATATATACTTAGTGACTCTATATGGAGCCACTCGCCTCTGTATAGATGGCCACAGGACTCCCGACAGGAGGCCAGAGTCCAAATCTGGAAATTCAGGCTGTGTTGAATCGTCATCAGATTGCGGGATAGCGTCGTCGTAAAATGCGGATCGGGCAAATTTGCGGACCGGCGGGCCCAATAGTAAAACGCGGATTGGCAGGTGCGGAACGGGACGCTTTTTGCGGGATCGGCGTAATAAAGCATGCAGATGTGGTCTAATTTGCTAAACAAGCTGAATTTGTTTTAAAAATCGCCTCTATTTTTTTTTGGAAAAAATTTTCTTGTTATAATGCCCCCCCCTCATTCATCTTCTTTTTTTTTTGATTGTTCCCCCTCCCAGAACTGTATAGGTCGAAGAAGCCGAGAGGGGTGCACCAAAATGAGGGGGCAGAATTTAGACTCGAGAAAGAGACAGCTCAATTACACTTCTTAACCATTTATGGAAAATTGATGTCTCTGAAAATGTATTGTAAGGCCTTACACATTGGAGAAAGGTATCTTGGGAAACATATTGAAACTTGGGGAACTTTGGAAGTGAAGGCAGGATGAAGCAGCACTGTCTGGAAATTTTACAGAGTTTGTAAATTCTGTCATACAAACACTATATCCACTGCAGCTTAGCAGTGGATAATAAAAAAAGCCTCACTGTGTTTTCCATCGAAAGTAAAAGGGATAGGAAGGGCCCATCTTTTGGCCAAGGGTTCTGCCAGTTTCCGCTTCCTGCGCGGTGATAAGTCTTGAAGTAGTTCTTCTGCTTGTTCTAAAGTGAGTAACATGTCCCCCTCAAAAAAGTAGTCCACTGTTTTCTCTTCATCTTGTGTCTGAAATATGGAATAACATTTTTATGTCAGATGATTTTAAAATAAAGTATGGCAGATTTCACAAGATATGCTTAAAAATGTTAAATTAAATGTTGGCATTAGAACTAAATTTACATTAAAAAAAAAAATCAGTGCATTGTTACTGAATCCTTCACAGATTGGTGACGATGATGCTTTAGATATCAGTTGCTGATATCCACTGCTCTTTTTAATCTTGCTAATGACATCTGGCTCATTTTAGCAAAAAATAGGGCAAATTTAAGAACTGTCGAAAACTGAATTGAAAGGACACAAACAATAACGGCTGCGTCTACATAAATGTCGAAATCTAATAAGTACAATCAGCCTGTCGGTGCTGGAAAATTGTTTAGCAATTAATAAATTGATCAAAATATTTACTTACATGTTGCATCCCTACTTTATTTTCTGCTCTTTTCTGCATTTCAACAAATATTGTAAGTAAATTCTCCTTGGGAGGTTTGGCACTAGGAGGAGCCACCATGTTTTGTTTTTCTTTCTGAAAGACAAAAGAGACATCTGGTGAGTAACTATTATCAACAATCTTCATGCAATGGAATCTTTTGATGAAAATTGATAAGGTAAGATAAGGTAAGATAAGATAAGATACAAGATAAGATAAGAGAAGATAAGATTTGAAGACTCGGGAGAAGATGAATTCCAGTCTGACGTCAAAATTGTTTATTTTAAGTTTTTTTCCAGATTATTCATTTGTAACACCACCAGCTCTCCATTATTGAAGTAATCTAGTCCCCTATATATATAGGCCTATATATGTGTTCCAGGTCAGTTACAACTTTACGAAAATCGACAACAGAACCTACCAATGACAAATACGAAATCAGGAATAAGGTCAAGAGGTATAAACCATTGCGCATTGCAATGATGTGGCCTTTTTGCATTGTTATCTCTCATATACACAGTTGATAATATAACTGAATGAATTTAGTGTAAAATAAAATAAAAGTAGCTTGTGATACTAATCAGTGCGAATAGAGGCTGAAGCCGGTCCCTCTATTGCAGCACAAAATGTATCAGTTCGAGTCCAATTCCCTCTGCAGACCCAATGGCTTTATGTGACTGTAATTGAGTTCCTGAACTTTTAGTACAATATATCAATCAGAATTATGAAAATCAATTAACCTTTTAATGTGATGTCAATTTGAAGATGTCATCAAATTCCTGATTGATGACCTTCAATGTCACAATCCATTGATGACTTCTAATTTACACTGACATATCTAAATAGTACTAATTGTCTAATTGGTGGTCAGAAGTACCAACAGTGGCCATGTGTATCTAATTAGCAATGTGTTAGCTATCTAATACCATTAATAACAGCTTACTCTAGCAACAGTGACACACTTCAATATCCTGGGGATTGTAACATATTTGCTTCATGGGTATGGACCAGCAGTTTAATCATCAAATCATATATCCCATCACATCATATCATATCATAGTGTCATGTCATATCATATGAGTTAGGCATGTCATATATGAATGATGACACCCATGACAGCCTGACCACAACTTGACCTGCAGTCCACTGTCATAAAACATGCTATTACATATTATACCAGCCAGTGGACATCAGATGTATACAAGCTTGTGTATGACCAGAGACCTACATGTTTATGTTGATAGGACTATTAAAAATTCAAAATAGGGGGAGACTTTGAAAGGAAGTGCAGTTCATATCAAATCAGAAATGAAATCAAAAAAACAAATTTAGGTATCTTTGAGGAGAAACCAAAAAAGTCAAAATTATAAACTTTAGAACAAGCCTAATAATGATCATCATTTTGCAAGTAAAAATTAGGAAACCTGTTAAAAGAAAGAGGAATCCATGCTTAAATTTGAAGTTAAAGGTATTTAATGCATTATGGGTAAAATATGATGCATGACCACTGAGATGGAAATAATATTTTGAATAAAATACAGGGAAAACGTGAGCCCGCAAATGTCAAAACGAGTGCCAAAAAGACGTCCGTGCCTCCGTCTAGACTACCCTCTCTGAATCCACCACTGAAAACAGCTATACGTACATAACCACAACCTAAAAGGTACTATAAACTCTATCTTTAAGGTCAATCCAGCCAGAAAAACAAAACTTCCACCTTAGTTTTTACCTCTGACATAAAATGATGATTTGACCTTGACCTTAGATGACCTTAGCTTTAACCTTGACCTCTGTTTGTCATTTATTCTATTTTATCACCTTGTTTGTAAAAAGTGCATTCATTGTGCATTCTGTGTGCCAGCTGAGAGTATGTAGATGCCATAAAACAATGATAAAATGATACAACATTAAAAAAGAGACCATCATTTTTAAAATAATGATGACACAGGTATGTTCAGCATCTGATGAACAGAATAGAAATGACCTAATTAGAATTAATAGGCAGGATGCCGGGGTTATGTATTGGATTTAGGATGAAGACGTTATAAGTTAGTGTCTCTTATAGCTATACATCTATAGCTTTGTGTGTAGACAGGGCACTGTGGTTGGATGTATTGATGAGGTGGTGCAATATCATCCCAATTGATTTTTCTGAAGTCTGAAGCCATACTAAAAAAGGAGGTCTATCACTGCTTTTTGTTGATTTGTGACAGGTCCCTTTTGAAATATTTTCAACTCGCGCTACTGAAAAATCAGAGAGAGATATGATATGCCTTTTAGACGGTACTGCTATCTTTATTGCAAGGCATCATCCATCATCTAACAGATGTCAAATTAAGAACTAATTTATGCATCTTTCCTAACTCTGTCTCCTCTGAGCCGGGATGGAATCTTGGTCAGGTATTGCAGTTGAAGGCTTGAAGCTCACAACTAAGCCATTCATTCCACTCATGCACACATGATGAATTTACAGTCTGTCCTTTTGATATAGAAAAAATGATGACCAGTTCACTGTGAAGAATGCACTTTCTGACTCATGATAGCCGATGAAGTCATCTTCTGTACTTTAAACATGAGAAACATAGAGGCTCTTTAATTAGTCATGATCAAGAGAAGGCCATTTGACTTGTCATAACTGATTTTACAGTGAAAATCAAATGCATAATCATTTCGTTTGGCTGTCACCATCAAGTGGGATAAGTCTCCTTGAATCAAATTAATATTGCAAGTATTTGGTATGATCATGACAAATCATCAGTAGGATGACACGAGAAGTGCCATTTTCACAGTGTAACAGTCCACTCACTCTTTCTCTATATCAAAGTGACAGTCTGTAATAAAAACGTTAAATAATTATTTCTCCTCATTCTCTCTTTGACGAAGCCCTAGAAAAATATATTGAGGCCTACCAAAACTTTCTAACTCCAGTGTGTCATTGCGGATGGTAGTCAATGGATTTTACTACTGAATTGTATTGCTTTTCGGATGGTAGTGCATTTCGGATGGTAGTGCATTCCGGATGGTAGTGCATTACTTCTAGGATGGTAGTGTATTGCTTGTGGGGTGGTAGTGTTTTGGCTGTATTGCATTATTAAAGGTGTACCAACTGTACCATTTTTCTCATTGTAGGAAAATCACAGATTTAAAGTTCATCTGTGACACACATGTATCGGCAAATGGTTTTCAGCAATTATGATGAACATCTTTAGAACATTACATTTGTTTTTCATTGTCTTTACATTGCATTCTACAAACTGCATCCCAGAATCTTGTAAGTAACTTTCTAACTTCTAAATGAATGATCAAATAAAATAAATCAAGAACACTAATCAATCAATTTCTCTAAGAAGAACAAATAAACTGACAGACTAAAAGATATAGGCCCCAGTATACAATACAATAAATGATTATTCAATATAGCATGCAAAACAACTCATTTCAGGTTGTTTCAAGTTGCTCAATCCCACACAATAAAATCCCCAGTTTCTTGAATGTGCTTTCCATGTCCCTAACTCCATGACCAAGTCCTGTGTTGAGTGTTGAGTGCTCAGACCCTGAGGCAAAATATAATGTCTTCAGAAACATGGCTGTATTGCATTGTTCAATTTCTTTCATAGTGTATCATGTCAGAAGGGGTTATTGACTGACTAACTTGAGGTCGTTTTAAACAAGCTCTAATTTGCCTAATAGGTTTAATGGTGTTTTGGTGGACAAGTGAAAGTTCTGCTAGTAAAGTAGTAGACTAAGAAGGAGAAGTAGGAACCATATCCTCTTTAGGTAGTTGCATATACATTGAAGTTATGAAGTATCTTCAGAAAATATAAGAGCCCCTTGCAGATTGGCGGTCAACTTGAAAATTTACCTTTCTTCTTTTCAATTTGCAAACTGGCTTTGCCACGTTATTGATATTTTCTGGTGGTCTCCTAATATTCTTATTTAACTAGTACCTCGAGTCATTTAATTTGTTGTTTATTGACACCCATGCTGCAAGATATGATATACAATGAATCAACTGATCAACCATAACTGACACAAAGAAAACGTTTACAATTAGGTCAATGCATATCATCCATCAGTGGGTCAATTGACAATAGTCAAGGTCATCAAAAAGATACATTTTTGATTAAAAGCATTTAATATCTAATCATACACACATTGTCCTGTCTCAGCCTTCTAGGTACATCTCATGTACACATGTGTGTTTTATTGTTTGTTTCTTTGTTACTCTGTGAAACCCAAACTTCAAACAGTATCTAATCTGTAGATTCAGGAAAAGGGCAAGTTGACCCCATTAGAATTCCCTGAAGGGAAATGTCAAACACAATGACATACAAATCACAGAAATCACTCTGAAGGGCCTTCTGACGACCTCATTTGGGTCTTATCTCTCAATGTATCTGCCTATCTGGGCTATCTGTGCCCTTATATGGTTCAGACGGTTGTCTTTCTGTCAACTGAAAGGCTGTGATAAGCAGGGAAGGAAGTGGAAGAGAGGAAGATAGACGGACAGACAATATGAGAGAGCAAGATAGAAAGCAAAGAAATATACAGTGTATGTATATTTTATCCAATGTTTAAAATGGGGAGGGGGAAGCTAAATTTCATCGCTCTTGGCTTCGCCGGGTTCCAGTTTAGTTTCCAGCTCTTGCCTGGTCATCCGGACCTGTGTTGGACAGCAGTTTTAAACCTCCTTTGTCTCACTGATGTGTCCTCCTTCTGACCTAATTAGCATCTATCTATCTATCTATCTATCTATCTATCTATCTATCTATCTATCTATCTATCTATCTATCTATCTATCTATCTATCTATCTATCTATCTATCTATCTATCTATCTATCTATCTATCTAACTATTTGTCCACCTTACTATCTATATCAAGATAGATGCATATGTCTAAAGATTCGTCTATCTTCATAAAGTTGTTGCTCAGTTCATTTCCAATTTCCAATTCACATAGGCCTAAGCATAGCATTTCTTCAAATGCCACCCGGGGTTACAAAAGTGTTTCATTTTGTTCAGTATTCTTACATTACCAGAAAGTCAAATTAACTTGTCAGGCTAAATTGCATTGAAAAACAAATCAATTATTTTGCTAACAAGGCTCCATTTAAGTTGAGGCACATATGGTTAGCCTGTTCCTGTAATCTGATCCGATACAATTTGTGTTCTTTTTGGATTATTTACTTAAATAACTGTCAGAGTGTATAACTCAGGTGTATTATTAAGTGATTCGTATTTGTAACTGTGAAGAAATTTAGTGGAGTTCACTTTCCGTTTCTATGCATGGTAACTGAGACGCGGTATCTTTGATCCTTATCTCCTTATCAGGAGAGCAGTCTCACTCTGTTGCCCCTGGCAACGGCAGGTAAATAACAGATGTCATGGTAAAAAATGACTGAGCATGGTTTTTTTGCAACTTTTCATCTTTTTTTACAACATTTTAACAATTGTTCATGTGTTTTGACAATATATCATGTCATTTATTACATTTTCTATGAGGTTTGGAAGTGATTTTCATCTGATTTGAACAGAGAGAAGACAGAATTACATTATATAACACACAATCACCTTAATATTTGGTGAGTAGGCAAGGCATATAATGTTGAATTTCAACAGTTGATTCTTTAATGAAGTCTAATTTGGCCTTTAAACTCAGTAAATTGTTTAGGTGTTGACTGGAGTTCTTCTGCTGGGCAACATGTAATAACTGCCTTGGGGCTATCCATTTTACCCCTTCCCTACTTATATGGTGCCGCCATTTTGAATTGGGAAAGTTCTCAGGAATGCTAGGATCTTTAAGATAAGATCTTGACAACTACCTCGACTCAAAAATCACCAAAAAGAACAATTTATCAGCAAATTATCGCTCTATGTGTCATTTCCCCTGTACAATGACACGCTAATATGTCTGTACTGGAGGTAGAGAAGGGGGGGGGGCTGTGGATATGCTGCATGGGCTTGAAGTAGTGGAAGAAGTATTTTGGAATTTGGCTGTGGTTTCTTGGTCTCTTGAAGACTCTCTTCTGATTGCTATCAACCACTGTTGGTTTACAGACAATTAGTAAGTATATATGAACAGTTACTGACTGTTAGTGGCTTTGTAAAGCTTTGTGCAAGCAACTGAAGCTGATTATATCACTTAAATTAATTTGTATGTTTTACCCCCAAATTTATTTTGGGAAATCTTATCTTGAGTCTCATTATTATTCATAGTGAATGAATGAAATGACAATTTTCCAGGCTATTCATGAAAGTTTCATAATGAAACTGGATTTGAAAGCTGTCAAACTTTCTGATGGGTGGCCATATAAGATGTTACTGGTAAGGGAATTAGTCTAAAGGAGGTTTAATGCCCGGTTGCTGAACATTTTTTGGTAGATCGTCATGAGCAATGTTCATTTCAGCTGGTCTTTCGTATGAGATATTAGATCGGTGTATGGCGGGCGCATACAATGGCCCGTTGTCTTTGGTTAATGTTGGGCAAATAAACATGAAGGGATCCAGAAAATAACGGTGGGGGAACTATCGGGTTATCGCCTCGCCGCATGTACTGCTCTTGAACAAAGCATCTCTGCGCTGATATATTTAGCGCGTAAAAATATTAAAAAATCTCATCCCCTCCTCCCCCCTGCATCCATCCCTGCTGACCCTTCAAGTAAATGATCACTCACATGGGGAAAATGTGTTATGCATTTATGATTGTGGACTCTCTGTATCGCTGTCTCGTTGTCATTTCATCGATCAATCCTAAAATATAGCAAGAATTGCTTCAGAGGGCTGCATTATTGGAGCCTCGGTACCTATGTTTGAGTCATCAGTATTGTCACATGGGATCTGTCTGCCAAAATTTTGCTCAATTTGTCTGACTTGTCTTTTGCCACATTGCAAAGTGCAAAGCAAATATTTCTAGTAAATATAAATGACTTGTCAATCATGAGTGCAAGCTGTACTTAGTCAAAATATTAGTCTGTCAAAATATTATAGAAATACAGTGGGAGTACAAAGATCACTTTCATTGGGTGCTCAGCAAAACATTAAAGGACCGATAAGCAGTTGAAAGGCAGCTATCAGCCCAGGAAGAAGCAGGCTGGTGATATATGTTGATAGGAAATCCCCCCAGGCAGAATGGACTGCTCTTAAAAGTAGGGAAAGAAGGAAAACCCCCCTCGTGTCGTCATGGAAACACAATAGCCTCATTCACCAAATTTCATAAGTTGTGACAACAAGATACCTGAACAACTTGTAGACAGATTTTGTTGCTATGACAACTCCCTCATTATTATTATATATAGCCTCTGATTGGTTAGAAACTCCTCTAAAACTGACACACCAATCTTCTACCCCCCCCTCTCTCCTTGCTTGAACAATTAGACGATTTAGACCTCCCTGACTTCACAACCACTTTACAAACCAACTGAAAAATGGCAGATCTGTAACATTCTAAAGGAATTCAGTAACCAATGCTGTAACGTAATACAGTGAAGCCTTTCAAGAACAATTTGTTTCAATTTAGAGCTACATGACTGGCTGAAAGGAAAGTTGAATGGAAGCATGTCTTATTTGGAGGAACAGTCAGGAACTGTAATATATATAGGTAGGGGAGAGTGGGGACCGATGGGCCGCTTGACAAATTATTGGCCGTGGAGGCACATCTGTTTCAGATACAGGATTCATACTGTGCACCCTTTTAGCCGATGTAATTCTCTATAAAATGACATAAGATTCACATAGATCAACCTAGGGAGAAAGATGAGAAAGCACATTTTCTGTCAAGTAAGATGGTGGCCCATCGGTCCCCAACCATGGGGACCGATGGGCCATCCCATGGGGTCCGATGGACCATGTCAATAACTTGCCAAAGGGTGGATGAAGAATTTGAAATTTGGATTCAAGATGTTTTTGTTGATCCAACTGAGTGTATAGGATAATAAGAGATCGAAAAATTATAGATATTCCCAGATTTTACACCAAACAGACTTTAATATCCAGTCCCATGCTAATATGCCACCTATAGAAAATTTCAGGAAATAGTGGCCTTTGGTAACCATGTTGGATGGCCCATCGGTCCCCAAAAGCATTCAGAATAGTTAAACCCCATTCTTTTGGTG
Source organism: Platynereis dumerilii (assembly GCA_026936325.1). Lineage (NCBI taxonomy): Eukaryota > Metazoa > Annelida > Polychaeta > Phyllodocida > Nereididae > Platynereis > Platynereis dumerilii. The sequence goes on from JAPTHN010000020.1 coordinate 11,581,036, forward strand.
AAATGTGGTTCTTGTTCCTAAAATTCAATGTGTAAATTGCCACCAATATATAGGGAAAATCGTCATGGAAAATATATTGCCTCGAGTCTACACAAATTGGAGATATAACACTTTTTCTGAATCAGTACAAAATAACTTTAGATGCTGAAAATATCATTTTGCCCACTAAACACTTATGCTTTAACTTATCGATCAGTCATCAATATGGTGTTTATAGATGTGATAAGCAATACTAAAAATGCAAATAAGATGTTTCAAAGCGTTTTTGATGTGGAGTTAAGAGGATGGCCCTTCGGTCCCCATGGCCCGTCGGTCCCCATTCTCCCCTAGTTGTAGTTGAAAGAGTTTGAGAATAGATCACATGCAAAGAGAGATCATGTACATTGCAGCTTGGAAAGTTAGTATAGATGATCAAATTTTCTGATTAGTTTAGAGGTAAAATAATTCATGTGACAATTGAAACAAAAAGAATTCTTGAACATAGGATGACAGATGAATTGGCCAGCAAAAAGAGCCAATTTACAACATTGTTTGCATAATTGGAAAGGAAAGATGGATAATTAATTTTTGCAACATCATAAGTGACACAAAAGGGATGTGCTTAATTTTTGACAAAGGAAAAATTATTGTCGCCTTAGGAACGGTATTATTTTCAGAATAATTTCCCTTTTGTCACATCTAAAACTGTCATTGACTGCCTCTAAGACAGTCTTTAGTCTTTCTGACAAATCAAAAATCCTGGATTGCAGAACAACTTCTTTACCTGAAGTAGCAAAAGCAGAAAACTGAAGATTTATCTGAGAATTTTTGGATTTCACTTGAGGCTACAGATGACGACAGACAATTCATGTCTGTTTCATGAAAATTTTCCCACGAAACTCCAACAAGGGACCAAAAAAGTCATCGAAAATATGCTACAAAGCAGTAATTAGTGAAGTGTTATCTGTCTATTTATCTAATTTATCAGTGGTGAGCTCTTACAATGGACCAGTACACAGTTAAACAATTGAGTTATTGTCAAAACAATAGAGCAACTATTTCAGGAAGATAGAATAGGCCTATATATTAAGATATGGATGAAATAATTGGTATAGATAGGTAGATATATAGACAAATCGACTGATGGATAAGGTAGATGGGGAAGATTGATGGGAAAGAAAGATAGATAGATAGATAGATAGATAGATATCAGTATAGTAAAGTAGATAGATGGCTATAGATAGCTACTAGTACTAGCTAGATATATAGATCGATGGATAGATAGATAAACATAGATTAGATCACTAAATCAGAACATCCTGTGAGATTAAAAGAAAAAAGATAAATTAAGAGGATGATCACATGAGCCTGCTAGGGCAGGTGCCAATTCCATTTTATTTATTTTTATCACTTTCCAGATTTCATTTTTCTCTTATTTGTCCATCAGGAATAGTTCACTAAATAGACCAACAAATATTCTTGGCAAATTAAAACTAGTTTTACTGTCATGCAACTACATTCCAATCACTTAATTAACAATAAATTAATTGCCTACTTGAACAACCCACAATCTGTATAGGAATGTCAGCATTTGCATTAGATATGAAATCATCCCTTTACATCATACAAAATTAAATTCACGATTTTATAATTACTTTGGAATTCCGATTTTACGACATTGTGAAATTATTGGCACAGCATCAAGCAACCCAGCTTCTGAGATGACGTCATATGAGGTTTCAATCAATTAGTTGTCAATTAGTGAAATGTCCAGTTGATACAATAATTGTAATGGAATACTCTTTAGGGTATAAATTATAATATAGTTTTGGCAGTTAACCTATGTAATCAAAGTTGGATGAAACATACACACTAAATATAAAAGAGGAGACATAATTTGCATTATCCCATGTCTAGGCACATTTTCTCCCCGATACTGTGATTTTCCCTGGGCAATACAGCAGGGAAAAAGTCAGTATCGGGGAGAAAAAGCAGTATATGTCACCTGACCAGTATACTCCCTCATTTGCCAGGGAATATACTGAAAACAGCGAATGAGAGAGCAGTATTTAGACACACCTCCATAAATGCAGTATAGCGTCACAATCTCTGCTGCTGCTCAGCATCTTTTCTTGTGATTTTGGCAACACACAAAAGTGAGCGGTCTTTTCCATTTTTAGAAGGATCTATTAGGGCTAGAGAGTAGCGGTTTGAAGCGTTAGATCCACATCTATTAGGGCTAGAGAGTAGCGGTTTGAAGCGTTAGATCCACAAGAAATTATTGCTTTGGATTAATGTAAATTTGACTTCCTATTCAGTATAGAAAATGTTCCAAAGCAATTTTCGGTAGGGTATGTACCAGACTCACAGCCTTACCAAGTTATCATCCAATGTGCAGCTCCTCTGATCAGTAGATCAGAGTGAAGCTACCCGGCGACCCGGGGTATCCCAGCACACAGCAGAAGAAGAAGAAGAAGGTTAATTTGTTTAGTTTTTCCAAAATGATTTTGTTGTACAAATACTGATTTATATAAATTTCCATCGTGATGAGGACCCCTTTTTATTTTCTTGTATTGTTTTCGACAATATTTCACAACACACGACAAAGTAATAATGTCAAATTCTGCTTTTTGGTATAGTTTCAGCACTGTGGTTCATTTATTTCAGAAACGTTTTTCTGCATTCCACTGCCGTTTTATTGAATTTCTCTGGATCTAATCAACATAAATGTATTAAATTCCCGTATAATCTTATATATATAGTATAGATTACAAATCCAAAGTTTCAAGATGATATCTCAAAAACTCTTGCGACAAAAAAAAATATAACTGAAACAAGAATTTTCAGTTCTAGTGTGAAATCACAGATTTGAGTCAACGTAATTTTAAGTTCTATAGCCGTATAGTTTTATATCTCAGGATCTAAGTAACTTAGCTCTATAGTATTCTCCAGTCCTTTCTATAATATTATAAAGGTCATTGATCCAAAATTTCAAGGCGATATCTCAAGAACTCTTGCCAGAAAAAAATTATTACTGGAAGAAGAATATTCAGTTCAAGCGTAAAATTTCAGATTTGAGGAAACGTCTGTTTTAAGTTCCAAAGACGTTTTATTTTATTACTCCTGATCTAATCAACCAAGATGCATTATATTCCTGTAGAGTGTTGTACATATAGTTTAAATTACAAATCCAAAATTGTAAGGTGATATCTTAAATACCTTTTCCACAAGAACAGTATTACTGAAACAAAAATTTTCAGTTCCAGCGCAGAATTACATGTTGCAAGAAATGTCTGTTCCATAGATAAAAATTTTTAATTATACTGGGGTCTCGGGGAGTATACCGGGGATGTACTGCACCTACCCATGATATAACCTCATAGTACATTTCTAAACCAATACCTGTCAAGTATTACCTGATTTTAATTCATTTGTGACAATTGTACTAGTGAAATTGATAAAATGTTAGGTATTACTCAAACTTGTTCAGTACATTGAAAAAAGAAGAACTTTGTTTCTACTTTTATAGTGTACCGCAATGTTAAAATTGCAATAAAAAGTTTGTTGGCGTTTCGGTTGAAAAAAAGAAAGAAAAGTTTGTGTCGGGGTTCAAATCCATAGCCCGAATATCATCTGGTCGGTCCTTATACAAGTTACATGTATAATGAGTTGATTCTAAATTAACTCTCCAGACAAGATCTTCCTATCTTTCTCAACATACACAAAGCAAGTCAATATTACATAGCTCAAATGTTGCACAGTGCATGGATGTATCCCAATCTAACAGGTGCTATATCCCTAGGCACTGAACGTGCCCATTTACGTAAAACTTCTCCTCTCTTGCAAATTAATTACTGGCCCATGTCAGCCATAAAATGCTGTTTCCCTTCCCTCCGACATTCTTGTGTTTTTGTTGGTCCAAGAACCATCCTCAAATTGTCCTAGATGTGTATGGTTAATTGGGGTCAAAATGAAAATTGGAAAAATAGACTTTCCGGTGCTGTGTTATGAGTACTGTATTTTAAAAATGTTATTTTGAAAGACCCCTTTCTGAGTGTGTAGCGTTTGTATTATTTGTATAGTACTGGGATTTTTTTCCAGATTGTATAAAAGTCATTGGCCATGTATTTTTGAGAATTTTCTTCTTCTGTAATAAATTTTGATGTTGATTTTAAATTATAAGGCAAATTACCCTAAACTGATGGAACTTGGTCATTTCAATACTTGTCTTTTTTGTGTTATGATTATCCTTAACACCCTGTGGCCAATCAAATGAAGTCATATTTGATACATTATTATAAAGAAATTACCGTCACAAATTTCAACCTCTCGTGTAATGCTATTTAACATTTCTCAATCCTGCAATGAAAATACACATTTTTGTCAGAGGAAACTGAAGTGAGATTATGCATTTATTAGTTTCCGGAGAACACTCAATGTATCTTGAGTGAAGCACTTGAGATATAAGGTTTCCTAAACTTCAGACAAACATCATTATTTACTTTCATCAAACCCAGTCAAGTGTCTGCAAGCTCAAATCTCACCCTCTCTCGTTCTGGGCGAGAACATAACATAAGAACAAAGGGGAAGAGATGATTGTTCAAATAAATCAATTCTGGTGTCTTGTGAAGTTCTTGTATTCATACTGTGACAAGTTCATGAGTGGGTTTAGTGACTTTAAGAAGACCTAAGACAATGTCACTGAAGGAAGTGCAAGTTTTGGTCAACATTGTCAAACTCTTGTAGAGTGTCAAAGAAATATTACGAACAGTTATTTCCCTACGTAAGAGGGACAGATAGAGGAGGAATGGGAAAATTCGAGAGAGGCGAAACTAAAGGAAAAGGGAAAGGAAGGAAGGAAGGAAGGAAGTATGGAAGAAATAAAGGATTAAAGAGGGATATAAACAGTTTAGTAAAGGAAATTGTTACAGGAAGGTGAAGAAAAATAGATGGAGATGGACGAGGAGAGTGATGAAAGGTTAGGATAGATGAGTCAAACACATTTGATAGACACATCAGCTTCATTTAATCAACTGCATTTGTATCTACTCGAACAATTAGTTGACTCAACCTACTCAAAAATCACTGTTGAACAAAAACAATTACTTTTTTGTCAATTCCCTGTCCATCCTGTCAATGGAAGTGACATTTTGACAGTGGTTATATAATTAATGTTAATTGTTTGACTATACAACAATCATGTTTAAAGTCACTTTGATTAGCACTAATCATGTTTAAATCAATTTTATGATCACCCATCAATTTGTCAGTCTATGGCATTGACACATGCAAGTGACCTGAAGCTACGGAATTCATATCTATGGTTAACTGAACCTTGTGATTAGTATATTTTAAGGGAATACTTATGGCTTATTAAAAGTGACAACAGGCCCACAGGCCTATAGGCATAATATGGGTTGCTGATCAGGTAGATTTATGGCTGATTGGTGCAATTAGCAGCTAGATGAAATCTCCATTCAGAACTGTTGAAAATGTTGATACAAAAAAGTTAATAAATCACAACTTCTAAGTTTTATCCCAATTAATTTTCAGAATTTTATGGGGACACCATTACAGTAGGATTAACCTTTATAGATGGCAGCACGAGCACATGTCTGTGATTGGGGTTATGTGCTCCAAAAAAAGGCTTCCTTGTCTATTATTTATCATTTCTAAATTTTACACACACAGATACATCACTGTGCATACAGAGTCCATAATCTATTTCAATTCTATAGTTACCCAATATGAATCTAGTTCATGCAGGTCTGCCTATAATTTAGTAAATACGTCAATATCTATGATCACATGTAAGCTGGGATGTCTGTGTGCATGCTACTCTATTGCTTGAGCCAGCAGCTTTACCTGCTTCTGAGTGCCATATGGCAGGCAGGCTTCGCCACAATTCAGAAGCAGCAAGCAACAGCATAAGAAAGCAGTGGATTAGCAAGCATTCTCAGCTGGTAGTTGAAACAGATACTTTTGAAAAGGTTGTTTATAAAAACCTGTGTGTTTGGTTCAAGATGTCGGCAACATTGGTGTTAAAAGTACACGCTGGTTTACGAGGAAATGTACTAATTTTAAGCTGTCTGTATAACATTGTTTGTCTGGTTTCAAGCTGTCAGTAGTAGTAGTAGTAGTAAAATTTTATTTAAAGTCGTGATCAATCAGGACAGTCAATAAAAAGTGTATGACAATTTACAGACAACCAAGCATGAAGCTTCTGTACGACTTAAAATCAACAATAAAAATTTAGCAACTGTCTACAAAAATTATATATACATATGTACAATTGTCTTACAATGTTTTACTTCGTGAAGTTCATTTCTTTCTTTGGTAGGCCTATGTATGAAACAAATTTTGCAACATTTTGATAGCTAAGTTAAAAGACACTCGGCCCAAACAAGCACTGATCTGGTTCAAAGTTGAACAGCAGGATCAACTACTAGCATTGTCCGAGGATACCCTTATTCGTATTTTAGTCATAAAGCTCATAATAATCATTGAGTTAACAAACATAAAAATGATGTGACATATAATCAATCTATTCTCCTTTAAAAAGTTAAAAATATACCACAGTCCTAACTTGATTCGACCTTGGCCGCTCTTGCTGCCTAGGTCTAAGTCAAGCATAGTGACATGAAGTAATTACATATAAATATGACATCACAGCATTTTTTTACTTATGTATTAAATGTACAATTCATAAATGTAACCTGAAAGGGTGGCACTTCTGACCTGGGGGCATGTCCAGTTCAAGTGTGGCTCTTTTCCTATAAGAATTCAATTAATTGTAAGTCACTCTGATTATTCAGCCAATCTGTGACGGATTGTTTGAAGGCATTTAGCGAACTGCTTCGCTTAATTTCTACAGGCATATAGTTCCATAATTTAGATCCATAGTATCTAATACTTTTTTTACCATATTTTACAGTATTAAATTTTGGAAGTTCATATTGATCACTGTCTCTTATATTATAAAGCGTTGTGCGCTTATTAAATAACTCTGAAACGTACGATGGGGTTGTTTGCATTTTAATTTTAAACATCTGAATAGCTACTTGTTTTATACATCTTTTATTTATGTCAAGCTGTTTCGCACTCTGACAAAGTTCTGCACACGGAGTAACTTTGTCATTTGCAACAAATCTTAATGCTCTTTTGTTAGTTTTTTCAATTTTTTCTATATTTGTTTTGCTTGAAAACATCCATATTAATGGGCAGTAGTTGAAATTGCTGCTTACGTAACTATTATAGATGATAGTTTTGCATTGTTTATCTAAATATTGATTTATCCTCTTGAGGGCATTTATCTGTTTACCTGCTTGACTACACACATTTTCAACTTGAAGGTTAAAGTTAAGTTTATTGTCAATTTCAACACCCAGTACGTTAATTGCTAATTGTGTTTTAATAGAATTACCGTTGACCATTATTTGAAGATTTTCAGTCATTTCGTTTAAAAACATAAGTTGGAATTTGTCCGAATTTGCCTTCATATTGTTTAGTTTGAACCATTCTACAGCTATTTCACAGTCTCCTTCCAGCTTTGCTCTAATTTCCTCAATATCTCTGCTACTGTAGCACAATGTGTTGTCATCAGCATAATTATAAATTTTAGAATTCATACCATTATACCGTATGGTGCCCTATTTTCGTCAGGTATTCATTTTAAATAGGTTCCATAGCCATACTACCACTGTGGCAAGTTGTGTATTGAGTTCAGATCAAGAAAAATATTGTTTTGCACAAATTTGCAAAGGAAGAGATGGGCAACACCAATCTATAATGTGTTGTGAGCATTAATGTGCAGCAAAGTCATTGTGACGATTTTAGGACCCCAGGGGCCTATTATCGTCAGGTAGGGTGTCCTAATACCGTCAGTTTTCAAGGCCATACTACTCCTTAATGGTGTCAGATTCATAAGGTTTTGATTTCAAAAATTAATCTTCATTATTGCATGTTTCCTCTTCCACTATAGCCAGTGCTATATCCACATTTATATCAACTGCACTAGATGAACAAAGATAGGCGTGAAAATCAGTTAAAGCCAGGCCTTCTTTTTGTTAATTTGTCTCAAAATTACACAAAATCCGTGTTTTTGAAACACTCAAGTTTATTCTGCTATTGCATCATCCTCATAAGTGCCATTGATGCTTGAAATGCAACAATGCATGCCAAAATTGTTTAAATTTATGAATTGTGACATTTTGCACCCAACCATTCAAAATAAAGACCTGCTGGCAAGCATTGATTAAAAGTGACGATAATAGGTTCCTGACGAAAATAGGGCACCATACGGTACATTAAGTCATTTATAAAAATATTAAATAAGAGAGGTCCCAATATAGACCCTTGGGGGACACCCTTTATATTTGATACCCATTCTGAGAAAGTGTCTCCTATTTTAACTCTTTGTTCTCTATCGACAAGATATGATTTGAGCAGTTTACATGCATTCATACTGAAACCATAGGCTTTAAGTTTAGCAAGAAGTAATCCATGTGACATACAGTCAAAAGCTTTAGATAGATCTATGGCAATGATTCCTACTTTGAGACCATTGTCGATTGCCAGGCGCCAGTCCTCTGTCATTCTGAGAAGGATGTCTTGACATCCGTACCTTTTCCTGAAACCTGATAAGTAATTATGTAATAGTGGTTCAATATATTTGTAAATTTGATTAGATATTACTTTCTCTATAATTTTTGATATTGCGGCAAGTAGGTTAACAGATCTGTAATTATCTTTATTAAGTTTGTCCTTCTTTTTATATAACGGAGTAATGTTGGCTCTTTTCATATTGTCAGGGAAAGTTTGTTGTTGTAAACATTTGTTCACTATAAGAGTGATGGGTCTCGTTAGATTTGTACGTGTCATTTTAATAAATTTCATGGGAATTTCATCATAGCCGGCAGCTTTTTTACTTGATAGCGATTTTATAATTTTAGTTACAGCATCTTCAGATACCTCTTCAAAATCAAACTTGGTTTGGCTGTTGTTAATAGTATTCAAGATGATATTTATACTAGGGTGGCTTTGATATTCTGCTACAATATCCTCTACATTTCTTTTATTATATTCTTGAGTTCCGATATTGGAACCTATTTCTCTAAAGAATTTATTGAAAATGTTGCATACAGTTTTAGAGTCTGTTATGATTTTGTCTCCCTCTTTGAGAGGTATTTTGTCCTGTTTAGTTTTGCTTTTAGAGAAAATTGGTTTAATTGCCTTCCAGAAATCCTTATTTTTAGTTCCATTCTTACACCTTTCTTCAAAGTACTTCCTAATCTCTTGCCGTTTGATTATTGTTACCAAATTCCTATGTTTTCTGTAAAGTGAGAGGTGCTGCGAGCTCCTATCTTTGAAAAATTTATTCCTGAATTTATTGTGGTTCAAGATTGCTTTTCTTAATCTTTTCGACATACAAGGAAAATCATTTATTTTTATAACCTTTTTCTTTTTGGGAGCATGTTTGTCTAATATTCTTACCATAGTGTCCTGGAGCTTATTTAGGGCAGAGTTTACATCTAGTTCATTTTGGGTTATTATGTCAATATTAGAAGAAACAAGGTCAATATTTACTAAACTATAGTCAATCTTATTGAGTTTACGATAATATATGACTTTGTTTGGCGGAGGAGGGGCATGTTGTTTGAGTACTCCACCTATCAGGTTATGGAAGTCACTGATTCCGGTGTCTACTGAAAATCCTTTGAGGAACTTTCTGCGTTTTGTTACTAACATAACATCAAGTAAAGTAGGCTGGTTAGATTTGAAACAAGTTGGTTCATTAATAATGTTGGTGAGGTTAAACGAGGGACATACTGAAGAAAGCATGTTATTTTGCTGCATATTAAAATTCAGATCACCAATGATTATAATGTGTTCATATTTATCCATTATTTAATATAAGTAATATAAGTGTCAAAAACACAGCCTGTTTTTACATAGCAAATAAGTGGATTTACTCATGCATGGAATTGTGTCATTGAAATCCATCAGTCTCCTCCAGCTGAAGCTGATTGAAAAAGGGAGACTGTGTCAGTCTGGAGATACATAAAAAGCCTCTCTTACAAGCCATAAGTCAAGTGTATGCTCGGATAGTTTGGCCTCAGATAAATTTTCTGCCTACAATTTTGTCACATCTTGAAGACAACACAGCCAACCAATTGCTTTAGCTCATATGATGTGGTCGATGAAAGGATAATTTTGGCTTTACCTCCTGTATTTATGCACGCGGTAGCACAGGAGGCGGATACAATGCTCAGTGAGGCAAAGGATGATTGAATGTTCTGTTGTCCAACATATGTACGTTCAGGTGATCTGACCAGAAAATGATAAGGCGCAATATGATTAATTAATATAATAATGCCAATGGTATGTTATAACCTACCAAACACTCAAAAAACAAACACGAATGTTTTTATATTCAAGCCAGGAAAACAAATGTGTGTGTGGCACAAAAACACATAAATACCAGTAGTCAACATGCTTTGAAATTTTTAAACTCATGACATATTTTTTCCCTCTACTAAAACTTAATTCCTCATAATCTTATAGTGTGGACTGGAAGTTCTAGTACTTAGAGTGCTTAGGTATTTATGAGTTGAGAATTCCAGAAATGGTTCAGTTGATGTCTGAGGAGGTCTGACATTCTGGAAGTGGTCTTAGCATTTCTGTCAGGTATTATGAGTCTGGTCTGCCAGGTGTTTGCATAATAATCAGCCCTAGATCTACACAAAAAAGTCTAAACGACTCTTGTCAACACCATTGTTTATGTATAGAAGATGCATTGGTGGTAGTTCCCAGAGTAATTGCCATATCTGTTTGACCATATTGTATAGAGAGATAGAAATATATATATAGACAGAAAGATAGATATGGCAACTGCAGCCTTCTTCACAACTTTCACCAAGTAATCTGTTTCTTACAGATGCATCACCTCAAACCAGATATGATTTAAAATATTTTTAGGCCCTGCAAATGCCTACATACTACTTTATATCAGTGCCGAGTCGTCGTTTGTCCCAGGCTAGTATGCGTTCCACAATATGATGACCCGATAAACCCCTCTTCGGACATTTTTTGGATCTGCCCCGGGTTGATTAAAAAACCTCAGCAGCAGGAAGACATGATGATGACAAGATACATAATTACAAGACTGACCTATGGTGATAAAATATTCATAAAACTAATTACTTTTATTTGTTAGGCATAGAAAACCTGACAACAATAAATTGTAACTTATCAAATTGACCAACTTAGACCAAAGAGTAACCCGGATGACCTTTTGAGACATTCGCAGACTGATTTACGATAATATAAATTGATATAAATTGATTAAAGTAATTAGTTTAATGTGTTCGACGTATAAAAAGTGAGTTACATTAATCACATCAACAACACACTAACTCAGAAGAAAGAAGAGTCTGATTGACTGGATGACCTTTTTGGAATCATTTAGCCCTAACTGCAGTTTACATCATATATATATAGAGCTGCTCTGTGGCATTATGTACAATTACAGTCCATTACTGACCATTGGGTGACCATTATTGTAACAGGCTGTCTAATTGGGGAGGTGACACTCAAACTGTGAGTCCACATTTTCAGTTAACAGCTTGTGATTGGACCCAAATTAAGACACACTTCTTGTATCTGGTGCACATTGCAAGAGATGTATTACCACCAGCATCCAGCTGTCGTGTGCACATGCTATAGTGCATAGGCTGCGAAGAGTATGACATTGATATCGCCACAAAAGATAACTGTACATATAAATTGTGTATGTTCAGTAGAAAAATTATCAATTAAAATTTAATAGCATAATTAGATATTTTAGATAGACATATAGATAACTGACTGAATATATTGCTAGATAGATAGAAAGATAGACAGGCAAGTACACAGATAGATAGATAGATAGATACGATGTTATCAAATGACATTTCATATGTCAGCTCTCGTATCGTGCCCTCCGGAGCATGCATCGGCCCGCGAAACCACGTATCTGCCCTCGCAGGGCACGATACCTCGGCCGTGCTGATTCGTGACTGTATCACATGTCAATAGTCCTGTATCATACTGGTCTGATAAAGAAGCCCTTTTATGATAATTTTTTTTAAATATAAATAACTATGTAACTACACAATCCCTACTTTAGTTATTCAAAAAAGTGTCCAAAAAGAAGAAATTTAAAGTACAGTATATATAATCTGGTATACAACATTGCCCAATTTCTTGCTGTCATTTTAACTAACATAAAGTGAACTTTTGAGTTAACAAACATTGCCTTTCACGACTTGTCCCTCGGGGTAAATTGGAATTCCTCAAACAAATATTTCCTTGTCAAAAATCATTCGTCATTTCAGCCCACCTGTCCAAATATCTATCCAGCCAGTGCCAAGAAAGTATCGAGCATATTTATCTATTTACATGGCTAAGCAGGTGACTTGAGATTTTGGTGATGTTTCCACAGTATTACAGTCAAAGTTGTCAATGTAATCAATTTATTCGGAAAATACAGATTTATCTTTGGGATAGTTGCGATAAAATGTTGTTCTATTTAGGATAGGTATGATAAAATGTTGTTTCATCTAGAATGGTAGTGATAAAATGTTGTTGAATTTAAGATTTAAGTGGTAAAATGTTGTTCCATTTAGGATGGTAGTGATAAGTTATTGTTCCATTTAGGATGGTAGTGATTAGATGTTGTTCCATTTAGGATGGTAGTGATAAGTTATTGTTCCATTGAGGACGGTAGTGATAAGTTATTGTTTCATTGAGGATTGTAGTGATTAGATGTCGTTTCATTTAGGACAGGCTTCAAAATCTTAGTCAGGAGTTACTGCCACAAGTGTGAAAAAATTCTTGATGCCTCAAAAACTTATCATAGATTCTGAAATATATTCTATCTTGTGTACAAAATTGCGCTCTTTTTGATGGTGACCTTTTTAAGTGTCTTTATAATGATCTCAAGTTGCTATCTGACCATTTAAGTGAAAAAACGTGCGAAAAATGCTCATTTTTGGTGACACATTTTTCAGACATCAAAGTTTGACTGTCTCTCTATTGATAGATATCAATGTTTCATGATTATTGAAGGTACCACGACGTTCCCTATTGTCCAAATTTTAAAATGGCATCCAATTTCAGTAATTTGCACCAATATATTCGGGTCTGTGAAAAGAATACTGAAACAAAGTCAAGTGACAAAAGTAAAAACTATTGATTAAAATGGGGTGAATCTCCTATTTGATTATTATTTTTTCAATGTCAGTGAGATATTTATGGACATGAATTATATATCAATGTGTTCAGACGGACCAGATGAAGGCAACAGAAAACATGAAAATGTCCTTGCTTTGCGTATTTAGGATCATACATACAAAACATGAAGCCGCTGCTTTTCACTTCTGGAGTGTGAAAAAAATATGTCATTTTTCTAAATAACTTGCATTTCGTCAATTTTTATCAAACAGGTCTGAAAGTCAAACTCGTTATGTGCAGATAGTTACATTAAAACGAGTTTGTGTTAATTTTTCGATATCTGTGTCCATAAAAAAATGCAAGTTATTTAGAATTTTATTTCTGAAAATGGTAATTCCTTGGTTTGGGCTAAACTTATGGGAAATATAGGTTGTTGGTACTCAAAATGAAGCTTATTTTCTGCTGAGATTGATGGTGTAAAAATTGTTCCTGTGAAATGAATACTAACCGAAATATAAGAAACCGCGACTTTGCACCTCAAAATGTTTGTCATTTCAACAAAAAATTCATACCCATGTAGTCACCGTATTTTTTTATGGATCATCATAGAATTCAAGTATATTTATTAGTGGGTATTAGAGCAGCTTCATTACTGAAGCCACAGACCTTCAGAAAAATTTACAATATTGTGAGTGTATCGAGCCCGCGCCACCGAGGGGGCTTTCAAATAGGGTTGTAACTTCCAAAATAAAAGAGTGGGTGCATTTTTTTCTTCAAAATTGAATTCCTGAGAAAATTTTACATAAGATAGGCTGAAATTGGAATACATTTTGTGTAAGCTAGAAAGTAGTGAGTTTGGCAGTAATTCCTAACCAAGATCTTGAAGCCTGTCTTAGGATGGTAGTGATTAGATGTTGTTCCATTTAGGATTGTAGTGATTAGATGTTGTTCCATTTAGGATTGTGGCGATAAAATGTTGTTCCATTTAGGATAGTAGTCATAAAATGTTGTTCCATTTAGGATTGTAGTGATAAAATGTTGTTCCATTTAGGATGGTAGTCATTAAATGTTGTTCCATTTAGGATGGTAGTGATTAGATGTTGTTCCATTTAGGATGGAAGTGATAAAGTGTTGTTCCATTTAGGATGGTAGTGATAAAATGTTGTTCTATTTAGGAAGGTAGTGAACAAATGTTGTTCCATTTAGGATGGTAGTGAACAAATGTATCACTGCAACATTGGACCTCTTTCTTTAAAAAAAAAAGAAGAAGATTTTTACTGGAATTTTAAAACAACGTCATATTTTCCTGCACAAAATTTTGGCCAACAAAAGTAAACTTCTGTACAAAAAAAAGTTCTGATGTTATTTAATTAGTCAGTAAACTTCATGATATCATGACAATTAAACTTTATTTGGCAGAATGATAAGGACGAACATGACATTACAAGGTGGATGACCTCCATGTTTTGCTAATGGCCTATTTTTGCCAAAAATGATTGAATTTGGCACATGCCATTTAATGGAAATTTATTTTGAATCTCTTTGACTCATGTTTGGTTTATGGTTCGAACTTTATTTTGCTGAAGATCTCAGAATGTTGATTTACGACATAATATAGTGGATCAAAATTGATGATTTTTCTGAAAATGTACATACATGCATGTATCTAGCTGTATTCCAATGGGAAATTTTACATTGAAGCAGCGTTGTGAAACTACTTTGCAACATTGGTGCAAGATACATGGAATTGTATGTCAAAAATGACATTGTATGTTACAAATGACATTGTTTCAATGTTGTGAAGCAATGTTAAGATTACGAAGTTATCATAAAACATTGTGATAACATTGTTACAACGTTGTGAAAACTCAACGATGTGTTCACGTTGTGGCAAAGTAATTTCTACTATGCATTTTTATGGTTCATCTACTCCTGATATGTAGGCCTACTCCCTCACATGTTTGATCACTAATATAGTGTCCTTCACTTCACTGAGATTACCTGACCGTTCATTAAATTATTAAAGGCCACCAGTACCCTACTTTTTACCTGAATGTAGAACTGTCTGCCTTCACAACCACTAGTCTGTGGTATACAAACAAATATCATTAAAAGTGGTTGCACTGCCAATAGTTACGAAATAGAGTTCAAACTTTTTGGCTGCAGTGGTGGAAGCTTATCCCTTGCTGGCTCCAGAGCCTGGCTCCTGAGCCTGACTCATCCCCTGGAGTTTGACTGGGAGCCAGATTGCCCTATCAGGTAGTGTTATGATGTTGTCATGGCCTGTAACTAGTACAGATAGATCTGATAGAGCAGTGCTGGGTTGCTGAGTAGGTTTTGTACACATGTACATGTAGTGTATTGACAGTGGACGCAGTGAGGTTGTTGATTTGTAGTGTAGGGTTGCTAATTACTGAGGTAGGCGACCTGAGAATGGTGTGCTGAGAGAGGAAGGTAGAATCAGTCACAAGTTAAAGTCCACAAATGATTAATATACACATTGTAGGATGGTTGGAGTGAACATCCTCTACTTATGCAGTGCGGAGGCCAGTAAGACAGTTAGGCTATGACAAAATGAGGCGAAGGATGATTGAAACTGCTGTCCAACATAGATCCGGATGAACCGACCACAGCTGGAATCGAATGTATTACAAACTGAGCTAACCGCTTCCTAACTCCTATGAGGCTGGGATGACAATTTAAAAGCCGCTCTATTATTAGATGTACTTACTCACTCGGACAAACTCCCATTGATATAAACTACAACAAACAATTAAATGGGGAAAACCACAATGGTATCATTTGGCACAAGCTAAAACAAGTAACAAAAAAATCTGAACATAAAAAAAGCTTTAGAAGGAAAACAACAACAAAACTTTGCAAAAAAAGAGGGAAAACATGACAATAAGACCTTGATACTTTGAACATTAGCCTCAATTTATATTGGTGCAATGATAATCACTTAACTGAAAGATACCTTCTGTAGGACTGTCCAATAGGTTTGATTTCGACCAATTATCAGTCCAGTATGTGACAATTTAAAGTTGTCTAAATGATCTATCAATTTTGTGGTTCTTGGAGACAGAATTAAACCCAAGGGGCTGCATTGAGCAACTGGGACACCTTGTCATTGATTTCCAATGTTGTTCCATTTAGGATGGTACAAGCAAAATATAGTTTGATTTAGGATGGTAGTGATAAAATGTTGCTACATTTAGGATGGTAGTGATTAAATGTTGTTCCATTTAGGATGGTAGTTATTAGATATTGTTCCATTTAGGATGGTAATGATTAAATGTTGTTCCATTTAGGATGGTAGTGATAAGATGTTGTTCCATTTAGGATGGTACTGATGAAATTTTGTTCCATTTGGTATGGTAGTGATAAAATATAGTTTCATTTGGGATGGTAGTGATTAAATGTTGTTACATTTAGGATGGTAGTGATTAAAATTTAATGTTGTTCCATTCAGGATGGTAGTGATTAAATTTTGTTCCATTTAGGATGGTAGTGATTTGATGTTGTTCCATCTAGGATACTAGCCAAATATGATTCCATGTAGGATGGTATCGATGAAATGTTGTTCCATTTAGGTTAGTACAGATCAACTATTTTTCATTTAGGAACATAGTATATTGCAATCTTGATTGACAAATGTAGTGTTAATAGTTCTGCTCATCACTGAGTCTTCATAAGGTTCAATAATACATATGTAGCTGGACACTGTTGTGTTGATGATTCTAAACAAACAAGCAAACAAACAAGCAAACCCAGTTGCTGTTTGTCGCCAAAGCAGTGGACGGTTTCTGTTTGGCACAACTGAGAAGCTGTGATGTAACAGTCAGTGATGTTGTGATTTTGTTCGGGAAAGTTTTCATAACAAACAACCCCACCCCCGCTACCTCTCCCCACCCCTTTCTCTATCTATAAAGCAATTCCTTTCTTCCTTCCACCCACGCATGCAAAAGCAATTCATCAAACAAACCGTTGCATGCACCATGCCAACGGCGTGAACAGACAGACGGAAAAATGTGACAAACACTAATACAGATATAGACAACAAAAGTGATTAAAGACAAAAACCATGTGATTAAAGACAAAAATCACATGCCATCATTGATTAGAGAGGACACCTGTCCCTGTCACTGAATATGTCTGTGAAAAAAAAATCAAAAACTCATTGATCGAAATTAATCAATGCCATTCCAGTTGACGGCATTTGCTGTTTATGGTGTTGGTATGGTCTGGCTGGCGAAATTGAAATGAGGGGTATGATAATTGTAGAAAGCATTGGCAACATCGTCAAAATGCTGATACATATATATATATATGTAATTGATAATTGACTTGATTAATAATTATCCTTCTTACACCATGTAAAAGTGTTGTTCATTCCATTTCGAAGGTCGATTCCCCCCTCTTAATCTGCCCACCTCTTCCTCGCTTTCAGAACTACTTCAAAAGTTATCACGAACTGTTGAATAAATCTATGAATTACCTTTTGTTTTCAGTGTCTTACTTATGAGCTCATAATAAGTTCTAGGAAATGGATTGACATTATATGCAGCAAAAGGAAGTAACACGACAAATCTGCAAGCCCTCTGTCCTATTCTCAAAACATGCAGTGTATATACAGGGAAAGACAGAATCGAGATATGATACACATTGAGACACTTGTATATGAATGGTCTTGGTCTTATGGATTCCTGGTGGCTGGGGCTTTATGTCCTGCATTTTTGCATTCTAGTAGGCTAATTATAGGACACATGTGGCAGCAAATGCCATGCAATGTCAAGCACTTCACCGAAACTACAGCAATGAATGTATGATTGGCTGGTGAATGGATGCTTGGGGCTTTACTTCCTGTATTTTTGTATGGTGATAGGCCATTTGGGACAAGATGAAAACGCACACAGGACACTAAACTCTGTTTTAAGAGAAATTAACATTAGGGAAAAAAATTAAGGACAGAACAATCAAGAACTGTCCTGGAATTTCTGGGAATCTGTTGAACAAATCAGTATAGCTGAATATCACATATCTTCCTTCATAACATAATCTTGTCGACACAAATCATGCAAGATTAATAATGTCATGCCTAAAACACTGGTCAATCTGTCTCCATTCTTACATGTTCACTGTACATAATCTACATAGGTATCTCCACACATAGATCTTACCATACACTATACAGCCTGGCATTAGGTCAGTGCAAGTCATATAGGGCATTATCTATGGCAAAACGTATGCAAATCTAAGGCAAATCTATTTCATAGTCATATCGCCTTAGGTTGTGCAGATGACAACATGCTGTTTTGATGTTTACTCAAGCCGAGTTGACTAATACGTTTTAATAATGACTTTGCACGTTTTCTTACTCAATTCTTTCATAATTTAGTCCTATAGTTCCTTCAAAACTTGATTTTCATAACTCTCAGCAAATCTCACCAACTTCATTTTCCCATATTTATATCAGCTGTAGACTTGCAGTTGGACTGTCAGCTGACTTTAGGGTTTTTATTGAATATTTTTTTGTGAGGCTCTTTTTTGTGACTATACACACATTTTTCTGATTTTTTTGTGGTGTTGCTTGTTCTTTTTTCTGGCTGTATAATTAGGGTTCTCCATAATGTGATGCGATTCTGTGAGTATGGAGATTCTGAATTGGGAAACACCGAATTCATTAGATTTTAGATGATACCTGTCTTTTTTTTGGCCATGGATTTTTTTGGGTATTTTGTCATTGGTCTGACTTTCACATATATATATCACAAAACATCATAAAATATCATGGGACCAGGAGAGTATGATAGCTCGTCAACTGACAGAGTGGTTTTGTCTTGTGTATGGTTAGGATAGTTTTATCATCATGTTTTGTCTACAGGAAGTGCAAGATTATCCCCTTTGCAGGTGATCCAATCAAAACCAATTTAGTTGTATGGTGGACTTTTCAAGGATGGAGCGTGTATCGGAATCCATACCCATATAGGGTTTTTCTTAAAACACTTATGGTGATTTTATAAGTCACCGGACTGGGTATAAACCACGTGTTTAATGGGAAAAGAGGATGAAAGAGACAGTAATCTAATTCCATTTTCATAATCAATGAAAGGTACACATTTGATAAAATTTTTGGCGAACAATCTTAAAAGGACATAAAAAAACCATAGAAATGTCAATATAATCAGTGGAAAAATGGGAAATTGGAATAATATTATAAAGAAGTAGAGTAAGCTCCATTATAGTTTTAAAATGATAATTTAGATGAACTGTTGAATTTGAAAGTTTATAAATTAATCAAGTAATTGATGCTATATTATTATTACTATATAAATTGATGATTGATAAGGTGATTCAAATGAATTTAAATGGAATGGATACAACATTTTTGAGTAGGCAATGGTAAACTTAGAGACACAGTTTGACAGGCTTCAAGCTCAAAAATCTTGACATAAAAATGAATTTCTACATGATGGCAAAATGCTCTTACCTTTTCTGGTGGCAAACTGGCAGGATTAAACACAGGGATAATGAAAAGTAGAAGAATTAAAGAAATGTTGACAAATTGGCAGAGGCAAACAGCCCGCCATGTGGAGGCAATAGTCATTGTTATCCTGGTATGGAGGCAGTCGGGTGCATTATGACCGGTGCCCCGGCCAAAAACTTCCTGGCCAAATATATCCCCCGGGGAGCTGTCGGTCTTTTAGCCCCCCTCCAACTGTCAATTTTTGAAGTGTGATGAGTTGTATGAAGTGCCTGGCTAGTTATTATAAAGTGGTCTTCAATAAAAGATTGAATGGATCTGATCTGTTAATTGGTCTAAGTTATGTAGAGTCATTTTCAACTAAAATAGTTCCAATTTGACATTCCTTCAGTAGTCCATGAGTTGTATTCCTAAGTCATCTTGTAAAGAGATACAAGAGGGTCTCTCTTTAACATTTTATGGATCTCAGAATTGATTGTCCATGAAATATGGCTGCTCTATGTCCTGGAGTCATTGTCAGTGTGAAAAAATCAAAAGTTAGATCATTCTTGTGCAGGTGAATACAAATCAAGTCTTGAGTCGAAATTCCTTATGCAAGATTGTAATCCTTGAATTATAATCCTTATTAAAAGTCCTGTGGGGTAAGTGTATTGTAGTCCAACAATTTCTTCTGTCATGTATTGTCTAAAACATTATTCCTTATCAATTTCCTAGGATGTAGAAATTGACTAATTGAATGAATGAATTAGTACAAAACACTGTTATCTCCAGTCACACCTTCCCTTGACCAAACCTAGCATCACACTGGTGGAAAACATAGTTCCTCTTCCTCTCACTAGCCAGTGGTGGCGCTGTGGTCACATGACCTCTTGCTTGCCTCCAGGCCACACGACCTTACGACCTTGTCCTTGTTGTCATAGCAACACACCGAAGCCCCACCTACATGGGTAATCATGAACTAAACACTGTCAAAGTTTATGTGAAAACACTCCAATGCACTTGTTTAGTGTGATGATACAGCTAGTTTCAGTTTGAATGAAAGACCCAACTTGTGATTTTCCAACAAGTGCTGAAATGATGGAATGGGATGGTTGGAGTGGAATCCTCCTTTCCTTCCCTATTTCCAACTGCTATGTGAGGAACCCTCCTGTACTGGTTTCTCTTCATCGGGGAGAAAGAAGGCGATGAACTCATTCGGTTCCTCTCCGAGCTTCCAAACATTGGGTCCAGGAATGTATCCCAAATTTTACACAAAATTTCCTAAACAGGTGCTCATGTAAATTCCTTGAATACTTTGTAGAATTATTTGATCTCTCCTGTTAACCATGTAATATTTGAGTGCAATAATGCCGATAAGCAGAGTCGGGAGTCGGAGTCATAATTCAGGAGACCTAAGGAGTCGGAGTCGCTTTTCAGAAAGGCAAAGGAGTCGGGAGTCGGAGTCGGTTAATTTACTACCCGACTCCGAAGCCCTGCGAAGATGGTCACCAAAAATGAGCCAAAAAACAAAACTTTAGTCCACATTTAACTTTTATCTCCCATACAGCTGGACTAGTTATTACCAAATGTGTAAATCTCAGTTGATTTTCACAGTGTTGTCTCGCATGCTTGTGTTGTCCTGTCGTTTAAAATCATCATTTGTCATAACTAAGCCGGCCATATACTTATAACCATACACACACAGAGCCCATGGGGAGTGCTCACTTTGACATTTTTAATCTTTAAACAACGACAATCCCAAATTAGGTTCATTGCGGGACAGGGAAATATGGTTGGAATCCAATTAAAGGTACACTGTCAGTTTTAAGAAAGAATTTCTCCATCAATTTCAGGTTTCAAATTCCTAAGGTTTACTGTTTGTGGGTATTGGATTATGATGTAGGTTTTAGGTGTAACTTTTTTTCAGTTGGAGAATTTCGAACATATCTTACAGTCTGTCACTTTGATATAGAAAAAATGAGGATCAGTTCATTGTGAAAATGCACTTCTTGACTCATGATAGCTGGTGAATTGTCATCTTCTTTACTTTCAACATGGGAAACGTAGAGGCTGTTTGATTAGTCATCAATTAGTCTCCTTAAATCAAATTAACATTGAAAGTAGGCCTATTGGGTATGATCATTACAAATCATCAGCACGGTGACCCACAAAGTTCCATTTTCATACTGCAACAGGCCACTTTTTCTCTATCAGAGGGACATACTGTAATGCATATATGGTACACTGGTACAGCTATAGTCGAAGTTACAGAACCAGAAAGACGGGCACATGGGGCACATGGGGCACATTGGGACCTCTTGCACGGTCACACATATATTGATTTTACTCGATGTTGAAAAGACTGAGCAACTCCAAAATTTGCATGAATGTCACCAATACTATTGAGCTTAAATCCAAGGCGTTAGAACTTAGACTGCACCTACTGTTTAGCAGCCAGACAGCAAAATGTGACGCGAGTGTGACCAGAACCGTTTGTTCACAAAACATGATAATCCACTATGTCTCAATTCATTGTGGCCTATGTACCTATTTTTGCTGTCTGTGCCATTCAGTGTTCAGTTCTTAATATATGTCACACATTTACCCCAGGTGAGGGATCTTTTACTTGCCTAGGGCCGCTACTTCTTTAAAACATTTCATCTTCATGAATGAAGATTAACCAACAAATAGTTCCGAGAGTAGGGATCGAACCTGAGACATGATCAACGCCTCTGGCAACTCAGCCATCCAGCTGGCGGAGATTCTTTCAAATTATTTTCTTGCGTAGACTCTTCGTCAAAGTTTCTCAAGATGTGCTAAGATAACTGAAAACTAATATAATGAAAATCTAACTTCCCAGTATAGAAAAAAAAAATGTTGGTAACTAGTTGGGATACAGACAGGCAATTCTACTCAGTCTGCAAAAAGTACTGATCACTTTCAATTGAATATTTCGGGGAAGGAAATTTCTCACACCATTTCACAATCTCCCATTTCCTAACAATTTCCTTCACAATAATTTCCCAGAGAAACACAACCCCCAACTGAGAAATGACTTTTACAATCTGATACGGTCTGGCGCCATTTTGTTGATAGTTTGTTTACATTAACTATGGAACTCTCTCGTCATGGAGTCAAATTACACTGGCACGTGGGTAGACATTTACCAATCACAGCTTTGACAATGGCACGTGCAAAAAGAGAATATTCTGACACATGGACGCTTCCAATAACAGCTGATAAGTAATAACTTGTCTATGTAGGCCTCTCTATGGCCTATCTGCCTATATAGATTTTTCTACGTTCAGAAGCGTAGCCTACTGCGCTGACTTTTCAGGAACGAAAAATAGGCCTATTGCCCGAAACTCGAGGTTCGGATTTCATACCATTTCAAATTAAATCACTTGGAAATCAATGATTTTTCCATGGGCCTAGCTATGTTGATTTGATCATCTGGCCAAATTTGTAGCTTTCTTGCTTGATTTTTATGTTTTTTCGAAAGTTTTGGGGCTATCAACCCCCGAACGCCCTCAAATATACCTATGTTAGGACTACACTGGAGAACATTATCTATCTATCTATCTGTCTATCTGTCTATCTGTCTATCTGTCTATCTGTCTATCTGTCTATCTATCTATCTATCTATCTATCTATCTATCTATCTATCTATCTGTCTATCTATCTATCTATCTATCTATATATCTGTGTATCTGTGTATCTATCTATCTATCTGTCTATCTATCTGTTAATGATGAGATGAGAAGCTCTTAATAAAATTCTTACACTCAATTATACTCGAGGCCACAGCAACGTGGGAATCTTGTCATTCTTCTTCTTCTTCTTCTGTTTGTGCTGGGGTACCCTGGGTCGCCAGGTAGCTCTACCTGGTGGTAGGACCTGGTCCTATCACTAAGGAGCTGCACGGTGTCTTTGGTTTTGGTTTCCTTTTATTGTTTTAGCAGTTTTTCTATTTCTCTTATTTTCTGGGCTATTTTTGACATGATGGTTCTGCTTCTCGTATGTAGCAGGTCCAGGTCGATGGTCAGGTCATTCTTTTTTGTTATTGGGCAGTCTTTTAGTACATGTTCCTGTGATTCGTACTTTTCTTTGCATAGTCTACATGTCATGTTATTGTATTTATTTTTGTAGTTATCTTTAATGTCCAGCATTCTGCATCTGGCTTTGAATATGGTGCTTGTGTTCATTCTATTAAGTTGGTTGGTATATGTCGCTTTTTCATTTGCTAGGTATCCTTTTTTTAGGTATTCTACTTTGCTCTTGTTCTGTTTGTTAAGGAACATTTCTTCGCGGAAGCTTTTTTGTATTTCTTTCCTGATGTATTTTTTTGCATTTTTTGGTTTCATTTCCAGGAATTTCTTCTTGTCAATTTTATACTTTTTTATTGTTTTTTCAGTCTCTTTCATCCATTCTGTTTCTTGTTTCTTTTGGATGAGGTATTCGTTTAGTTTTATTTTTGTTTTGTTGATTCTGTAAAGCATGTTTAGTCTTTTTTTGTCTATTATTCTTTCTACGTCCAGGAGGTTTGTTTCTATGTACAGTACTTCTCGTGGTGTACCTTGTGGTACCATCAGTATCCTTTTTAGAATGTTATCTAGGATTCCATTTAGGGTATTTATCTCTTGCCGGTTCGGGGTCCATACTTCACAGGCATATGTTATATTTGGTGTGACACATGTTTCTACTAGTTTCCATATAGTTGACATCTCTATGTTATTAAATTCTTTGTTATGTAATAGGCTCATTACTGTTTGGTACGCTCCTTCGGTCTTCGTCTTTATGTCCTTCATCTGGTCTGCAAGGTTGTTTTTATTATTAATGGTAAGTCCTAGGTACTTGTATTTGTCTGTTTGTTCTATTTGCATGTCGCCAAGGGTCAGGGTAGTGATTTCTTGGTTGTTTTTGTTTCCTATTTTGAGCATCTTCGATTTTTCTTTCCCAAATGCTATGTGGTACTTACTCGCTGTTGTATACGTGATATCTAGGAGTTTTTGCATGTCATCTCTATTGTTGGTTATTAGGGCTACATCATCCATCCATAGCAGTGTATTCAGGTATTCAGTTGTTCCTGGTATTTTTATTCCTATTTTTGTTTTTTTTGTCTCTTTGCTTATTTCATCCATTAGTGTAGCATACTGGATTACTGATAGTACTCCTCCTTGTCTTATGCTGTCTTTTATCTCAATTTGTCTTGTAGGTCCGTATTTAGTCAGGATTGTTGCTGTTAGTCCAGTGTTAAGGAGGTCTATTATTTGCCATTCTTTTTGTTGTATGCCTTCCTTTTCTAGTACATACATTATTGCTTTTATCCACGCCTTGTCATATGCTTTTGTTACATCTAGGAAGGTGATATATGTTGGCTTTTTCTTTTTTTTGTAGTGGTTTATTATTGATGCTATTAATGCTATGTGGTCTGTAGTTGATCTATTTTTTCGTCCGCCAGCTTGTTCATCCGTTATATTCAGTACAGGTTCTATTCTATTGTTGAATATTCTTTCATACAGCTTTCCTATATTGCTGCTAAGTGTTATTCCTCTTTCAGATGAGCATTTGCCTTTTTTCCCTTTGCCTTTGTATATTCTGATTATATTACTGTTTAGCCATTGTTTAGGTATTTTCTCCTCTTGTGTTATGTTATTTAGGATATTGCATAGATTTTCCTTGTTTGTTTCACTCATTTCTTTTATTGCCTCATTTGGTATTCCGTCCGGTCCTGTGGCCTTTTTCTCTTTAGTTTTTTTATTGCTGTATTGAGTTCTTTTATTGTTATTTTTTGGCATGGTGCTTTGCTTTTCATTTTCTGTTGGATGTTGGAATATCTTTGTTCAATCTCTTGGGTTTGGGGTTCAAATTCCGGTTTTCCTTCTCTGGCTTGGTAGAGGTTTTCATAGTATTTTGCTATTTCCTCCTTCGCTCTGCTTGGGTCGTTTACTTTTTCATCTTGTTCCGTTATAAGGTCATATTCCTTTTTTTCTTGCTGTGATAGTTTGTTTCGTAGGTTCCAAAATTGTTTGGACTTTACTCCTCCTTCTTTTATTAGCTGGTTTGCTATTTTCTTAGTTCTCTCGGCTTGCTTTTTTTCTATTTCCTTTTGCAGTTTTTTTCTGTCATGGATGTAGTTCTCGTATATTTGTTCTATGTCTGGGTCCTTTTCCCTGCATGCTTGGTTGTATTTTCTTTTTTTCTCTTTCATTTCCTTTTTTATGCTTTTTGCTTCCTCGTCCAGTCTGGGTTTTTTATTTATATTTATCTTTTTTGTTCCGATCGTGTTTTTCAGAGCCTGGGTGATTTTTTGTTCCATTTCATCATATGTTTCTGGGGTGGGGGGGTTTTGGAGGTTTTCGTTATATTTTTCCCATTTTGTTTCCTCTGTTATTTTCCATTTTTCAATGATTTTTTTTGTCTTTTTTAAGTTTGTGTTCAAGTGGGTAGTTATGGTGTTATGATCTGTCTCATTCTTTCCTGTTGGTCGTCTTTCTCCTTTTTCATCTATTTCTACTGTAGGGAAGTTATCTTTTAGCTCCTTATCTACTATTATGTAATCTATTATGGACCTTTCTTGTTCATTGTGTCTATTGACTCTTGTCCATGTTCCTTTGGTAGGTTGTGTTGATATTGGGTACATTTGTGTTATGTGTAGCATTCTCTGCATTGCTTGTCCATTTCTGCTTTGGGTTTGTATTTGGGTGTTGTCTCTTATTATGTCTAGTTTTGCATTAAAGTCGCCCATTAGTATGATATTTCCTGTTTTTTTTAGTTCTAGTATATGTGTGCTTATAATGGAGTATTCATTTTCTACAGCTTCCTTACTTTCCTTTTCTTGCTTCCCATAGTATAGTCCTATATATATTGGGTTCGGCTGAGTTTTTAGTTTTATCCACGTTATTTCCATGTTTCCCTCTTTTATCATGTCTATTTCTTGTGTATTATCTGCTATGTCCCTTCTAGCTCCTATTGCTATCCCTCCTGCTTTATTTGGTTTTTTTCCGCTTATCCATTTATATCCATTTATTATTGGTGGCTTGGGGGTCTTTGTTTCTGTTATTGCTATTATGTGGGGTTGGTCTATTAGGAGATATTGTTCTAGGCTATCTCTCTTAGAGTTAATGCCATTAACATTGTTATACCAAAGCTTAAGTCTATTTGTTACCTTTTTGTTTTTCCTTCTGGTGTGTCCGTTGCGCTGGGGGGTGATCTGCTTCGGTTCTTCATTCAGTCCAGTTCTTTTTTTTCCTTTTCTGTTTTCTTTCCTTTTTTTCTTTTTTCCTTTTTTTTCTTTTCCTATTATATGTTCGGTTCCATGTTCGTCATCGGTTTCGTCCGGGTCTGAAACAGTAAGGCAAGTATTAGTACAGGTTGATTTTCTTTCTTTATTCATATTTTAAATTGTGTTTTTTATATGTTTTATTTCCTAACTCTATTTCCTTATCCTATTTCCTTAGTCTATTGTCTTACTATTCAGTTGGTTGGCTTATTATTTTGCTAATCTTTCTTTCTCCCCCTCTCTCTGCTGTTCTCTCTTCTGCTGTAGCTGTTGTCTCTTCTTTCTCGGCTGTCGTTTCTTCTGTTCCTTTCTCGGCTGTCTTCGCTCCGTTCTCCTTCTTTCTCTCTTACTTCTCTATTCCGGACATCTTCTCTAATTTGTCTTAGTTGGTAGTCAATCTCTTCTATGGCCTTTCTTACTTGGCTGGGGTGTCCTTTTATTATGACTGTGGGTCCATTCGCTACTAGGTGGACGTCATATTCGTATTCAATTTGTTGTCTGTTCTTCCCTCCTTTTCCAATAACTCTTGCGATCTCATAACTTTCCATGTTCTTGTGATACTTTGTTAGTTGGGCTGCTGCTTTTCCGTTCATTGCTTGTTCTTCTAGGTCCTTCGCTATTCTTTCCGCTGTTAGGTCTGTTATCGTGATGCCATCTTCCTCTATTAAGTCTTTTCCTTTTAAGTTATATGTTCTTGCGATTCGAAAGTCATATTTTCCATTCCCGCGTTGTCTTACTACCTCATTAAAATTGTGTATTTGTTCTCGGGTTTCCTGCTTGGCGTCTATGAGGGGTATTTCGGCTATCCTTACTTGAGTTGTTGTTTCCCTGTTTATGTTCTTTGCTATGTCCACTATACTATTTGCCAGTTGTCGTCCGTTGGTCTTTTGTGAGATCTCCTTCCCTCCTGTCATTATTATTAGTTGGTCAGCTTCTATTATTGTCTCTATTATTCTTCTGTTCTTGATGGTGTCTTTTAACTCTTGGAATGTTCTAGGGGGCTGTATTTCTATTATTTCCTTGTCTGATGTGATCCTTTTTAGGTGTCTGGTTACTTTCTGGTAGGCAGGGTCCGTAATGATGGTTATTCTTGCTTTCTTAGTTGTCTCTTTTTGGTGGTCCGTGGGGGGGTTGTCGGTGTCTGGTCTGATTGGGGGGGTATGTTTTTCTTTTTGTGGGCCTGGGGGTTCTTTTCTTGATGTTCTTGGTGTTTCCTGGCTGGTGCTTGGTCTTGGCTGTGTTTGGTATTTGGATGAGTCTGTTTCCATATTCTCTTCTTCGCTGTCTTCCGTCCTCTTGTGTTTTTTCGGCGGTTGTTGGGGGGGGTCGTCTTTTTGGAGGGGTCTTTTCTGTGCAATCTTCTGTGTTAACTTTGTAATTCTTTCCTCCTGGTCTTGATTTCTCTCTTTTAAGTCTCTCGTATACTCTTCATAATGTTTGTTTGCCCTGCATAGGTCTTCATTTTCTTTTGTTAATTCTTCTAATTCCTGTTTGGTTTCTTCTAGCTCTTCCTCCAATTTCTGGGTGTCTTTTTCATGTCGGGCGGTAATTAGGTCGATCTGTCTCTTAAGGTCTTCTGAGTTTTTGTTCTTGTTCAACTTTTCGCGGAGCGATTCGTTTTCGTCTCGGAGTTTCTCTGCTATTTCTCGTTCAATGTCTATTTCCTGGTCCTTCTCTGTGATCTTTTCCTGTAGCCTCTCGTTCTGACGTGTCTTATTTTCTAGCTTGTCTTTGATGTCTTTTAGTAGATCCTCGTTTTCACGTGCTTCCTCTTTTAGTTCTTGGATTGTTGTCTGTTTTACCTGGTTAAGTTTTCTCAGCTCGTCTATTACATCATCTGGGTTCGGTCCTGCAATCTTATTCTGTTTTTTCTTGTCCTTCTTTTTCTTCTGGCTTTCACTTTCTTTTCTAAGTTCCTTCTCCGGTTTCTTCGTTTCCTTGTCTTTTTCTTTACCTGCGAGCTGCAAATAATTTATATCAGTTTTGGCATTTCTATGGAGAGAGGTTCTGGTTAGTGTTTTTTCATTTTCATCGGCGCTTCCTATTTTGTTAGTGTTATCTTCATTAGGATCAAGTGGTTCCTTATCATGTTCTAAAGTCTTATGTTCTAGATGTTTGCTTACCTGTTCACCTCCTTCAATGACAATAACATCTCCTTTTTTGGTGGGGCTGTCTTTATCCACTCTTATTTGTTTTAATTGTGCTGTGATGTCGTCCGAGCTGTCATTCAGAAGACGGTCAACTTGTTCAGCTGTTAGTTTTAGGTCGTCATCTAGTTGTTTGTTTTCTTCATGTTTTTGGTTTTCTTCATGTTTTAGAGCTTGGGCTTGGTCATGTTTTAGAGCTTGGGCTTGGTCATCTTCTTGGGTGTTCTCAAGTTTTTTTCCGTCATGGGTCGCCATTTTTTTTTTCCTGCACATTCACGAGTGTTATTATGTTATTTTGCAAAGTTTTGGGAGGTTTTATTCACAAATTTACGGGTTTTTTTATACCTTGCTATCTCAACTTACCTCTCGTCTTCTGTTTTGTCTTTTTTGTCTCTTCTATGTTTTAGTTTTCAATGTTTTTTCTTATTTTTTTGGAGCCGATAAATATGCGTGTTGTTGTGCCGGAAGTTGTATGTGGTTGTCAGGCACCATCAACTCCTGAAATATAGACAACTGAACAGATATAGACCAATATATACAACCAGCTAATTCTAATAAATCATTTAAATCAGATAACAATAGAAAGACCCCCTAAAAAGAGTTTTCCTTGAGGGACCGGTTCTCTTTAGATCTAACCATACATCCTACTCTGGTTAATTGATAAGGTGCTCTGTTATTTGGTGGGGGTAGCCTGGGGGAAAGGGGGGGGGGGATTCAAAAAGAGGGGTGGAATGGTGGCTGGTGACTTATTGTCTTTTGCTTAACTTTGACTTAACTTTGACTCAGTGATTGTCTGGGACCAATGGAAGAATTGTATCAAGACAGTGGTCTTCCACATTTTGGATAGTTTATAAAAAAAATATTATTGGCCTCCACACTGTTAGTGTTACTTCAGTAATTAGAAGTCGATGTTTCAATAAATAATTTTAGTAAATGATTGACCTAGCACCTGCAGAATTTTCATTTTAATGTTAAGGCTCTTCCAATATAGCATAAGTGTCATCATATTGTGGTGAGGTCTATTACAAAACTAACCATTCTATCACAAAGTTCTTAACAACTGGAGCACAAAATGATTCTGATTTATATAATAATTAATCAAAATCAGGCTATGTTTGCAACTGTGATTTACCGTCTGTACAATGAAAGCATCATTTACAATGTATGTACTTCTGGGAGTCACCCCAGCCTATCTCACATTGTACAACCCCACCCCTCAGGGCATGTTGGTCTGGGGTTGTCTTCTATGACTCTATCTGCTTTTATTTACCCCCTGAGAAAACCTGAGGTAGCAATTAGCAGCCAATTAGGAAGCAATGAGCTCTTTGTGTGCAATGCTATCACCAAGGAATGATGGATGTACTGGTAAAGGAAATAAGAATAAAATAAAGAAAAAGAAGAAGAAGAAGAAGAAAACCAGTAAGAATGATTTTGAAGACACTGGAGTTATACGTTCTATATTTGAGTCTTCAATATCTCTTCAGTGATAAAACAAGAATTTCAATATATATTAGATAGATTAGATAGACACATAGATAGAGAGATAGATAGAGAGATAGATAGAGAGATAGATAGATAGATAGATAGATAGATAGACAGATAGATAGATAGATAGACATATAGATAGATAGATAGATCACCAAATGAATGATGAAATGCTGCCGTTAGATACGATCAAAGTGAAACAATTATTAAATAAATATTATCCAAACTTAAATATTGCCATACAAAGTAAAGTGCTGTCATCCTAAATGAAATTGTATCACAGAAACCGATAAACTGCAGACCTATTAAAACCAAAAATATCTATTTGTTTTTACATGATATTATGTAATCCTCATCAGTCAAAAATGAACACCAACAGAGAAAACACAGTCTTGACACTTCAACAACACGTGAGGTGACACAGTGAACAAGGCTGCTTGATTGGTTTGAAACTTTCTGATACACTAAAATATTATCACACCTTTTCGGTTGCTTTTGAATATGTCTCGGATAGATGACTTTACATAATTCTACAATGAAATAGTATCATCCTGAATGAAAACTGTGATCCTTAGATGCTCTACACCAAAATGAAACACTGAAGTCCAAGGTAAATGCTGTCATCCGGAAAGTAATACTCTCTCCACAAATTAAATACTTTCGCCCTGCATGAACCCCCATCATCCTAAATGAAATGCTATCATCCCAACTGAAATACTATCATCCTAAATGAAATGCTATCATCCCAAATGAAATACAATCATCCTAAATGAAATACATCATCCTAAATGAAATACATCATCCTAAATGAAATACATCATCCTAAATGAAATACATCATCCTAAATGAAATACATCATCCTAAATGAAATACATCATCCTAAATGAAATACATCATCCTAAATGAAATACCATCATCCTTAATGAAACACTATCATCCCAAACAAAATATCATCATCCTAAATGAATGTAATATCATCCTAAATGAAATAGTATTATCCGAAATGAAATATTGTCATCCTAAATGAAATACCATCACCCCAAATGAAATACTATCATCCTAATCATGCTATATGCAATATTATCATCCTAAATGAAATACTGTCATTCCAAATGAAAAATAATGTCATCCTTAATGAAATACTATCATCCTATATGCTATACTATCATCCTAAGTATCAGGGCTTTGGAGTCGGGTAATAATTGAACCGAGTCTGACTCCCGACTCCTTTGGCTTTCTGAAAAGCGACTCCGACTCCAACTCCGACTGCTTGGGCCTCCTGAATTACGACTCCGACTCTCGTCTCCGCTTATTGGCATTATTGCACATAAATATTAAATACTTAACAGGGGAGAAAAAGTAATTCTGCAAAGTTTTCATAGGATTTTGTATGAATTCTTGTTTAGAAAGTTTTATTTAAAATTTGGGATAAATTTAATTAATTTTTAACTGTGTTTTTGTAAATTATATTAATAATCTTCAGGAATTAGGAGTCACCGATTAAATTTCCGACTCCGACTCCACCTGACAATCGAAGTTCGACTCCAACTCCGACTCCACCCAAAAACCTCCAACTCCACGACTCCGACTCCCTACTCCAACTCCAAAGTCCTGAGGGTAATACTATCATCCTAAATAAAATACCATCATCCTAAATGAAATTCTATTATTCCAAATGAAGTACTATCATCCCAGATGAAATACTATCATTCCAAACAAAATATCATCATCCTAAATGAAAGTAATATCATCCTAAATGAAATACTATCACCCTAAATGAAATACCATCATCCCAAACGAAGTACTGTCATCCCACATATGAAAATACTATCCATGATGATGTAATTGCAGACAGAAGGCAGCTTTAGCAATTCTCAGATTGGAATATTGATGGAAGGACATTGGCATGTTGCCTTCAAAGGGCTGGTATAGATTTTTTATTTGTTTCGTAGTTGTAGAAATATATAGGCGTCACAGATTCAATATAATACAATCTGCACACATGCAGGCTTTGGCCAATATCAGAGCCAACGGTTCGCCAGTGTTGGCCCTTTTTTCTCTCTGGAAATTGCCATTTTGTTGCATTTCATGTAAAATGCCAGAAATCATGATAAAAAGACATGTATAGTGCTGCTAAAGAGGGAGACCCCCTGTCTGGTAGTCAATGTTAACTAGCTCAATTTATGTCAAAATTTGACCACAATTGGGAGGGTGGACTCCAGCCTTTTATGCTGCCATGTCTTCTTACTTTGAGGTGCAATTTGCTGGAAATTACCCCTGAAAAATACCCCTTTACCTTAAACTAGCAGCCTTTTGACATTAATACTGCAATTTGCAAGTACATAAAGATAATATTCGAGCAATTGAGAAAATGGCTGGAAATTTGGAGGTGAGGGTGGAACTTGTTAGAATTCGCCCGGGTCATGGGTGGCAAGGGGGTGGGAAGTGTGGAGGGGAAGCATGGAATATGAAGATTGAGAGGGAGTGGGTGTAGGGGGGGTGTAGGTAGCAGGGAGTGTAATATAAGGGGAGGGGCTAAAATGTAAACAATATCAAGTGTTAACTTCATATTGTGTTGCATTTTGGATAGAACATCATAATAAGGTCTAGAGCATGTTGGTAGACAATCTTTCGGCGTAAATCTGATTCTTCCTGTCAATTACATTCTGTCAATTTGTTATGTGGATTCAGAGGACAACTTCATCATGAAATATGCGCGTAGTGATTCATGATGCTGTTGATGTGTCAATTTCAGTATTAATTTGATTTAAGGAAAGTAATACGACATGCCTTTTGAGGACTGACAATTTTAGTGACCAAACACCTGTCTAGTGAAAATGAGAACTGCATGCTGCCACCTGGCACAAAAGTTTATATTGTATGCTACAGCATTGCTGTCCCAAGAAATAGTTCCAATTTCATTGCAGATTCACAAAATTTCTATTCAACATTGATGTATACCAGAGTCAGGCTTAGCGATCACATTATCTAAGGAAGTAGACAAGGCCATCAGCACGCTCAGAAACAGCCCCGTTTTCTTCCAGAAAACAGTGCGTGAGTTCCTCAGAATGAAATGAAGTGGACCGCTCGTAGGAGCTCATGGAATAGCACACTAGTCACTAGGTGGCAACACATGAGAGCATATGTTCTGATCTGCCAAGTCTGGAAAAATAAGTGGCAGTATAAAACCGGTCCACTTGTAGACAGGACCAAACACAATGAAATTAGTTACGACAAATCAAATGGCCTTCCCCTGATCAAGACTAATCAAACAGCCTCTATGTTTAAAGATAATAATGACACATCATCGGCTATCATGACTTGCATCAGAAGTGCTTTTTCACACTCTTTTTCATAATTAAAGAAGCAGCTGTAATTAACAACCAAAAATTATACACGTTTGGACAACAAAAAGAGTGTATCGGCAAAGGGGGGGGGGAGGTTTAAGGGGTTTAGTCGCCACCGCCCCTTGAGCCTGAAGATGTTAAAGTAGAATAAAAATGTTGCAGATGAAATGAGTAGGTATTCATTTTTAACTGTCACTTGACATTTTCCAGATTCGATCCCGGAGTCTAGTTTCATGTTTGTTGTTGTTTTCCATGTGAAATACAGGGCGCAAGAGCCCCTCTTATTCTATTCACATGGTGGACAGGGACACATCTCACTCTCTTGGTCAGCATCAGAGGATACTAAACTAAACACCAGGGGACTGTAGATTTTGAGGCCCCCTGGTGAAATTTTGACGAAGTTAAATAGTAAATAGAGAAGCTTCAGACCCAGACTCAATTTATAAATTGATAATTTCAGGAAAAAAAAAAGTTACCCAGTGACAACCAAGAAATAGAATTTTCTAATAAATTTGGCATCTTTTTTAAAAACACTTCTGCAGAATTCATTATTTGTTTGGTTGGCCGCTCTGCACAGGATATATCTTCTGAAGAGTCAAGCTTAATGTTGAGTCTCAAGGCAGATTAGAGGAATAGCTTGGGTACACCATGCGCAGAACTCATGCAATTGTATTTTTGTTATATTTTCTATGCTGCTTGGACCAAACTCATATTCTTCTCAAAAAATGTTTGAACAGGGTCGGTACGTCTCACATACGAGTGTGAGTTTCATCCAGATTCATTCATGCAAAGTTGAGGTATGTGTCTTTGGCAGATTTTAGTGTTATTCACAGTTATAATACAAACAAGCATTTGACTTCCATAGGTATCAAAATTTATAGCATACAGTATCCCCACTAAATGAGTACACCCTAGTGACATATTGACTAATTTGCTTATAAGTCAGGAACTCAGTAATCCAACTTAACCAGCATATGATATCCCTTGGACATAAGAAATGTGTTTGTAAAATTTCAATGGCGCAGACTCACGTATTTGCAAGTTGTGAGTGTTTAAAATAACTGTGCTGCAAAATAAGTGAGTACACTACACCTAATGCAAAATATACATGGGGATGATCTGAAAAATGGCAAGTTTTACATGTTAACCTCATGGAAATTGAGTACAAAGTATGTAATTATAAAATAGATCACATCTAGTGGCGTATTTAAGGGGGGCCATTGGGCAAGGCCCCCTGCCCCCTGGCTAAAAATTAACATGGAAGAGATAGGAAAAGCTGCGGAGCGCCCTGTATTCACCCCATGTAATGAACCCCTCCCCCTCAGGCCATTTCTAGATACTCCCCTGATCATATCAACTTTATTTCACAAAAAGAACAGGAAATTCCAATGACCACTGTAGATGCCGTGGAGCGGCAAACATATCCAGAGGTAGTCGTCCCAAATCAGCAATGCTATTTCAATGGAGAGAGAGATTCCTTTGCATCACAATATGATGCATCCTCTGCCACTCGTAATGTGGCAGTAGAAATTGGCTGTCCTTTGCTACAAACTTAGTGGATATGATGTAATTTACACTGACAATGCCAATGTCTCTTTGCATTGGGTGTACTCACTTATTTGGTGGCGCTTTTACCTTTTAATATTTGTCAGTTACAAATAATTGATTGCATATCTTTCAAAGTTTACATGGACATTCTGCTAGGTCTAGGCTATATCATATCATGAACTTGGTAGATTATTTCACTTGAGTGTGGAGCTCTGCGCAAATCAATCCAGGAGTCGCAGGGGCGTACTCATTTACTGGGGATACTGTAATTTATATTATGCACTCGTCACTAGGAAGTGCTTATTAATCATTTCCATTGGATGGCATGGGACGTCTTATGCATTGGGTAAGATGGAACATGGCTTTACACTGAATGAAAGAAAGATAGTTAAATATGTAAATCAGCATAAATGCATTCTCTTCGGCTATCTTTGTGTTTTATTTTCCTAAACGATGAGGACATAATGTGAAAAAAGCAAAACAAAAATCTGAAAAGATGTAATTTGTAACTTTAATGAATTTGTACAGCACATTGTCATTGTGAAACATTTGAAGCAACAAGCAGAGAATTGGATTATCCAACATGGCTTCAAGCCTTAAAATGTGGTGTAATATATACATCTTTAATTAAGGTTAATTTCAGCATACAACATGGAATGTAAATTGAACAATGAATACATATTTTCATGTCTGTATAATATCAAGAAAATAGTTCATGGCAGTTCTGTTATATAACATTTTAATGGCAGTCAAATATAAAGAAAACATTTCAATTCTTTAGATCATAGGCTATTGGAGACAGTAATAAACATCTGTGTATGTGCAGGTGTGTCATATATAGGTCAAGTTAGAATTATACATAATCGGTTGTGTACATTTCATTTTGAGGGTAATCTGTCAACTTTATCACAAATGGGTTGTGGCCGCTACTCTCTCTAGCTCGGTAATAATCGTAATAGTCATGGGATACGTTATTATTCGAGGCGTTTGCCACTTCAGCAGCAGGATAAGAAATATTTGAACGTCTGGGTGCAGGTTGGCCATTGTCGTAAACAGCTAAAGTTTCACTTTTCGAATGCAGAAGGTCTGCAATTGACACCGGGATCAAGCTGGCTTTCCGTTTCCCACCAGGTGTCCTCTGCGCATCATAGTTCTGGTTATATCCATCAGGGGAGGCGATGGTGTAGACACCTGGTGGAACGGAAGTGAAAGGATTTGTTTCTGATATGGAGTCATCCATATAAGAAGTGTTACTACTATTTGGCAAGTAAAAGGGATTGGCTGTTGGCTTGGAAGACGCGATGGGTGATGACGTCATGAACGGGTTATTTGACGTCACGTAAGCACCCTGGTAACCCAAAGTTTGATACTGCAATTGTTGCGTAGTTTCTGGCTGGTGTAGAGAGGCGTGTATGGCACCGTGGCCTCTCAGAGAAGGAGAATGCGGTTGTGACGGCACGAAGGCACTATTTACATGCGAATGAGACGGATCTGACTCATTCTTTGTTTTCTTCGTTATCAGCTTCTTCAAGAAGCTAGTCGATAAGAATGGATTGTTCGATTTCTTCTTATTTGGCATCAGAGGAGCCTGTCGCGAAGGTCTCCTGCCTTTGTATGTTATGGCAATGATTTCTGACTCGGATGCATTGCTATTATTTGGCGACGGAGAATCGGCATAAACTGGTTGCCATTCTCTGTTGAACGGATTGGTTGCTCTTGCATATAGGTCAATGTACAACTCCTCATCCTGGGGAGTTTCTTGGGGGTCGTATTCAAGAGGGCTATTAGACCGATCGATTGTGTCAAGAGTTGTGTCCAAACTTCTTGGAAGACTATCGGGAGTGTCGAAGACATGCACAAGCCCCCTATGATCAATGACAAAGGGCACTCCAGCATCCTCTAAACCTTGGATGATGTATCTCAATCTCTCATCCCTTGCTTCCTCTTCGGGGGAATACTTCTGACTGACATGAAACGGCGTCTTCGTTTGGACCATTAACTCGATATCCTCTAACCGACAATATTCTGGATTATCCAGTTTGGGGGTTACCGATCTACTGCCGGATCGACTCACAGGCAGACCCAATGTAGAATTCACCTCACAGTAAATATCTTGGCTGTCTGGATAATCTACATCTAATGAGTTGGAAGAAATGTTTTGATTTTCACTATCTGTGTTTGTGATCTTAGACTCATCTTCTTCTGCTAATGTGTCTAGAACCTCATTGATATCTGAGTCATTGTAAGAGTTACTATTTTCCGAATTCTCGCTGTTTGTACTTTGTTGACGCATTAACTTTCTAGCACTCTTCTTCGTTTTAAGGTCATCATCAACCTTATCACTCTCTATTATTGAATTCCTCAAGTTCTGCAGCCATTCTCTCATTGTTTGATTGGATTGGGTTCTTTTGACGGCAGATATTGCTCGTCGTCGCCTCTTATCCTCATCTCGGGACCATATCGAAGAGGCACTACGATTCGGCTTTCTTTTAGAAACAGACGATATCTTCGAATTTGGATTAGATTTTTCAGACACCTCACTCCTGTCAGAAGTCTGAGGAGTTGCTTGAACAACATGGATGTTGGGTATGCTGTCTATAGTCACATATCCATCTTCACTTGTTGACGACACTTGGTATCCCGAAACGTCAGTTGTTAGAGTGGCCACATTGTCAGTAGTATCTGAAGAGACATAGAATGGTAAAGAATTAAAAAACTAAATTAGTAAAAAGAAAATTCAAGTTACTGCAATTCTTGCTAAAGGGAAGAAACTACACTGTAAAATTTGAATTTTCAGTCAGATTTAAAAGTGATTGAGTGAGATGGTTACACAATTCCTTTGAGCTGACATTGCTTGTTGTTCTAAGTTATGACAATGGCCGGATTATCATAACTTTAAACAACAAGCTACTATCTCACTCAATCATTTAAGCTGACTCAAAATTTCAAATTTCACAGTGCAGATGAAAAATGATAATTCTTGAGTAGACCTAATGTCACCCGGAGTTAACGGCAAGAAAATATATTTCCCAGCACATTACCATGCGTGGATTTGTCATATTGGGATAAAAATATATATGAAAGTTGTCTGTCTTGTTTGCACCTTTGTCAGAGACTCAAAATGGAGTATGGAAGCCTATAATTCATGGATTGCTAAATTGATATGATTTTTCTTGACATCAACTTACCCCGGGAACATTTCTTCGTAGAAGAAGATGGAGTCAGAAGTTTGACCAAGGCATTCCTGTATGGCCTGGAGGCAATACTGAGACCAGCAGGAAGCAGAAGAGAGTGAAGAACCCCACAGGCTAGTAAGATGTCCTCTCCATGTTCCACTGGGGTCTCTCTCAGAAGACTTATGCCCAAGATTACCTGCAACAGAAACAATCTTATTTTAGTGCAGTAGATATGTAGAAAATATCAGACGAATCGTTCATTTTGGTATAGAAGCATGAAATTTTGCACAAAGATAGTTAAGTATGTAAAGAAAAAATTTAGATATAGACACATTCTCAAAAATTCCCGTAACTCCTATGGCGGCCATTTTGTTTCGGCCATTACCTGAAAACTCAGTTTCTTTGATATCATGGCAACTAAGCATGATAGAAAACTTATGATCGTGTCTATACCCATGTTATTATGGTCTGGCTATCCAGTAATGTATAGAAAAATGGTCTATATGCACTTGTAAGACCTGTGGCAGCCATATTTGTTCAGCCATTACCGTAAAATTGAATTTCCTTGATATCAGGAGAACTAATCAAGATAGGGGCTTTGTGACTGTGTCTACACCCATATTTTAAGGGTCAGGCTATCT
This sequence comes from Platynereis dumerilii, assembly GCA_026936325.1. Taxonomy (NCBI): domain Eukaryota; kingdom Metazoa; phylum Annelida; class Polychaeta; order Phyllodocida; family Nereididae; genus Platynereis; species Platynereis dumerilii. Next base: position 11,620,316 of record JAPTHN010000020.1, read on the forward strand.
AAATAGACATAACAAAATAATCCACAACCACTGAGATTCTTTCAAACGCAACCATATTGCATTTAATTTAAGAAATTAGGTATTAAATGTCAAGAAAATCCATTGATGGGATTCCTCAGACGCTTTCCGGTCCCTGTGAGTGTGGGATGAGTTGCCAGTAGATAGTTTGCAGGTCATCATGCAGTGGCTAAATTACTATGGGACATACCTAGGGCTCCACCCCCAAGATAGTAACATTATAATACAAATTTCAATGGGCGGGTAGCTCCCGATGGAGGCCCCAACCACGCTGACCCAAGGGGCCCCGAAACTTCCAGTTGGACCTCTGTCATCAGGTGATTTCAGGTGGTGTCATCCTTGATCCCAATTTAAGTTGCTACTGTTTGTTCTGATGTGGATGGCTTCTTCTAAATCACTCAGATTCCATGTCAATAATTTGGTTTTATCAAAGTCTATTTCATGGCCAGTGTTTACAGCACGTTGATTCCCCTGTGAATGACACCGCCCATCCACACATCCCAATCATTTGGATAAATGACTCTTCAGGTAGAAGTTGAAAGCTCCCAGGTGAGGAAAAAATGCTGTGTGAAAATGGATTATCTGCAGCAGTCAGTTTTATAAACCGTCAAGATAATCACCATGCAAAATCACTATACATGATATCAATTGATGTTCCCACGAAAAACGCATATACATGAAATTAACAATATAGATCCATTTGAATCATAGAATATATCGGAGTGCATAGGCCTATTATACCTGAATTACACTAGTACTGTATTGCTTTATAAGTGAACATACAATCAATATATATAGAAGTGACCGAATCCATAAAAAAGTTTAAAATTAATCAAAAATTCCTTTGAGGTATCACAAGATATATAGGCCAAAGAATGAATCATCAATTTCCAGTTCTGTCAGAGCCTTCCATACTATGATGAGATGCATATCAAAACATACGATCAATTTGCAATGACAATCAGGAATATTTCCGCATGTTGAGCGGACGGGTTTGTTATCTAGACCTGATTCAAACAATAAATAAATTTTCAATTCATCACATTTTTCCTCGGAGGGATTACAAGATATAGGCTTGAGAATCAACTGTGATGTGGTTTTTAACTTTCCTGGCCTTTTAATCTATTAATCTCTTTTTATTCTTTCTTTCTTTTTTTGGGTGAAGAGCAAGGAGGGGGTGCAGAGCAAGGAGGGGGATGCAGAGCAAGGAGGGGGTGTTGAGCAAGAAGAGGGTGAAGAGCTAGGAAGGGGTGAAGAGCAAGGAGGGGGTACAGATCAAGGAGGGGGTGCAGAGCAAGGAGGGGGCACAGAGCAAGGAGGGGGCACAGAGCAAGGAGGGGATACAGAGCAAGGAGGGGCAGAATAGCAAGGAGGGGGTGCAGAGCAAGGAAGGGCACAGAGCAAGGAGGGGGCGCAAAGCAAGGAAGGGGCACCAAGTAAGGAGGGGGAACAATTAGAGACCCTTGTTGCTTTGCACCCCTCCTTGCTCTTCACCTCCTTGTTGCTCGACACCCCCTCCTTGCTCTGCATCCCCCTCCTTGCTCTGTTCCCCTCCTTGCTCTGTGCCTCCTCCTTGCTCTGCACCTACTCCTTGCTCTTCGAGCAACAATGGGGTGAAGAGCAAGGAGGGGTGCAGAGCAACAAGGGTCTCTAATTGTGCCATCTCCTTGCTCTGCGCCCCCTCCTTGCTCTGTACCCCTCCTGGGTCTGTGCCCCCTCCTTTTTCTGTACCCCCTCCTTGCTCTACACCCCTTCCTTGCTCTTCACCCCCTTCTTGCTCAACATCCCCTCCTTGCTCTACATCCCCCTCCTTGCTCTGTGCCCCCTCCTTGCTCTGTGCACATTGGCATGATGCTGCCTAAGGCGTATAATCGGCTGGAGCTGGCCCTACCCAAAACCAAACTACATTTCTGTAAGGCTTAGCTAATAAACAGCAGATGTTAGCCAGAATTACCTCAGCATTATCAACTGGTCTGATTAAAAACTTTTGAAGACTTCATACAGCATGCTACTTCACTTATATGCAGGAGCGGCTCAGGGTCAGCTTCCTTGTAAATACAATGGCATAAGGTGTGACAGGTCAATACTAATGGGTAACACTTGTTGCTCCAGAGTGGTCAAAACTTGTTTTCCTGTTTCAATATTCACTATCTTCTCTGCCAAAAAGTTGAACAGGTTGGTCTTGTTCCCACTTACATGCAAGAATTGCTACCAGTTTGAGGGCACCTTGGGTGATCATCTACTCTGACATGAGTATCAGAACTACAACTATGTCTTGTGTTACTTTTCATGATATGTGGAAAGTAGTTATCTGTCCCAGATCACTTCTACTCCAATAGAAGTTTGAAGCTGCTTTCTTATGTACAAAACAAAACGTTTTCAGCATACCTGTCAAATATTTTGAATATCCCAGGTTCAACATCTTGACTATTGCAGCCAGTGCTGGGCAATGCAAACAAAATTGGACTTCCACAAACACAAATCAGCAAACCTGATCCACAACTTCCACAAACGCAAATCCGCAAACTTTTTGAAATTTTACAATAGCTGGTGCAAACGCAAACACAAACGCAAACCATAATCGCGATAAATAGGCCTAATTATTGCTACAGACATTTATTAAATTTGAGAGATGGTTATAGGCATTTGACATTGGCCAATTACTTGACTAGGCTTAAAAATTTGATAAGCCCATTTGCAAAAAATATCTATACTGTTCATCAATATATAATTGCTCGTAACAACAAAAATCAAAATATGTAGCCTATAACGCCCTATATGTATTTATGGCAGGTACATTAATTATGTCTAACTGCTGTGCAGCCTGTGCTTCATGCTGTTCTTTATGCTGGGCTTTATGCTGTATTGATGCTAGCATGCCACATGTGGCGCCATCTATACCAATCCTTAACATGGCCTTTTTAAAAAGTATTTTCATTTATTATCTGATGGTAATATGAAGTTCCAAGGTATACCAAATGAAATTGCCTTTCATGCCACACTATTTTACCGAAACTTAACCTTGTGGGACCATTGGAGCTCATGGTAATGATGAATGAAAGTGGGAATAAATTGTGACCCAAAGATAGATGTGTTGTTGCTTATATATTGTCCATCTGGCTGTTGGTGATGCAGTTTGATAGTTTGCATTTGCGTAAGTTGATTGATTTTAGTTCTGCAAACGCAAAGCGCAAATTTAATTGCAATCAGTGCAAACTACAAACGAAAAGATACTTCCCCAAATTGCGGAGGTTGCGGTTTGCGGGAGTGTTTGCGGAAGTGCCCAGCACTGATTGCAGCTATATATTAGACAGGATTTATTTCACATCAGAAGGTTGAGATTGCAGGTCACTGAAATTGACTGAATGCCTCTAGGCAGATCAGACTGTGTACTTTCCAATACGAAAAGTTACTATGAACAGTAGGGTGTTTCAGGTGCCCCCAATATTTTCCGATCCAGCTTGACCTTGGTCTGGTATTGCAGTTTATATAGTTAAAGTCACATGTAAAATTTTGGCCCATTCTATAAATACCTACCTTTACCAGAATTCACTTGAAGTTTATAATGTAATTCCCCGTTGGTGAACATGCAAATTCTCAAAATATTTCAAAAACCAATGAAGAAATAAATATTTTTTTCTCAATCTACAGTTCCTGAGTAAGTTTTGGGAGGGAAATTCAAATCTGGTGTTATTTTTTGTATAACCCCATTTGCCAAGATGCCAGAAGCTGTCAAATTTGTGAAAATCTGCATAAAATAGCAGAATTTTAGGAAATTCAACACTTCCTAGCTCATTAGGAACACCTGCTGTAAAATAGCTGATGACAGATTTGAACAGTGTTGAATTGCCCTCCCAAAACTTACTCAGAAACTATGGATTGAGGAAAAAATATTTATTCCTTCATTGACTTTTGCAATATCTTCAGGATTTGCAAGTTTGCCAATGGGGAATTACATGATAAACTTCAAGTGAATTCTGGTAAAGGTAGGTATTTATAGAATGGGCCAAAATTTTACATGTGGCTTCTACTATATAAACCGCAATACCAGACCAAGGTCTAGCAGGATCGGAAAATATTGGGGGCACCTGAAACACCCTAATGAACAGACGAAGATGATGGATATGTTTAGTTTTCATATTATATATTAGAAGTATTTAAAAGCTCCATCACATGTTTGACATGCTGTATATATAGACTTGAAAAAAGAGAGCAGTCACTCTTCAATTAGGTGAGTAGAAGTTGGTCTTTGAATGGAGCTTAGCTGAAGGTCGACTAAAGAGCAGCTACTTGTTTTTCTTTATTGGGTCAGTAATTGGCTTGTCTGCTAATAACCTCTCATTGACATATGTCTCACCCATTTATGGAATTCACTGTATTTGTATTGTAATAATTCATGTCAAATAAACATTTCTGTCTGTCTGTCTGTCATATTGTTGCTTCCAAATGTTTTCGGCATCAGATTCTCACTTCATCCACAACTTTCTCTTGGGCTACTTGCTTTGTATCAACCATTAACAAGAACTTTTTCATCAAGGAAGGAACTGCCCATATCTTTAAACACCTTGATAAGATTGGTGATTTGTGCAGCAATGCTAGTTTAGAATACCACAGACTGCTCATAATGACATCCCTACTTTCCTGATCTCCAAATCTTTCTCATATTCAGCAATAAGACGACTAGGTTCTGCTCCAGACACCATCCATTGATGCAATGAGTCTCAGTTCTCTCCTTTAGTCCAATTGTGCCACCATATCCCTTCATATTAGTTTTGTGTTGTTCATGTGCTTGGTCAACAGTAGCAGATGAAAATACTCTGCAGGTCTTTTAAACTTCCTGTAAATATCTGGGTGCCGTTCCTGAAGAGTGACCATGTCTGGTTTGTCCACACAGAGCCAATACAACAGACGTAATTGTAGTGATCAATACTGAAGCACTTGGGGTTAGCCTGACAAAACTATCAACATACAATATAAAGTATCCACATCAGGAGGACCACACTAGTTCAAGCTCAAGAAGTTCTTGGCACAATGCTGTATGTTAGAACCAAAACTGACAATGGTTCTTTCTACACTCATCCACCCACTGATCAAATAACAGAACACTGTCATCCATTCAAAGCTCAAATTGATAAATGGAATAGGCTTTTAATAAAACATGAAAATATTAGCAGCTTTAACCTGATGAACATACATTGTCCTTGTTCCATGGGCAGCCTTCAAATAAGATTTCCAGTAGATGGGCAATTCCATAAGGTCCAATTTACAGATTTGACACTTTAGCATCTTGTGCAGCAAAATGTCATGGCGTCGAACGTACTCACACGGTGTACGTCCAACACTATGACATTTTGCTGTAGCTCAACTCCTGTTGCACTTTGAGCTTTGGTCGATGGCTTTTCTGATACCCCTATTACCTGGCCTTATCCCTGTTTAACAATGAAATAGCTGAGGTGTAATGGTATGGTTACACAAGCTACTAAAGTGTCTAAATCTGTGAATCAGACTTTACAGAATTGCCAGAAATGACCCCAGCTTAAACAATTGCTTCCACCCATCCACTGTCCTCCAGCCAATCTCCAATTATCTTCAGTGAGAAGATCTCTGTGGTTTTCAGGCCACGCCAGCCACTGCCATTGGACCTGCTTTGTCAGACCGAATAGTTGCTGATCAAAATTCACGATAGGCACTTGCCCAGGGTTCAGATTATTCTAAGCACTTCTGGCAACATTCATATGGTAATACATCATCCCATAGGAATTTTGAATCTCCCGAAAACAATGATAGCATTGCTGTGATTTTGCAACCACTCAGTGTGTATATTAAGTGAAATTTTGGGCATTTTCAATTCATCAATAGGCCTTACACCACCAAACCACAACTACAAGCACACAAATCACATCTGTCCAGTGTCACACAACCACCACCACCACCATATTCTATTTTGCATTACTATAGTATCAAGCAAATGCACCTAAAAATAAAGATGCATCAATATGTCACAATTGTTCAAACATGTCACTTTTACAATATCTGCAGAAAGTATGAAAGAATATGACCACAGTGAAAAAAAGGTTAACGTTCCGGGCGTTCCGTGACATAAACATTTAGGCCTAGTGCAAGACTTTTTATAGAAGAGCTTGATAATGTAAATTTGCATCTCAACGCAATCCAGTTTTTTATGGCCTGGATAAATGTATCAGATGAAAAGGGTACATATGTGAATACTTGTTGCTCAATATCATAGGAAGTGGTCAGTTTTAAGGCTTTTATGTATGAAATAATATTTGTGTCATGATCGACCAGTGTGTGCTGTGCCAATCCCGTTTACAGTTATGTTAGCCTTTTTTTAGAGATAGTAAATACTGCCTACTTCAATCTGCTTATATAATGCACCTGTCTAAGTGATAGAAATGGAAAGCTTGACCATCTAAACATACATGTAGGTGAAGAAAAATCCCAATTCCCATTAATAGTTCCGAAGATATAGGCAAAAATGTGATTTTCGATAATGGCGGAACAAGATGGCCGCCATTTCCGTTATAGAAAATTTTGAAGATGTGTCTATATCTAAAATGAAAGATAATGGTCTAAAGAGTATCTCTGCCAAATTTCATGCATCTATACCAAAATGAAAGATTTTTTCACATATCTACTGCACTATTTTGTGCAGAAGTAACTTAAATCTTCAATTTCGCTCAGACTGAAATTGGAGGTGGTAAGGCGGCTGGTAAGCTTTAACTCTAAAGAATACTTTTGGGGATGATATAGTCATTCTTTACAGTATCTTTCATTGGGAGGACATGTCCAACAAGAATTAATTTGTGTTTTGTCCCATGCTAACTTGATAAACAAATTAAGGTGGTATATATACAGGCCCAGCTTAGTTATGTCTTTCCAGAGTGGTTTTCAAAAACAGGGGATAGATCTATAGTTTACATTAGTTCGTCACATCGCCAACATGTTGGCCTATCTTTTGGGGAATGCGCTTTGGATACAACTTATCTTGGCATATCCAAAAAGCACAAAGGCATAAAAAAATTAATATGATTCAAGAAAAGAGAAGATATACTCACACACTGTGGTATGAGGTTGAGGAAGACTGTGAGAGAGGAAATCGTGCAGAGAATATTAACTCTGTCTAATTTGTCCATCTCATTGTTGGACGGCACTTTCCTCTCATCGACGGCCGATATCTCTATGGGCGATTTCAATGCATCTAAGTTTAAGGGTTCCACACCGTTAGGCCTTTTAGGCTTTTCTTCTATGGTGTAACTATCACCATTTTGGGGGGTTGCTAATTCAAAATCTAATGCTTCAGGGGTTATGTCATGTTCCGAGATTCCGTGAACGTTGCCGTTGACAACGCCGACAAAAGTAACTTGTTTCTTTCCATTGCTGTAATTTTCGACATTTTGGTATCCCATAAGTTGTGGACCTGTAAGTAATAACAAGAAATACATTTGAAGGCCCAGATTATGCAAGGTTACATGTAAATTACCTTATTGTTCACTTATCTAAAGCTTTCAACCATATATAGAACTTTTAGTACAGCACAGAAAATTGGCAGCCATTTGTGTCAGACGCAATATACTTTGAAGTGCTTGATTTATAAGGCAATTATCAATATTTCATTGTGTACGTTTTATGTTTATGTTAAAACACATCATCCTTATTCTGTATTTGACAAACAACAAATCAATAATATATGCTCTCAAAGTAATACAACTTTCAAAGGGTATATCATTCAATATAGGCAAGATGAGACTTATTGTCAGATGTACAATCTCTTTATGTAAAGCATGTTTTTGTTATCTTATACAATACAGTATAACACATTTTTGTTATTCATTCACAGTTGGAGATTTCATTTAGAAAAGATAAAAATATTCCAAGGTCTATATCAGAAATTCGTTTTTTGGTTCATTTTTTATAGGTTGTAATTCACCTTTTTGAATCAGATTTCCCTTTCAATTCGCATTTATAACTTTGCTTTCTTTACATTTATTTTTATCTTACAGAAGTTACAGCAGTTTTTATAAGCATGAATTATTTTTTTAACTTGCTAAATTGCACTTGACTTATTGAAACTACTGTGATGAATACTTCTTTAATGGATTTTCAAAGTATAGAGATTGGTGCCATCTGCCATAAAGTATGTTGGTTCTTTTCAGATCACTCACCGTCAATCTCGGAGACTGTTTCCACCTTCTTGTACACAGGCAATATACAGATGCCCAGAATACTGACTAGAGCAGTGATGAAGATGCTGACGATCAGGTAGATGAGGATGAAACTGAGGCCAAATAATTGCTGGTGGGTGTATGGCAAGGTCCAACAATGGCTGCCATGGATACCGGGGTTCTTTTTGTCATCAATTTCATCGCGGACAAGAATGAGACAACCTGTCAAAAAATGCAACACATTTGAAGTAAAATCTGTTAAAAAACTTTATTTTAGTCATAATTTTTGCATTTCACCAATATTGAAAAATAGTAAAGACAATGATTGAGCTGATGTCTTCTGAATTGAGCTATTTTTGCTAATTAAAATCAAGGGTTGCGTTTCTTTTGTTGGCGAGTGCCCGGGTGCCAACATGCAACAATTTAATGGAGTTTACTTTGCCAGTCCAACTATTTTCTCTCAGATTTTAATTTCTTTTTATTATAAAACAACTTACTTGCTGCAATGGTAGACAGCACCCATATGGCAGCAACAGTGACGTCAGAGTGGATCCTCCAGTGTTTCTTTGAATTTCTGGAAAGTAAGATGAACAATACTTCTTAGAATACAAAATTCTTTCATTTCTTTTATTGACAAATGTATATATTCATTCCAAGTATAGGCACATTTCTCAGGGGTCAGGGCAATGGCAAACTACGGCAAATTCTTAACGATATTAGGGCAGATCCACTGCCCTGGACATTATCTGCATCATGTTACAGTAGACGAAAAACGAGTGCTTACAGAATTGGACTGAAATGTTCCTTGCAGTGTCATAGCCCTATCCATGCCATGTTAAACTCTATGACGTGTAAGCAGCCAGTGAGTCATATCCTATACTTCGTATGTTATTTATCAGAGTTATTGAACAAGTCATACCACTCATCAATGAGGTCACACATTGCCTTATGACAAACTAGCACTTCATATCAGTGTATTTGATAGGGGCTTCAGTGAGGTCACTGATGGCCACTATCAGCTGCATGTAAGTACTCGTCATTCGTCTACTGTAAAATGGCCATCTCGTACGCTTAAGTCGGTTCATCTGGAGTGTTATGTTAGTAAAGTTGCATTGGGAAAGTCACAAAATTTACATTATCAATCATGTAGCATGCACGATTATGATTTTAAAGGTGATTCAGGAAAATCTTTGATTCTTTCTAATCCGCCAATTGCTAGAAGAATAGAATTCAGGGATTTAATTTTATCAAAACTGAAATTGCTGACACATCTGTGCATAATAACTGCATGACTTTGAATATTATCACAGCTTACAAAATAGTAATCAAATTATTGATTTGAAGCAAGTTTAAGGGAAAATTTTCAAAATCAATTATGTTAACGCTCCAGCGTAAAATGTGTGGGTGGAAAAGTTTTTGAAAACATAGACAGAAATTAATGACAGAAAGGCTTTTGTTATAGTCCTCATTATATTTACGTGGAATGCTGTTGAAGTGTTGTGTCAGAGATGACTATTCTCTAGCATTGCAATTTATGTAAATTAACTACAAGCTGTGATGTCATTTTAAACTGGGTCAGGTTCCCCAGCTTCTAGCTAATGTGAACCCACCGAAACTGAGCATCACAGTTTCAACACAGTGTCAGAGTTAAAATTGGGTCTGGAAAACCCCATGCAAGTTCAACACCACAACCTGTCAGCCAATGGGCTGCCAGAAGAACTATACCTCACATAATCCTTGTGTTTACAAAAATTGTCAAAGCTTTTTGTTTATAGCAAGGTCAATTGAAGTTTAAAGTTGTGAAGCTTGTAAGTTTGCAGATTAATCAAACAACTCTGTGGGGATTATAACAGTTGTCTAATGTGAATGCTCATGAAACTGCCATTTTGTCAGATTAGAATGGTGATAGCAAGTGATAGATCACTGGGATCACATCAACACTCTTCCTAATATACAGTAATCAACTTTCGAAGTGGATCAAGAATTTACATCGTAGCAATTCTGACATCAGTTGTTGTTGCTGCATAATTTTACGTGAAATGTTAACTTTGATATCTTGGTAATGTGCTTGAACGAGATTGTTAGGCTTCAGTGACTTTGATGGTCACCAGACACGATTGTTTGAAGCAAGGTGCAAAATGACATGTCACACACTAGTGAATACATTGTAGCAGCACCAAAATAGAGTGGTGATTTCACAGCCTTGGTCACTCAAACAATGTCGAATTGGACCGAAGGAACCTAAACTGTCAAAATGTTAAAATAAGAAGTCCTCAATTGTCTACTAAATATGATTGAAAAACAAATTTTCTCCAGTCACTTGCTGAAGTATGCCCCAGCCGGTGGCTCCCCCGCTTGGTGAAATTGTTCATATCCATTGGAAAAGCCACAGATTTTTGAAAACAGTGAATGTGGAACGTCAAATCAAAAGTTGAGCTCAGTTGAGTTAACAAAACAATGCCTGGTTTATTGCACAGTTACAAAAGAAATGATAACCTGTTTTCAATTAAGGTCGCCATTGCTTATTAGTGTTACAGACCATTTTGCACCTTGTGACAAACAATCATCGTTTTGAAGGGTAAAAAATTAGTGAAGCACGAAGTTTTGTCGGCCAAAACATTGCCAAGACATCACACCAACATACTGCACTAAGATCATTTAGTCATACTTTTTTGTGTTAATATAAATTATATGAAAAATCTTGATCCACTTCAAAAGTTGACTACTGTATATCAATTTTGAAACTGTGATGCAAAGTTTTACAGTCAGCCCATTGGCTATCAAACTCTGATGATGTGGTTGCAGGGGCTATCCCTGAAAAAGGCTTACTCTGACATTGTGTTGAAACTGTGACACTCGGTTTTGGTGGATTCACATTGGCAGGTTTTGTGTGAAACAGACCAATGAAGCGATCAAGATTTTGTATGTATCAGGCAAATTTTTTGTGTGAAACAGAAAGTGAAGTTACACCTAAGAAATGTCAAAAACAAACATGCATTTTGTTTAATTTTACGCAGAGATTTGGACAGACACCAGCTAATGTTTTTTCTTTTCTGTTTTAAACAAAACTCTTTCTTTAGCGTAAAGGTTTATTTGAAGAGTATTTTACCTCAAGAGAATAAATCCACAAATCAAAGCAGCCAAAACTGTCAGGCAATCTGTCAACCAGGATGTGGTCCAGCCCCAGAATGTCACCTGAAATGAAAATCATGATAATCTTTTTGTGTCATGTTAAGTGATGAAACATTCTGATATATTCCCATAATTCCAGACACTTACATGTAGCTCACATTGGTATTATAGAATCACAGCAGCATAATATTTCCATTACTTTTTATAACATTAAATATGTGCTGCAAAAAAGTTAAATTAAAGAAAAGATTTAAAGATAATATTTAAGACAAGAAAGGGGAAAGGGACTGATTGGACAACAAGTGATTTTGTTTCATACTCAAACTCTTGTACAATCTACATCAAGCAAGTAATAATTATTATACTCTTTAGCTAGCAAAGTTGGGATGCCATGTTACTCTTGAATCCAATAAGGCTCCACTGTAAAAAGGGTGAAATGTTCTAAAAAGAAACAAGAAAAAGTCAAATAGCGGATGAGAAGCTACAATTAGTACTGAAACTAATTTAGCTTCAGGACCTGCACTCTCTAAATATTGTACTTGTCCATCTTAAGCTTGGGGAGCTGAGGCTTCCATTTGCACTCATACTCTTTACAAACTGCAAGAAAATGAGTAAATCCTCACCTGACATGGTATGACATCCCATCCCTGGCCGCTGACAGTCACGACTGCGGCTGTTATCAACGCAAAACAGCAGAATAGTACCCTCGTTGCCAATAGCGACGCAACGAACACGTGCAAGTAGTCCCTGTGAGAGGGTAGTCTTGGAAGAATTGCACAAAATAATCCGATCACCAGTACAATGATGAGAGTAGCAATGATCCAGACGTATGCCAGAGCAGTGTCTACCGGATCCGCTTCCATATTTTCAGGTTCTAAGTATTAGATACACAAACAGTTGAAATATATCTTATGTGATATAGTGTCATCTACATATTGATGATTCTTCATTCGTTGAGACTATGTCAAAGCTTTGACAGTTCGCATTGTTTTTGCCATGTTGAGTATCAAAATAAACAGCTAAAATTTGCAGGTAAGATGTCATTCTGTAATCCTATGAAAGTAAAAATCCAATGATATGCTAAAGATTACACTGATGGAGTTTCAATGAAGTATGCTGATGACATTCTGTTGATAATGCAGATACCCAAATGCATGAATGTGGCACCTTCTTTTGGTATGCTCATGATATTTCTGCTATGAGACAATCCACTTCTCTATGGTTATCATACCATCTCAACACATGATGTATGAAAAGGGGATGAAGAATAAACTTTTAATTAATCCTCTTATGTGAAACCAAATTGTTACAGATTTATTAAAATCAATAATCCATTCAACTCCCTTAGCAGTTGAAGATGGTCAAATTGTAACAAGTTCATAATCCTCAAAATCCAGTCTTGATAGATCCAGTTGTCTAAAGACGAGTAAGCATGATGTACACTCCTCTGCAGAAAATCACACAATGAACACTGATTGCACTCTGTCAGCCTCATGTACACACACTCGAAGCTAGTGTAGAGTCACCAAACCACATGTTGCTTTGAAGTGAACTTGGTCAAAGACTTGTTGAGTGTTTACAACTAATGATAAATCAATAATGAACAATCGTTAACCACATAGATTTAGTTCACAAGAAGCAAGTTATTGATGTTATAAATTGATGATACTCTTGTGAGGTGCTCCATCTTCACACAAACACAGCTGAGATCATTCAAATCACTCATTAAAAGATTTGTAATTGATGTTAGCTAACTGATGTGACTCTGATGGGTCTGCCAACCTTTGAACAAGTTCTCCTGTGGTGTGTTGTGGTTTAGGAGGATACAGTGCAAACAGATCACACCCTTTTGATCTGTTGAGATGACTTGAGATGAATTGAGAAGACAGTGAGCAAAACTAGACACTCCCAGGCAATTATCAGTGCACTTGCAAACACCATCAAACTCTTGGTAAGGATCAATTAGTCAATTGGACCTCAGGTAAATCACACTGTGTGCTCTATAATCCACTATAGATCAATATATGAATTTCATTAATCATGCCTTCCAACATATTTTCGATTTTACTCTGCCTTGTGGTACTCAGATTCAATTTTGTAACTTGGAGGTTGAGAATAGTAACTGTTGATCACACACCTGGATTCCTTGTTGTTGTTTATCACATATTATATTATTATTTCTGTTGATCATTCTTGACTGAGACTGAGAGTTAGAGGTCTCGTTTACACATAAATTAAGTCACATTGTTATTACTCTTCATCCAGCCATTCGGTAGTCCATTTAGATTTATCGGATCATTTCGTCCTTGACATGTCGTTGGTGTACGCCATTATAATAAACATCATCCATTGTTAAATCTCCCTGAAATGCATAAGAAGAAGATTAATGATGTGTACAATATACATAGATATAGTACGGATATTCGACGGCGTGGAAGAAAAAATATACTGCCTTAAGTTCACTTGTCTAGTCGGGTTGTCATTTTGTGTGCCCCTTTGGATCAGAATTTATTAATCACGTTTTACCAATTATACTTACGTAATATCGACGGAAATGAATTGAATTACAATTTTAAATCTCGTTGTCCTGAATCATACTGTTGCCATTGTCATTGATGCATCAATCTATCCATCCATCTATTCAGATTGTACAATTAATTAATATTATATCATTTTATCCAATTATCTTATGCAAGGATAACACACGTGATATCATTTCAAACCAGAGCTGAGTAACTCGTATACTGCAAATGTCCTATGTTTAGAAAATGTGTATATTTTGAAGAGAAACAGCTGTGGACCTGGGTAATATATCTGCACAATATGTATTATATCTCCATATTACAGCAATATGCATGATTTACAAATGCAGAACTTTATATATAGTCGCAGTTGCGAACAACGGTGATTTATTTGGGTCAATTAGTGTATCAAAATATTGTGATAAACTCCTCATCAACCTCAACCACAATGTTAGGCCAGACAGAATTGATTTATAGCTTCTTGAATCTTCCCAAGGCACTTTTATGAGGTGGGTTGGTAGGACGAAAAAAAAGAAAAAGCTGTAATTCTCAACTTTGTACTGTATCGATTGAAGAAAATATGTCGGTAAACTCTTTTTTTTTCGTAGGCAGAAAATCTTTCGAGTGAGTCGATCGGAGAAGCTAAAAATGAATTTTGTTTGGTTGTATGTTGATGAACTACCATTATTATTCACCATTGTAAAAACGTTCCCACGACATTGAATGCTAACGCCATATCCAGATGGTATGTTGCTTCACGACTTTGTGACAACCATATACAACTATACGTAATTTTCACCAGCATTGCAACGCCGTCGAAATTAGTACAGACTGTGAGACTCATTTAAATCAGAAAATGACCTGTCATATATACACTTAATTGTAATGATTATGCAATTGGGCAAAAATGGCCCTTGAACGTGTTGTTTAAAATGTTATATTTTTAACACAATAAACAGTAGCATCTGTTGCTCTATTTCACATTAACATAGCTCAGTGGACAACATTATTTTGCTCTGATTGTGACTGGTGTTATAAATGTGATTCATGGGTCTGAAAGCAACAATATCATTCATATCATTACCATATATGTTGAGTAAGGTATATTCAGTATTTTTAAGCAACTGTAAAGTCAGGTATATATCCCACGAATACTCAATAACAAAGCCATATAACTTAATTGTTTGACTGACACTTCCGTTGCAACATTTTTTGACCAATAGCCAATGATTTAGCCTTGTAAAAGTTCAGTCAATCTCTACCCTACAATGAACTTTAATAGTGGATCCATATTGTTTACTTCACCTTTGAAACACCTAAAATAAAATAATCCTATAATTTCAGTAAATAAGCAAGAAAAGGGCAACGTCTACTCTTTGGATGAGAAAGAGTCAGTATTTCCAATAAACACATTCCAATGTTAAGATATCAACCTACAATATATGCAAATTTTCTAAGTCATTTTGTCACCTTAAATAATAATTGTTAATATTAGCCAAAAATGTGCAATTAGCATGAATCCACAATAAGCATCCTACATTGCAGTCGTATCATGCAATTCACACAAATAAACAAATTCTTTACATGTCCACTGCCTGCACTCCTTGTACTCCTGCAACCTCATTCCATCACTCTACTTATCCAAAGACAACAAATAAACATATCAATAAGCAAATCATACCTGTTCTTATTCCTTGGACTTGTATAATAGCATTACTATCCAGCTGGCGTGACCAGTTCACTTATGGACATAGACCAATCTTATGGGCTGGTACGGACTCACCATCCCAACAGCTGTTCTGTACATACTGATCAATAGATCTTTATTGTTATAGTAGTAATTTACAAGTGTGTTTACTGTACAGGTTGGACTTGGTTGGTCCCTTAATCTATTATTAGGCCTAATCCCTTTCTAGAAGTGTCTGGGCTGAGCAAGGAGAGTTTTTATTGTCCCACCCTGATTGCTCTTATGTTTAGAGTAGGGTAAGGTGGGGGTAATCCGGTCCAGGGGCAAATCCGTCCCAAGAGATTAAAAACAGCAAAAGCAGATTAAAAACAGAGCAAACAAACAAACCGAATATTAAGATTAAGGTCACGAAGTTAGATTGCATCAACAAGCAATCAAACAATTTGACCTTGTTTTTCTTTTGTGCAGACACTATCTGATCCTCAAGTTATGTTCATCGCAGTCATGACAATGGGTACAAGAAATGGATGTTCAAAACACAGGGTTCAAAACTCCGAAGCAACAACAAAAATACCCGCTACCGCAAATGCTACCCTCGGCTGTAGATGCTGCTGTTTTTCAACACAAATGTAATTATCATCAAGTTATCATGTGCACTATAGTCTCTCACGAATATGGCTGCCAAGGTCAAATGAAAAGGTCAAGGTCACTCATGTCAAAAGTCCTTGAAGGTGTTATGGTAATACACAATCCCTGTTAGTTTGGTGATCATGGGATCAATATAACTGGAGTTATTGTGTACACTAGCTTTTCGCAAATATGGCCGCCAAGGTCACAGAAATAGGTCAAGGTACTCATGTCAGAATTCATACAAGGTGTTATGGTAATACACAATCCCTGTTAGTTTGGTGATCCTAGGAGCAATACAACTGGAGTTGTCGAGTACACAAGCTTTTCACAAATCTGGCTGCCAAGGTCACAGAAGTAGGTCAAGGTCACTCATGTCAGAACTCCTTCAAGGTCTCACAGTGATACATAATCCCTGTTAGTTTGGTGATCCTAGGATCAATACAAATTGAGTTATCTTGCAGAAAAGGATCTCACAAATATGGCCGCCAAGGTCACATAAATAGGTCAAGGTTACCCATGTCAGAATTCCTACAAGGTGTTATGGTAATACACAATCCCTGTTAGTTTGGTGATCCTAAGAGCAATACAACTGGGTTATTCTGTACACAAGTTTTTCACAAATATGGCCACCAAGGTCACAGAAATAGGTCAAGGTCACTCATATCAAAACTCCTTCAAGGTCTTACAGTGATACATAATCCCACCCAGAGAATCTACCCTAGACGAATCTTTTGATCGCCGCAAATTATCATTGATTTACGTCATGAGCGTCAGTTCCCCCATGGCCTAATGGTTACAGCAGTTGATTTTGAATCCAATGGCCTGAGAGGACGTGGGTTCGAATCCCACTCCTGGAACTCAACTTTACAGAATAACTAGACAGTTGTAGGCCTACAGAATAATAGATAATAGATATGCTAAATTGAACACTTAATTGAATGAACACTTAACTGAATCAACAAAGTAACCAAAGTGAATACAGAAGTACTGTGGTTGGTCTGTAGTATAACAAGTAAACAAAAAATAAAATAAAAGAAATCGAATATATAGCCAAAACAGGATTTACATAGGTAAAAACACAACATTAGAAAACACAACAACAACTGAAAACTATGAAACAACAAACGGGAACAGATGGTCTGAGCGCATGGGACGTAAAACGGAGGTGGGTTGTATCCAACGTTCTATGTTGGGGCAACTGAAAGACCCTGGACATCTCTGAATGAATAGAGTATGTGCCAGACTCCCAGCCTTATCATCTCATACGTCATACAGTGTACGGCGATCACCAACATAGTAGATTGAACATAGTATAAGTGCAGCCCCCTCAAAAATGAGGTTGAGCTACCCGGCGATACGGGGTATACCAGCACAACGTGAGAAGAAGAAGAAGAAGAAGTCAAGGCCAATCAACGCCCAGGATTCCTCTCCACTTCAAAACTTTACCGGCAATTTGCGAGAGAACTATTCAGTCCTAAGAGGACTACGACCTATCATTTTAAAGCTCTCAGAGAGTTCTATCCATTGCAGTAACTTGCAAGTCTGGACGATTTACGGAACTCTGTGAATCGGCGAAATCGGCCTCATTTGCATAACATGTGTGAAGCTCTGTTCATTGGCCAGCCTTGGGGGTGTGTCTGAGTTATTCACTGAAGGCTTTGCTGAAGTGCATAATCCCTGTTATTTTGGTGATCCTAGGATCAATACAAATTGAGTTATCTTGCAGACAAGGATGTTGGACAGACAGACGGACAGCTAGCTGGACAGATGGACAGACAGACGGACGCCGCTGCACTCTGCAATACCTAGGCCATGTGAACATGGCCGAGGGTAAAAAGGACAAGGTGACAAAGAAGCCCAGAAAACAAAACTCAGAAAAGTGGACATCCCATACATGAGAGGACTTTCCGAGAATCTCCAGGCCACTTTTAAGAAGTACAACATAGGTGTCATCCACAAACCTTTCAATACCATCCGCTTAACTACGGTGAAACCCATGCAAAGACAAAACCAACCAACTTGAAATGAGCAGTGATCTACGAAATCAAGTGCCCTGTATGCCACAAGTGCTACGTTTGAAAGACAGTAAGGAACGTCAAGACCAGATTCAAAGAACACGTTCGTCAGGTCGGCCTCCTTGCAGCAGTTGGAGCACATTGTCAAACCACCGGCCATCAAATCGAAGAAGAAAACATCAGAGAGGTTGGAAGAGAGAGCTCACTATGGAAACAAAAGGTCAGAGGAGCCATCAAAATCATGAAAGACAGCCCACCCTCAATCGCGACACAGGATATTATCTACCACCAATCTACCACACTCTGTTCAAACTCGCCAATCCATCAGGGGGAGCTGTGACTCAAGAGGCCCCAGTTCAGTCAGCTGAAGGAGTCTGTGTGATGCAGACGAAAGCTCCAGCTAAAATCTCAGACTCCAAAAAGGTAACTGTCACTCGTACAAGTGCATTTATTGTTGTTCACATTTCAAAATAAATTTAAGTCGGTAAACCTACCTTCATAATTAATTGTTTCCGACTGAACTGAACTACCAGGTTTTATTACTCATAAATGGAACCCAATAATTTGATCATACAGTGTATTTCACTTGTAATATTTCACATTTATGATTTATAAATAATTGGACATAACTGATATCCAAGGTAACTGACCTATATATCCTCTTCATCCTTCCATTCAGTTGGATGTTTTTCAACCTTTGTGTAAATTTGTATGAAAGGAAATCCTATGAAACCTGTTAGTTACAAAAACAACCTGGCTCCAGGGAAATCATTTCAACATCATTTTCAGTAATGCTTCAATATATTGACCTCCCAGATCTTTAAGTACAGTTAGGAGCTGTTAGGTTATTGGATATAGATTAGTTAAACATTATCACCTACCTTTCAACTCAATATTTCTTGCTTCTCAGTCAAAAAGTTAACCAGTTTGTTGTGATGAGCCTGATGACTAATATTATCCAACAGCCTTAAGGCTAGATCGTGTGAATTCATTGAATTGAATAAGAAATTGATCTCTCATTCTTGACACAGCTGCGCTCTATTGATTGCTTGTTGAATATTTGATGGCTTGCCGGTGTCGGCATCTAGTGTATTGCGCTCAAATCAGGAATTTGTGATTCCCAATGATCAGTATCTGCAGGATGGATGAAATATATCCACAATGGATTATTGGGGCTTTACGCCCTGCGTTCATTCAGTTGGGAAGCAAATTAGGACAGGAGGACTGGAGGAGGACACAGCATTGAGGAGAAGGATGATTTAAAGTTTTTTAGGGACCGATCAGAATTTATGACTGGGGGGGTGGGATCAGTTTTGACCGAGGGGGGACTTACTTTTCGCACGTGTTTCAAGGGGGGGTATTAATTTTTTGACAACACTTCCAAGCGGGGGTAAGAAATTTTAACAGAGAAAAAATGTTCAAAAACACGCATAAACTCAATTTATTTGGACTTTTTTACCCGCAAAAGTCTGCGAAATGACGCGAATCTGTACGGGCGGCATTGTATAACAGTGTGTATTGCTTTGTATGTCGAGGGGGGGGGGGTACTAAAAATATGCGTGAAACCTAGGGGAGGGGTACTAAAAATCCGCATGAAACTCAAGGGGGAATATAAATTTTTAACGGGAAGTTCCAGCAAAACTCCCACCCCCCCAGTCATAAATTCTGAACGGTCCCTTAAAATAAAACTTCTGTCTGACACCATCATTACCCCAGAATCATGTAGAGTTTGCACCGGGGCTATGTGTGGCACTGCTACTGCTAGTGCTCTGTGTCTATAAATAGCTCACTACCCTCTGCACTCCCTCTCTGATCCCAGCTGTGGGAAGCACCCAACACCTTACTTGGTCCTGTAGCGGGGCAGGTATGTAAAAAAATAGTGCATTTATACATAGAAGCATGAAACTTGGCGCACACTTAAAAAACATCTATATGAATATATTTGGATAGGGAGCCACCTCAAATTTAGCTTAAAGTCAAGACATTTTATTTTGGCAGTAAGTTTTTGCCAATAAAAGAATACATGATTAAGTCTGAAGTTTAATTTTTGGTTTATCAGGGCGAGTACACCATGACCAAGCATGATTTGGACTAAATTTATGTCATCTCACCCCCCAGCTCCATCATGCAGGCACCCACAATGCTAAATTACTGCTGCTCTTCGGCACATTTAGAGCTATTTTTAGCCTTCTGTTGTGACATCATCAGCATTGTTGGCTCTATGACATCACTGAAACAATGGTGACGTCACAACAGCAGCAATAGAAGCAGTAGAAGAAAATGGCTTCTTGAGCTGTAGACAGCAATGTTATTCTAATGGAACTACCACTTGCAAATACCTCCAAAAATTTATGAAACTGTTTGGTCAAGGTGTCAGGAACAGGAGGAGATAAGTATTTTTGTCAAGAGTAAGGTATGTTTTTAATTATCAGCCAAAAACTTACTGCCAACATAAAATGTCTTGACTTTTTTTTTTTTTAGGTGGCTACTGGCAGCCATTTTTCATTTTGCTGCTTTCTGAGTAGTTCCGACAATTGTAATAATATAATTCATATTATGTTTTTTATTCCTTCTCTAGGTATTCAGTACGTAACTACAACATTTTTTGGTAGCCTGTACTATTTTCAGGCTTTTCGGAATCCATTTTGGTAGAAATATTCATTCAAATGCTGGATTTCGCAATATTACTTCCCTATTCATGACAAATCTGCCCCGCTACTGGAGGCTGCAATCTTTAGCTGAGTCGTCTAAGGTTGGATGTCAACTAAACACATAACAACAGGTTCCTTGGACAGAGTTGGATTTGAACTCTTGACCCACACATTACCATTCTGTGTGCTATCAACTGAGCGAACTAACCCATCCTACAGCCTTCAGGTATTCTGAACCTACTTAGAGTTGTTTGTGGATTTGCGGCCCAAACAGTTTCAAATTAAAATTCAACTTGGTCGTGTGATGTCACAGGCTTAAAAATGTTTGGTTTGTGTCAGACAGAAGAATGCTGTCGTTTCTTAAGCAGCCATAAGGTTTTGTGTCAAATTTTTTCAGATTATATAATTTATTATGGATAATGCAAATAAAAAGAGAAAAGATATAATTTCTATAAAAAATGTATTCATGCAAAAATAAACTCTTTTCGAAACACAATTTATGTGATCGAATTGATTCACAGATATCAAACTACAAAATTTATATATGTAGATATTCATACTTATTCTTTACCTTCAGAGGATAGCCCCGTCGTCGTATACTTCATAACCTTAGAATACACTTTATAGAATTTTAAACGCAGCAGTTTGGTATCGAGTGGTCTTGCACACTGTTTGAGGTTTTGTTCTGAAATATTATATTTTTCAAATAAACTATTACAAATCTAAATAATAAAAATTATCACATAATGTTGAAACTAGGTAAGGGAAACCAATGAATATTTATATCTTTCAAACATTTGCAAAAATATAAGACCTATCAGACAAACAAAACACACACAGTTGAGTATTAAAACTGATATTTATAATGTAGACATCGATAGCAGCTTTGATGGTGGCCATCATACGCCTGAGCTGACCAAATTCCACAATGAACCAAATTGCATGATTTCTATTGTTTAAATTTTCTGCCCAGCGAAGACAGTGTTTGGAACTGTCTGCCTGTGCTGACTGGGGCAGTTTTCCTTCTTTTTGCGGATTCCTTGTACGTTTTAAATTCTTCGCATATCATCTGCAATCGTTGACCTGGCGGTTTGACATCGAAATGCGACGAGACCCTGGCAACTTTGGGCAGAATTATGTTGTCATGTTTTTCGACGATATTGTTTCTGACATCTTGGGAGAAATTCAACTTTGGAAACCCTGCATTTGAACCACCTTGACTCACACTTTGAGGTAGTTTAAGTTTAGTTAATTCAATTTTATCAGCTAAATCAAGAACGGGTTCGTTGTGTTTTACTGATGGTGATTCTTTATCAACCTGAGATGCATTATTTAGAGGCTGCAGGAGAGAAATCTCCTTTTCTCTTGATGACGTCATGGCCTCATTTTCATGTTGTGACGTCACAGCCTCTCTTTGAATGTGAGAGTCTCCTGTCGTGACCACCATGAAGCCATCTTTGTGATCCTGATTGAAATTGAGAGGAAAATCGGTATCATCTTTATCCTGAAGCGAGGTAACAGTCACATTTTCCATTTCTTCTGTTGTGATGTTGCTTATGTCATCGTTGATTGAGTTCCTTCTCTCCAGCTGCCTTCTGTCTTTACCAGATTGTTTTCTCCCTGCAGCAAATGCTGGAACAGATTACAGATCCACATATTGTTATTTGCCGATATTTATGATCAGAATGTAAGATGGCTATTTCTCCTGTACATCTTGATTCTTGAGTTTTAATTGGGGTGTACTGTATAACAATGGGTAAACATCAACAAAATTGAAACGGTGACACAACCTTTCTTACACAAAGTCGCTGCAACATTGCGGTCCTTATCTCCCAAAAGATACCGATTGGATGGATCCTTTAAAAATTGAGACACACAACAATTTGGGTATATATATCTTTCACATCTTGTTTACATAAGAGTGACAGTAATCAGTCAGTGGAATGGGGTAAGGCCACACTTAATTGATCTCTAGCTTCTCGGATCCTCTCAAGGCACTTTTTCTAGGGTCGGTCGGTAGGACAAAAAAAAAAAGGAAAAAAAATTTTTTTTATAATGTCAACAAATTTTTTTTTTTTCCATCGGCAGGAAATCTATTGTGTCGGTGGGTCCGCGAAGCTAAGAATCAATTATGTGTGGCCTAAAGTTGGTTCGCCGGGGGAGAGTTGGTTGTAAACCTAATTTACCTCACTGAATGGCAACTTTTCTCGCTGACTAAGGTTTCTTTGAGAATTTGTCCTTCGGTGCCAGTGGGAATAGTAGGCATGTCGGCCATCCAGCGTGGATAGATATTACTAGATAAGGTAGTCAACTTCCCTCGGCTCACTTTCCCCCGTTCCATGGTTCTGCTTATGCTATGTCTGTATGTATGCTCTCTTCTATTACCTTGTAATTAGTGAGGTTAATGGTCATGGTGTTAAGTGAGTGTCAGTGGAATCCAGTACCACACATAGGTTGTGCTCTGCAAAAATCATAACAATGAAACTGCAAACATTTGAAAGGAAGTGACAACAAGAGGTTTTAATGCATACATATATATCATATCAGTGTGAGATCAAATACAGTGGTCCCTGTATTATAAGACCGCCCCCTCTAAGGTCATGACTCATGAAGTGGTCTCTAGTGGCAGTGTGGTTTCTGGTGGAGGTGCAAAATGTACTAAAAACACAACTTAAGTGTTGGTGGAATGCGGTCACATAAGGCAAGTTGGTCTTGCAACAGGGGGTCTCACAACGCAGGTACCACCGTGTAAGTCATTCTACACTTGTTTGCACATGTTTTAACATAAGTGCCAGACTAAAAGTACCATGTGTAGAGCAATACAACATCAAACTGGAGCAAACACAATAAATAGCAGGGTGAAGTCGGTTGCTGCAAACTTGCTACACCCGATGTTTGGTTATTAGGATAAGCCACAAATTAAGGAAAAAGGCAGCTTACCAGTTTGACAGGTAGTGTTAGTCTGTGAGTCAAGCGAACTACATTGTCATCTAGTTGTTAAAAAGCACCCGTTTACGAACTGCGGATTTTGGACTAAGTGGATAATTGTTGTTGTTGTTAGTTATACCTAGGAATTAAAACAAGTGCACCAAAGTTAATAAAGTCCATTTACACAAAATGAGTGTGTCAAAGTTGATATAATATGTTTTATCAAATTAATTAATACAAGTGCATTAAAGTTACACAAGTCCGCCAAAATTAATAAAGTCCATTTATACAAAGCAGGTGATCTATTACAGTCTGCCACTTTGATACAGAAAAAATTAGGACCAGCAGTTCACTGTGGAAAATGCACTTCGTGACTCATGATAGCCGATGAAGTGTCATCTTCTCTACTTTCAACATGGGAAACATAGAGGCTCTTTAATTAGTCATGATCAAGAGAAGGCCATTTGACTTCTCAGAACAGATTTTAGAGTGAAAATCAGATGCATAATCCTTTCGTTTGGCTGTCACCAACAAGTGGGATAAGTCTCCCTCAATCAAATTAACATTGAAAGTATTGGGTATGATCATGACAAACCATCAGCATGATGACAAAGTGTCATTTTCACAGTGCAATAGTCCACTCTTTTTCTCTATCAATGTGACAGACTGTAAGCATACTCCAAAGTAAACAAAAAAGAATGAGTTGGAAAAAACTCACTGACTGCAGCGTTTACTTGGGCATTTGGGACTTCATCGCCACTTTGATTATTTCCGTTGGTAGCAATGATAACTTTGTTCTGGCGTCTTTTCCGCATGACTATGGTCGCTCCTGCGGTCAGCTTCTGATTTTTCTGCCACAAAAAAGATCACAAAAAAGTTTGTATTCATAACTTTCTAGCCAAAAAGGTAATATTTGCATTTTTGATAAAGTCAAACAATCTGGGAAGTGAGATTCCTTCTAAATCATGCTACTTCATACTGGTCAATCAATGCTGTAAGGCTTATCCACACTCCTAACATAAGCTTATGTATCCTTTCCAGCAATGAAAATAATAATACATTACTTTAGACGGAGGTTTCAAATGATTTCAGTATCACATTGCATAAATGACAGACAAATTTGGTAAAAATATGTTGGATAAAGTTTACCCTTACCTCAATACTGACTCTCTTCATTTTGACAGGGTTGGGTTTAGGACTTTTGGGTAATCCTTCTGAACACTCAGCGTGCCAGGCACTGAGCCGTTCTTCCAAGTCAGTTAAAATGCGATCACTCGTTTCCCAGTCTTTGTACTTCGATTTACCGCCGACGTCTGCGCTTCTGTTTGAATCTGAGCTTGTGAGTGACGCTGCATCATCAACGTTGTTGTGATCGTAAGAATTCATGGTGTAACCACGGTCGCTTATACTGTTCAGGTTATGCATGACGCTGTCGTTCATGTTATCTTTACCCCCTCGTAACAACTTGCTTCTTTTTTGCGCTCTTTTTTTGGCCTTCTCTCTTTCACGGATGTGTCCAAACACGGTTCCGGGGCCATACTGGTCGATCAAGGGTCCCCTGTGTTCTTGAAATGATGAGACTTTTGTTGATACATCAGTTTTCTCTTTTTCTTTCCTTTTCGGAGGTCGTAGAAGATCATTTAACTTATCCGTCAATACTTTGAGCAATGGTATGGCATGAGGCATTCTCGAAACCCTTCCCTCCAATTTCAGTAAAGCGCGGTTTCGAATTTGGTCCACAGTCTTCGGATTTCTCTTTAAAACTAAACGTTCGTAATTCTTCATATCCAAGACGTACAGATGGCAGACCTGCGTACTTACGACTGATTGAGTGTACGACTTCAGGTCAAGGACAAATTCCATCTCTCCTGAAATATTTGAAGGATTAATTTTATTTGGAAGTTCATTCAGACTGTAAGATCACACTAAGTGAATGGTCATGTAACACATCCAAAGACCTAATATTTATTAAGTTTCTGTGCATAGTTCTAGCAGTCAATCATTCCTGAGAAAAGTAACAGATTGGTCACCAAAACCTACATAAGTCGTTGAGGAATTTGACGTGAAACACTAAAACTGTATTAAATTCTTTGTATATTTGCCTATTTCATAATGGCTTATACTCACGGACTAAATTCAATAACCTTTTGATCACAGAGGCTGCAGAGTGCAGATGGTGAATGAACCTACCTATTACTTCATTTTCTCCAACGACACACATCTCCACAATTGACCTCCTTCTTTCTCTCCTTCTCGGCTGCGGAACTGCAAGCGATTGAGACCTGGAGGAAAACCAAAAAAAAAAAAAGAAAACAGACCATCACTTGTGGTCAGAATTTTTATAGGTAACATTGAAATAGAGAAAAATTGTGTTCCAAAACAGGATGTTCAAATATTTCTGAACATGTGCTAATGTTGTCGAAATAAACGTAAAGAATATTTTCCTGGCATAGCGTTCCATTAGGCAGAGTTAAAAATACCAATGCAAATGTTACACAGGTGAATAGACAACTGTTAGGTTTGTGAGACCAAAAATATTAATTGATTTTCTTTAAAAAAAACATTTCTGTCAAAGATTTTAGTTTTTAAAAGCATGGAAAGGCAAATGATTAATTCAGTGTTGAAGATTTTTTATTCTATGCATCTTTGTAGCAGTAAAAATCATATAAGCCTATACATTTATATGGGTGTTTAATGTGTCGTGCAATGTAGATACTAACCCATTTTCTTGATGTGGGTCCTCATTTACATTTGCCAGCAGATTAGGATACTGAGTATTATGTAGTTCGGGATCTATCTTTATCTTCGCTTCGCCACTGAAATAAGAACGAGGCACAAGATTTATATTAGGCCAACTCCAGAAAATTACATATTTTAAAAATCAAAATACTGAAAAGCTCAGGTGATTTTCTGCGAAATACCTATTATTTGATTGTATCAGATCATTTAATTGAGATTTTGTAATTCAAACTGAGAAATTGAACAACTTACCCAACAATGAAATAGAGGGCGTTGACAGCATCCCCCTGGTGGATTATTGGTTCATCAAACTGGCTGACCATTCTTCTTATGCTCATTGCCATTTGCTTTTTGTATCTCGGTTGCCAGCCGCCAAACAGAGGGTTCATCTGAAAGAATTTAACAGATCATGAAGTTGGTGCAGATATGACTAGCTTGATATTGTTGCAAGAGCAAACAAACTGCTGTTGTGTACATACAGAAAAGAAATGGTCACCTGTAAACATTTATAACATAACATGCTTTACAACGTTACCCAGGATTTTTACCTTGACAAAAGTTTTTCTTGCTTCGAACTCTGCGGCCTGTTCGGCATGAAGAGACCGGTTGTAGAGTTCTCTGTTGACAACGAGCAGGTCAGTGACATCATCAGAAACAATGGATGCGTTCCTCACACAGTCTTTGTTTATCAGGGCAAGCTCTCCAAAACTTTTTCCAGCATCTGAATATGGAGTAAATTCTATCATTTGGTGAAGTTAAGTATTATGTTAGTATAATTTTGGAGGAGTCAATCATTACTCCTATAGAATCGCTTCAAATTTACTTGCTGTAAGTTTTCTCGAAGGTTAATCTTCTATCGGACACAAGTATTAGTTCAGGTAACTTAACGTCCACAATATCAATGTGAATGCCACTAACTTCAATCAAAATGATTTGAATCAACATCTAAGATATAAGTCTATTGCTAATAACATGGTTATATTGTATCCTAAACACTTTCAACAAAGTGACGAAAGTGACGAAACACGAAGTCACGAACCGATGTGAGCTATGAAGCTTCCGAGTTTAGTTCTATCCAGTTTCTCCTCATCACCACCAGGGGACCTTGCATCAACAGTGGCTCCCTCTTCCTCATCAAGGATTGAATTGTTGATGAAGATGGAAACCTTGCCATTCAGGATAATGTAGAAACTGCAGGAAAAACAGCGATTTAACAAAGTTTAGACATCACCAAGATACTTATAGCATTGGAAAAGCTGGTATCTAACTGACAATTTTGCATGTTAGCTCCCGGCTAGGGATTAACTCTGCTTACAACAGCAAACTAACAATCAGATTATTGTTTATTTTGCCAAAATTATAAGTTAAAATGTATAATAGAAGGAGCATATGATGTCTAAGTCAGTTAGACACCTCTTTGTCGGGTCCTAACATGCATTTTTGTCAGTTAGATCCCTCCCTCCGGTCGGGATCTAACTGACAAAAATGCATGTTAGAACCCTCCAAATCGGTGTCTAACTAATACTCAATTCAATTAAGTCTTGATGCTTACACAAAGCCTGTCCATACGGTAAACGCAACATTGCTAATTGGTGGAGGGCTTGTCTGTTGGTCTCGTAGAAATGTATGGTAGAAATTACGTTGCCACAACAGTTGGCCTACACAATGTTGAGATTGTTTCACAACGTGGTTACAATGTTGCCGCAACATCACACGCTAATGTCATATCATGAATTTGTCATATCTATCATACATTTCTACGTAATTTTCACCAAATTACTTTGCTGCAATGTCGGTGACTCCGGAAATGATACAGTTCAGAACTAACCATAAAAAGTTAATGAGATTTTGTGATAGGCATGGTATGGCTATTAGGAATACATGGAAAAAATAAAAATGGAGGTTCACCAGCATTTTCAAAGAACTACTGACACTTGAACGCACCCCAATTGGTCTTTAGAAATAACATTGAAAACATAGGGAAAATCACGTTTTTTGAAATATGTGGGCTTATAAAATGTAAAGTAGGGGAGACCGGGGCTGGTTGTCACAGGGGCAGGTTGTCACAATTTTTGTTGCACTAAACTATGGAGTCACACAGCTCAACCAATCATTGTTTACTGCTTTTATAACACACTGGAGTCTTTTTGAAGAATCTTGACCCCTGGAAGGGAGTCTGGTAGGCACACGGTCTGTTAAAAATTTCCTGTCACAAAAAGTAATTTTTTACCTTCAACTTGCATGCAATGCTAGTCTTTATCAAATAGTTGTTGAAAAAAGTACAGTTAATACCCTTACCAAGTAGACATTTCTTTAACTCATGATAACAACAAATAGTGAAAATTTCGATAACAATGGCCTTGGTCACCCATTTTTGGAATTTTCATCAATCGGGGCAGGTTGTCACAAAAAGGCGGGGCAGGTTGTCACACTTTTTGAGGCTGGTTGTTACCTATTACGACCAGGCTTTTAAACCAAAAAAACTAGCACTAATATAAATTTGTGCTTTATACATGTTATTGATGAGAGAAGATGTATGCAGATATTGCATTGCGTTTAAATAAATCGATTTCAAATTTATATGTGAAATTTGCAAAAAAAACGTAAAAATCCTCCTCCAGATCAGAATGCTTTCCAGCTGATTGGTAAGCCTTCATTTGTAGCACCCTTGTACACAGAAGTGCGTTTGTTAAGGTCTTCACTGGGCAAGTAGAGGATTCCTCATATGTCCAAAATAACTTTTCTTGGTCAAGATCAGCCCTACAGAGTTCCACTTCCTGCATCCGAGCTCTTAACCAAAAGTGTGACAACCTGCCCCGAGAGTGTGACAACCTGCCCCGAAAGTGTGACAACCTGCCCCGAATTCTGAATTTTAAAAAATAGCCAATAGGACATCAAGATTTCGAATGATATAGGTATATATTCACCAGATAGGTTTAAGTCACTCCCCTTTTGCCATTCATATAGAATGGCAGTGCTCCTTCATGCTTTATATAGAAATAGTAGCATGTTTAAGTTTTAGACACTGTGACAACCTGCCCCTGTGACAACCAGCCCCGGTCTCCCCTACTCATGAAAATGTTGTAGACGTTTGGAAATGTTCAAGCTAAGATAGAAATAACAATTTTATCTTTTAAAAAGGGGGGGTCACCAGGGTCCGTTACGAACTACAGCCCGTAATAATTAGTGGAGGGGTCTACCGATGAGAGCAGGGGGGGGGGGGTGTCATCACTGTCATGCCAAAAATTGCCAAAGTCAAGTTGAGAATTAAATTTATTTTTAAGTTTCTAAGGTTTTTACTGAATTGTTTTAGCTTGTTTGGTGGCATAATAGCTCAAAATAAGGCATATTTTCTCAAATTTTCATTGACAATGGGAGGGGGGCACTGTTTTGAACAGTATCATTTCCCTTTAACGTAAAATCAGTGTAGCAGCAGACTGATGTTTCATTTCATCATGATACAGTGAAGTTACACACCTTTATTCAGTGATTGGCTTAATTTGTATCTATTCATATAGCTTTGTAAAATGTACCAGACCCACTTACCAATTTCCCTTTTCTCCCTGTTTTATTATTATGTAATCTGTTTGCACTGTCCTGAATTCACAGTTTTTGATGATGTCCTTGACGATATCTGAAAGAATCAATGTTTGCCCTTTAAATGGTCGCTTGGCCGGTGGACTAACAGGTAGACCTCAGTATGCATAGTTCACTTTTTTATTGCAAAACAATATGTGATAATAAGTTTAAGAATTGCCACTTTGCTTATGCTGAAAATGTCCATGCATTTTTTACTAATATCATTTTCCAATTTTAATTTTTTTCCACTCACCGGCCTTCAGATTTGCAAACAAATCAGACTTCTTTCGAAACCATGGCAACAGTCCATCAGCCTCATTCTCAGTTCTCTCACCAGGAGGCTTGGACACTACTGCCACCACTCGGTCGTAAGTGGATGTCATTTTTGGCTTCTTGCCTTTGCTGGAGTTTTCCCTTCTTCCTGCAGCGAAAATTGAAATAAATATCACTAGAGCCTGGTTCACATGCGGGCTATTTGATGCTGCATCTGGTTTGTAATTTGAAGTGTTAGAAATCACTGCTTGTCGACGAGTCATGTCATGCAAAAAAAAAAGTTTTTCTTAAGTTATGTAATTACCTGTGTCTGAGATGCATCTGGTTTGCGTTTGATTCAAATGGTCCAATTAAGTTAACAAAAAGACATGTCAGAGAATTATTTTGTCCGTGAATACAGTAAAAAATTTTACATTCTAAAAAGGGTTTGCCTGGAGGCCGTATGCCTAAAGCTAAAACTATCCGATTGTAATTTTGTGTAGATTTCATAACACAAAGGTCTTCAAATTGACTCACCAGAGCTTTCACCCTTCTCTTAAGGTGACTCAAGCGTGGTACACTGCACATACTTCTGAGCCATAGAAATACATAGAAGGGACATGAGGCTGTATGAAGCCACCTCAAGATGAGGTCACCAAATCTGCCATATTGGAACTGCCCGGAGGCATGACGTCACAATGGACTAATTATGATGTGACGTCATGCCATTGTTATAGTGACATCACTGTTATTGGTGACGTCACTGTACCATTGTGTCAGGATACAGGGCAGTTCCAAGATGGTGGATTTGGTTGCTTCATCTGCCAGAGCTTCATGTCCCTTCTATGTATTTCTATGTTCTGAGCAGCCTGGTTGCCTAGCAACATAGCGTCACAACTGCTGCAGGCCCTGAAAAAGTTGTGACGTCACCATTTTCTGCTCTCTTTTTTTAACAGCATGACAGCCAGTAATTTTCTATTTAAATGAGATCTAATGCAGCTAGAAGCATAATTATTTTTTTATTGAATGCAATAACACCTACTCTATGCTAGTTCAAAGTTTCAGCTTCTCATCTTTATCCAAAGAATTTTCTCAACTAATTTCATTCAACTGCGTCTAAAATTGTCTTTATTTATTTAAATTGACATTGGCATAGTCATGACACTGCAGTTAAAAAACGACTCGGTGAATTTTTTTTATTTTTGGCCATTTGTTTGACAATAACTCGTTTATGATATATGCGAATTAAAAAAAAAATCTGTATGATCGTTTTCCTAAAATTTGATTACTGCCAAAATTGAGGCATACAAAATCAGCAATTAATTTGTGTATTGATGCCCTTTGAGCACTTACAGAAAAAAGTATTTTAACCTTTTTCTTCAAATTTGGGGATAATGTATTGGTTTACATCCATGGGAATACTTTTATGACGTTTTTGTGTGACAAATGCATGTAATGCTTTATTCTGTGGTACATAACCAAAAACTCAATTTATGACTTTTAAGCAGTCATCAGGCCAAACATACTGTTGCCATGGCAACAAAACGAGTCGGTGAAATTTTTTTGTTTTTCATTTTTGGAATGTATGGGTCCCATAGAGTAACTGTGCAAAATTTTAGAAAAATCTGTATGATCAAACTACCATGCATGAGTCACCTTAAGGGCTTCCTCAGCTATCTGAAAGGCTCAGTTGGTCACATGACCTGATGATGACCGCCCAGGGTCCGGCCCAAAGACATAACTCTAAAAGAACAGAAGGCAAGTGCCTGACATGCAGTAGGCTTTACATAGGCTAGGACGCTGAAAACAAGACTCGAAGAGCATAGAAAGACCACTTGGTCCGCCATCCACGAACATTGCATGAACTTGGAGCTCTAAACGGACTGGAAGGATGCAAAAGTTCTGGGAAAGAAAGATCATTGGCTAAAACGCTCAAAGAAGCCATAGAGATACGCCGCTAGAAACCATCACCAACCGGGACCAAGGCATGGGACCTCCCCCCCATTTTCTTCAACCTCCTGTCACATGACCTGACCCTGGGCAGTCATGTGACTAACAGAGCCTTTCAGATAGCTGAGGAAACCCTTGAGAAAAGGGTGAAAGCTCTGGTGAGTCAATTTGAAGACCTTTGTGTTATGAAATCTACACGAAATTATGGAACACCAAAGGTCAGGATTAAACCTTCATAGTTTTATCCGATTGTAGATGTGATATTTGCCTGTATTCAAATGAAACAAGACTGTAGTTGCCAGGGAAGGCCAAACCAAATGATATTGCTCTTCGAAATGAGAAACTACTTTGTATATGTTATGCACACCACACACATATATATATATATATATAGAAGCACTAAATGCCCTCCAAGTGATTATCTATCATACCAACAAATCTTGTACCACCAAAATAGCCCTTTGTTCATTAGGTACTCTGAATAATTAATGAAGTATGATAAATGTGTGTTTTGTCTGTAACTATGACTGTGGCCGATGATACTAGTGACAGCAAAATGTGTGTTTTTGTTGATATATGTCCTATCATTCATCTAATTCTTTTCTGGTCTGGTAATTTTTCAAAACAGCAGTAAAATGCACTCCAGGGGATTACACTTGCACCATATATGTTTCGTATCCAAATTTCACAGACAAATTTAGATAGTAGGCTATAAATAAGTTTGCCTGCTTCTCTGTAGGTTATGCATAGTATTTTTAATGAAATTGTGGCAATGGTCTTTCGTTGAAGGGCCACAGGCAAACATGCACTTTTTATTTGCTTACTTGAGCTATTTCGGAAAACATGCACTTTTTATTTGCTTACTTGAGAGCTCTTGAGCTATTCAGTTTTTTCAATTCTCCTTTATAATCTATATCTTATTTCAAATACACATTTTTTATTTTATTTCTGTTACAATTTTAATCTGTGCTTCCTTTGGCAACTATATATATAGCAAACTGCAACTTGAATCGTCATATATTCATAACAGCATAATTGCACACAATTTAAATCTCAAATCTCAATAGAGTTGCCAAATATAGCATTACATTAACAATTTAGGACACATAATATAGTAGAAACCATAAATATGCTTTGAAATGTACAAGCCCGGTAGATACATTGTGACAACTTACACAATTGGTGCCAATTTTGAGTTATTATGTAAAGAACTGACTATTGATTTGCTTAGGTTGTTTCTAATCTGAAAGCTACCAGCTAAAATGGAGATGTTTTTATGTTGATGTTAGATAGGTAAAGGTAAAGGTAAAGGTACTTTTATTTAATATGGGTAGCCAAGCTAAGTCAGTGACTTGTTTCTGATTGGGCCCATGGCACCTCCAATTTACGTCTGATGCGAACGACGATGTCATGAAATGACATGATGGCCAGCCTGGGGATTGAACCCGGGTTCCTTGCTTGTGAAGCGAGCGCTCTACTGACTGAGCTATCGTTAGACACCAAATATAAGTTCTAACACAGAGAATTGTTTCAATTGTCAGTCAGATCCAAGCTATTTCCAATATGAAAGGTATTCTAAAAAATATTAACTAGTGTAAAAGAAACAGAAGAAAATATTCAAACAGTGCCAACGGTCAAGGAAATTGTGAATCCTTGTCAATTGTATTGTATTGCGTTTTTATGTATGTTTTACAATATATAGTACTCTTCGACGTGCACGGCAGTGCTGACATGAAATTCATGATGAGCCTTCCACAATGATACAGTTCAGGGCAGCCATTGTACGGTGCCCAATGGCAGAGACAAGGGGAACATTGGCCAAGGTTCCGGGACTGTAGCAATCCTCAGTTTTTCGTGATCGCTGTGTGATAATGAGTGATGAGAAGATGAGAAGACTGGGAGTCTGGTACATACGTACCCTACTCATTCAGGGATGCCCATGGTCTTATATGTATACGTAATTCGTACGCTGCACAATTGCTAGTGTATGTTATAACGTAACCGGTGTTCAAAGAAAAAATTAAGATCTTACCCGTCATTTCATTTGTTTTATGTTGTTTCCCTTATTTCAATATGTTTTCACATCTGGTAATGATGTTCTTATTATTGCAAAATTGAATTTGTACTTTGTTTTCTCAGTTGCAAATAAATGGATCTTTCCATGACTGTTATAAGAATTGCAGTGCTCCAATCTTTCATCAATTCAGTATATCATTGCTTGTCCAGAATACAAGATTATGTAATATTCACAACTTGCGTATGTAAGTCACATGACTAGATAAAACAACGTCATTTCTGTGTTAATCCTTGAAGAGCTGTAACCACTCTGTGTGCTCTTTTGAAGTGGAGATAAACAAGCCATAAACAATTACAGATACTGCTCTACATGGCAGAATTCAGGCTTATTGAGTGAGCTCAACAAATCAGGACACTGTGTAGCATAATGTAGGTTAGGCCACTAAAGATTAAGCCCAAGGATTAGAGGCCAGAACCCACAGACTATAAAACCAATAATGATCTATGATCTATTGGAGATCGATATCTGATCACTGATTGGCAGTGATTGCATTGCAACATTAGGGCTCTCCAGAAATCTGCTGAGGTCAACAATACAACAGCATGATAGTGTCAGACTACGATTCAAAACATTGCATTGAAAAAGAGATTCGTTTTTCTGATAAGCTCCCTTGTTTTAATCTGAATTGGAAGCTGCTTTTAATGTTGGAAGAGACATTTGTCGATAATTAGACCCATGTCATTTTCAGTTTGAATGACTTATTTGTGACTCTGGTATCTTGACTGCCATGCTGCCAGTGACCGCATTCCACTTGGTAATGCTTTTAAGGCTGTTGGGAGATTGGCGATCCAAACAGTTTCAAAATTAACTTTCAACTTCGTCTTGTGATGGCACTGGCTTAAAAATGTTTTATTTGTGTCAGTTATGGTTAATCAGTTGCTTTAGTGCTTATCAGGTCTACCAGCTTAAGCGAAATACACTTTATTAAATGAGTTAAGGTACTTCACAAAATAAGAAGATTAGGAGATTAACAGAAAACTGTCAATGACGTGGTAAAGCCGGTTTGCAAATTGAAAATAAGAAATGTTTTTCAGTGGACCGCCAATCTGCGTGCAAGGAGCTCTATGAGTTCTGAGTGGCCTAATTGTTAAGTTTAGAGTGCTCATGAAGTTTCTCATATCTGAATAGCTTAGGGCACTAGTTTGTGTAACCACTGGCCCTGAGGCCATGGGTTCAAACCCTCCCCCAGAACTCAATTTGGTTTAGCCCATGTGAGTCCAAATGGAAGCAGGTTGTCATGGTCTTTGACTGGCATCTAAAAGACGCGGAGAGTCTCTGAATGTATAAGATGGGTATACCAGACTCCCAGTCTGCTCATCACTCATCATTATGTACACAACAATCACAAAAGCTTGAAAATGCTCTGGCGTGGGAACCTTGGGCAATGTTCCAAATGTCTCTGCGCATGGGTGGCATTCTATGAGAGATCATACCTTGGCCTGAACATTGGCTGTTTAAAAAGCGAAAAGGTAGAAGACTCACAACTGATTTTACTGTCTTTTTTAGATTAAAATGAAGTGTTACCAGTTTACCAGACCAAGGTAATTGTCCTTCAGTTGTTAAGGGGCCGACCAGACGATAGTCGGGGGGGGGGTCTATGTACTTTACCCCCGGGACAAACTTTGTTTTTTTCTTTCGCGACACGTCGACAAACAATTTTTTCGCTTGCGCACTCGCGACAAACTTTTTTATCGCAATTTTAACATTATGGTACCCTAGCTCCAGGTGGAAAAAAACTTTTTTTTTATTTCCATGTGCTGAACAAACTTCTTTTTTCAGTGTCAAGTGGGAAACAATCTTTTTTTTCACCAAATATCCATATCCCCCCCCCCCCCAAAGATCATCTGGTCGGCCCCTAAAGATAAACTGAATAATATTAAGTTAACAACTTGTAATCCTGTTTTATGTGAGACACATTTATCGAATGATTTCAATAAGTTTGCTGACCAAGTGATTTTACAGATCAATTCAACCTCTAATTCTGAATTCAATCTCAGCTGCTGCTCTATCCTTTCACAGTTCGATGAACCCAAATGATTAGCATAAGCAGCCATATAATTGGCCATATAATTGCCCCTATAATTGGCCTCACAATCATCATTCACTGCTTGTTACAACCCTTGTTATTGTGACTCTGGTAGTTATGGGTAGAGGTGGAAAGAATCAATATCTTACAACATTGCCTTCGACATAAGGCCGGACATAATTCTTCTGTAGCTTCTCGGATCTTTTCAAGGCACATTTTCTGTGGTCGGGCTGCAGGACAGTAAAACAGAAGCCGAAATAATAATTTTCTATTTTGTCGATTTGGTAAGAATGGTTGATATAATCATTTTTTTTCTCCATGGGCAGAAGATTTTTGGTTCGGTCGATCCAATAAGCTAGAAATTAAAAATATCTGGCCTAAACAAATGCCCCACGTTTGCTGTTTGCCTGCGGATCTACATCGCCAGCCAAAAGTTTGATTTAAAAAAAAAGAAAAAAAAAAGGCTGCCACAACAAATTAGAAGAACTATAACAACCCCAAAATAAACACAACTGAGGCTTAAGAAAATGATAAATGAAATAGGTTTACACTTCTTAATCTGTGTGAGAAAAAGGCGCAGAGTTTCAACCCAGTGCAGTCAACTTCTGGACCAGTTTATTTTGCTTCGGGCACAGTTTTAAAATCAATGTAATTCCTTTTTTTAACATTGGTATCTAAAATAATTTTTTTGACAATTGACAAATAACATTATTAAGAATATTTAAAGTGTACAATGGATTACAATATTAACCTGTTCAATACATACGTCATAAACTATCAGATATGTGTGGTTATTAGCCAGGGCCATTCTCATTGCTTTTTCAAGAAG
This sequence comes from Platynereis dumerilii, assembly GCA_026936325.1. Taxonomy (NCBI): domain Eukaryota; kingdom Metazoa; phylum Annelida; class Polychaeta; order Phyllodocida; family Nereididae; genus Platynereis; species Platynereis dumerilii. Next base: position 11,657,534 of record JAPTHN010000020.1, read on the forward strand.
TTGGTTGTCATCATTACAGAGAACATGGCAATTCACTGCACACTACCACTGCCCTAATATTCGCTCCTTATGGTTAAATCGTCATATTTGGACAATTTTTAAAACTGAATGTGTTCCTGAATCACCAGTGAAAGATTTCATAGTACAACCATGGCCGTTAGTTTTCACTCAGCTGCTATGCTTCACCATGGTGCTATCATTGTGACCAATCACAACAAAGCAAATGCTCGCTCAATCTTCACCAAATTATCAGGAATTATAGTCTGTACACATTAGCGGGTCTTCTGATGAAAATTGTTGGATGAAAGAATGTCATGTAATAACTGTAAAATTTGGTGTGTGCCATTTGCCAAACACATCCAGCCACTTCGATGACTTTTACTATCATGCTAATGACATTTTACATCAGAACTGATTATATGCTTAAATTTTGCAACTGTTTGTTTGTTTGTTTGTGTTTTATTCCTCTTCAGCACCTTAGTGGGCTATATCGAGGCAGGCGATCGCCGTATGATGATGAGATGAGAAGACTGGGAGTCTGGCACATACCCTATTAATTCAGGGATGCCCAGGGCCTTTCAGTTGCCCCAGCACAGAACACTGGATACAACCCGCCTCCATTTAATGTCCCATGGGCTCGGACTAAATTGAGTTCCGGGGTGGGATTCGAACCCACGCCCTCAGAGCCAGTGGTTGCGCAAACAAGCACTCTTAACCATTAGGCCCTGGAGGAACTATAAATTTTTGCAACTAATTTATCATTTGGCTTTACAGTTATTACATAACATTCTTTCATTTGACATTTTTCATCAGGACACCCGCTACTTTGTACAGACTATAACCCTGATAATTTGGTGAAGATTGAGCAAGTATATGCTTTGTTTTAATTGGTCACAGTGATAACGCCATAGTGCCATGGTGAAGCATAGCAGCTGAGTGAAAACTAACACCCATGGCTGTATGTTCCTCTTACACACTTTTTTTTTCGTTTTTAGAAAAAATTCATCATAACCATAAATATGGTCTCCGATAATCATAATGAAGTTACATCACATATTTAACAATGCTGAATTACAATTGCACTGTCAGATAATCAGATCAATATCAAAAGGAATATATAATGCATCACCTACCTATATAGATGTCTTGGCTGCTGAGGATAGACTCAGGTTGGATCAAGGCTCTGTTATCTATAAAGGCAGATTTCTCTTGGCCTATGCGGCCACCGTCGTTATAAACAAGCTGCGCCTAGTTTTTGATTTATGCTGTAACTATTCATAGTGACTCTGGTGTGGCTCTGAGTTACTGCTGATAAAAATTGACTTTCTTCAAAACCCCATTGACAGCATACAATATAATGGACAGTGACATAGATTTTTTTGGTATTGATTTTTCTTCTTTTTTTTTCTCTCCACATTTTTTTGGGTTGGTTGACTAGAGCACTAGTGGAGCACCAGTAGAGCAGGGACTGCAGGAAGCACCAATGATCAGTGAATGGTATGTAAATCTGATAGGATGATCTAAAAATCTATAAAATCAATGCAGATTATATCATGCAAGTTCTTGTGAAACAATTTTGCAAGTGAGGCAGATATATCAATAAAATAAAAGACCATGTTAGAAAACACAAGTCATGCTGTTAAAAAGAGATATGGTTAGTTGCTGTCGAAATAATTGGTGACCGCAGCAATATGATGAGACGAGAAGACCAGGAGTTTGTAACATCTTCTGTTCATTCAGAGATGTCCAGGGTCTTTAAAATTCCCCAATATACAACACTGGATACAAGCTGCCTCAATTGAATGCTACATGTGCTCAGACCAAATTGAGTTCCAGAACTGGGATTTGAACCCTCAACCTCAGCTTAAGTGTTTGGACAAACAAGTGCTCACTCTTAACAATAAGGTCGAGGCCATGGAGAATTCTCTTGGAAATAAGTATCAAGTAGAAAAATTCTCTTGGAATTAAGTATCAAGTAGGAGAATTCTCTTGGAAATAAGTATAAAGTAGAAGAATTCTCTTGGAAATAAGTATCAAGTAGAAGGATTCAAGTATCAAGTAGAAGGATTCTCTTGGAAATAGATATAAAGTAGAAGAATTCTCTTGGAATTAAGTATCACATAGAAGGATTCTCTTGGAATTAAGTATAAAGTAGAAGAATTCTCTTGGAAATAAGTATCAAGCAGAAGAATTCTCTTGGAAATAAGTATCAAGTAGAAGAATTCTCTTTGAAATAAGTATCAGGTAGAAGAATTATCTTGCAAATAAGTATGAAGTAGAAGAATTATCTTTGAAATAAGTATCCAGTAGACAAATTCTCTTGGAAATAAGTATCAATTAGAAGAATTCTCTTGAAAATAAGTATCAATTAGAATAATTCTCTAGGAAATAAATATCAAGTAGAAGAATCTCTTGGAAATAAGTATCAAGTAGAAGAATTCTCTTTGAAATAAGTATCAGGTAGAAGAATTCTCTTGGAAATAAGTATGAAGTAGAAGAATTCTCTTGGAAATAAGTATCAAGTAGAAGAATTCTCTTGGAAATAAGTATCAAGTAGAATAATTCTCTTGGAATGAAGTATCAAGTAGAAGAAATCTCTAGGAAATAAGTATTAAGCAGAAGAATTCTCTTTGAAATAAGTATAAAGTAGAAGAATTCTCTTTGAAATAAGTATGAAGTAGAAGAATTCTCTTGGAAATAAGTATCAAGTAGAAGAATTCTCTTGGAAATAAGTATCAATTAGAAGAATTCTCTTGGAAATAAGTATCAAGAAGAATTCTTTTTTAATCTTTATGCCGAAAGGTACACCTCGAAATACTATGATAATGGAAGAGGATATGTGTTTTTCAAAGCAGAATGAGCCCAAAATCTCAGAAGTAGAATGCAGTTTATTACGTAAAGCGTGTGAACATATTTATTACATATTGTTGTAAAGTAAATTAAGAATTGCAAAATATTATCAAATCTCACAGGATTTTGCCGCTGATTATAGTTTATGACATAAAAAAAATGTGCAACGCAAACACCTCGAGACAGGAGGTGAATAATATTTTTTCTTTTCAGAGACAATAACTTCAAAGTAACAACAATTGTTTTGTAAGGATGTGATAGTGTGAGGAGGACCAGTAAATATGATAAAATATTTGAACTGCAACACATAACCTCAACCCAGATAGAGACACAGAAAGAGCATCTATTCCTATCCTTGCCATGCATTAATAATTGACGTTAAATGCCTTCTTGGTCCCCATCCAAATTGACTTGTTTTAAATGAATCAATTTCCCTTTCACAATTGAATTGTTCATGTTAGAGCCAAACATCATGCCACAGCTATTAACTTATCTTTCAAATGATTCTTTATGAGTGTTTTTGGCCTTTTTGCCTTTTTAAACATCTCCCAGAAAGAACTTTTTCCTTCCTTATTGAATTCTTGTAAGTGTTGACTTGATGACTCTTGATAAGGCCAGGGGATGTTTGTTTACATGTTCCTTAGCAACCAATTACGATTTTCTGTCTTGTTTAAACATCACGCATTAATCACTCAGATAAAAAAATGTTCCATTGTTCCATTAGAATCAGAAGATCGTTAATCATCACAAGATCAAATTAGCAATTAAATGCTATGTTATTGTTTCTGGTGATTTATTGTCTTGCGAACGTTGCAAAAATCATAATTGGATGTTTAGGGCTTTACGTCCTGTATTTACGCACTTGGTAGGCTAATTAGGACAGGAGGAGGACACGGCAATGAGGCGAAGGATGATTGAAACGGCCGTCCAACGTAGGTCCAGGTGACCCAGCAAAAATTATATTAATCCTATTCTATTAGATAACTTTTGTTTATTCTAGCGTCATTTCATGTTTCCTGTATTATCTCCTGAAGCGATGGTCAAAAGTGTCTTGACGGGATCCTCCGGAGGTCTCGGGTTTGATTCCCTGTCAGGTAGCAATCTATTGGTAGACTTACATCCATCAACATGTCATTCGGATGAAAAAATATGTTGGTGGCCCCGAAAGAGTTGTATCACTGTATCAGTGTTTCTACTAGTGCTGGGCAGTTACAGCACCACACATAGTGAAGCCTTCACAGTGACTGTGAAGGCACATGAAATTTATTTGGATTCGGCCCAAACATGTATTGGGTAAATTTATGACACGGGCTCAGACAAACTGGATTCCGGTAGCTGGATTTGAACTCATGACTTCACCAGTAATTGCTCAAACAAGTTGATGTCATAACAGTTTTTCTGCCCTGTTCTCGACACAAAGTTGAAGGTCTAAACTAACCGCTTTTACTAACAGTCTCAAAATGCAGGTAATACTGTACATATAATAATTGAAAAATTTCATAAATTATTAATCCAATTTATTTGCACTCCAAAGGAGTCATTGGAGAGCAAACACTAATTTCACGGGTGGCTTGGTACAACATTCGTTTGCTTGAGTGATGTCATCTCAGATATTGGAAAGCCTTGTTAGCCAAAGTGTTACAATTATTGAATTGCACTTGTGGTAAACCAGTGTTTGAACCTTCGACATGCATTTTATTATCCTGTATATTGGGTCCGAAACGAGGGCTGGGAGTAACTCAGATGAGATGTTACAGTGGATGAAACACAAGTGCTTACAGCTTCTCCAATGATCAGTTGTGAAAATTCAAGTATCCTTTTTGTGTCCGAGAGCAGGGCCTCGGGCCCTTTGTCGTCATCAATGGGATTGTCATATCAAAGTTGGTGTGGATCGAAAAGCATTTCACAGATGCAAGAACAACCCAAAGTTATGATGCCATTATGATGCCCAGTGTTTACACTGTTGCACTAGATGCCCTGGCTTTAATCTTATGTCTCACTGCTCTAAATAGTTAACTTTAATCCCCCAAATTCCGCCTTGCCCAGCAGACGATTTCTGAGAAGCATCTTCTTCTTCTTCCCTTTGGCCCTTCCTCCCTGAGACAAAGTGGGGTGCACCACAACCTGAGATTTATGCTTCAGCCAATTACTAAAGATAGACAGATAGACAGATAGACACATAGATAGACAGATAGATAGATTGATAGGTAGATTGATAGATCTATAAATAGAATGCAACTTTTAACAATTTATAGAAATGTGTTAAAGTAATGATCATATCCCATTGAGTTATAAGGGTTATTAAATTGCTCGAGGACACGGTGCATGCATTGCATGCTATTTTTACTTTTACAGTCCATCAGTTACTATAAGGTACTATGAGCCGAAATTATACTCAGGTGGCAGAATTTGTACCCTTTTAAAAGTAAGGAACGGCGCCGCTGCCACGCCAGCCAAGGGCTCCTCCGTAGGGGTCTACATCGGTTCGATAAATACCGGCCGTACCGGTACAGTCTGGTCTGTTTCTGTACCAGTTTTCAAAGCAGCACTTTCGGTTCGGTTCAATAATGCTATATCCAGCTAAAAAAGCCATTTTATTGCGGAGATTTTACAGAAAATGTCCACAAAATCATGAAATAAACTCGAGCACTGCGTCATCTTGACGTCCGCTCTGATGCGAGATCAACTTTCCGGGCCAAAAATTCGGTTTGCCGAGATGCGTATTTCTAAAATGCGGATCGGCCCGAATTTGTGGACCGACGGAACGAATCGTGTATCGATCAAGTGTATCGATGATACGTATCGTATCGAATGTCGGCAACGATATAGAGCCCTACTCCTCCAACAAAATTTTGCATTTCCATCACTGCCACAAGTCTACATTGTTTGTGAGCAAAATGAAATTTTTATCTAAATGACATACATACTGTAATATCCACTATTAAGCAGTTAGTTTTAATCAATAATTTTGTATCAGGTTTAGCTACTCAACAATAATAATGGTTATTTTTTGCTTCATGTCATTGAAGTTTGACAATGCAGATGTAGGCCCTATACAACGCATAATAACATAAGTTGAAAAACATTTAGATAATTCGGATTGATGGAAGAAAATGTATAATTATTTGAAAAATCTCCGACCTCCATCCATATCACAATTACAGTCACGGAGTCATATGAATGAACAAAAATTAAAAGTCAATGTAAATTGTGTGTGTGGGAGTAAAAAATGTCATTTTTTTCAAATTTGTTTAGTCACTTATGGAAGCTTTCCTTGAGTTTCGAATCCTCCTGTACATCTCTGTGAAAATGCTCCATTTATATAAGGGACAAATCGGGATATACTTAAGAAAACTTGGCCACTTCACAGTTTTGCAACATGGATAATTGAATTCGTAAACTTCGTAACCGTGTCTGTAATCGTTTTGTGCGAAATTTCCATTTTCCGAGATATTGGCCGATTTTGTATCGACAGATTCACTTGAAACACTTGTTGATTTGGGAAATCCCCTCTGTTCCCTAGAACCTGTAGCGAAGAACCATAGCAATTAAGTCATTAGACATTTTATCAGAAGTTTGCAAACTTTCAGTTTCCCATGTCAAAGTAAATTTGTTTCTCTAAGAACTCGCAAGGGCTTAAATGAACAATAAATTTGAACAACAAGAAACAAACGATTTCAAGTTGATGTGAAATAACAAGGCACAATGATTCAGATTGACAAATTTTAACTCATGCTTAGGGTAAGGAGAGGGAAATCTGGCCCCGGGGCAAATTCGGCCCTAAAAGATAAAGAAAAGAAACAAGCTGAATAAAAACTGTAGCAAGTGAATGTTTTATTTGAAACTTATTGTTTTTACTTATTAATCCAGACATTTTTATCCAGTATTATGTCTAAGTAAATTTTAAACATTTTTACATTTATATTTGTGTTAATTTTTACTACTGTTTCAATGTAAAAAGTCAGTAAAATTAGCCTTGGCGCTAGTGTTGTCTGTACATAACACTGACTATAAATTAAAGTTTTGAGTTTGCGTTTGAGCAAACAAACAGATTTATGATTACACAGCGTTAGATTGTTTAAAAAACAATTACGAAATTTGACCTTGTTTTTCTTTTGTGCAGATACAGTTTAATCCATAAGTTATGTGCATCACTGTAACTGTAAGTACAATTACTTAAACAAGTAAGGGCAGGATTTGCCCCAACAATAAATGGGGGCCGGATTTGCCCAACTTACCCCACATCTTGGACAAATTCAATTTCGATGATGAGCGAAATCTGTGATCTCTTTGATAATAATTTCCTTTTATTCACAAAAGCATGTTTTATTTTACAAAGCTTAATTAAATTCTGTCAATTCTGTCACTGACTTAAAATAAATCTGGGATTCACAGGGCAAGTCTCTTTCGTGTTTTAAATATACAGTACCGTAATATGGGGTGAATCGGGACAGAATTGGCCGTTTTTCTGTGATAACATGGTCAAAAATCAACTCAGAAATTGAAATATGGTGTCAAATTGTGTCCAAGCAGAAGGTCTAACTTTCTGTTGGAGCTTGAAATGATATCTTCCATTGCCGAGGGTCAGGGCCCAAAAAACCACTGTCCCAAGTCACCCCACAATTTGGGGTGAATCGGGACACTCCATTATTTCAACAATCAATACTTCCTGGCTTCTTTGAGTGATTGTTTCTGATGACTCAACAATAGAAAACATCTCCAGTGTGCAAAATATTTATTTTGAGGAAAATCTGATATCAATTCCATTGATAATATTCAGATTTTAAAAAATGTGATAAATGACAGAAAAGTATCAAAATTTGTAGTTATCTGCTAATTTTGCAGGTGACAACGAATTCTGGACTAAATCCACAATAACTGATGACAAGTTCAGTAATAATTACCAAAAAGCCATGCCAGTACATTCAAATGAAAATTGGTAGAGTATATTTTTATTATTCCCGAAACTTTGCCATTGACCTGGATCTTAACCCATGACCAAACATACATAATCCCACATCTAGTCTACTATTCTGGTTCCCTAATACCATTTCAAATTTTAAAAAAGTTTGCTGCAAGTTTGATGGCTCTGGTGTTTATACTTTTTGGGGAATGAGCAAAGTTTTGACCAGTATGCTAAAATCCAAATTATGCAGGGCCAGGTTTAAGGTGCTGCAGCTTCTCACTGCCTGCAGTTAAAAGTATGAAATTCTAACACAATATGCGCTGGTATATGTACTACACATGTGCCAAAAATGAAATCTCTAGGTTGAGTAGAAGTGGTTAATCTTTGAAGAAATAATACATATTTCTGTCTTGTCCCGATTCACCCCTGTGTCCCTATTCACCCCATATTACGGTACTATACAAACGCAGATTATGGCTCCGGTTCAGCTGTGATACAAGTTTTTTTTAAAATGATCTGTGGTGCCATCGTGGCCTACTGGTTAGAGTACCCGCTCTTGAATCCAGTTAGGCTCTCAGGGACCTCTCAGAGGTTCATCTCCCGCTCCCGGCACTTCACAACAGGGTGAAATGGCTGCAAATCCCCTGTGTCACTGGCCTCATTATCACACTCATGTCAGCAGAGTTCGGTTAAGTCCAAATTGAAGACGTTAACCCCCAATCATTAATCAACCAATCTTATGAGAAAAAATAGCATCGGGCTTACTTACCTGGCAATATGTTATCAAGTAAGAAGCCAGTCACACCACCAAGGAGTGGACCATTGGATATTATCACCTGCAGCACTCCTGTATCATCTGCCAAGTATATTATATGTATTGTTTAAAATGTTTATATATTACTTAGCCTAATTTTAAACTGATATTGTATGCAGCAGTATGCTTAATGGTCACATCGCAGTAGTGTTTGAATATTGATTCTGAAAAGATTTGGTTACCCATACATGTGTAAGGAAGACAATTGGACAAAACTGTTCTCTTATCTTAACTTGTTTCATTTAAATAAAGGCAGCATGAAACGGGATATGATCAACATTCTTATTGCCTATGATTAGATCTAATGTATACACTTACAATAATGTCCACAAATTGTAAAAATGACAGTTAATATTTTAATTTTTTACCAAATGCAAATGCATCAGAATTCGCCTTGATATAAATTGGGAGAGCAGCTCCCACCATCATTGAAATGCCCAAAGTCATCAGGTTTCGAGGAATCTGAAAATTATCAAAGAACATGGATATGAAAATCCAGAAGTCCCACTGATAACTTTAAAGTAGGCCTAATAGGTAAAATGAAAGTTAATCCGAAGAAAGACGTGTTTGTACCATACAATATGTATTTCAACCTTTATTTGGCCATCATCAGGAACTTCTATAAACAAAGGATGTCTTTTTGTTACCTCCAGATCCACTCTTTTCAGTGAAGCGATTCCGGATGAAAAGACCATTCCGGAAGAAACAAGGAGAAGTCCGCCGGCAATCGGATCCGGTACAAGAGCTAAGACTCCTCCCACTTTGCCGAATATTCCGGTGATGATAAATATAACCCCCGTCAACTGCCAGGCCAAACGAGACGCCACCTGGAAAACAGCATTGTGTCTTTTCTGTAAATGTGTTACTGTTCTTGTCATGTTTTTATGTATGTGAATCTTAAGTTTTTTCCCAAGCTGTTGAAGTGTTACAGTGCAAATTTTACCAAAAGTCTCCCAGTGGACAGATTTGGTCTCCGAGTCATTGCCATATTGATATGACTGGTCTGGGAGACCAATTGTCCCTGAGACTCTTATTAATATCACATTTGGTTGTCATAATTCGTAGTTCTTGGGAGTATTTAAGGCAAGGCTTCTACTTGCCCAATATATCAAAATATTTTTCACTCTCTTCACAACTTCTGTTTATGTTATCTTTCTAACTTCCAATTTTCAAAATTAAAATATTTGTCAAACTTGTTTTGGGGAAAATCGGTCCAAGGTCTAAATTAAACAGTTCAACTCCCTTTTGAAAGCATGTTATTAAATAAGTATATTTTATGGATCTTCAGCTGATCTATAGATGTTCCGCATCATGACGCATGATGGCGTTATACGAAGTTCTGTAGGTCTCCCGGTCAAAAATCCTTAAGAAAATGCAGGACTCAGCGTCGGAGCTGGCATCCCTATCATCTAGCATTGCAACATATGTAAGGTCTCACATAATTGATCTTTAGCTTCTCGGATCCTCTCAAGGCACTTTTGCTAGGGTCGGTCGGTAGGACAAAAAAAAACAAAAGGTTAAAAAAAATCTTTTTATAATGTCAAAATTTTATTTATTTTTTTTCAATTTTTTTTTTCCATCGGCAGGAAATCTATTGTGTCGGCGGGTCCGCGAAGCTAAGAGTCAATTATGTGTGGCCTAAAATAGCTACAAGCTGTGATGTGATTTATACTCTGGCTTTGTTTTGAAATTGTGATGCACAGTTTAGATGGATTTCCTTTGGGTAAGAAGGTGAGAAATCTGATCACAGGCAAAATGATCACGTGCTTTGCCTTTGCTCTGTTCTATTATACAAAGGTGTACATATCAAGTGCCCCCTATGGGAATTGATGACCGTTGTGTGTGGTTATAATTGTGGAAGTAGCCATAAATAGTATTCTTGGGATATCCCATGGCCAGTGGCGTGTTTTGTGGTGGCTGGGAAACAGGCTAAGAAAGTTTATCAATAATTTCAATCAAAATCAATCAATTTGTCAATGAATCTTACCCCAGTATAACCGATGTAGCCTATCACATTGCTGTAAGACGTCTGGGCATGGCCCACTCCAAACGCTCCACTGAGAACACTTCCTATACCCTCCATCATCACCGCTCTGTTGAAAGAACAAAATTTATATATAATTGTATCCCAGTGCACTAGAAATAACCATTTTTTTTAAATCAGAGGCGCACAACAATCACTATCGTACTGAAAGGGCATCCTCAAAAATTTGGTAGCACCAAAAATTCAGTAAAGAAGGCTAAAAATTCAGGCAGATAATAAATTAAATCAGTGATTTCTCAGCAATTTCATTTACAATGCTACTTAACCTCGAACATGAAATTTGGGCAAAATTTTTGCTCGCTCTTCTGAAAAGTCTGCGCACCCCCAGTACCAGATTGTATCAATAGTTTACTGAACACGGATTATCCTTCAGTGGTTAAGTCATTTTGCTGATATTGTGTCAATACTTAACACAACTGGTATGTTAGTCAAAGTTGGGATGTGACCTGATAATTTTGAGAAAATAAACCATAAATAGGGCTACATGCAGTTTAAATTGTATTTTAAAATCAAGACTTTACCTGTTTATGGCATGCTTAGGAGGGCGTGGAACTTTACTGACTAATGCCGTGACATTGTAGTCCCCCAGACTTTCTATGAAAGAGGCCAATGTTGCAGCGAGCATCCCAATCGTGGTGGAAATACTGTACGTAATAGGCCCCCATTGACCTGCAACAAATAATGATAAAGCAACAATGATTGGGACATTAAATGGATGCGGGTTGTGTCCAGTGTTCTGTGCTGGGGCAACTGAAAGACCCTGGACATCCCTGAATGAACAGGGTATGTGCCAGACTCCTAAATCATCATCACATGGCGGTGACCAATACTGGAGAATGTTACGGCTCGGCCGGGAAACTTGGGCAATTTTCCTTTAGTCTCTGCCTACGGGTGCCGTTTTATGGCTGCCCTGAGCTGTATCGTTGTGGAAGGCTTACTACGAATTTTGTGCCTGCTTTGTAGAGCATGACTGAGGGTAATTACAATACAATTTCAAATAGGTGTATTATTCTTAGTAATGCACCTAATTGAAAAGACTGACTTGATTGTTTATAAAAAGCAAGAGCTGAGATAACCAACTAAGTGTTGCAATGGCCAAAATGGAAGACATAGGGACTGAAAGCTTAAACTTATTTGTTCAAATATAAAGTATGAATTACTTTATTGTGAGAGACGTACCTGGATATGGCGCAAACACCCAGGGGGCTCTACTCAGGGCGTCCAGTTTTGCGTCTGTTCTCGCTTTGTAGGCAGAATGTGTTGGGTCGTCAGGGAAGACATCGGTTATTGTGAAGATGAGACAGAGAATCCAACAGATACCCAGGGCGAACATTGTCTGAAAATGGGAAAATATTGACATAGCTAAATCCAACTGAGATTGTGAGGAGATGTGTCATGGTCCCACAACCACACATGTGTATGGAATTCACAGATACATTGGTGCACTCCACTGAACAGAGGTTCGAAACAGGTGATTACAACAAACAGTCAATGCCAAACAATGCTAAACAAGATAATCCTGCTTGCTATTTTGTAACAGGGCCTCTTTAAACATTGTCAGAATGTAAGAAATGTGATAGAGGCTCACAGAGCCAGGGAATTTTTACAAAGAACTTCCAATTTGAGCATTTGTGCATCCATTTATCCACATGGAATTGTTCATAGATTATATTTATATTGCACGGGATATCTATTATTTGGAATTGCTTACAGGACAAATCGTAGGATAGGCTACAGATTCATAAGAAAAGGTAAGATATAAATTCTCCTATGGCCATGTCAACACAGAATTTATTGCCAAGTCACATTGAAACTATGAAAGCTGCTAATCAAATATCACAGATGTTTCAAGGTTACACTTTGCATAGGTTTTGTCCACAGTGACTAAATACACAGTTCTAAGTGGTTTTCTATAGCTGACAGCAATTTGATTTTATATGAATTGACTTTTTCTGAACATGTGCTTTCGCCAAGCCAATGTTTTGAGATCAAACAGGAAGTCATGTAGAATTAATATGTACAGTGCTGCCACGTTGTTGCACTATGGTGTATGTAATGTTTTTAGTGTAATTGCATGCTGTATCAATGCGCACGATCTAAAAGACAGCAAAAACAGAATAATTATGTCTTGTGCATCTGTTTCATTGTTGCACTTCTTTACATATTTTCAAATTCATTAGCCTATTTAATATAATTATATGAAATTGTGAGTAGCAGAGGTACTTCACAATATGTTTGCATTATTGATATTATGATGTATTTGTTTTGAGGCAAATGTAACAAAAACTCACTTATACAGACTGATCGATTATGACGCATGCTAACTTACGGAAAATATCCGAAAGACTTGGATCTTGATGAGGTGGCAGCCTCTCTTCCGGTTCCAAGAGGGACACGGAATCTGGACTTTTGCCAACGCGACGGTAAAAATGGTCATCAGGAATACAGTCCTGTGGGATAAATATAAAATATAAGATTAGACAATGCACAACTCCATTATAGTTGGTGATGTTATGTGTTCTACAGTTCGGACGAATACGGTGTTTCAATATTACAATATTTATTGACGGAGATATCATAATAACACAGTATATCTATCTCTGTTGTTTCTTCATTTATTTATCAGTTCAAAATCAGCTGAAATCACTAAATTCTGAATTTGTGTCCTCCTCGTCAGCCATCCTCTGGAGCCATCTTGTTGAAGAGATCCCAGGCTAAGAACGGTATATCATGGTGTACATTATTTTCTATTATCACACAAACCAATGCAACTTACAAGAGCGATATGCCCTATTGAGGAGTAGAGAGCCCCATGACCGCTCCTGCCAAGTAAAGCCCTATAGTGCATAGAAGTGGTGCGACTGTCAAAGGACCTATGTAAGTCATCAGAACCCCAGCAAGTCCGGATATACCAAGGAATACGTGTGCAATAGAAGCAAGCGCAAGACAGCCTGAAATCTGTGGATGATACATGTTATTACTACATAAATACTTTAGATGTGTATAAATTACAAATTTGTAACACAAATATAGAATAGATTCAGAAAGTCTCCTCATTAATTTATAAGTCACCCCTTCAGTTATATAATACTGCTTTAGTTATTTGTAATAATATACACAATAAGATGATAATGGCTTTTTGTGGGCATTGTAAGTAAGAAAATGCAAAAACACAAACAAGGAAACTGGCTAGCAGGGTGAATGTGAGTGTGGAAAGGAAAACGTCAGAATTCATGATATGAAATTTTGAAGGTCACATTCATGATCATTCAATCAATCTATTCATGTGATGTGGCTTGATCCAAAGTTGATTCAAAATTGCATCCATTATACAAAGATTAAACTGAATAAGTAAACCATAAAGGGCAATCACGTAAAGTCTGATTTACACATTTGACAATTTAGCAGCTTGTGTAGCCCTACCATTATGTCTCAGCTATTTCACTGTTACACAGAAATAAGGCCAGGTAATAGGGGTATCAGACAAGCCATCAACCAAAGCTCTAAGTGCAACAGGAGCTTAGCTACAAGGCAAACTGTCATCGTGTCGGACATACTCATAAGATGTATGTCTGACACGATGACAGTTTTGACAGAGCTCAGCTCCTGTTAAACTGGGAGATTTGGTTGATGGCTTGCCTGATACCCCTATTACCTGGCCACTGGCAGGGCTACACAAGCTGCTAAAGTGTCCATTCTGTAAATCTGACTTTACGGAATTGCCCTGAAGTAATAATGCATTACCTCTCCCATTACAATTTTCCACGGCTCATCTTCTCCTTGAGTTTGATTTCCACTGGTAGAAAAGCCAGAATCAATTCCTGTGAGATGAAAATTGGCTCAGTACACTCACCAGCATAAGAAACGAAACACTTGATTTTAGTTCATATTTTTCGCAAAGACCTGACAGCGACACAGCCAGGAATATTCAAGTGTCAGGTGTCACCCTCTTTGCGAATGTTTGGAATAACACAATAAAGACAAGCAAGCTGTCCAAAAATTTCTCCTTGATGCATAATGGACATATTTACAGGCAATTTCATTAGTACGCGATTCTAAGCCTCTTTACACACTAAATACATAGCATTTTTGCTTAATCTGATTGGTTTAGAAACAACCGAACGTCACACAGCTAATTTATCAAACGTAGCAAGTGTATACATTGCATTGATTCCTCGCAGGCAACTGTGAATGACCAGAATCGCATGGTAATGAAATCGCCTGTAAAGTATGTGCTGAGGTAGAAGGCTGTGAATGGATTAAATTGATGTACAGCAACTCAGCAAGACCTTATCTACATAGATTTTAGAGAGAGTATAACCACACAAAATTCAGCCAGTTGTAGATAAAAACTAGTTGTCTTGCTCACCACCAGGGGTTGGGCAGCGCCACCTGTCTGTTTGCATCATGTAAATAACTGGTATGAGGTAGGTCTGGGCACTTCCTTGAGTAACAGGTAGCCTTTAATATAATACAACATTTATGCTTTTGTTTATTTACGAAGTACCCACAAAATTGATATGGTGTCTAATGAAACATAATTACAAAGAAATTCACATCTACTAGTCTCCATGTACTACGGCATGTAGTTGCCTTAACAGCTATGTTTTATGTTTCTTTTCCACTGGTAGAAAGCAATGGAAGCAAGTGGTTGAAAAAAAAAAACAAGAATTTAATTGAAAAGACTTCCAAAGAGGTAACATGTATAGCCAATACCGTGAGGAAAAAATGCATATTGTCATTTACAAACAAGCAAGATAAAGCAAAAGATAACAATTTGTTTTCACCTGAGTCCAAAAGTGACTTGTATGAAGGTGGTAACCCCGCAGAAGAAAAGACTGGTGGAAATAATTCGAACTAGAACTTCCGGGTGACCCTCCGCACAGATTAGTTTGTAGGTGAGCAGGGAAATGCTCAGTATGCTTCCTATGGCGTAGAAGGCAAGCTGAAAGAAATTATTAAAACCAAGAAAATTAAACAGTAAAGAACAAAAGTAATGAAATCAGACAGCAGGGGTCTCTAAATTTGGAATGGCTGTATGTAACAACTTGCTTATTACACCATTGCTTTAGATACATTCTTGTGCAAAGTTCCTGAAAATGTCATGATGCTATGTCTTGCGTTTATAGTGATAGAGGTGAAATTACATTGGGAAACATACATTCAGTTTGTTGAACTCTTGTGTATTTGCTGCCATTTATTTAACATTAGCAAAGTAATTGAGAAAATTTAGTGTTTAAGAAAAAAATCTGGAAACTTGTTTTGTGCAATAATGTTCGAGTATATCAAGTCAGTAATATTGTGAACAGGGGAAATTGAAGTTGGCTTCACAAGTGATGTGTGCACATTCCACAAAATCTTAAACACTTTAGAAAAAATGTTCCAAAATTTATTCAGTTGCATCGTCCCCTCCAGGCTCAGTCCGAACTCTGCTTCTGATCCCAGATACAGTAGTTGGACAGATAGCTGAGTAGGGGAGACCTGGTAAGTTGTGCCATTTTTTGTGTCAGGCTAATTTTTCGAAAAACCAAAGCTTAATCATGCAATCTGAAAGTCAGACATAAAAATATAATATGTTGGCCAGAATCGACCAAAGTTTCAGGGCAGTCCGACCATTGGGAAGGTCATGGTAGGCATTTGAAAAAAGTAGGTCAAGTGGCACAACTTGCCCCGCTGCCGGGGTTAGTTGTGCCGCATGACGGGGTAAGTTGTGCCGCTTAATTTACTGCAAAAAAATCTTGTATTTCACCCGTTTCTTCAGATAGATAATTTGTATCATGTTTTTAACGTATGACTGACATGTTACATGAAACTAATCAGACATTTATGAGCCATTTTATACACAAATTAAAAATGCCTAAAAAACCAGAATTATTCATTATTCATGTTCTTGTTTAGAGGATGGTATAACACTTTTGACTCATGTTCCTTTCACTGTAAGTTATTTCACAACATGTTTAGGCCTTGCATAAAATTAAGACAAAAAAAGATGAATAAAATATTAATTCCTATGCCATACCATTGGCACAACTTACCCCAATCAAAACGGCACAACTTACCCCAAATTGATTTTCTGGATAAAACTGGTTGTCAAAAATAAACAAACAATCCAAGATTAAATCCAACAAAACAAATGTCTAGATATACCTCCTAATTCAATCCTACCAGAGGGACATCATCTGATTACAAATACCAAATGACTGAGAAACCAGAATGTCAGTCCTCAGCACTTCAAGTTTTCAGTTGCTCAACAAAATTGAGTTTATGAGTGTAGCTTTTCATACCATTATATTTGGTAGTTTTTTTCTTGGTGCCTAATGATGTTGACCAAGTGGGTATATATGGGTGGCATTGCCTTCATACCATTATATTTGGTAGTTTTCTTCTTGGTGCCTAATGATGTTGACCAAGCGGGTATATATGGGTGGCATTGCCTTCTTTGCCCAGTTCTTCATTTAACCCCATCAGTGGGTGGCACAACTTACCCCATGGCACAACTTACCCCGTGGCACAACTTACCCCGGTCTCCCCTAATGAGTATTCTTATAAGTATTCTTATAACATATAATAACAGCCAAGGAATAACAACCTTTTTTACAAATGATATAAGGCCCGTAAAAATTATTTTTTTGGTGCATGGAGCAGCATTGTAGCCCGAATGACACTTTGCAAATTTCTCTCGCTTTTTCGGTGTAATGTCTGTTACGCTTAGAATCTTTTTGATTCATCAAACGACCAAGGGAGATACAATTTCCATAATTTTTTGCATGCCTGAATATGACTGGCACTGTTCCAAAACATAAAAAATAAACTTTTGACTAATTATTTACAGCCTTCGGTTTATTTAGGTTATATCACTTTGATAATGTGTCTTGTAAAGAAAGGTCCTGCCTGTGAAAGTTGTTTTTAGAAGGGCTAAAAAATGCTTTAAATCATTCTTTTAGCGCTTCTGAGACCATTCTGCTGTGCTCTGCTTGATTTAAAATTTAAAGTCTTAGAAAAATTATGTACATGTAAGGTTCCATGGTCTAATAAACTTTTGCTGTTTAATCAATGAACAAAACCTCCCTACACTGTAAATTCTGAAATTTTGAGTTAGCTCAAATGATTGAGTGAGATGGTTGCACAATTTGTTTGAGCCATGATAGCTTGCTTTTTTGAGTTATGATAATCTTTATGTTGTTATAACTTGCATACAACAAGCTATCTTGGCTCAAAGGAATTGTGCAACCATCTCACTCAATCAATTAAGCTAACTCAAAATTCTAAACTTACAGTGTATGCATGTCAAGATTTAAATCCATTTACACAAGTACAAGTTGCAGTCTTGATATACACCAGTGATGGGTCATTATTGCGTACCTCCAAGACTAAAATATGAAGCTGACTGCATTAAACATTTGCTCTCAGCAAGTATGTAAGCCCCTCACAGACATAAAATATTTCTCTGCATGAAAAACCAAAAGCAAGAATCATAAACATTAAAAATTTCTCAAAAATAAAGCAAGCTTCAAAAAAAGGTCTACTTTTTCTCCTGATATAATAAGGTAATGCCCTTCACCTTGTATCTCCTGTCCTTGCCAAGGTATATATATAAATAGACATACTTCTAAGTGTACAGGGTACTAAAATAATTCATAGTTTTTTAAACTTTTGTAAATGTAACATTTTGAAATGCATAAAAATCATTAAGCGTGCAACTGTTCGTTTCAACATCCAAGATTTAACAGAACAAATTTTCCTGAGACATGAATACACAAAGTTTGGTTGTATAATAACAAGCACAAGTTCGCAGAAGAAATAGTACAGTTCCTTATGTAATTCCGTTGGATTTGCTTGTTTATTTTATAAACTATACATTATTTGAAAGCCTAGATTCAGAGGAACTCGAATACAGTTGTTGCCATTTTTTTCTTTGGCCAGATTTTGCAAAAATGGTTGCCATAGCAATCAAAATCAGATTTTTGCTATTTTTAACAAATCTTTCAATTGTAGCACGCATTCAATATACAGATTTAATTCAAGTAACTTCATAAATATTCAAGGGTATAAGGATTCTTGTGGTCATGTGACCATTGGGGTCAAAGGTTATTTTCCTGTTATAAAACTGGGCCAAAGTCAAACAATTGCACAATGTTTAAACATTTTGACATTTCGCCAGCCCAGGTAACCCATGTGATGCTGCTATTTGCATGTAAGTGTGTTTGTAACAAAGCCCCAAGTCTCGTCTTTGATTTGATGTGAAAAACTTGTGTGGGTATCCATGAAAACCCAATCTGGAGTAATTTAAAACATGTCAAACGCTCAAAATATTTCACCTTACGGGACAATACAAAGAGCAGCTATCACTTATAAGGTGCAACCTATTACCATGTTACTGCTTTGTTGCTACCTATATTCCCAAAGAATGCAATCAGGAAAATATAGGGAGTTTCCATGGTTTTCTACTTTTTTTTTTTTTTTATTTCAAATATATTTTAAAAGGGTAAAACCGGGTCAGCAAGGCTGTTTTAAAACCGGGCCCTTTACTTACCATTTAATTGAAATATGTTGCCATAGCAACCAATTTCTAATGAGAAATTTGGGAAAATGGCCCATGTGATGCTGATGTTTACATGTAAGTGTGTTTGTAACAAAGCCTTGAGTCTCTTCTTTGATTTGATGAGAAATACTTGTGTTGGCATCCATGACAACCAAAACTGGAGTCATTTAAAACAAGTGAAATACTGAAAATATTTCACATCACTGCATGGTCATTTATGGGGCAATGCAAAGAGTAGGTATCACTTATAGTTATAGGCTTGCAACCTCTTGCCATGTCATCCATATTCCCAAAGAATGCAATAAGGAAAATATTGTGTGTTTCCATGGTTTTTTACTAACTACTTACTTAAAATATGCCAGAGCAACCAATTCGTAAAATATGAGAAATTTGAGAAAATGGTTTTGAATATGCACCAGTGTTACACAGGTATTATAGTTTTAGGCATATGCGCCATCTTTAAAGTACAAAATTCTACAATTTTATAATGCATTTTCAAAATTGACATTTGATAACTATTCTGTGGTTGCCATGGAAACTGTTTCTTCAGCTGGATGGGCAGATGATATTGAGATCAAGAAAGCCGATGAATTGCCGCTGGTAAAGACTTCTCTGTGTGTGCCTTAAAGAATTACATGCAGTTTCTAGATATGTGGGCAATATTCTATTTTTGGCTCAAGAAAATTTGTATCGAAATTGGAAATCAGATCAGATCAATCACAAAGTTCAAAACCAGTCTTTAAAAAAAAAGACTAGAGAGACCAACGATATGTCAAAATACCTGAATTGCATTCACGAGTGCTACTCCAAAAGGAATGGGATCGATGACGCCATACAAGAGTCCCGATATGATTGGCCGTGTATCAGTCATGTGACTTCCATTATCATCTTTTGCATTGTTCTCTTCAGCCTCAATTGCAACTTCTCTGTTTCTAATTGCAGTAGCTTGCAGTTGTTCTGATTGCACTTGGTTTGGGTGATCTTGAGACGGTCGCTCCTCTGGTGTGGATGCCACAAAACTGGGATTATCCATGTTCTGGAAATAGCATAATAAGTACATATATCATGACATATTCTGCACCAAAATTTCTGAGCCAATCAAGTGAGCCGAGATCAATCACGTGCCACGCCAATAAATAACGATATTGGCGTGTGGAAAATGTTATTGGCGCCTGAAAGCTATATTGGCGTCCTCAGTGCACATGCACTTGAGATAATGCAGCACCAAGCCCTGTCAATTGAAAAACAAAGAGCATAGTCATGTAGCTCTTCATTGTGTTGACTTCATTCCAACCAAATTCTCGATTGTCATTGAAGGGTGAATCTTCTGTTGTCAAGATGCTAATTGCAATCAAGGATAACTGACCAAATTCCAATTTAAGTGGCACATCTGGAGCAAAACCATTTGTAGTCAACAGAAATCAGTCCAATGAAACAAGCAGCATAAACCCTCTTATTTTTATCATAAAAATAATTTAAACACCAAAATATTATGTAGTTAACAAAGCTAATAATTAAAAGACTTAAAGTAAGAGTCTGTTTTGCATTTAATATAATAAAAGAAACAAATCTGGTTATGATAGATAGATAGATAGATAGATAGATGGATAGATGGATAGATGGATAGATGGATAGATGGATAGATTGATTGATTGATTGATTGATAGACAGATAGGCGACAGACAGATTGAAAGATAGATAGGTAGAAAATAGATAGATAGTTCATAGTTGGCTTGAAAATTTTCATTCTACTTGTTTTAAAGGAGTTTCAGAAATAAAATCTTTTTTTTTTCTTTCTTTTTGGCCACAATTTATGAATGGCAAATGATAGTTTCTAGGCGGAACATTTCATGTGAAAAAAAAGAAATTACATATATATATCATAAATAATGTTATAAGTATAAAGGTCAATCAAAACAAGAGCAGGTATACTGCCTCCATATCCCCCATGCCCTACACATCTACCAATACCCACCAGAATTCCCATTTTAGTTATGCCAAATATTTCTACCAGGGGCACAATTGTGCATACATGTAAGGATGTGGAGACACCTGGTGGAAGAGTTTGCTTTTAAAAATAACATGGCTGCAGGTCAAAAGCTCAGCAAAAAGTATTAAGGATGTGAAAATGGTTATGATATTTATTGATTTATGGTCAGATTTGACAAGTTTAGGGGGGTCTTTGAATGTTGGGAAAGGATGAGCATTGTGCATGGTGTGGTGTTTGAGATATTTGATGGACGCCATGACATGGAGACTAAAAGTAAAATCCCCCATAGCATAGCATGGGGGATAATTAGCTGACCATGTTTTATTGTACAATGGTTTATGTATCTCAAATTGGAAACAGGCAACTCTTTTACTTACAAACATTTATAAGTCTGAAAATTTTGGTGCAGACTATAACAAATAGTAGATGTTGAGTCGACCAATATTGAGTTTTATTGGCCTCAGCAGGTAATATTGGTCTGGGCCTGCGGCCTCGACCAATATTACTGCTTCGGCCAATAAAACTCAATATTGGTCTCCTCACCATCCACTATCTATATATAATATCACAATGTTAGCACATTCAAAAAGGTCATAATAGATTTGTTTGAAACAATGAATCTATAGGCGTTATGAATGGCCAATGTTGTGATTATGGCTGGTGGAATCTAAGGGGCTGATGATGAATGCCACTGATCACATTACACTGGATGGGGGAGTTATGGTTTTTAGCAGGGGTATATCTAGAAGGGGAAGGGGCCATGGCCCAAAGCCCCCCTAAATACGCCACTGGGTTTTAGCCCAAGCATAAACAATTTTTTCACACATAAAGCGGCGACAAACTTTTTTCTCAAACGGTAGTATTACGTACAATAGCAATTTTTTTCCCTCAAGATCTTACTATATAAACGCAGCTGTCTCGATACTTCAGTCCTGCTATGAAGAGCTTTTTTTCCAACCATTTTTTTGCCAATTTTATTTTTTCCCTCAAAATGTCTTAGCAGCCAAGGGGGCCTGCAATGTGTCACCCTGGCCACTACACTGCCCAACCATAAGAAAATTTGGTAGCTATCACTGCACAATGTTTTAAAATACTCTACTTTACCACAATGGGCATTTCTAAAAGAAAGACATGTACACTTTCAAATTCTAGTCATATAAGAAGAAAGAATAAATGGCTTAATTAAAAAATAATTAATCAGTAACTTACCTTAGTATGAGCTTCTGGCAGCAGGTGACATCAGAAGTAAAAATGGGAAATGTACAAGTAAGCCTACACATATACATGTAACCCTATGGCCACAGATGATGACTTTCAAGGGGGTTAGCAATCAGGTTAATGCATTACTGGGGCCTCCTACTCCTAGGCTTGGTGTTAAAATGCAAGTAGCGTAAAGAAGCACTCAGTTGGGGGGTGACCATTTAATTTCCGGGGGGGGGGGGAGCTTGGAGTATTCCTCGGCTGGAAATTATCATTCGTATTAAAGGCATGTTGTGATTTTTACATCCACCGATCAACAATGCAACAATGTCAGTTTGTGCAAATCTGTCCCTCAAAGGATGTGAATAGAAGGGACACTGGGACAGGTACAGCTTCTAAACCAATTATACATGACATTAACTTATACATACAATGTATGTGCATACTGCTTAAACTTGATTCAGAAGCCCCTGTGGTACAGTCTGCATACATACTGTTAGTTACGCCGTAGGCAGAGACTAATGTTTTCTATCATGCATGTCTGTCCGTCCATCCATCCATCCGTCTGTCTATCTGTTAATATGATTTAGGCAAAACTGCTACATACTTTCTAATGAAATGCTGCAGGATTTTTCTAATCACCACAAGGAACGACTGATTCGATTTTGATGAAGATCCGTATATCGGAGACATCACAATCATAAGATACAATTTGTTATATACATGTACGTATCAATAGTACCTAGCTGGTGTGCCTATGTGCTTCGCATGAGTAACCACTGTCGTGACAAATAATTGTGCATAGCAAAGCCACTGCATGTCGCATTATTTATCTTGCTCCTGGATCTGAAACCAGGTGTTATATTATACAAATACGGCATTATATGAGTGCAATAGCAATTTATTTATGAGTGCAAACAAATGTTCATATTGCGCGATAATAAGTGCCGTATTTGTTTTATTACATGACCACTATGCTTCCAATTTAAAAAAAAAAAAAAACTCCTATTGTACGGCCATGCAATATGAAAAAAAAAAACTGAAATTTAAAAAAAAATTTCAAAAAATTTAATTAAATTTTATAAAAACTCATATTGCACGAACATGCAATATAAAAAACTTTTTTGGAAAAAATCTCATATAGAACTCGAAACATGTAATATGACTTTTTATGATGTTGTCATGTGACTGATTTCGGCCAATCAGCATCGCTCATGCATAGTGGTCATGTAATAATAATATATATAACTGCAGTTCTTGACCTTTAGCAATGTTTCACCTTACTGACCCAACCCAACAAACGGCGAGACTATGCACTCTACTAAAGAGCGCACGTTCTTGTCAATTATAATAATTATGATATTTGCACATCTTGGATGATTGTGCGTTCGATTTTACAGAATTCTGCATGTGTTTTTGGGTGTTAAAATCAAGTTTTGTAAATGAGGATTTCCTTCATGCTATCATGAAATGAATATATCACCGATTCATAAATCAACAAGGAGTCAAGGACAGAAATTGTTTTTTGGTTTATTACCGAATTACCTCTCCATAATGTACCCCTTTCTTAGTGGAAATAGAACCATCTTGTTGCAAAGAACCATCAAAAGTTCAAAACCAATACAAATCTTAAATTTTGATTAGGTCTAAATGTATCAGATTTTTTTTTTCCACAATTGTTTTTTTTATGAAAGTAGACATTTGCCTTACCATACCCTGAAAGTTTTGTGTTTTAGACTGTTTAGCAAGGTTCTACACATAGTCTCAATAGACAAATGAATGACAAGGTCAACAATCATTATAGGTATCCAATACATGACAATTTTTTTTAACTGACCAGCAAACCTGCAGATGTCTGATTTACAGCCTTCGTCTGTAAAAACTTGAAAATTGTATTTAAAGTTGAATCCCACAGAATACAGCTGCTTCACCTATTGTACTCCACAGTTCAACAAAATTACCCCAGCTGGTGGCCCCAGATTTTTGAAAACAGGAGTAGGCTCACTCCAAGGCTGCTGACTCAGCCAGGAATAATGGCACTGAACTATAAATGCACACATTTTGGGTCGATGTTTAACCTTGTACCAAGTACCAAAATTTCACTGTTGTATATATATCTATGTATACAATGTGACCAATAAATTATCTGTATCTGTATCTGTATACAGGCCTATAATTCAATCCAACTTTCATAAAAATCGGAGAAGGAATCTTTGAGATATCCAAGTTTATTTTAAGGGGGACTTATTTTTGTTGAACTGTTTTTCATAATTTTCAGAAATCGTACACCAAGTAACTCTCAAAAAACATCGGTAAGCCCCTTTCAAAGACATGTTTTTCAATAAAGTGCATTTTCAGCTATATTCCTTTAATTTTTCATAAATATTTCATGGATATTGTTCGAGTGACGCTGCTTTTCGTTATAAAATCCCACACTCGTTTAGTATTTTACTCTATGTTTTAATGTAATGACATAAGATTTTGAAAATATCATAGTTCGAAAATTATGTTGGATAACCCCCCTTATTTTACGTTGGAAAGCTTTCTTGAACATTTTTGGCAAAGTTTCATGAATATCTCATGGATTTTAGATTTCTTGCTAAGTGTTGGATTCAACTTTAAGTAATTATTTAATGACCATGTACACTTTTTGCAGTTCATGCATCAATGCTCACTTGGTCTGTTCAGAAACTGAACTGATAAGTCCCCATGCAAATATGCCACCTGGTGACAATCGTCTTGCAAAATGGCCAGGCAAAGAGACTCATCATTTTTTCAGAAAAACCTTTATCATGAATTTCACAGACTCTGTAACATCCGAGGTAGTATCCAGAGTCGTAGGTAAGGTCATAATCTGCCACGTGTAGTTTTTTCCCTGTCGGGCTTTCCTGTTCTGGATTCAAAGGTTGAAAATCATTACGCTCAAATTACAGTTTTCTTTGTGCCAGATAAGTCAATTGTGTCCAATACTATTTATTTGTTATGCAAGAAGTGGATGAAACTTTGTTAAAATGTCAAAAAGTGATTTTTTGGTGGAACCCTCACACAAGGAGACACATTTTGCATGCACACTGTACGTTGCTACCACCTTCGCTCCCTGTGAGATCAACAACATTACATGTAAAATTATATATATTTAGCCAGTACATATCACATATATTGACATAAATGTATTTTTAATTAAAGTCACCCGGATTTGTCAACATAGGAATGGTAAAAATGCTTCACTTTCAATTTCTCAATATGTTTAGTCATTTATGGAAGCTTTCCTTGAGTTTCGCATCCTTCTGTACATCTCTGTGAAAATGCTCCATTTATATAACGGACAAATCGGGATATACTTGAAAAAGTTTGGCCACTTCACAGTTTTGCAACACCGGTAATTGAATTCATAGACTTCGTAGCCATGTCTGTAATCGTTTTGTAAGAAGTTTCCATTTTCCAAGAAAATGTCAGATTTTTTATCTGGGGATTCGGTTGAAATACTTGTCGATTTGGGAAATCCTCGCTGTTCCCTGGAACCTGTGGCAGAAGAATCATAACAATTCAGTCAATAGTCAAATAACATTAAAGGGGTAAAGCTTTATTGACATGTTGAAGTGAATTTGCAGGGGCTTATATAATAATAAACTTATTTTGTAATGTGTAAAATCCGGAAACCCCCTCGAAA
Source organism: Platynereis dumerilii (assembly GCA_026936325.1). Lineage (NCBI taxonomy): Eukaryota > Metazoa > Annelida > Polychaeta > Phyllodocida > Nereididae > Platynereis > Platynereis dumerilii. The sequence goes on from JAPTHN010000020.1 coordinate 11,683,550, forward strand.
TGCTAAATGCACAACACAAGAGAACAACAACAAACAAACAATTTCTAAGGTATGTGAAGTAGTTACGAGAAACATTGATTCAGATTCACGAAGTTCACAAAGTTTCATAAGAAGGTGTTGCTTGACTTAGGAATGCATAATGGGTGACTTTGCACGCTCAAAATAAATAAATGTTGCTGCCATTACTGTGAAATAAATAATTTCCCACCTAGGAAAACTCCAAGCCCCCCCCCCCCCCCAGGAAATGGTCCCCCCTCTAAAACTTGAAATTATAGGGTCATAGCTCTTTCAACTAACACAAAATCATGTATAAAGCGGGTGATTATGGCTCAAGTAACAATCAAGTCAAATGGTGAGACAAGTTTTTTCTGCCTCTAAAAGCTTGTGATTCGAAATAATCTTGTGAGAATAGAGCAGCATTACGTATAGCTTACCTGGCAAAATGTTATCAAGTAAAAATCCAGTCACTGCGCCAAGGAGTGGCCCATTGGAAACGATCACTTGGAGTACCCCTGTATCATCTGCAAAGTGTGTAATAGTTTAAAATTTTTATACATCATTTAGCCTAATTCGGGTATTTAGAAACTGATGTTATGCTTACAGCGAAACACTTTGATATGGAATTAGAGTGGACTGTGGCACTGTGAAAATGGCACTTCGTGCGTCATCATGCTGATGATTTGTCATGATCAAACCCAATATTTTCAAAGTTAATTTGATTAAAGGAGACTTATCCCACTTGTTGGTGACAGCCAAACGAAAGGATTATGCATCTGATTTTCACTCTAAAATCCGTTATGAGAAGTCAAATGGCATTCTCTTGATCATGACTAATCAAACAGCATCTATGTTTCCCATAATGAAAGTAGAGAAGATGACACTTCATCAGCTATCATGAGTCACAAAGTGCCATTTTCACAGTGCCACAGCCCACTCTAATTCTATATCAAAGTGTTTCGCTGTAATAGGCACATCACACTAGTATTTGAATGTCAATTACCAGAAGATTCTGTAACTTAAGGAAGGCAAAAAATGCTTGTAAATATCATATTCTATTTTCTCATCATTATCTCATTACAGCGATGCACTTTGATACCAAAAGAGAGTGTACTGTTGCACTATGAAAATGGCACTTTGTGTGTCATCATACAGATGATTTGTCATGATCATACCCAATAGTTTCAATGTTAATTTGATTGAAGGAGACTTATCCCTCTTGTTGGTGACATCCTAACAAAAGGATCATGCATCTGATTTTCTATCCAAAATCAGTTATAACAAGTCAAATGGCCTTCTCTTGATCATGAAAAATCAAACAGCCTCTATGTTTCCCATGTTGAAAGTATAGAAGATGACACTTCATCTGCTATCATGAATCACGAAGTGCATTTTTCACAGTGAACTGATCCTCATTTTTTCTTTATCAAAGTGCATCGCTGTAAGATATACATAGGTCTACATAAAAGAAGATCTATAAGAACATCAGCTGATTCCTCATTATTTGAAGACTTACTAATTATATTTAAAATTATGCCAGTTCTAATACGTTCATCATAATAGTGTAAACTTTTTTTTACCAAATGCAAATGCATCAGAATTTGCCTTGATATAAATTGGGAGAGCAGCTCCCACCATCATTGAAATGCCCAAAGTCATCAGGTTTCGAGGAATCTGAAAATCATCAAGTATTACAATAGTTTGTCTCATCTAGTATGCAAACTGAAATATAGCACTGGTCTGACAGCTTGCACAAAACCAGTGCATGGGTTGGAGGGGTGGCACAGGTACCAAGTTGTCAGGAACTAATCCACGAGTGGCACTGCAGTGCATTTTTGTGATGTCACGGCCCATTGTGTCACTATTTGCATCACAAATGTAAAAAAACTTATGGAAATTGAATGTCAACATCAAAAATTGCCAAAAATCTGGAAAAAACAGCACCAAAGCATCACGAAAATGTGACAAACAGATGATTACAAATCGGCTCATCTACCTGATGACTTTGTGCCTCTGTGGCCTAACAGTTAGAGTGCCCGCGCTTTAATCCAGTTAGGCTCTCAGGGCGTGGGTTCGACTCCCGCTCCCGGCACTTCACTAACTGAGATGTCCGAGCCCATGGGACGTTAAATGGAGGCGGGTTGTATCCAGTGTTCTATACTGGGGCAACTGAAAGACACTGCACATCCCTGAACTAATAGGGTATGTGGCAGACTCCCAGCCTTACCATCACTCATCCATCGTACGGCGGTCGCCATGCTTGTAGAGGGCAGTGACCCTCTAGAGCATTAAGAAGATCTGAGCATAGAGGACCTAAATAGAGGACCTGCGTTCAGTAAATACTTGATACTTGATACTTGATACTATGTTTAGATCACCTATGTGATTTTTAGACACTGAGCAATCAGGCCAAATCACCAGTTCGCATGTTGGATGAAACAAACTGTAGCACAGATATGGATTATCAGGATATGAATTATCGAGATAAAACATTATATGTTGTTACAGTGTATGTTGCTGCTTCTGAAGAACTTTATATTTTGGAATTGTAGTCCATGTGGACAGTGGACTGCGATTTTTGATCAAATCGGACCATGTGCCTCAATTGTAAGTTTACCCCTGTAATCTTTTTGTCTATTCAATACCTCAAGTGTCATTAATAATCGTAGTCATGGTCACCTTTTTGTCTATTCAATACCTCAAGTGTCATTAATAATCGTAGTCATGGTCTGTAGGAAAGACAGAAAATAATTCTGTTAAATTCATTCACTCAATTAAAAGAATTATGTCAAAAGAAGTTAATAATCTTTTAGTGTGCAGATTACAGTTAGCATGTTGCTATTTACATGAATATAGCAACAAATTATTCAAATTTTTATTGTTCACCCTCAATGGTCATTTTTTTGTATTACATGTAATTTTAAGTGAATTGTAACCCAAGAGGGCTGGGAGCTAGTTTGTTAGCACATTTCTCAGAATTTAAGAATGTTCCCTCTTTCTCGCTCCAATTCATTTTACAGTAATTTTCGCCTCTATGTCTGTTTGCGTGATGAATTTACCTTCAGGGGATTTGACGAAAGTTTTCAAATATTTCGACAACCTCGCATCATCTTCTGTTTGATTTGGCTTGCCTCATGAGCCAATCGGATCACAGTATAATGTTACATAACAAGTACCAAAACCAGGGCTTTGGAGTCGGGTATCAAGTGAACCGACTCCGACTCCCGACTCCTTTGGCTTTCTGAACACCGACTCCGACTCCGACTCCTTTGGTCTCCTAAATTACGACTCCGACTCCGACTCCCGACTCCGCTTATCGGCATTATTTCACACAAATATTACATAGTTAATATTGGAGAAAATGTAGTTCTATAAAGTTTTTATTGGATTTTGTACATAAATACTTCTTTAGGAAAATTTATGTAAATTTTGGGACACATTTAACATCTTTGCAACTGTGTTTTTTAAAATTATATTAATTATTGTTAGGAGTCAGGAGTCACCAATTTAATTTCCGACTCCGACTCCGACTCCACCTGAAAGTCAAAGTTCGACTCCGACTCCGACTCCACCAAAAAACCTCCGACTCCCGACTCCGACTCCAAAGCCCTGACCAAAACAACTCATGCCTGTTGAAACTTCTGTAAGTCACTGATCTCAATGTTTTACCTCCAGATCCACAGTTTTAAGTGAACCGATTCCGGATGAGAAAACCATTCCGGCGGCAACAAGGAGAAGTCCGCCAGCAATCGGATCCGGTACAAGAGCTAGGATTCCCCCTACTTTCCCGATTATTCCAGTGATGATAAATATAATCCCCATCAACTGCCAGGCCAAACGAGACGCCACCTGAAAAACCGCAAAGCACCTTGCCTCAAACTTTTTCTGTTAATTTTTTAAGGTAGAGAACCCTCAATGGACAACATTGTTAGGCTTAATTTCAAATTTGACCTGAAAAGTTATAGATATCAATAATTATAACAAGACCACCTTGAACACTTTTTGTATCGAAGTCTCAACCTATAAAAAAACTTATATATAAGTATTCTTAACAGTATATCGATTCTACAAGATAAGGGATTTCGCTGGCGATATTTTTTGCGTGTGAAACGTCATCAAAGATTGTGTACATCATTTACATCGCAAAACTTGCCATAAAGACATTAATAAACGTCCGATTTTCAAAATTTAAAAACCTGCGTATATCAAATAAACTCCCCCGCATTCAATGCACTCATTTATTTTGCTCTATTTGCAATATTAAGCTCACAAAATGCGTTTCGGCGCATAATGGTGTGAGGATGTAAAATTTCTAAAACCAGTGAGAACAACAAACTTTCTTCCTTTATTTGCAAATCTAAGATTATTTTTGGAGGGGAGATATTTCCTAATTTTTTATTTAAAGAAATGGAGTTTACTTTTTTAGGTTGCAGAAATAACTGAAGTTTACTTTTATTTCACAAATCCTTATAGTTGTGTCAGATTTTCATAAAACAAAGGGCGGGGTCTAGGAATTTTTTTCTGTGGCCAACTAATCATAGAAATGCCTACTTTGAGATATCAAAACTTTTCTTACATGCCTTATGCCCTCAGGTTCATGGTAAGATCGATACAGTACCCTTTTTTAAGGGTACTTTTCTTGTTAAAAGGCAGTCCATGCTCAGATGCAAGACGACAACTATAAGAAGTCAACAAGCGCTACTTGGAAAAACATCCTTAGTAGGGCATCATAAGCATCACCAGGCTATTTATCTAAACATGGTCCCACAACCATAAGTATGGAATTCACAATTTTAAAATTGGTGCACTCTACTGACCTGAGGTTCAAGACAGGTTATTATAACCACCAGTCAATGCCGAACAATGCTAAACACGATAATCCAGCTTGCTATTCTGCAACAGGGCACCTTAAAACACTATAAGAACATATGAATATGTTGCAAAGCCAGGGACTAATTGCATAAGAAATAACAATTGGAATATTTGAGTATCCATTTATCAACATGGAACTATTCATGGACTATAACTATAATGCATGGGATATCTCTTCAATGGAATAACTTACCGGACAACTCAGAGGACACTAATTCACAAGACAAGGTAAGACAAATTCTCCTATGGCAATGTCAACACAGAATTTTTTCTAACTCGCATTGAATCTGTGGAGGCAGTTTATCAAAATAAAATATCAAAGATTTTACAAGCTTATACTTTGCTAAGGTTTGAGTGAATCTTACCCCAGTAAAACCGATGTAGCCGATAACACTGCTGAAGGATGTCTGCGCATGGCCCACTCCAAACGCCCCGCTGAGAATGCTTCCTATACCCTCCATCAGCACTGCTCTGTTGAAAGAACACAATATAATCATATCAGTGTGCGCTTGGAGGAACAATTTTCATAAAGTCATAATACTAAAGATTCAGCAAAGACTGCTAAAGAGTCAGACAGATGATGAAAAAATCAATGTTTTACTATAGCGATTTAATTTGAAAGGGTATGGAACCTGGAACATGAAATTAGGGTAAACTAAACTTTGCTCGCCTCCCCAAGCGGGACCGCACGGTATGACTTTGAATAAAGTAATAATGATTTATTTAATTAGGATAGCTCATGTTAAATGTTGATACAATATGGTAGAGGTGGCGGTGTGAAATTTGACATGTCAAATGTGCCAATTTCATAAACTAAATGAAGAAAGTGTCAAGTGACTTTCATGATGTTTCATCGAAAAACTGTCACCCTCTTAGAGAGCACTAGCAAGCATATAGAATACTTTTCGCAAGTCGTCCATGTCAACAGCAACGGCATGGTATCAGTGGTATGTACTAACAAACATAAGCCACCAGGGCTAGTATACCCACTGCAGTAACACATGCAAATGCAACGAAAAGAGGTTAAAATTAAATTATAAATATAACATCATGAATATTTTTTGCATATCAAATTGACAGACTTTAAATCAATACCTTACCTGTTTATGGCATGCTTAGGAGGACGTGGAACTTTACTGACAAATGCGGTAACATTATAATCCCCCAGACTTTCTATGAAAGACGCCAGTGTTGCAGCGAGCATCCCTATCGTGGTGGAAATAGAGAATGTCATAGGCCCCCACTGACCTGAAGCAAAGTAACGAATTATATGAATGATAAAAATGTATTCTTTTTGACAAAAATTGGAAAGACTACTTAAGTGATTAAATGTTTTTCATGGGAAAGTAGTTTCTATGAATAGACCTATAGCTATCTGCAGATCTGAAGATGACTTAGTGCACATCTACGCTTAGACATGTGTGCTTGGAAAAGTGTTGAATTAAAAAGTATGACTTTGATTGATAGCGCTTTTTTAACGGAACGTGGCTTCTACACATTGTTGGTAATCACTGGTAACAATTAGGCCCAACAGATTAATTTACCAATATGACCGGTTTTTTGGGGACGTATCCAACTGCAAATGAGGCTCTAAAATGAGCACTAGGGCTTTGAAGCTTCCGGAGGGAGTTGGAATTTGGAATTTATTGTGTTGTACAACAGGTGTTGCAATGGCCAATATAGAAAAAATGGAAAATATTAGCCGTTCCTTGTGGACTAATACATGTACAGAACACATTTCTGAAAATGTTCAGCTAGAGACAGACTGAGCTAGAAAATGCTAACTTGAGGCAGACTGAGACACAACCACCCGTTCTGAGACCAAGTGAACCCTTCCAAGCCAAAACAGTATTTATCCTAAAATTGTATTAAGCTCTCACTGTAAGGTGCCTTAGCTATTGGATGTTTAAAAGCATTTTAGCAATTTTGTTCTAGTCTAGATCTCAAGTGCCTGAAAAATATTCATTTATGTAAACCTTAAAACTGGAATGTATGAGTTTGAAAATGGACATTTTTTATTTTCTCAGTAATCAATTCTCCATAATTATTGCAAGAAACAATTTGTGAATCTCAGGCAAATACTTTGCTCTGTTCTCAGTATTACCACCTTTGCTCACATAGTGGCAGCAGTGTTGATTCATAGTGCCATCTGGAGTGGAAAATACTAAGTAGAATCAGCATTTATCAAATAATTCCTACTCTCTAAAATTAATTAATTGTATTGTATATACTGTATATACGTTCTTATTTGTATTTGCTTATATTATGTCGCTCTATACCACAAGTAGTGGTCTGAGTGTAATAAAAACCTTGAAACCAAAAACCAATTGTGGCATTATGTACCACATCAGCCAAAATTCCCCCTATTAGTCCTATTGGTTTAGCAAAAAACATGTAACCAAATATTTATGAAAGAACCTATACTAGCTTGGAACGAGCAATAGAAATAATTATATTGTTGGTGCACTAAATCCTCAGAAATACAAAATAAGAATTTAGAGATAATTTGGTTCACACTTTATGTTTAACCCTTACCAGAGTGGGCAGTTCAACCAAAACAATTTACCAGGAAAATAATCTGTCCTTTGTGACATCATCAGCATCATAATTGACCCAGCAGGCAGTAAGCTGGGGAAGCACATAAATATCCCTTCAGTCCGGTAAGAGTTAAATTTAAAAAAAACTGCATCGTTTTGATACTTTAGAATTTTTAAAATAAAATAAGAGTAAAAGACAGCATTTTATGATATTTCTAATCTGTTACCTGCAATAGCCTGCATTTGTAAGGAAAAACTAATTAAAATTTACATTTAATTTATTTTGAATGAATTCAAGAATATCACATGTGATGCTTTCTCCATTTAATTTATTTCAAAGCCAATATATGATATAACACTTAAGCAAGAAACGTACCAGGATACGGCGCAAACAGCCAGGGAGCTCTACTCAGGGCGTCCAGTTTTGCATCCGTTCTCGCTTTGTAGGCTGAATGTGTCGGGTCGTCAGGGAAGACATTGGTTATTGTGAAGATGAGGCAGAGAATCCAACAGATGCCAAGGGAAAACATTGTCTGGAAATGGGAAAATATTGACAGTGCTAAATCTAACTAACTACGAGAAGTTGTATGGAATGTTTTTTTGTGTAACAGTGTCATCAATTTGCAATGTTTATTTGGTACTGAAATAAAGAATAAACTATTTGATTGTCATATGTATGTCATAGACTGGGGCATAAGCAAATTATAACACATAAAATGTGTAGTAAAAAATGACATCGAAGGGGACCAACCCCCCTTAAAATGGCTTGCTACCATTTGACTCCTGTATTTTTCACCTCAGTGTGGATTAGCAGAGCATTAGGACTCTTGGATAGGAAAGCGCAGTGATAGCGGATCATTTGACACAATTCCAACTTATGAAGGCATATCTAGAGAAAACATTTTTTCTTTTTTTTTTTGCAGAGATTTCAAGGTTTTCAAATTTTGACCCATGGATACCAACTTACAGAGAATACTCGGAAAACCTGGATCTTGATGACATGACAGCCTTTTTTCCGATTCCACGAGGGACAAGGAATCTGGACTTTTGCCAAAACGACGGTAAAAATGGTCATCAGGAAAACCGCCCTGTGGGATAAATATACCATGTAAGATTAGCACAACTTATTATAATGATATTCTAGAATCCACAGAAGGGAGAGGGGGACACAGTGAGACAACAGGCACAGTGAGACAATTCTTGTAGCATCTAACTGATACTGAATACAGAAAAATCCTTCAAAAAGTAAGTAAGAAAAAGACTGTCCTGTATCCTGAATACTTTTACAGCATACGGTGAATGGAATTTCAAAATCTTGGTTTTTAGCCAGTAAAAGTAAATAATTTTGCCAAATGATTTTTTCTTATGATCTCCAAGAAAAATGCAATAATGCAAATCTATTGCCAGAGATTCAAAGCTTGGTTATTTGTCACAGTTAAGTGAGATGACGATCCACAATGCAGGCATCCAGTTCACATGTCCAGAATCAAAAATGTCCTAAAGAAAGCTCTGTGGGGCACAGTGAGACATGTTTGTGGCATCCTGCCAGGCAGGGCACAGTAAGACACCGCAATATACACTAGAAACAATTTTATTGTTATGTGCAGTTCACAATTGAAAATATTATGCATGCCATAAACTTCTGATATTAGTGAGCCATATCCAAAGGGAAGCATCACAGAAGAATTGTGATTAGTATGTAACAGGTGCGTTCATGTGTTCTGTGCGATGAGTTTTCCAAACATGATGAAAAAAGGACCTAAAGAATCACCTAGCCAGCTGTTTTTATTACATTATGGTAGTTTTTGTAGCAGCAATTGATAGAACAATTCCAAAGGTCCTGAGGATCGGCGGTTATGGCAGTAGATGCCCTGTCTCACTGTGCCCCGTCTGCTGTCTTATACTGTGCCCCGCTCATGGGGCACAGTGAGACACTTGACGAGCATGGACGTAATTCAAAGTATTTCCAAACCTGTAAAAGTTAGGAACCTGAAACTACTGGACAATATACCCAACTTCATTATCTAATACAATGTACCTTTGTTGAACTTTTTATGTTATCTAAGTTGATTCTGTTGAAATATAGGCGTGTAAATATGAGCGTCAATGACAGGGTTTTTGGCAGCCCCAGCAAATAATGTAGAAGCCCCCCTTAGCCCCCCAACCAAAATATCCCGGAGCCACTACTGTATACCATGATCACAAAAAAAAGCAACTTACAAAAGTGATATGCCCCATTGAGGACTAGATAGCCCCATGACCGCTCCTGCCAAGTAAAGACCTATAGTACACAGAAGAGGAGCCACTGTTAAAGGCCCTATGTAAGTCATCAGAATCCCAGCAAGTCCGGATATACCGAGGAATATGTGTACAACGGAGGCAATTGTGAGACAGCCTGAAATCTGATGACTCAAAATGTTATTATTACATTTATTTATAGTACATATCAAAAATAAAGTGATACAATGAGAAACAATTTCATTGAGTTGCAACACAATTGTGGAAAAAATAAGAATTTCACCCCTACTAACTCTTTACCTCTCTCATTCGCAGATTCCACGGTTCGTCTTCGCCGGAAGTTTCATTTCCACTGGCAGAAAAACCTGGATCTTAAATGAAGAAGAATTTAAATTTGAGACTAAAAACAATGCTTGTGAGTTGAAAATTCACTGTATTTATTATGAAACTAACAATGGAATCACAAAATCCAAGTGGCAGGTGTCAATTTTTTATCTTCTATGAATGCCTGGAGCTTCACAATAGATGTAAAACTGTCATAAAAACCAGGCAAGATGCAAATTTAACTAATTTAAAGTATGAGCTGAGAAAGACGAATTAAATTTGACGAGGGTGACGCAATATCTTTTCTGTGTAGAATTTAGAAGGTATGTATATTTCAAATATATGATCTATAGTCAAATTCTGATTATTTGGTCAAATGCTCCCTTCGTTTTAGTCAATAAAAGTGAATTTATAGACCAACATAATTCAGCCAGGTGTAAAAATATTGGAAAAGAAAACTAGTTGCTTACCACCAGGGGCTGGACAGCGCCACCTGTCTGTTTGCATCATGTAAATAATTGGTATGAGGAAGGCCTGGGCACTCCCTTGGGTGATAGGCAGCCTTTATAATGCAAAATGTATGCTTTTGTTAATTTTAGACATATTGGTAGTATGAAAAAAAAATATATATATAACAAGAAAGAACATAATAGTCAATGTGTAGGCCTACTATGGCATGCAACTGGCTTGCCAGCTATGTTAGACTAATATAAGGGTATTATGTTTCTTTTCTTGAGCAAGTAAAAAAAAAAGTTGCCAAACTGACAAAGATAAATGCCTTATAACGCTTGTGGCAAGGAATTGGTGCATATCATCATTTCTCTTCTCTTGCCAGTCTTGCCTTTCTACCTGCTTGCTCACAACAAAATCAAAATAAAGCAAAGATGACAATATCTTGTACACCTGAGTCCAAAAGTGACTTGTATGAAGGTAGTAACCCCGCAGAAGAAGAGACTGGTGGAAATAATTCGAACTAGAACTTCTGGGTGACCCTCGGCACAAATTAGTTTGTAGGTGAGCAGGGAAACGCTCAGTATGCTTCCTACGGCATAGAAGGCAAGCTGAAAGGAAATATTAAAACCAAGAACATTAAAGCAATTATGGCTGCAGATTGACAGGGTGCAGAAGCAAAAATTTTACAAAAATTGGCAGATTTTAAATTTCTACGGAAATGAACCACTTATCCAATTTAAAACAAATTCATATTTATATAACAGAGAAACAACATAATAAGAAATGGTTCTAGGAAGTTTTGTTTTTATTATCTTTAATAATAAAACAACATGGCAGACAAAATCTGTTGGACCTCCTGAAGAAAGCAATTACATGTTTCGAGCCGGTGCTCCCTTAAAAAATTGTACAGGATGACAACACCCTTTGGTGGAAAGACTTGCTGATGACCACCTTTAACATTCCGGGAAAAGTATTTTCCCAAAGAATTTTATCAAACCTCGGTGAAGGTCAATTTCAAGTCTGCCGAACAAAAAATCAGGATATTTTTAGTACATTTTCATTATGAACCCCTCGTCAAACATTTTGTGGATCCGCCACAGTAATTATGATGTATATTGGGGTGAAGATTTTTTTCCCACTGCAATGATGTGTGTCTCAGCGGCTGATTTGATGCTATCATCGTAATTTTGAGGTCCAGGTTTCGATGCCACTGCATGGCAATGCTTGACTGCTAAATTTAGATACTGACAGGGAGCCATCTGGTGGCAGACATGCTGCAAAGTGGCCAAGCAAACGGAACTCATGCTTGAAACTCCAAATGCATCTTTCTGTAGGCAGTAGTAGGTCAAATAACTATCTTTGTAAGAATTCTTATAACAGTAAAGGAATAACAACCATTTTATACAAATGATATAGCCAGTAAAAAGAACACATTTTTCAAATCTCCTGGGCCATGCAACTTTGAAAACACCTCTCGCTTTTCAGCCGTGATGACCTTCACGCATATTTGGCAGCCTCAAATGCGGGGCAACCAGGGCGGTACCTTAACCTTAATTATGACTTTCAATTAGTTAATGTTTTTCATTTTATGATGACTGTATATTTTATGTTACTTACTTACATTCTGGTGTGTGCTTGGAATGGGATGATGTAAAGTAGTGTTGTAAATAGATATTTTGCAGATATTGTTATTTATAAGCAATTTTTTGTTTGTTTCTTTTTACATACCTATTTATTACCACCTAACTAAATTTTCATTACATTGCTCTTGCATTGCTCTTGCATTGCTCTTGCATTGCTCTTGCATTGCTCTTGCATTGCTCTTGCATTGCTCTTGCATTGCTCTTGCATTGCTCTTGCATTGCTCTTGCATTGCTCTTGCATTGCTCTTGCATTGCTCTTGCATTCTTTCGCTGGTAATGGCGCATATATCTCCAAAAGATGCCAGCCGACCACAATGTTTTTATGAACCAAGTCCAAGAGTATGTATTTCTTTGTTTTAGTAGTGGTCAACAAATTGAATTATATTGAATTGAATTCAGGTGAATCGAATATAAACATTTTTTATTTAGCACAACAAACTTTTAAGCAGTGCGTCGTCATAATTTGTTGCATGCCTGCAGTGGCACTGTTCTAGGACATAAAAATGGAAAATTTTGACCTGTTTCTTCTTATTTATACCCCTGGATTCATTTGGGCTGTATTACCTTGATGTCTTGTAAGGTTATGCAGGGGCGGATCCAGAAAATGTCGGACGAGGGGGTTTACGAATGAAAATGTACTAAAGATATCCAGATTTTTTTTTTACATTAAAATATACAGGCCAAATTGAACCCCCTAAACCTCACCCCCCTGAATCCGCTACTGCTTTGTCTTATATCTCTCTTGAGATATTTGTGCTAAAGTAAAAAATAGAAAAGTTTTAAATACATGATATACAGGGTGAGGAACCAAAATTTTCAATGAACTTCCTTGTGCTAAAAAAATATTTCACATTTGCAGAAAAATTGTGAAAGCAATACAGCATAATCATTAAGGTATCAGCCATACTTGTGGAAGGTTTGAATGAGCTGTGAATAAAAATGACTCCTCAGGAGACAAAAAGGTAGAGGTGGTCAGATTTGCTTTGTGCACAAATGGACTAAAAACAGGCAGTCTTGAGGTCGACCTGAAGCTCTTCAACCACCTCTCTCATGGAGGTTTCAGGTAACTTGTCAGTTTTGTCGTCAGTGATTCCAGGAATGCTCCATTCCTCTCTTTATTCACTCCACAAACTCCCAGACTTCCCTCTTATTCCTTTGCCACCATTGATTGCCTTCATGATATTGTCTTATGGTGAGGTCACTCTGACTATGTCAGGGATAGTTTTTAGTCCATTTGTGCACGAAGCAAATCTGACCACCTCTGCCTTTTTGTCTCCTGAGGAGTCGTTTTTATTCACAGCTTATTCAAACCTTCCACAAGTATGGTTAGGTTAGGTTAGGTTAGGTATAATACTGATCGCAGGCCCTTTGAGGGCCTCTATGATCAGATCTTATTCGATGATATATGTACATATGATGCAATGATTTGGACGGAAAGCGAACATCAGAAATATGGACGGATTGAACTTGTGATGAATAACGGAATATATATAGTTGAACTTGTGATGAATAACGGAATATATATAGTTGAATATAAAGTTGAAACCGGTATATAAAGATATTTACAATATATACAGTTCGAGTTAAGTCTTTTGTCAATTTTTCTTCCAATCAGCAGGAATAGGTTGAACAATTTTTTCTTCCAATCACCAGGAATAGGTTGATCTTTATATTATCTAACTTATGTGAGCTAAGGCCTGTCACGATGCCTCCACTCATTATAAGCTTCATTTAAGCAACTGTGATATGATCTTATAGTATTTATAATTAATCTAATCTAGAAAAAATTTAATAGGTTAAGGCCTCTCACGATGCCTCCACCAGATTTAATCTTTTCAAATACCATTAATGTAACCATTCACCAAAATTCAATTCAGTCGCTATTTTTGAGAAATAAGGCCTCTCATGATGCCTCCGCTCTAAATTATGTTAATATGCTAATAATCTGCTTCCGCATCATATAGAATTGGATGGTTTTCCCAGAATTTATCCAAAGATTTTTGAAAGCATTTAAACTAGGTGCCATTACGACTGATTCTGGTAGGTTATTCCATATCTTCGGTATTCTAACCCGGAAGGAGTTTTTTCGTAGATCCAATCTGTTAGCTCTTTCTTGAAACAGCTTTAGCTGATGTCCTCTTGTTTGAGTACTTGTATGGCTGATACCTTAATGATTATGCTGTATTGCCTTCACAATTTTTCTGCAAATGTGAAATGCTTTTTTAGAACAAGGAAACTCTCCTATCTATGAAGATATACAAAGTTTAGGGACCGTTCAGAATTTATGACTGGGGGGGTGGGAGTTTTGCTGGAACTTCCTGTCAAAAATTGATACCCCCCCTTAAGTTTCATGCGTATTTTTAGCACCCCACCCCTAGGTTTCACGCGTATATTTAGTACCCCCCCCTAGACATACAAAGCAATGCACACATATATACTGTTATACACGGCCATGCGTACGGATTCGAGTCATTTCGCGGACTTTTACGCGTACAAAAGTCCAAATAAAATGAGTTTATGCGTGTTTTTGAAAAAAATTTCTTTGTTAAAATTTCTTACCCCCCCTTGGAAGTGTAGTCAAAAATTAATACCCCCCTTGAAACACGTGTGAAAAGTTAGTACCCACTCGGCCAAAACTCCCACCCCCCCAGTCATAAATTCTGAACGGTCCCTTAGGTTATATCCTTAATAAATCAAAATTTCATAGAGAAAAAGTGTGTCTTTAAGAAAAACATATAGTTTGGAGCAGGGGTGCCGGAAGGAATCGCGGGCGGCAGGGGCGGTCAGATGAAAATAGGGCAAATCACATTTGCGCCAATTTCGCGTGAAAAATTAAAATAGAGAGTCACTAGTAATTTTTATTTTATTTTATATTTTTTATTTATTGACCATAAGGACTGGCATACAAAATTGAGAAAAAGTAAACAGTTAATCACATCTATGAAATTATGGTTGGCTGACGCCATAAGCGTATATACCATAACCAAATAATTATCCAGAAATTACATAATATCTATCTCTAACATTAAACAATTAAGTGATTTCGAATATGAAGAGTAAATAGGGGAACATATATATATTATGACAATTATTACATAGTTAGTTGGAAACATTTCATAAATGTTAAAATGAAACATGACATGAAACTTCCATCATCAACATATATACCCATGCAGAAATGATATTTTGTTACATTTCGAATAGAGGTAAATAGCTAAACGTACAACATGAATGCAACATAATTGCAAAAATTTCAAAATATGGTATGCCTAAATTGCTAAATGTATTAAAAACATATATGTAAATACAATGTACAGTGTTACTGCTTACAAATACTTACTAGTTTGTGTCTAAAATTAGTAAAATAAGGCCTAATAATGTTTTTTTCTTTAAGATCTAAAGGGCACCCATGCCCCCCTGCCCCCCTTGGACAAGGGCAATTGCCCCTCCTGCTTGCCTTTCTGCCCCCCCCCCCCGTTCCAGCACCCCTGGTTTGGAGATATTATGGCAATATTAGCAATATTATTTTTTCGGCTCAAGAAAATTTGCATTGAAACTGAAAATCAGATCAGATCTGGGAATGAAGTTAAAAACCGATCTTTTAAACATACCTGTATTGCATTTACAAGTGCCACTCCAAAAGGGATGGGATCGATGACGCCATACAAAAGCCCCGATATGATTGGCTGTTTATCTGTCACTCGACTTCCATTGTCATTCTTTTCTACATGGTTCTCTTCAGCCTCGATTGCAATTTCTCTATTTTGGGTTGGAGCATCTTGCAATTGTTCTGATTGCACTTGGTCTGGGTGAAGGTGAGGCGATTTCTCCTCCGCTACGGATATCACTAAACTTGGATCTTCCATGACCTGGAAATGATATGACAAGTAAACTACAACTCAAAAGGTCATTGGAGATTTTTTTGGAGCCATGAAGAGCTTCAAAAGGCGGTGTGACGTGTCAATGTCTTGGTTATGGATGGCCAAATTTAACAGGCTGATCAGGTTATACCGAGGGCAGAAGCTACGGTTTATCAGCCTAGAGCAAACAATTATTGTCACTCAGGAGTTAATGGTTAACGACAAACTCTTCGTACGGTTGAGGTCAAATGTATTCATACAGCGAGGGCTGCTGTTATCAAAGTTATGTGGCATCGTAAAATCAGCCTATATTGGAATGAAAACACTTCAGATTATTTGTTGTGATTGTTTTTCAACTCATAGCAGTGAAAAAACCAGAATCAAATATGATTTGCAGCTTTTAAGAGGCTCTGAATTCAAAATGTCCAAAATTTGGTCGGTCAAAAGAAAACATACACCTTGATTTTTCTCCAATATATGCAAAATGAGCATTGATAAACCAAATAAACAATGGAAATTGATGTCAGAAAGCAATGCCTCAATGCCTGATTACGTTTTGTTAATTTCTGAAATCCAAACTGTTGACTGACCTAATTTTTCTCAAGGGATGTGATAAGTTAGCCACTTATATATATTTTTCCAGTTTTCACAACTTATTTAAAGGAAAAAGCAAGTGGAAAATACATGAAAAGGTGAATAATTGACTTCAAATGGTCAGGAAACAAATTGCATGCAGTATCTGAACAATTACACACACCAAGGTCTACCATATACACCACCACGAGGGAGTATGTGAAAAATTTGTCAACAGAATCACTGTACATGTGGGAAATGAATGGAGGCTGTCTGTCAGACAAGAGTGAATTTTAGTCGGTATGGTAGCAAACTATCCAAATTAACAGCGAAAGAGCTCTGTGGAGATTCATGGACACAGGGGACATAGCTGTGAACATTGCACCAACGTGGCCTCTAAGAGGTCTCAATGCAAATGAGAGCCAATGCACCAAAACAAAACATCCAATTTCACATCTGATAACTTCATGAAGCAGGAGAAAGATTTTGGGATAAGTTATGAATCTTTGCAGTACTTGAAACCAGATGAAGTGAAATTTTTATTGCATTGAAGGCCATCAGGCCATGTTGAGGCAAAGTGTGTTTGACGATGCTTGCCCTCAGCTTTGTCCACCATGTCTGCAACTCTCCACAGAGCTCCTTCTTTGTTAATTTTGGGGCTTGATCCACCTTTTTGACCAAAATGCATTCTTGTTTTGCAGATAGGTCCCATCTATTTCCTACTTACGCAATGAATCTGCTGACTGACAGGCTGCAGAGCCCTAGATGGTCACCTACATGAAGACATTGGCCTGTTAAATTGTTCACATACCACATGATATCAGCACCAAGACTCTCTGAATTTGATTCCTATTGTTTTGATGTATTTTCTGCAAGTTTTTTCTTTCCTTCCAAATATTTTGAAAATTTAAATAAAATATGTGAGCAGCTACTTGTCACATCCCCCGGGAAAAAATGGGTCAGTCAATTTGTTGCCGTTCAGAAATTAACAAAACATCATCAGACATTGAGGCATCACTTTCTGACATCAATTTCCATTGTTTAGTTCATTTACCAAGGCTTATTTTTCCATATATTGGAGAAAAATCCAAGTGTATGTTTTCTTTTGACCCACCAAATTTTGGACATTTTGTATTCAGAGCCTCTTAGCAACTACAAATCACATTTGATTCCGTTTTTTTCAATGCCCCAAGTTGAAAAACAATCATAGCTGTTAATCTGAAGTGATTTTATATCCGTATTGACAGATTTTATGATGCCACACAAATTTGAAATAATCAGCCCTCGCTGTATGAATACATTTGACCTCAACTGTATGTAAAATGGCAGCAAACGTTTTCCTCAGAACTTTAACATTAGGTACAATGGTGAAAAGGTTAAAAGTGGCAAAAAACTATTTACTCACAACTTTAACATTAGGTACAATGGTGAAAAGGTTAAAAGTGGCAAAAAACTATTTACTCACAACTTTAACATTAGGTACAATGGTGAAAAGGTTAAAAGTGGCAAAAAACTATTTACTCACAACTTTAACATTAGGTACAATGGTGAAAAGGTTAAAAGTGGCAAAAAACTATTTACTCACAACTTTAACATTAGGTACAATGGTGAAAAGGTTAAAAGTGGCAAAAAACTATTTACTCACAACTTTAACATTAGGTACAATGGTGAAAAGGTTAAAAGTGGCAAAAAACTATTTACTCACAACTTTAACATTAGGTACAATGGTGAAAAGGTTAAAAGTGGCAACAAACTTTGTTTTTACTTTCGTAGATAGAAAAATGTTATCTTATCAGGGAAGAATAGTACCTATCAGATAAGTGAAACACACTTTGGTTTTGTATTCTGAATACTAGTGTAGGTAAAATGTGCATACTTTCAAAAACTAATTTTCAGGCCTAAAATTAATTCTCTTATTGACAAGTATATATCTACATGTTAGATATCTTGCTAATCTTATATACTAAAAAAATTAATTAATTTAAAGAAAATATCAACAACTTACCTCAGTATCTTATTAGCATTGACACCAGAAAGAAAACTATGAAATAAACAAGTACAGGTATACGTATGTCACCCTATGGCCACAGACAATGCTTTTGAAGGTGGTGAACAACCACAGGTGAATGCATCACTGGAGCCCGCCAGGCTTCATATTAAAAATAAAATGTAAGTTGTATAGAGAAGTAGGGCAGATGAGAGAGGCAGGTTAGTTGAAATTATATGTTATTTGACGTTCTTTGTGTGGTGAGCAGGCTGAAAAAAGCTAGAAAAATACTTGGCAAAAAGTAAGTCGGGTTGCTACACAATTACAGCCTTCCACAGTTACAGCCTTCCATGATCAAGAGTAAGCCATTTGACTTCTCATAACAAATTTTAGAGTGAAAGTCAGATGCACAATCCTTCTGTTTGGCTGTCACCAACAAGTGGGGTAAGTCTCCTTCAATTAAATTAACATTGAAAGTGTTGGGTTTGATCATGACAAATCATCAGCATGATGACACACGAAGTGCCATTTTCACAACGCCACAGTCCACTTTAATTCTATATCAAAGTGTTTCGCTGTAATACAGATTTGGCTCAAGCAAATTTTTTTGTATAGGAAGAGATTTGGGGAGGTAAAACAAAGATGATGCTATTGCCAACTGCATTTCCGTGGCATGTCAAGTCAGACAAATTAATGGGTTCTATCCCAGCTTCATAAGTTATCAGGAATAAATGGTAGTTGGGGTCTCTCTCTGTAAATAATACTAGTGCACAATAGTTTTCAATTCTATGAAAAGGGATGGACGGTTTGTTGCAGATAAATGCAACCAGTGGCGTAACTAGGGGGTCGCGAATGGGGGTGCACCTGGGGGGGCACGCGATTCTCTGGGGGGGCACCCATAATACTAATTGTATATTTTAGCCAAGGTTGAAAAGTTCATATGGGGGGGCACCTGGGGGGGCACAGGTCCAATATGGGGGGGCACGTGCCCCCCCCCGTGCCCCCCCATAGGGACGCCACTGAATGCAACTTTTATGAAAACAAGATGGTAGGTTTCAAGGAACACAGAAAAAAAGGTTTGTGAAAAACAGACAAAATTAGCTGGTGTCCGTCCAAAATGTTGTGTATATTACTACTAGACAAGATTTTACAGTGAAACACTTTGATATAGGAAAAATCCTTTCAGGTTCATGTTGATTTCTGCATTCTGTGAGTCATGATACACCATGATTTGTCATGATCGTTACATTAGTATTGGAAAAATATATGCAGCTGATGATTCATGATCACTACCATGTAATATAGTTGTAAATGTAACTAAATATGTGCATAGGCGTACGGCACGCGCAATTTTTGGGGGGGCGAGCGACATTTGCCCGAATTTCACGCTCTAAATTTATAAACATTTCAAATTAAATTGCCTGGAAATCATTAATTTTCAGTAGTTTTTATTTAGTCATCTGCCCGAAATTTTTAGCCTTTTTGCCCGAATCTTACTGTTTCCCAAACTTTTGGGGGGCGATCGCCCCCCCTGCCCCCCCTCCGATACGCCTATGAATATGTGAAACACTTTGACAGGGGATGATGAGTCATCATAGGCATGATTTGTCATGACTGCATAACCACAGCCCATACGCTCAAGAGATTTGGTTTGTCAGCTGTTGAGAGCACCAATGCCAGTCCAGGGCAACTGGAGGCCAACAGGATGTTGCCATAGGAGTAGCGGTTATGGATAATATAGAAATATACTTCCATCATTAGCTTGGGTACTGCAATGTTGAATCGGCATTGGCTTGGCTTGATGCTTTCTGTAAGGCCAGACATAATTGATCTTTAGTTTCTCTAATCTTCTCAAGGCACTTTTCTAGAAGCGAAAAATTTTAAAAGTCTGGCCTTAATGACAATAATGTCCTGTCTAGCCTCAGTAAAAAAAGTCATTCCTTCTTTCTCTTATTTACAATGTGTTGTTCGATCTTGAAATCAAGTTTTGTATAGCGAGTGCTTGAAATAAATAACTGACTCTGGTACATGTATCACAGTGCAGCACTTTCTCCTCCAACCCCCCCCCCCCAATATGTAATGGTTGACCCCAAATGTACTTACTGTTCAATTTCCTGACTCTTCCAGGCCTCTGCTTCTTATGGACACCACCTGTTTCTGCATGTAGTTGTACCATTCTATACACAAATCCCTTGCTGACACAAAGGCTTTCAGATATCTCTCGTACGCTTTTATCATTCAAATATTTCAGATAAATGACGCTCCATCTCAGCTCAGGTGGATACGCCTTCATTTTGGCAGATGAATAGGAAATTGTCATCATGAAGGAAGACCAATCACTGCCAGAGCCTGGTTATGACAAATCATCCAAATGATGACCAATCATCCCATGTCAATATCTTTCATACACAGCTTTGGATCTTACAGATTCACCGCTATGGCATGTAATCTCGATCATGAATCATCAACAGCATATATGCTTCCTATACTGATGCAATGATCATGACAAATCATGGTGTATCATGACTCACAGAATGCAAAAATCAACATGAACTTGAAAGGATTTTTCCTATAACAAAGTGTTTCACTGTAAATGTGAAATCGACAAGGAAATTGCCAATGCTGATCAATTTTTTGTATGATTTATTCAAAGGAATGTCAAAAATAAGCTTACTATTTGTCTGAATTTACACAAAATTTTGGATGGACACCAGCCAACATTTGTTTTGTTTGTTTCACACAAATATTTTTTCAGTGTAGTAAACCGTAAAAAAATGAAGGCTAGCTAGGTGGGTGAAAGTGTCAAATGTAAGAAAATTAGGATAAGCTTGAATAGCTGCTGGGGATGTGATCAGCAGTAAGGAATCGTGTGTTTCGAGCTAAAGCAATCTTATAGTCTCAAAACTGACAGGCAGATCACAGGCTAAATAGTCACATATATACATGTATGAGCAGTCCTTGCTCTATAGAGGAAGTTGTACGGTTAAAGCGCCCCCTTCCGATAAACCATATGCCTTGTGTGTGGTGATATTTACGGAAGTTGTTATAAATATAATATTTAGGGACATCCTTGGGCTATCCCTGAGTGACTTTGTAGTCTCCTGGATTCTGATTGACTGTGTAAGGGAATTCCCTAGGTAAAATTGGCAAAGCAAGGTTTAATTTGAACCCAAATGTAGTGTAATGGATGCAAATGTTTTCCAGATGTAGCTAAAACAATATTATTTCAAAGAGCTTAAAAGAATGTTCTAAAAAACTGCTCCTTTAGCAATTTTAATCTATAT
This sequence comes from Platynereis dumerilii, assembly GCA_026936325.1. Lineage (NCBI taxonomy): Eukaryota > Metazoa > Annelida > Polychaeta > Phyllodocida > Nereididae > Platynereis > Platynereis dumerilii. Next base: position 11,705,318 of record JAPTHN010000020.1, read on the forward strand.
TCTCAATTTGCAATCCACCAGGGGGCACTTAAACCATATACCTTCCTCTATACTGTAAGAACTGCAGGGCATATGTGACCATTTGGACTGTGGGTGGATGAGGTCAAAAGTATGGTTGGGATAAGTTTAGCATAAATTTGAGTAGGTAACTAAAAGAGAGTATACAAATAAATGACGGTAATCTGAGAAACAGCAGCATTTATTTGTTACATTGACTGTATAAGTATCATCTTGTGTATTTATAATAATGCTTATATACAGTAGTACAACCACCAAAATTTCCCATCAAAAACTTTTCGAAATTTGTGTCCTCATCACAGTCATTTGTTAGTCCCATGACGACGCCAATGCGAAGTTGCAGAGGATAATGAACCAGTGTCTGCCCTTTCCAGGTCTTCTGTCATTCAGTCCAGTGTACGAGTACCTGTGCCTCTGCCAGAGCCAAGAGACCACATTTCGTGACACACCAACGTTTAGTCCCCCTTCTCACTTCAGCACCTTTCTGTGGGAGTTACATCCCTGACCTGTGGCGGATCCAGAAACGATATTCTAGGGGGGGGGCCCGGACGTGTTTCGGCATTCGCGGGCCCATGTTATCACAATTTTCTTCAAAATGCTAATACTAATCTTGGTGGTCTAGGGGGTGGGGGCCGGGCCCCCTAGCCCCCCCCCCCCTGTATCCGCCACTGCTGACAACCTCAATGTGAGACAAAAACTGCGTGGCACACCTTGCGCTGGCCTGCATTTGTCAGACAAACCAGTCGAATGAACAATTTTTTCATCCTTTGTTTGATAATGCTTTCTTTTTTCAGATCAGCAAATTCAAAAGAAATCACTTTGTTTTTTGGGGTCGCCCAGGACAATTGCTCCTGGCAATTCAATTGTTGACCAATATTGCTGCGACAACTGAATTGGTCAGTCAAATGAACAGACAATTGAAGCATGTTAAAGTCATTTAGTTGCAGATTGCCCAGTTCCAGAAATTGTTTTTTTGAGCAGGGTATACATATAAAATAACGTGCAAGCACTTTAACAGCTGCTTGTAGATAGACTTAGTATCTATCTATCTATGTATATATGTATCTATGTATCTATGTATCTATCTATCTATCTATCTATCTATCTATCTATCTATCTATCTGTCTATCTATCTATCTATCTATCTGTCTATCTATCTACATGTATATATCCTCCCTTCCTCCCTTCCTCCCTTCCTCCCTTCCTCCCCCATCCCTTTTTTCCTTCCCATATTTTCCTTCCTATACTTTCCTTCCTATACTTTCCTTCCTATACTTTCCTTTTTTCTTCCTTTTTTCCTGCCTTTTTTCCTGCCTTTTTTCCTGCCTTTTTTCCTTCCTTCATTCTTTCTTTTGAATCTGCAAAGCCTGGATCTGGCTGCAGCTGTTGCTGCTGGTTTCACTGCAGCTGATCATTTGAAACTCCCGCCAAAAACGGACATTTTAGTTTCGTAAATAAAAATTTTAATGCACAGAAGTTTACCAAAAGTTGATGGAAGCAAGATAAAATTATATTTAGGCTGCAAGCAAAGTTTTAATGACATAGGTGAAACAACACGACCAGGGGAGTTGTCATAAGTTTTCTTGGAACTCCTCCGGTAATACAGGCTGCAAGCAGCTGTAAAAATGAAATGTAGTTTTAATGGAAAAAGGGAAGCTGAGGCAATACTCTACAGCTCATTGTGCTGAACATTAATAAAATTATGAAATTAAGAAAGAAGTCTCCCGGAAGCAAGAAAAGAGAAAGGCACATATATATAAGTATAAGATAGCATCTGTAAAAATTCTTTATGTAAAAACTAGTATGGCTGACCTTTCTTTGATGAGATTGCCTGTCAAACTGATCCTCATGCAGATTTGGAAAATGATGCAATACAATGTTATCTTTTTGGTAAATTTAGTAAGATTTTGACATTGATATCCTATTTCTAAAACGTTTATTTTACGCAATGACTACAATGCTTCCTGTAAGAGGTCACATCACAGCAATGATAACAAATATATTCTTTTCTAAAGGATTTATTATAGATGACTGAGTTAAATGGGAGGGGGAGCTTGGTGGAGGTGAGCTCCCTTGATTAACAGACTGGGGGAGCTCTTCCTCACAAAAGCTCCTAAAATGGTCAGCATTGAAAATATAATAATCCTATTCACTTTTTCAGTTCTTCAGATTCTATAACCGGAAATTATACTCTGGTGGCAGAGGTCTTCCTTTTGAAAATTTGGAATGGCATGCTCCTGCTGTGACAACCGAGAATTTTCCATTTCTATCACACACTTAAAAAAAATTCATGAAGGTGATCATCATTAAAAAATGAAGACATGTACTACAAGCCCAAGAAAGGCTAACTTTTCCCTTCCTGCCCCTGCATCAGAATCCACAGTTTGCGCCAGTTATTGTGGTAATAAAGGCTTTGACACACTTAATTATAAAAAATGCAATAATAAATTTATTAAAGTAAGTTCAAACAATACATGTTGTATGAATGTTCAACAAAATTGATAAGCTTCATTTGTAACAAAATGTAAAATAATCTAAAAACCAGTTAAATGACAGTCAAAATGCCTATATATAATATAGAAATATGCACGTGTACATTGTATGTATTTTTAATGAATGTCACCAGGAATTGTCTACATCAGAGTGGTAAAAATGCTGCAATTTCAATTTATCAATTTTTCTAGTCATTTATGGCAGCTTTCCTTGAGTTTCTAAGGCTCCTGTACATCTCTGTGAATATACTCCATTTATATAACGGACAAATCGGGATAAACTTGAAAAAGTTTGGCCACTTCACATTTTTGCAACACGGGTAATTGAATTCATAGACTTCGTAACCGTTCCTGTAATTGCTGTCTTTGAAATTTCCAGTTGCTGAGATAATGGAGGTTTCCTGGTTTGGAGGCTGGGTTGAGACTTTCTTTGTATTTGGAAATCCCCTTTCTTCCCTGGTCCCTGTAAATATATATATAACAATTTGTAAGCAAGATGATGTTTAATTGCACTTTGTCTGTTGATTTCAGAGGTAATTGCCTAAAACAAAAATATCTATCTTCTAAGTTACATGTGCATTGTGCAACATGTGTGATTGCTCAGCTTGTAAAAGTGACATATGTTTCAGCAAAACACAAACTCACGGGTAGAATACAGGGCCGTATCAGTACATTTTTGGGCCCGGGGCAAACTGTTTCCAGTGGGCGGATCGGCCCCACAGTGGGTCCCTGAGCAATATCATTGGTGGGCCTCTGTTATCGCAATAGCGTCGTCTTCAATCTAGCATCTGAATTAATTTTTACCTCTATATACCTGCATCAAAAACCACAGTAATTGTATCTGCTACTACATGAAATCATGAATTGTAGAATATAAATTTAGACAAAAACGACTGCACGAAAATCAGGGGGGGGGGCCTGTGGACTTCTGCTTCATGCAGTTAATTGATGGGGCAGATATTTGCAGACTAAGGAGGGGTGTAGGGGGCTCAGGGGGCCCATGCCCTTTAAGGTCCCCGAAACGAAAAGTGACATTTGGTGGCAAAATATTTATGTAGTTTGAGGATTCAGAAGGACTCGAAAATTTCAAAACACATCTGGGCCCCTCCCAGTCTACCGTATCTCGAGAATAAACTAGGCAAGAAGCCGCTAACTTAATTTTTTATTAGCTTGTCAAACTCTAATTGATGATTTTTTTTATAAGGCCTGAAATTCAATTTTGAGTTTTAGTCTTTACATCATTTTTAATTTTTTTTTTTAAGGTTGCTAGCGGGCCCCCTAAAATGGTGGGAGCAAGGGCACTGCCCTCCTGTCCATAGTGCCAGTCTACCCCTGGACCTCCCTTGCACCCAAAAAGTTTTCTAAATTCTGAAAATACGTTTTCACATCAGTTACTCGATGCACTTTCTTTACTGTCGCAACTCTTTTCAGCTTCATCATGGCCCCCCCTGAGGTCATGGGCTCATGGCAAATGCCCCGTTTGCCTATGGTTAACATGGCCCTGGTAGAATAGGTAATTGGTAATTTGTTTATCACATTTTTCCAATATTTTTGTGCTGTTTTCGCCAAATATTTGGCATTTTTGACGATGGCGACCCATACAAATAGGGATGGACTGCATGTCATTGTGCAATTCTGGTGTAAACTTCTGATCAAAATAATTTATCAAAAGTAGAGCCAATTTAAACATTTACAATGGTGCTATCAAGCAGAAATGTCACCAGCGGCCTGGTGCAGCTCTGCCAGTGCTGTGTTTCCATAAATAGCTCACTACCCTGAGCACTCCCTCTCTGATCCAAGCCATGTGAAGCACCCTACCACCCAGGCTCTTGGCAGGAGGTTATAATCTTTAGCTCAATCATTTACGTTGTTGGATTCACCAAAAATGCATGACAATATCCTCGCTTTGCTCAATCGGGCACTGAGTTGTGACTTACCTGGCAATAAGTTATCAAGCAAAAAACCTGTGACTGCGCCAAGGAGTGGGCCGTTAGAAACTATCACTTGGAGCACTCCTGTGCTATCTGCAAGAATATTATTACAATACTATCATTTTTTTCATTAAAAATTACGAACTTTTTAAAAATAGTTTTGAAGACTCACTGTGTCACATCATTCACTTATGCAAATACCTGTGTACTACAATAGAGTACAACACGAATAATAATCCAAGTGAATGTATACGAGGGGCGTTCAGAAAGTTCACAGCTTTTTTGTACATGGACACTTATTTTCAATCTAGAACAATGAATTTTTTACAGGATGAAATTCATCAGTTTTGGAATGGGTTTCCAAAATTTTGGACAATTTGGACATTTTTAAAGTCATTCTGTGGTTGCCATGGAAACAGAAAGTTTGGCTAGGCAGAGCAGGTAGTACGGAGAAGTCGGAGATCAAGAAAATCAATGAATTGCGGCTGAAAGAGAACTCACTCTGCCACTTGTATTAGTATGATTTAACTATTTTGACCATGGAGAAGTAAATGTTTTTACCAAAGGCAAATGCTTCAGGATTTCCCTCGATGTACATTGGAAGAGCAGCTCCAATCAACATTGAAATACCTAAGGTCATCATATTTCGAGGTATCTGAAAATTATCAAAGAGAGAGGTATTGGATAAAGTTCCATCATCACCACCATGTCATGGATATTTAATGTGCATGGTATCATTGACTGAACACATAGAGTAGGCCGGGGCATGCGGCCCCCCTTAACTTCGAGGTGCGATTTGACCAACTTTTTATGGGTGATTATTTGAATGCTTATGCTGTCAGGAAGGGATCACTTGACTCTACTAATAACTAGTGAAACAAATGTCTACCAATTTCAATAAAGGAGTAACGGCCATTTTTGTAAAAAAAATTAAAATTGCCTTCTTACCCCACCCATCGGGCAAGAAGCCCCCCTATTATAATCCTATGGCAATTTTTTTTGCGAGCGCATTCAGCCTAAAAGTTATTTCTTAGGGTTCTTCTATCCTTTTTAGGGCATTCTATTCACTTTTTCTGAATTTCAGAATTTTTCTGTTCATACTTTATTTTTTAATATTTTTTGCCCTGTTTCAATTTCGGGCTCAATTTTTTTCTATTTTAATTAGCTATTCTATCAAGTTTTAAGGTAAATTTTACATTAATAATGGTTCCTGAAGCAGCTTCAACCCCCCAGTGAATGGGGCCTCATGCCCCATATCATGTGGGGCCTCTCGCCCCAAACCCACATATTTTAATTTGACCTCTATATTTTGAACTAAAATGCTAAAAACATGATCCAAATCATATTGATGTGATAGTCATAAAGTGAAGCAATGCAGATATCCATTATACTTTGCAACCCCTTTCAAAGAATTAGTCAAAGTTACAAAAACCATGCACATTTTTTTGTTTCTTTAATTTCTACTATGGTTTGGTGCTGTTTGCCCTGAAAATTTGTGACGTCACCTAAAACGCCTCTAGCTTCAATCCCATCAATAGATAAACACACCAAAAATGTAAGTTTGGATATAAGCCTGGGGGGGCCTCTCACCTGACCCGGGCTTCTTGCCTGACCTACTCTACAGCTATATACCACAGCCTCCTAACGCAATTTATGTAAACTGTGATGATGGCCTAATATTATTATCATATTCAAATAAGTTATATACATTTGTACAATAACAAACTTTTTGCTCTGATAAACAATTTTACCGTTGAAGAACATGTTCCGTCAAACACACACAAAAAAGATTTAATTTGTTCCCTAGTTCCTATCATATCAATCAAATTAATAATATTTTAAATTAAATTGATGATATCTTTATTTCACCTCCAGATCCACAGTTTTCAATGAAGCTATTCCGGATGAGAAAACCATTCCGGAGGCAACAAGAAGAAGTCCGCCAGCAATTGGATCCGGTACGAGAGCTAAGATTCCTCCTATTTTCCCAAATATTCCGGTGATGATAAAAATTATTCCCATCAATTGCCAGGCTAAGCGAGATCCTACCTGAAAATAAAAAATAACGTGCAAGCACTTTAAGCAGCACAGACAGTGCATGGTTCCAACACAGGCACACCGGTCACGGATATACTAAGGAGAAGAAGAAGAAGGCATGGTTGACCTTTGACCCATGGAAGCCAGTCCATTTTAGTTTCTTTATAATTTTTTCCATCACAGAAGGGCACCAAAAGTGACTGGTCGAAAGTTAAAAACCTACAGAGAATGTAGAGTAAATTTGAATGAGATTGGTGAAAGAGAGTGACCTCCAGAATGCTAACAAGATTGCATGAAATTCTTGGGGTAAGAGCAGCTGTGCTGCTAATAAAAAAGTACCTTGGTTTAGAGGGTGACCATTAGATAATCAGGGAGGAGTTTACCTCAATGGAAAATTATTTATTTAATGGTAATAGCTACAACAGTCATTTATTTTCAGTGTACGACATCCTCAAATATTTGTTTCCAAATGAAACAACATCATGTTAAGAAATTATTTATTTCAAGACTACCCAAAAAGAATTGATATATTTTCATTACACTTGGGCAAGATATTATTTCTATAAAAAAAAAAACTCCTTGACCAAAATTAGCAAGATACAAACTTGTAAGATACTTCTTAATGATTCTACAGTCAAATAGAAATATCTGAAATCTGAATCTGAAAATCACAATTTTAAAATTGCCCAGGTCGAACTAGCATAAAATGGAAAACATCAATTAATCGATCAGTCTTACGTACCCCAGTATAACTGATGTAGCCTATGGCACTGCTGTAAGATGTCGTGGCATGGCCAGCTCCAAATGCTCCACTGAGAACACTTCCTATACCCTCCATCATCACTGCTCTGTTGAAAGAATTATTCAAAGTACATTAAAAAAGGAATATCTAAAGGTTTTTTCAGAGAAGATGGATGGATGGCTGGATGATTGGGGCTTTAGGTCCAGCATTTATGCACTTGGTAGGCTAATTAGGACAGGCGGAGGACACGGCAATGAGGCGAAGGATGATTGAAACGGCTTTCAACACAAGTCCAGGTGACCCGGCAAGAGCTGGATTTGAACCCTGGACCCAGCGATTGGCAGCCTAGCACGCTACCACTAGACAGGATACCGTTTTGCAGAAAGAACTTAAAAAACTCTCAATTTTACGTGGACACGAAGACGATTTTTACATCTTTATACTGCAATTCTATGTATACAGTAATCAATATTATAATTTCTTAGATTTATAAACATTTTTACAGTTTTCACATCTTACCTGTTTATAGCATGCTTAGGGGGAGGAGGAACTTTGCTAACAAGTGCGGTAACATTATAATCTCCAAGACTTTCCATAAAAGACGCCAATACCGCTGCTAACATACCGATCGTAGTGGAAAGACTGAATGTCAGAGGACCCCATTGACCTGTGGAAGAATTCAGGAAAACAGAAAAATTAAAATTTCTAAATTCAATATTTAACAATATTGCAGATATGTGGAATTAAAGAGATATTTTTAGACATGTGTGAATAAACATCTTAATTGGTTCTTGATAATCTGTCTGTGTGGTAATTGTCAGAGGAAATTGTGCTCTGGATCGCCAAGTTAAAATACTCGATATCTAAATTTCCAATAAATAATAAAGAACTTTCAAATTTTCAATCATATATTTATTGTCAGTTCCAATTGTGGGACTACACCATATTCCTAAACTGGCTAATTTGGACGTATTTCGCAGACCAGGTTGTATGCAGCGTCCAATATACTCCCGACACATAGATAGATAGATATATGGACAGATATGGTAAGTACAGCCCTCTAAGCCCGGTTCTGGGTGCTCACGAGGGTTGATTGATGAGAAGGTAGGGAGAGCGAGAGTCGTCAATATGTTATACATTTACCCCATGCATCTGAGGGGTGTTTTACTTGCCCAGCACAGACGCTGATAAAGCCTTTTCTACATAAGATTCATTTCAAAGCGAGAATAAAATAAGGTTAATTAAGTGTTGCATACCCGGATAAGGTATGAACAACCAAGGAGCTCTGTCCAGAGCGTCCAGTTTTGAATCCGTTCTTGCCTGGTAGGTGGAATGAGTTGGGTCGTTGGGGAAAACATCCGTCAGAGTAAAGATAAGACAGAGAATCCAACAGATGCCAAGAGCAAACATTGTCTGAAACAAATAATAAACTGACACTTCTACCACCATTTTGATGCTAATTATAATATTGTATGAATGTATCTGCAGCCTTTTCCCCAAATTGTATCACCCATCTTGAATTGTTTCATCATTTTATTGTAATATAATTACAAAACAAGTGCTAAGTCTTGTACATATTTTGTTCATCTTCTCTATTGTTGCAGTTTAAAATCTAATTCAAATTATACATTATGTACTTACTTGTCACATGTATTATGCTTTAGCTGGTAGTTAGTTTATTCTTCCATTGGTGAAGCTTTAAAAATGCCACACTAGGTGCCTTCATTTTATATAAGGTCTCCTGTCTGGGATTGTCTTTTTATTTATAATTTTTATTTGTATATTAAATTTGACTATTTTTACTGATACAAATTCCAACTTACAGAAAATATCCGAAAGATTTGTATCTTGATCAGGTGACAGCCTCTCTTCCGGTTCCAAGAGGGACACGGAATCTGGACCTTCGCCAATGCGACCGTAAAAATGATCATCAGGAAAGCTGTCCTATGAAAAGTAATAACAATAATTATTATAGATATTACTGGAAAACAGCTTTCAAAATCTTCAAGAATTAGGATAGCTTTACTTTGAAATTATTTGTGTAATTACCCTGAACGATAACAAACATATACATATAAGATACAACAAAAATTGCAATCACTGATTGTCTAACACTGTTGTGCTGCTTCAATGTGATACTTAAACTATATACACAGATGCATGTGCCTCTCAACAGAGAGGTATGTGTGCATAGTTGCCGAATAGCACAGAAGTGGCATTTTTGTGTTGGACAATCAGTGATTGCAAACTATAGATATTTTTGTGGTCATCATTTTACGTCAGAAATACATGTTTACTTCTTCACAACAACCCGAACCTATACAACTTACAAGAGCGATATGCCCCATTGGGGACTGGATGTCCCTACGACGGCTCCTGCCAAGTAAAGCCCTATAGTGCATAGAAGAGGAGCCACTGTCAAAGGACCTATGTAAGTCACAAGAACTCCGGCCAGTCCAGTAACGCCAAGGAACACATGAACCAAAGAAGCAAGCGCGAGACTCCCAGAAATCTGCAAAATATGCACATATATATATATTGGTATATATTGATCATTACCAAATAATTATGAAGATTGGTATATCTGACAACTTGCAATGAAGCATACTACTAAGTATAGGTATGACCAATTAAAAAAGTTGAGTTAAACTGTTAAAGCGAATGTGGCAGAAATTTTTTTTTTATCTAAAAAGATACATGTACTGTCTCATTTTATGTACATTTTATGTATATTTTATGGTAGTGTACACTGTACTCTATTCATTCAGAATAATGCATTGTCTTGTCAGTCACAGTGGCCCTCAAAGCAAAATTCTTGCTTTTGAAAATCTTTCCTTTTTCAAGATGGTTTACTGGTTTTGTCTATTTGTTAAAGGGCATTTTTGAAGGTGATTTAGTTCTTGCAAATACAGTATATGCATTTTGCACTGCAAAAAATGTACTTGTTTTAAAACTGAACATAGTATGGAATTTCATGACCATAAAAGTCAACTAAATACAATATTGTGCCATGCACGTAGCAACTAAGATACCTACAGGGAATACAAATCATGTCCATGCAATGAAAGAAATGCAATGTTTAAGAAAAATTGAAATTTAATAGACACTGCTACAGGCATCCTTTGCATATATATTAAATTTTCTGGAGAGGCACCCTCTGTACTTCTGCATATTTTAAAGTATATTTTAGCCTAAATGAAGAAATTCATTAAATGGAGGGCACCTTGGGGGGAGGGGGGTAGAGGCTCAATATGGGGGTATGGTGCTCATAGCTCCCCCCCCCCCCCAAAGAGATACCATTGTTCCCAAGGGCGGGGTCTTTTACAGTTTACTTACCTCCGCCATTCGAGAGTTCCACGGTTCTTCTTCACCTAATGTTTCGTTTCCGTTTGTAGATAAACTTGTATCTTAAATGAAGCAGACAGTAAGTTTATAAATATATGATTATAGTTCTTTATAAAGTATATGTACATGATAATTTTTGATATAGCCTACACAAAAGAGATGAAAGGATGGAGCCATGAAACCGGTTGATCATTTATAAATTTATGTGGGTCATAGGTCTCACACCTCTCAATCTTGACAAAATTGATAGGTTCATGTTTTAATCAATTTCTTTTTACTCAAGATGTTAATCATTAATTATAATGTGTCACAGAAGCACTGTATCCCCAGCAATTTGATATGGATTATTGAATTTATCAATTCATTTGAATCGAGCAGTTCATTTAAGAAAAAAGAAGATGTATGGTTTACTTACCACCAGGGGCTGGACAGCGCCACCTGTCTGTTTGCATCATGTAAAGAACTGGAATGAGGTAGGTCTGGGAACTTCCTTGAGTTATTGGCAATCTTTATAATATAAAAGTTACATTTATGATAGATAAATAAGTAGTAGCAATAAAGGACAAATTCGACAATGTAAGTTATAATTTCTAATGTAACATGATGAAGAACTATTTGTCTTTGCATAGTAAACTTGCCAGCTATCACCTTCAACAATCTGTGAGAACATTTCAGGTTCATTGTAAAATCAGCAACACACATCAATGTCTTTTTGACTCTTTTAAAGGGCATAAATTTGTAAATTAACAAATCTTAAATATAGGACGGATGCCTATGCCTCGACACAGCATTGTGTCATTGTGTCATTCCAAGCGGTAAGAAGCCCTATTTACATAAGACATGAGACAACATGCAGAATTAATTTTTTACTGAAATTCAACAAAATTGGTATTTCTTACCTGAGTCCAAAAGTAACTTGTATGAAAGTAGTGATGCCACAAAAGAAGAGACTGGTGGAAATAATTGTAACTAGAACTTCTGGGTGTCCCTCGGCACACACAGCATTGTAGGTAATCAATGAAATACTGAGTACGCTTCCTACTGCATAGAACGCAAGCTGAAACAAGAAACAATAACATTTAAATCTAGATCATAATATTAATTACGCAGTCGCAGTGAAGAAAATTATCATAAATTTAAAAAATCATAATTCGAAAATCAAAATACCTATATATGACGAAAAGCTGTAATATTTTACATAGGGCCTGTGGCATCACTTTTTAGTGAAAATTAATAAAAAATCAAAGTGTACAAATAATTATGGGACTGACTGTACTTGACTTGTGTTTGACCTTCAAAGAAAAACTGCTAAGTCACCTGAGGAGGTTGAAGTTATTTTTGGAGATTTCTGGGAAGAACAGGAAACCAAAGAACAAAACTGGTAAGACATGAGTGACACAGAGTGTGGCCTGAAGCAGTGATTTGCATAAAGAGAGAGAGAGAGAGAGTGTCGTTCTAGTATAGGGCCTATAGGAAATACTTGTGTAATAAGTCATAAGCCTGCAACTTGTGAATTCTCTTCAAGGTCAAACACATGTTAACGATGTGTCATTGGATTGTGCCAAACATAAGAAGAAGAGGAAGAAGAAGAAGACCTGCAACACAAGGACAGCAGGGGAGCAATAGATAGATAGAAAGACAGATAGCAATATAGATGGTTATATATGTAGATACACAGATAGACAGATAGTTAGTAGGAGAGTTAGATAGATAGAAAGATAGAAAGATAGAGAGATAGATAGACAGATAGATAGATAGATAGATAGATAGATAGATAGATAGATAGATAGATAGATAGATGGACAGATATATAGATAGATACATATTATAGTATGTGCAGCCCTCTTAGCACTGTTTGAGGTGCATTATATAACAGTTTATTGATGAAACGGGAGAGACGGATTTCTCAACAAATTGACACCTCGAGATCTATCCGATATACAATCTTAACAAAAAGTTTTTATAAGGAATCTTTAAGGGTACTATAAGCTGGCATAGATAAGGAATCTTAAGAGGTTCATTACTCAACTTCAAAAAGGTTCCAACAGCAAACAAAAACAACATTTAGATAATCCAGCTGCACCGAACTCCCACAATGGAACCACCTTCTCTCAAGTGGGGGGCATAGGGTCCCATCACATGGCCTTCCCACCACGTATTAAACCTCTTCAATTCAATTGAACCCTAAAAAAATTTAGAACTTTTTTGCGCCTGTGGGTTCTTTATTTCTATTATATACCATCAAGAACCTTTTTCGTTAAGAGTGCAATTGTGAAGGATCTTTCACTTGCCCAGCACAGATACTGATACAAGGGTCACCAATTTATGTTAACATCTCATCATGTGCAATGATGTCCAGCTTGGAGTTTGCTCATGAAGGTCCAATGTCGACTATGGACTGTAACTCTAGAATCCAAAGGTAAAACCATGTAAGTCACATGTTGGGTCAAATTGAGTTTAGGTCAAAATAGGACTTCTGAGACATCTTTCTATATATTTATCAAGTTTAGATTTTCAATAAGTGGCCCGTTACCCCGGAATGACACTGGCAAATCCCAGTAAGTCCACTTCTTAATGCAACGACTGGAATTTAAATGTCGATTTTCTCAGAAACTTTTGCATGAAAATCCAAAAAATTAAATTAAAAAAAATTATAAAATTTGATACTTCATGCATTGGCATCCCAGATTTTATACAAATGTTCTTACTAACTGGTTGTATACATAATAAATATGTCACATCTTTCCAGTGCATTCTCCTTTCTCCTATCAGTGAGCACTAAGATCATGCATGCCACCTTTTAGAAAATGGACTTTTATCAGATATTGATTATTGATGGTTGTTCAACTTAAAACCATAAAGTCTCTGGGTAGATAGTGAATATATATATATACAGTTGTAGGAAAAATAATAATAGTGCTCAGTGCATTGATAAGGGTGAGTAGCATAATTTATATGAAATCCCTATAGAACAACATTTTTGAAAGCCAAATGCATTTCTAAACTTCCTATTAAAAGACAATCACAAAATATTTGATGTGAAAAAATGCTTTATCCAATAGAGGTTCTGCTGTATGGAATAGTTTTAAGTAATAATCTGGAGGAGCGCACAAATATTCATGATTTTAAAAGTAAAGCCAAAACATATAATATTATTATTGTTTCAACTGAGGAATTTTTGATAATTTTCAAATATTAAAATTATAGGTACATTTTAAATTGTGTATGATTGAATCGAATTTGTCAATAAATGTATGAAACAGACCCAACTTCATGTGAAGTTCATGAGATGTTATAATGGTCACAAAGTCATGAAATGCTATACCTCAGTCATTTGATTTAAATTGTAAATTTATGCTGATCACATGAGGCTTTAGGGCTTGTGACATTTTTGGACATTGTCTGCATTATCAGATTTGTCTTAAATTGAGACTTGCTGAAACCCTAAAAATGTTTTCTTTATCATCATTCATGCCCAAGTCATGTGATCTTCATAACATTTCTTCACATGATTAAGTTATATGTTTCCAGGTGACCCTGACAGCTGACCTATTTGTCCACTACAGAAATACTTGCAGTAGGGGAGAGATGGGTACAGTGGGTCTTTTTTCAATCTGACCATTATTGGTCCATTATACCAATTTCTAAACTCTGTAGGGGAGACCGGGGTAAGTTGTGCAACGGGGTTAAGTTATGCCACCAACTGTCAGGTTGAAATGAAGAACTTGGTGCAGGGGCAAGTTGTGCCATTAGGCATAAAACCTGCCTCGATTAAGGCTGAGGTATTATATTTTGATATTTGATTTCCAAATTACATGTTTAACCTCTGCTTTTTTTTGGGGGGGGGGGAAATCACCCATAAGCAGAAAATGGCACATGTGGACCACAGAAAGGCATTTGAGAAAATAAGTCCAGGGTTAGGCTGGAGTTTTCGCGTTCAATTCGCTAGCGTAGACCAACAAAGAACCTCAATAAAGTTCTTTAATAATTCTTAAATAATGAGTACTTCATATTCTTAGGCATACCTGGATTGCATTTATGAGTGCTACTCCAAAAGGAATGGGATCAATGACGCCATACAAGAGCCCTGATATGATCGGCTGTTTTTCAGTCATGTGACTTCCATTGTCATCCTTCATTGTGTTGTTCCCTTCAGACTCGATTGCAATTTCTCCATTTTGGGTCGGATTTGCTTGCAATTGTTCAGGTTCAAATTGAGTTGGATGAAGTTGAGGCAATTGCAATTTATCCTCTGGTATAGAGGTCACGAAGCTTGGGTTATCCATGCTCTGAAAAAACAAAACAAAAAAACAATAAAAACATGCAAGTAACCTGAATTAATTTAAGTGTTGTTTTTTCGTGCTAAAAAATGCACAATAATGTTTGGACAAAATTTGATCAATATGTGAAAAAAGCAGAGGGAAGTGCAGTCCACACACCAGTAATTTGTGCCCTGGAGGGGCGTTTCACCCCCCCCCCCCCCAATAATAATAACAGCTCTTAAAATGATTAAGATGGTTCATTTGGTCATTTACCTCTTCTGCATTTCTCCAAAACACAAAAAAGCAATCACAGCTGTTAAAATGGTTCTTTTAGTCATTCAGGGACTGTTTAGAATTTATGACTGGGGGTGGGGGTTTTGACAGAACTTCCCGTTAAAAATTAATAGCCCCCCCCCCCCTTGAGTTCCATGCAGATTTTTAGAGCCCCACTCTTAGGTTTCATGCTCATTTTTAGTACCCCTCCCACTCGGCATACAAAGAAATACATTCACATATCATGATATTGTTATACAACCTGGTATTCATAGCTATGCCACCCGCCAACAAAGTAATGAACACATCCCAAACTCCAGATTCAGAGCCAAAATTTTAATCAGAAAATATCTAAAGCATGGAACAAAATTCCAATCCCCTTAAGACCTTCCTCAAACATTTCTACAAAATCCTCTATCAAGGCATTAAGAAAAAAAGATACTATGTTTGACTAATTCCCATATCATGACAAAAAGTCAACTGTTATATCTGTAACAGACATTGAAAGTGATGTTCACTCCATTCTTGACATCGTATCATCTGCAACTCAATCCATCTCATACTCATCAATCATTCTCTTAAGTTCACCTGCATGGATGCACCTACTTCATTGATTTTTTTTTCATATATTTCATTATTATTACTTTTCATTTATGTATCTATTTTATCTTATTCTACTATACTCTTCTTTCTTTTCAAATGCTAAAATAACTTACTTTGCTTTACAATTGCTACATATACATGTATATATAATGCATGTACCTTCTGTTTTTCTTTTCGTTTTTAAAATAACTATGAGGTAATTATGTCACGAGCTAACTAATCCTTATAATTTTCGCAAGTATGTAAAGACGATCTGATACTTGAAAATAAATTGTCCAATCCTCCCACGCGCCCTTTGTACAGTTGCGAGTGCAGATTCGCGGACTTTTGAGCATAAAAATGCGCGGTCAAACCGAGTATATGCGCTTTTATAACATTTTTGTCTTGTTAAATTTTCTTTACGGATCAACTCATAAATGAAAGAAGGTTATCTGAAAATTGAAACAATTATTGTTACTTTATTTAACCTCAGTTGATGTGCAATCTACACCTATTCATAGAATACAGTAAAAAGTGATTTTTGGTTTCACAAAAAATAGAATTCCATCAATATAATTATAGATGGCTTCTCACGGAATCATTGTGAAATGCATAAGGGGGTGACCATTTAATAATCAGGGGGGCTTAGAGTGTTCCTCAGTGAGAAATTTATTTATTTCACATTAACTGCGGCTGTAATTATTTATTTCAAGCGCACAATCTCCTCAAATATTTACACCTAAATCAAGCAACATCTTCTTAAGAAATAGCTAGCCCCCCACCATAAATTATTTGTTTCAAACCTGCCCAGAAAGAATTTATTTGTTCCACCAAAACCGAGCTAAAAAGTATTAAAAAAAACAAAACAAAAACTCCAACCCCCCTTTAGATTAAATGGTCTGCCCTTAGAAAATTTGATTCTACTTAGATTTAACGCATGGGTAACTAAAGTTTGACAGATGAAATGATTTTTACTTTTTCAAATAATCAGTCTTGTCATAAAAAAAATAAAAAATTACAAAACAAAATTGGTACAAAAACTTTCTTTTTTCGAATGGCTGCGTCGCCTTTATGGCAATGATGTTGAAACTACATAAATGTTGTTCTTGCCTTTAAAACCAGCAGTTTACTAAATGAAAGATTAAGAATTTATTTGTATTCATAGTCGAAATATTCGTATAATTTATGCTGTTGGTTTTTTCGTACAAGAATGGTTAATTTGGTTATAAAAAATTAAATACATTCGTTTTCAAAATACAACTGCAAGAACTGCCATATGTTATATCACATTATGCAAAACAAATTGGAAGAACTGATATATATGTACACAGAAGATTATGCAAATCCTATGTCAAACATACAATGTACAAGAATAAAAAATAATCAATACCTGTAAAGATTTGAAGCATGTACACTAACAATATATATATAAGAATTGAATTTTTTTTTAAATCATAAAATTAAAAAATAAATGACGACTTACCTGATTGTTGGTTTTTTAGCAAATGGCACCAGAAGTCAAAAAAGTGATAGCACGTGTCAGATGTGGATATATAAGATGTGTTATGTGTTGTCACCCTGGCAAAGGGGAAGACCTCAAAGAGGGTCAGTCAGTTGTCACGTGAATGCATAACCTGAGCTTGCCAGGCTTGCTAAATATTAAAATGCAAGTGGCACAAAGAAATACTCAGTTGCATAGCCTACATATATATACACAGCTAAAGATTAGTGCAGTCAGTGGCGTCCCTATGGGGGGGCATGGGGGGGCACAGGCCCCCCATATTGGACCTGTGCCCCCCCAGGTGCCCCCCCATATGAACTTTTCAACTCTGGCTAAAATATACAATTAGTATAGTGGGTGCCCCCCCAGAGAATCGTGTGCCCCCCCAGGTGCCCCCCCGACCGAGACCCCTCAGTTACGCCACTGAGTGCAGTGCAGAGACTTATGGGGGGGGGACACTTTAGTTTGTTCCATAAAAATGAAAATGACAATGAAATGAGAATTATATGTTTATTTGGTGAGCTGGGAGACCTCCAAATATCATTTGGTCACTGACTGAGGGCCATCTTGTACAAATAAAAAACAGTTTATTGAAATGTAAGGGGGAGACCATTTCATATCTGGGGGAGGGGGGGGGTTGCAGTTTTTTCGAGATAAATAATTCCTTGCTCGGTTTGGGAGAAGTAAATAAATTCTTTTTTGGCAGTCTTGAAATTAATGAGTTATGCTGGGGGTATTTCTCATTCTTATGCTAAGTTCTGACGGCACGTTACGGAGGTCTTTTGGCGTCGGCGGGCTGGTATTTCCTGGAAATTTGGATGGTTTTTTGATAATTTGTGACATCCCGCCGACGATTTTTCACATCTCGCTGATGTATTTTTTACATCTCGGCGGGTTCCTAGAAATGGGGAGAACTCTGGCGTGGATGTCAAAAAAGATTCAGCAGCTTGAAACTTTTTTCCAAGCCGCCGGGAAAGAACCAAAATTTTTCTGAATTTTTAGATGTCCGGTGGGTATTTTTCGAGTGAGAACGAGTGAAAAACATGACCGGCGGGATATAGAGTGACATCCCCTGCCCCTGTGGGACATTTATACTGCCCCTGCGGGACATCTGCAGTAGGGCCCTGCACGGGATGGGACGGGAGTCACGGGACTATGGGTCCCGCCTCCCATGGGACCCACGGGAGTCCCTAACTGTTTTGGCACCGGGAGCGGGACGGGAGTGGGATCAGAGATGGCGGGATGGGACGGGAGTGGGATCCTCTTCATCCATTAGGCCTGGGAGCGGGACGGGAGGTTCTGACTGTCAAGAGTCACTCCCGTTGCAGTCCCGTCAGTAGCCCTTAAACATTCATATTAGCCTTGCTAGATTTCATTTGTGAAACCCACTGGTGGTATATTTTGGGCTATCTTAACAAAAAACACAAAACTGGCAGAAAGCCACATTCTGGTTGTTCTCTTTAAATTGATATTTCTAATGAGTTGATTTCTTTCAAGTATTTCACTTATTTTATTTAACAAAGTTTTAACACTGTCTGCACTACATTACCTCCAAAATGAAATTAAAAACATGTTGCGCCATCTATATCTTTACCCTATGTTTCTTAGTAATTCAAAGAACAAGTTGCAATGGACTTCAAATGTGAAATACAACTCAGATTTTGTCACACCTAAAATTCATATTTTTAAGAAAATTAATGTATAACACAAGATGCTAATTAAATATATGCTCTGCATGGGAAGTAGGATTAAAATGAAAATTTAGTATTCAAATATTTGTCTTTAATTAATTTAATAGACATTCACTTGAAGTAGTAAGTATGTGCGTACACATTTACCTACATACGAGGCCTAATATGCTTCTTTGGAGAAAATTAATTACATATGCATCTAATAGTTACAAGTATATATCATGTGATATTGTCTAATAATATGAAATAGCTCAATATTCATTCATGACATAACTGTCACCCATTTTGAATTTTAGTTGCTACTCTGACACCAGCCATTGTCTTAAATTGCTATTCAAACACAGGCCCCTATTGTATTATTGTGAGCAATGATGCATTGCATATATAGGGGTACTATTGTCTGAGCATTAATTAGACACATAGCATCCATAGAAAGTTAATATTATTTTACCTTTATAAAGTTTACATCATTATTTAATTACCCTATTTTACAACTAGCAAATACTTAAATGATAATCTGAACTCAGAGATAAACCTTTGTAAGTCCAAATAATCAAAATTGTTTTAACACTGAAATTGTCTCTTACTAGTTAATAGCAAGTCTAAACTCAAAATGAGTGATTTTGTAGGTCATTTCACTAATTTACATTATAGTCATTCCACTAATTTAGTAATCTCTCTAATTTAGTCTTTTCACTAATTTAGTCAACTGTTTCACTTATTTAGTTGACTAGTTAGTCATTTGATAAATCAGCTTCAATAAATTGCTAAGTACAAATGTGAATAGACAACATTACTAAGCCAATTTGTCTGAATTAGTCCGAGCTAGGCCCTATTGAAATAGTGGTGGGACCTTGACTTTATATATATATAATGTTTTATGATTGATTCTTGTCCTTTTCGATATGCTGAATCCAAATCTGAACGATGCCACATCGCACGTGCTGAGCATTTTTTGTTACGGCCGCCATTTTCAAAATGGCCGCCGAAAATGTGGTTTTCTTCAAATTACATGGAAAATATTGCAGATACACCCAAAGTATATACGAAACATGAATATGAATTTGGGTATTGCGGATATTTTGACACCAATATAATGATCCTATGATCATTACTTCCTGAGATACAGGCTGTTTCTCTTTCAGAGTTCTAGCGGCAACATCATAAAACCTGAAAATTTCATCTAGTTCACTGATTTTGCTAGACATATATAATGGTAATTTTTTTAAATTGTTTATCATATGTATATATATATTGCAGGCTGTGTTGGCAAAAGTCTCTTGTATTTTCCAGAAGGTGTAATTGAGATATTTGTTTTTTAAAACCCTGATGTGTAATTGTTCAAGTTGTTGCTGACAATTTTGATACACAAATATCTTCACAGAATGGTCAGAAACCAACTCATGGCCTTGCAATGATCGTTACACAAGCTGGTAGGCCTGATACAGTACAGATGATCCAACAGTTCCCAGCACAATAAAATGCCTGAAATGGGAAGAGACTAAAGCCTCTTTCACTCTCTCTAATGGACATCGATGTAAAACGGTACAACGGAAAAAAACAATCAGAAATGCCGGAGAATTTCTCTCGCGTTCCTTGCCAGTGCGCAGTTGTCTAATAGGAGGGCTTCTGTGGAAGATCTTGCATTTTTGAAGGCGGTAACACATGAGGGGTCCTGCCAAGAATACAGTGGATTCAATACTAAACTTGCAAGAGAAAGTGGCCAGCAGTTGGGAAAGAAGACCCATTTACTGTACTCACCATTTCTTGACATGACTCCAGCTGAACCCAACACAATGAAAACTGCTATGATGCAGGCCCAATATATCACAACACTTACTGGCCAAGAATGGACAATATTCACATGTGACCAGCAGCTTTACAAAGTAGTCGTCAATGTACTATGGCATGATCAAGGGCTCTTTCCCAAGTTTGTGCCATGGTTAGGTGGTATGCATTGCCTTATAAGCTTTGTTGGAGCTATTGGCTCTCTAATGGCTGGAAGTGGGCTTGAAGATATAATGAAGTCAACATTTGCTGGAGTTCCCAAACTCCTGTCTGGCAAGAAGTTTCCAGAGAATGTACGAGCACTGCGAATAGTGGCTGAGGAGTTGTTGAGACCATTTCTGGAAAAAATAAAAACTGGGAGATGGCGAGCCTCCTGAAATTCTTGGAAGAAGCAAGTTCAAGTAGCAGAACAGCAAAGCTCTGGGTTGACTGCCTGATAAAGCCAGTGCTGATCATCATGAATTTCATTCGTGCAGAGAGAGAAGGTGATTGGTTTCTGCACCTGTCCTCAGTGTCCAAAATGATGCCTTACTTCTTTTGCCACGTAAATTATGCTCGATATGGTCTGTACTACTTTCTCCGTTCAATGCAGCAGTTTCATCCAGATGTTCTGAAAAAGTTCATATCTGGAGAACATGTTATGCGACACCAAAATGGCTTATGGAATGGTATTTGGTTTGACCTTTTCATAGAGACAACTTATATGCGCTATGGGAAGGGACCTTCAGACATTATCGGCTCTACCTTGAATGAGTCAACTCTTGCCTTATGGGCTCTGTCCCTTGGAGTGCTGGAACAAATACGCAGCGATTTGGAGGTTCTTCAGGATGGGGGTAATACGAAGGTGGTGACAATTCACAAAGAAGAACGCCCACCACGAATCAAGGCTGATGCTGAAGACAGGTATAAAATTCATGAAGCCCTGACCTCTTTGTATTGATATATTTGATTGTGTCACACATCCAGCTGGAAGATTGGTCAATATATTTTCTGGCGAAATAGTGGATGACAACCAAGTCAATGTAGATGATTCAATCCAAATCGGTCAAGGCCAGTTAGAAGAATTTGAAAAGCAGTGGCCAGATGGCTTTCATCACAAAATCACAAAGCATGTGAAGCCCATGTCTGTTGGTATAAAACAGGTCAAAGCAAAAGACAAACCTGATGGTGTGCATGCTGAAGTTATCTATGCCAGAGCAATAGGAATCATGGCTTCATCCCGTGAAACTATCTCCACCAAGGCCCTCTTATCTCATGAATTGGCAAACTTCCCTACTGCTCTGTTCAGTCCCAATGGTGAAATGAGAACCACTTCTAAATCCACACTGAAGGCAAGGATTAAAGTGGAATGCAGTCAAAGAGGTCTCGAGGCTTGTGAGGTAGTCATTTTAGCTGCAAATGCAATACTTTGGTCAGTGCCCTGGACTGCATCACCAGCAAAGGTGTCAGCATTCATCAAGGCTGCCGTTGCTAGAATTACGCTTTACACAAATGAAACTACAGTTCTGCATGTAGTATTTGAACGATACTATATGTGGTGAGCACAAAGTCATGGTGTAGAAAATTACATTCCCGAGGAATGAGCCGTGTTTTTAAGCTTACAATGGATTCCCCACTGCCAAAGCAGACAGCAGTTCTGAATATGACAGCAAACAAAGAACAGATCATAAACATGATAGTGAATGGCCTGAATTCAGTTATTGTCCCTGAAGGAAAAGTTGCTTTGGTAACAGGACCAGATGTTTGTCCCATGAACATTTGCACTGGAGAGCAACTTGCCCGAGTAACACATGAAGAGGCTGATATTCTCATTGCTTACCATGCAATCAATGAAGCTGTGGCAGGGCATTCTACTATTAAAGTAGTGTCCGATGATACTGATGTCTTGGTGATCCTTGCATACCATTTGCATTCACGCACCAATGAAATGCCAAGTACCGTGCACCTGCTTTTGGAATCATGCATCAGAAATCGAGCTGTAATAGATGTCAATGAGGTTATCAAGAAACATGCAAGGATTGTGGCAAATCTTCTTGCAGCTCATGCACCTACAGGCTGTGACACAGTGTCCTCTTTTGCTTGAATTGGAAAAGCAATGGCCCTGAAGCATTTGGAGGAGTATCCTGGAACATTGAAGTTAGGGGAAGCATTGAGCCCACTAGAAGAAGTTGTCAACTCCTGTCTTGAATATGTGGGCCGGTTATACAATCAGAAACAGACAGAAACACTCAATGATATGAGAACAGCAATATTTTTGCAGAAATTAGCTGGAAAAAGGCACATTCCCCCCAAATTAAGCAGCCTGCCTCCAAAAATGGCGGCTTTCAAACTGTATTGACCTCGAGCGCACTATCAGACTCTCCTTTGGAAGTCAGCAGGACTGCCGTCACCTCCTGTTGAAGATTCCCTAGAATTTGGATGGAAAATTTAGGCCAAACATCAGCTTTATTAATAGAACACACTGTATCTCATGATTCAACTGTGATAAAGCAATGGTATATAACCCAAAATGTCCACAGTACCCAACTTTATATAGATCTATGTTCAATACATTTTAGGGGTCTAACTTCAATATTTTCCATGTTATTTTAAGAAAACCATATTTTTGGCGGCCATTTTGAAAATGGCGGCTGTAGCGAAAAATGCTCAACACTTGCGAAGTGGCATCATTCAGATCTGGATTAAGCATATCAAAATACCCTAGACACAACAAAAAAACTTTATATATATATAAAGTCAAGGTCCTTGGGCTTCTAGCCTGGACTAAATGAGTAACTGTTATCTTCAGAATATAATTTTAATCAATTAAGATACCACTATATGGTACGGGACTGAAACGGGACTGAAACGGGACTGAAACGGGACTGAAACGGGACTGAGATTTCTCCGGGATGGGAACGGGAGTCCCATGTCAAATTTGTGACGGGAGCGGGACGGGAGCGGGATTCAACTTGACGGGATGGGATGGGAGTGGGATTAAAACTGAAAAATTTGGCGGGACCGGGATGGGACCGGGAGCAGACAGGCCGGGAGCGGGCGGGAGCGGGCGGGAGCGGGACTGACCACCTGGTCCCGTGCAGGGCCCTAATCTGCAGCCTCGCAGGCAGTTTTTGACATCTTGCCGACGGTTTTTGACATCCCGCCGATGGTTTTTGACATCCAGCCAACGCTTAGATCTTGCCCCACAGGCATATGATCTTGCCCAGCCGATTTACGATCTTCTTCCGCCGATATAAGATCTTATTCCTCCGATTTAAGATCTTATTCCTCCATTATATATGCCTCCAATTAATTATCATTGTGTGTCGCCGAGTTAGCCATTTTTCTCCTAGAAATCGTCTGCCTCTGTCTCGCCGATCAAAACAAGTTCTCCATCATGACCCGTGTGAACGAGGCATTACATATTTGTTTTTTTCCTTTGTATATATATATAATTTTTTTTTCTTTTGTATATATATATATAATTTTTGTTTCTTTTTTTACAAATATGGCCTGAAGGCATTCATATATAACAGAAAAAATCAACCAGCAAGCCAAAAAAAATACAAAGGCATAAGAGTGGTTTTGTAATGGTTTAACCTTTTTGGACCATAGTCAGATGGGCTAGTGCATAGAGGTAACAGCTTCAGGTGGAGCAGTGGGACATATATATAGTGAGACCAACAAATGTTTGCAAATAACAGTGAAAATTAGTTCAGGGCTACATTTTAGATGATGAAGTTGGGCATATCCCCGGGGCATATCTTTACGCACTTTCAGATAAAGGCGAAGAAACCAGAGGGAGAGCAGCTAGAGGGGTCCGGGGACAGCTGCCCGCATAAAAATCTGGCAACTTTATAAATTGACATTAAATTTGGGAAAGTTTATGCTGAAAATGCAGTCTTGAGAAATCCGGCTCCTTGTAATTAGCCTAAGTATTTGAGGAGTGACAAGAAAGACATGATTTATTTCTGAAAAAAAAAATCTGCCCACTGAAGCAGAATGACATACATGTACATGTAGTAATGAGCTATGATGTTCCACCGAAGTTGACCAAACAACATGAAAGATGCGAGTGAGTGAGTTTGTGTTTTACGTCCCACTAGCAGGTAGACATGAAAGATAACAGTAACTGTTAGTGTCTCACTGTGCCCCCATGTTTCACTGTGCCCAATGTCTCGTTGTGCCCGGCGTCTCACTGTGCCCATTGTCTCACTCTGCCCCACTTTCCCCTATGCTCTACCCATGTACAGTGTATAATGGGTTGTTGACCTTTTTGGACGCAAACCCAGGTTGTATAGCCTTGAGCTGAACTAATCGCAATGATTTAACATAATGCATACATTGTCAATGTTGCACAGGTCTTCAAGCATATCAAAAAGCTATATATAGCTAGAAAATTCAGACATTTAAATCAGCGAATGAATCTTTGAAATATTCATGTAAATCATGTTTATTTAAAGCCTGGGCGGGGGGGCTTCTTTTTAGTCTTTTTGTTAAACTGTTTATATTCTCTCTCCATTTGTGATATATAGCCATGGAATCTTGCGCAACTATTTTTGGGCCATTCTATGGCAAATGGACCAATGTCCATATGGGCGTAATTTGGTGGGGGACGGGGGGGACATGTCCCCCTGTCAGCATGCCTTGGCGGTCCAACGTCGGCCCAGCGTCAGTCCGATGTCAGTAGCATCGGACCAGCTTCGGGCCAACGTTGGACCGCCGAGGCACGCTCATAGGGGCCCCCCCACATTTTTGACCCCGGGGGACATAATATGAAATGTCCCCCCCCACTTTTTTGTGTGAAAACAAGAAGTGTTGTCACTGTTTTTGTAATGACCCTTGGGCTGAATTTGGTAATACGCTGTTCAACAAGATATGTCCCCCAACTTTCTACTTCAGCTGGTTATGATGCCATACAAAAATTCGGAATTCAAGAATGTAAAAATGACTGACTCAGTTATTCCCGGAACCGTTGACCGATTCCGACTGCATGACGTCGGTGTCCCCCCCCCCCATTTTCCGCGAAAATTACGCTCCTGCCAATGTCTCCCATATCATGGCTTCAGATTGTAATGAAATTATTACATAAGCTACATGTACATGTTTTATGAAGCCATTTAAAATATTTTCCCTGTGTTCCAAGTATTTTGAATTTGACAGCAATTTCAAAATTAAGGTCTGCAAACTAAAATTTCTATTTTCCGCTTGTCAAGTCATTTCAAAAAGCTTCTGAAGCTACGTTTTTCAAGATATTGTGATAAAATTGTACACAGATCAACTCAGATATATAAAATGCTGCTGGCCAGAGCTAATACACATGCTTTCCATCTGTTCACACCAGCCTGTTAAAATTTGTTCATTTTTCCAGAAAAAAATGAAAAATAACACCTCTATCATTTTTGCAGAAATACAAGATGATCTCATAAACTGCTTAAAAAATAAATTTCAAGTTTCTATCACCTGTCCCACAAGGCCATTTTTGCACTTGAAATTAGTCAATTTTAGGAATCGGCGTGAGATTTTCTTTATGTACATAAAAAGTATTGGAGTTAGAAATATGAATAAATTCGTACCATTATCACTCGATACTGCCTCAATTAATGCAAAGTTTCAGGTTTATTGAAAGCTTGGTTTCTGAGTGAAAAAATTCCAAAAACCCACAATTAATATTATTTAGAGTAGGTCGGATCATGCGGCCCCCCTTAACTTTGAGGTGCAATTTGACATACTTTTTATGGGCGATTATTTGAATGCTTATGCTGTCAGGAAGGTATCACTTGACTCTACTAATAACTAGTGTTACAAATGTCTACCAGTTTTAATAAAGGAGTTACGGATATTTTTGTAAAAAAATTTAAATGGCCTTCTTACCCCACCAATCGGGCAAGAAGCCCCCCCTATTATAATTCTATGGCAATTTTTTTTGCGAGCGCATTCAGCCTGAAAGTTATTTCTTAGGGTTCTTCTATCATTTTTAAAGCATTCTATCAACTTTTTTCTGAATTTCAGAATTTTTCTGTTCATTCATTTATTTTTTAACATTTTTTCAATTTCGGGCCAAATTTTTTCTATTTTAATTAGCTATTCTATTAAGATTTAAGGGAAAGTACACATTATTAAATGGTTCCTGAAGGAGCTTCGACCCCCCAGTGAAGGGGGTCTCATGCCCATATCATG
This sequence comes from Platynereis dumerilii, assembly GCA_026936325.1. Taxonomy (NCBI): domain Eukaryota; kingdom Metazoa; phylum Annelida; class Polychaeta; order Phyllodocida; family Nereididae; genus Platynereis; species Platynereis dumerilii. The sequence goes on from JAPTHN010000020.1 coordinate 11,732,139, forward strand.
TGGGGCCTCTCGCCCCAAACCCACATATTTTAATTTGACCTCTGTATTTTGAACTAAAATGCAAAAAACATGATCCAAATCATATTTATGTGATGGTCATAAAGTGAAGCAATGCAGATATCCATTATACTTTTAAAAATTTCCAAAGTTATTTCTGACAACCCCTTTCAAAGAATTAGTCAAAGTTACCAAAACCATGCACATTTTTTTGTTTCTTGAATTTCTGCAATCGTTTGGTGCTGTTTGCCCTGAAAATTTGTGACGTCAATCCTATCAATAGATAAATGCACCAAAAATGAAAGTTTTGATACAAGCCTGGGGGGGCCTCTCACCTAACCCAGGCTTCTTGCCCCGACCTACTCTAGGGGGAACGGGGGCACATTGGGACGCTTTTAACGTCTACTAATTTTGCTCAATGCTGAAAGCACTGAAGAACTCAGAAGTTTGCATGAATATCACCAATACTATTGAGCTTAAATGCAAGGCATAATAAACTAGACTGAACCTACCCTTTTGCAGCCAGAGAGTCGTAAGAAAGGCTGTCCCAATGTGCCCCGGCTAAAACAGCCGGGGCACATTGGGACATCAATTAAAAAATCATTTTAACACTCCACGTGCAATAGATATCACATATAAGTAGTGCATAAGATAATATACAGTGCATTAACACTTTGTAGTGCCAATAGTTCATAACTTTAAACAGTTTTAAACATTTAACATAAACTGTCCTGGGTGCGGACATCTATGTAAGTAACACACAGTGCTTTGCGACAAATTTGTTCACAGACCATGGTAATCCACTATGCCTCTATTCCCTGTGGCCTGAATACCTGTTGTGTGCTGTCTCAGGTCATTCAGTTGCCTTGGACACTTCAATTCTGCCATATTAAGGGCGTCCCAATGTGCCCCAAATTCACTGTCCCAATGAGCCCCGACATGACTTTTACACCAAAATGCTAATTTCTCGGACACCAGTGAGTGTGTTTATCATGATAGCGATTCAAAACTGTTCGTTGCGATATATAAAATTCATACAAGCACTGAGAAAGCCTCATTGTTCATGGTTTGTCCACAGCATGGTTAGAATTGAACCCCTCCATATTTACTTTAGTGGTAGGAAAACAAACTTTTGCTCGCCATACTTCTGCATGTGGCTGTAATTTGTCTTTAAAACCATGGAAACATCGGGATGTGAAATTACAAGATATGATGGCACTACCATATCCTATACCTTGCCAGGATCTAAGAAAACCCCACCGTCCCACAGTGCCCCGAGTCCCAATGTGCCCCCGTTCCCCCTACCCAAATTTCGCAAAAATGAACCAATTTTAACAGGCTGGTGCGAACAGATGGAAAGCATCATCTACATTATATTCAGCGTATATTATGCTCTACATCTCACCATGATATATGCCTATACTAGTTTTGTGGCGATATCTTGAAAAATGAACCTACAGCAGCCTTTTTTAAAGATATCAAAAGATGAAAAATTAATTTTATGTTGAAAGCCCAACATTTTTTAAAATGCTTTCAAAAGCAAAATGTGTGGAATATGTCGGAAATATTTCGCATTTGCTCATTAAACATATACATGTATATCAGGTTAAAATTTCATTAAAATCGGAAAACATGATGTGGGAAAATTTCTTGATTTTGGTCAATTTGTCGTGGAATGGCCCTTTTACCATTTCGGTTTCTTTGTATTGTGCCTTGAGGGTTGTATTTATAAATGGCATTAGCAGATTTCCAATTATCTTTGGGAGGGGGGGGGGCATGGGTAGTCCTTGACACTACTTTTCTGATAGGCCTATGCCAGGCAGGGTCCACAATACATCATAGAATATTTGAACAAACAACCATCTTCAAACAAACATTTTTTAAATCACTTTCCAATACAAAATGCAGATAGAAAATTTATAGACATTAATTAAATAAAGTTTCATAACATCATCCTTAAAATATTTATAGACATTAATTAAATAAAGTTTCATAAAATAATCAAAACATTATGAATCTAGAGCTCCTACAGCTGTACAGAAGAAGATAAAAAAGTACAGGCTTCCTAAAATTGCAATTTCCGCTTTAAGACTAGACTAACATATCTAACGGAAAAATTGGCACAACAAGAGGCCCGATCACATTGTTAAGACGTAGAGGTTCAATTAGATGTTCTTTTATTCTGAAATATAGTGAAATGGTAGTACCACTTTACATTATTACAAAAGGTAAATGTTGATAAAAATACCAAATAGTGGATAAATATGGTCAAAACATTAAATATTTACAAGTTAATGTATACATAAAGATAAAAGGTATGTTGGAATGAAAAAAAATATAGTATTCTTTTTAAGTAAGTCTTTAATATTTTCTGAAATAGGTCTACTGAATGTGACAATGGATGCATATATGTATATTTATATATAATATACAGCAGAAAAGAAAGTTTGGCAATATGTATATATATAGTTTAAGTGAATTCGAATGACCAGATCTTAATAAATAATACTAAAACAATTATACAGAACAGACTGAATACTTATAAAAGATCTATGAAACATCATACTCAAAATTAAGCTAAAAAGCACAATCAATATATCTACTTACACGAAGGCATAGAAAATAATATATCATAATCAATCATTTGAGAAAATGTTAATACTGAGGTTAACAAACATGCTCATGTATCTAACAGTGTTTACTAATAGTCAGTTTATAATAATACCATTAATAGATTTCAGTTTCCAGGCAAGTCAGCCTGGATACTTCCTTAATGTTCCTCTAAATGAAACAAACTTCCAAAAAGTGGCAAACTTGACTGAAGCCGTCAATCCTACAAAACTGTGAACTAAACAATATATAAAATACGTGCACTCGTATAATCGTTCAAAGTTGTCAGTGCGGAGAGGCACAGACGCTCGTTTAGGTGCCTTTTACAAAATCATGATTGGTTTTATAGCAAGGTTGTATGAACAGTGCGTAACCATGAAAAAAATTCTATCCATAGTTGTATTCATGGACGACGGACAAAACAGACGCAGGATAAGAATAGGTAGGTTTCTATATCAAGGACATCGAGCTGGACATGCACACAAGTACAGTTTGGTTGATCAAAGTTTGCCTAACCATCAAAAAAATTCTATCCACTGTTGTATTCATGGATGATGGATTGAAGAGATGCAGGGCAAGAATAGGTAGATGGGCCTGAACATCAAGGAGGGCTGGGAGGCACACATTCCGTGTCGAATGGCAACAGGATGGACCATCTTCTCCCAATGCTTCCTGAAGTTTAAGAACGAAACACCTTTATTTAAAGTATAATATCCTCCAAGTATATTGAACAGTGCCGCAATCGAAGTCCTACGCGTAACCTTACTGTCGGCCTAACTGCCTGTATTATATATTATCTCTTCTAAAACATGCATTATCGTAACTTAGTTAAATCCTGTAAGAATGTCAATAAAATGAATTTAGTTTCAGTGCAATACTGGCGATGAAATTGAACAGTCAGCACCAATCACAGAGGAGATGAAATTAATTTTACAAGAAAAACAACCGCAAGCAGACAGTAACTGACGCCAAATTGAGCCTTCAGTTTGAGTCATTCTCATGTCAGCTGCTGGACAAGCAACGTTGTACACTGCTCAGAGCTCTTTTAAAAGCTCTTTAGTGTGGGTTTCAACATCATTTCATACTAGGTGACTTTCAATGGCCACCATTGACATGCCCATGTGGCTATAGAAGGATAAAACCTCAACTAGGGGTTTCATGATACCTTAATTTCATCAATTAATTCATCTATATAATCTACCATGGAGTTATTGGTCAACTTTAATTCCTACAACAATAGGCCGTGATAGTGGAACTCTCCTTTTTCCAGCTCTCCTGTGTTGACGAGCAGAATAAAACTATTTCTGGGAACAAGCTGTCATTTTGTACCATTGCTGAGTCAGTGAAGCTGGCATTCCAGGCCCCAGGGCACTTTTAATCCATTGAAAACATTACGAATTGCATTGCCGAGTCTTAAATGGAATGTTTAGCATGGATTGCCACCATATCCCAGTACTGTCAGGCTGATTAGACTTTGTTACGGACCTTAGAAACCCCAGCTCCATTGTAAATTCCCAGGCCGATGTTTCCGGAAATAGTTTTATTCTGCTCGTCAACACAGGAGAGCTGGAAAAAGGAGAGTTCCACTAACGCCCGCTATAGCAGTGTACATTGTAAACATACCATCACGACACTTGTACCAGTGTCCCTGGCAATACGGAACGGCTTGATCCGGAACTTTCCACGTGTGTCCATATTGACGCGGAATGTCCTCTATAGACTCCAGGAGCTCCATCTCACGGTCACTGAGGTTCCAATTCTTGACATGTTTCAGCACTTTGTTACACTTTTCTGCCACTGCGTCCGTGTAGTATTCGTTGCTGTGCAAAACCTGAAAGATACATCACAATATATATATAATCACTCACTAGCAAAAGAAACGCAACACTTTATTTTGGCGTATCAGCCTCACACGCTACAACTAGACCAACCCTCCTCTATCATATTGAGGTAAAACGCTACCAAATAAGAAGGAAAAGAACTCCATGTTAATTCTGTAAAGCAATAGTATAAAATTGAAATATGAACATAATTATAATCACCTTGACTCGTTTCTTGACTCTTTCCTCCTTTATGTCCGAGAGAGTACTTGATGATTTGCGAATGTTTGATCTGAAACTGAAAGATCCAAGGTAAGTAAAATCAGTAACCACAGACAAGTGTAAAGGGTAGTAAGGGACCGTTCAGAATTTATGACTGGGGAGGGTGGGAGTTATGCTAGAACTTCCCGTCAAAAATTGATACCCACCTTGAGTTCTATGCGGATTTTTAGTACCCCACCCATAGGTTTCACGCGTATTTTTAGTACCCCCCCTCAACATACAAAATAATTGTTATACAGTCGCGCGTACAAATTCGCGGACTTTTGCACATAAAAATGCGTGATCAAACTGAGTATATGCGTGTTCTATAACATTTTTGTTTTGGTAAAATTTCTTACCCGCCCTTGGACATGTTGTCAAAAATTAGAACCCCCCCTTGGAACACGTGTGAAAAGTTAGTAGTACCCCCTCAGGCAAAACTCCCACCCCCCCAGTCATAAATTCTGAACGGTGACTAAGTCAACTAGTAGCCATGCCGACTCGTAACCAAACCAACTAAACTGGTAACCAACCAACAAGTAATCAACCAACTAGTAACAACTCTACCAACTGGTAACCATCCATTCATTGCGGGTTACCAAGTCATAGCCATACATTTAAATCAAATTCATAACCTGGCACAGTCAGTGCCCAAAGGGACGAGAAAAAGCTTACCGTTTCCCATTACAAATTGGCAAGCTGTATGTGATGAAGCTAATCATGTCTAGCCAACTTTTTTCCCTGATACTGAGCTTTTCCCTGGACAATACTGACAGAGAGAGGGAAATACAACAGAAAGAAACAGGGATACACTTAGTTCAACCAATCAAATTCCTTTGATTGAAAGATAATGAGATAAACAGGGATATACTGGAACTGACCAATCAGAAGACAACAGTGCCCTGTATATCATGCTTATTAGCATGTAGACACCAACATATCTGCTGATTGTTTTGATTTAAGGCAATTAAGAGTATTGATTTTGTTTGTAACACAGTTGCATTCATATTAAGTGCTTCAGACTGTTTAACATTTATATAAAAAAAAAGTATTAAAAAAAGACATGGGATAAAAAGGTTACATCATGGGTGGGGGCAGTATATCCCTGGTATAGTAACCCTCGACCCAGTATATACTCGACCCAGTATATACTGGGTGTCGGGTGACTATACCAGGGATATACCGCCCCCACTCATGATGTAACCTCATAATATACTTACATCGCCAGCTTTAAGCCCATGAGGATCCTGTCCCTTTCCTGGCAGAATTCAACAATTTGTTGATTGTTCAAGGCGCAAGAGTCCTTGACCACTCCCAGCAGCCAGCTGTTCAGAATTTTATAGAGGTTATAACAATACAGGACAATCTCCGAATCCAAATAAGAGCTCCTCATGACGATTGAATGAATTTCATGCAGCTGAACGGCGATCACCAGACATCTGTGTATCAAACGGAAGTGAACCGACTCTGATACATGTTCCCAAAATGGGTCCAAGGGTTTGAGGTCCTCTGTTGTACTTTGTTTATCGGCTTGAGACTTTCGGCCGAGCGATGACTGACTTCGACAATCTCTTTGAGTATTATGGCTCGTTCTAGTGTTTTTTCGGCTTGCGTAAGAACTTTGACCGCTTCTTGGAGTATTTTCGTTCACCATCCTCACCTGCCTCTGCAAAATCTTCTGCATTTCCTCACGAGAACTTTCTGGTAACTTTCTCAGCAGAACTTCGATTTCCTGTACATTTTCAGTGGGATTTCCAACCACTTGTTTCTGCATAAAAAGTGAAGAAAAGCAAATGACTTACAGATGAAAATACCAATGTAGTGGAAATGCTCTTTTAGCTCACTTTACCTGATGTTCATTTTAAATGGTCATTATCTGTAACATCCTTTTACAATGACTTTCTGGTAGTGATGCACAGATAGTGAAAATAGCCAGATACCGGATACCGTATAATCCGGCAACACCAACTGCTGGATACCAGATATTAACCAGATAGTTGGAACCGGATAGTAAACGTCCGAAAAAGGAAGTTTTTCATCATTCGAAGTTGATGATAATTTTTTTTTTCTGGGAGTCGAGAGATATCATGTCACGCAGCGGACTGTTCCTCTGATTGAATATTTTTCGGTATGTTCTGTAACTGAATTTAAATTTTGAAGATGGTTCCATCATGCTTTTGACTCTGTCCTTGTAACATTCTTTTTTTCTTTATTAAGGTTTTCTTTAGCTTTTCACTTATTTTTGAGCATCCCAGATATCCGGTGCTAACACCCTAATTCTGCCGGATACCGGATATCCTGCAAATTCCACTATCCGGCCGGATACCGGATACCTTGCCGGATATCCGTGCATCCCTACTTTCTGGTAGAGTGGATAGTGGTCAGAACCAGTGGCGTCTAGTGATGCCAATGGTTAGAACCTCTGTCCAGTGAACATGGGACAATGTCGGGTAGGGTGGTCCACATTCCTATGGGAAAAATCAAATCTCCTAAAACCCCCAATTTGAAAGCAGAAATTGATGACCACATATAAGTAAAACAAACACACATAAAATTTCAGCCAAATCGGTTAATATTTAGAGGTGGCACAAAGCCTTTGAAGTTTATCATGTGATTCCCCATTCGTGCCACTGAAAATATTGTCAATTTCCCAGATCTTTCTTCGAAGTGAATATTTTTTTGCGTATTTTAGTACAAATGATAAAGTTGGCATGGAAACGTAATATCTGGATGTTATTTTTTATGTATTATTCATGGTATATGAAATATTTGCCTGTTTTTATGAAAAAATGCTTGATAATTGACCCATGTTATATATATGCTTACCTTCTACGAAACTTTTTAAGCCATAAGGAATATCAGGTAAGATTGGGTATCCTTGACATACTAAAAAATAGGTAATTTCATCAAAAGTATTGGTCATTATTGCAAGATTTGCAAATATCGATGATTTTGAGGTCTTCCGCAGGCCAATCACATGTTTAACTTCAACGCTTTGTGCCACCTCTAGATATTAATTGATTTTGCTGAAATTTTTACTCAATACCTTCTGTACATATAAGATCACAATGCGAGATTCAAATCTGAGAAATTCAGAAGAAATTGTTTTTGGACCACCCTAATGTCGGGACAAGGGTCATGGGTACAAATCCCCTCTGGAAATGTCAACGGATTGTCAAAATGATGACGGGTATGACTGCCATTCAGTATGGCGAGCGCCAGTGAGCAGATTTATCTGGAATGGGCAATATATAGAATTAGATGATCAATAACATGATAACAATGCCTCTCACCTTGACTTCTTCAATGTCAGAGAGTGCAATTTTGATTGTCGCTTTGTAACGAAGGCTCTTCCGTATTGGAGAACAGCATTTCGGACATTTCTTCAAACCAATTGTTTCCTGACTCCCACTTTCCATCCATCGGTCGAGACCTTCCACTTCCAAGATATGTTGACAATCGAGGACGACAAATCTCGCATCAGGTTCATCTTCGTTGCCAAAGAAGATTTCTGTGACCTGAGAAAGTATTCCAATGAGGTATACATTTTGTTTAAAGTACACATACTACACAATACTCCTGCAGCATTGTATTGCACCACAAAATCACATTGGCATATGTATCTGTTTGATGCTTTTATGTATGTTAATAATTATATAATAGGTCTATTATAATATTATCTATCAATGAAAAGACTGCATTACTCCAACAGACAAGCATTTTACAATCAATGAATCGGATGCAACTGAGGATCAATTAACAGTCATACAGTCCTACATACAGTATACATGTAATGGGGATGGATCTTTAAAAGCTAGAGCCACAATAAAGAGTGACTATATATATTTTATAAATAGAAAACATGATAGAGCTCTACCTCATCCTTGTTGCATATTCTGCAGAGATGAGGACATGCTTCTCCACACAGGCCAATGCAGGGATGTCCGCACTTCAGTTTCTTTGGACATGGTTCATTGCATCTCGGTCGGTCGCATGGTTCACTGCACATCATGGAGCACTGGAAATGTTCACATCTCCAGGAGCAAGGTTCTCTGCAGGGGGTGCATGGTTCTCCACACTGCTTGGTGCATTTGCGGTGGGTGCATTCGTTCTTGCACATCTGTCTGCAGGGAGGACAGCTCAGGCCGCATGACTCTCTGCAAGCGTGCCCGCAGATTAGCGAGCGGCCACATTTCTTGCCACAAAGGGGATGAATGAGATCTCGACAGCAGCTGCCGTTCTTGCTAGGACATCTGTGACCACAGTCCAACTGAGTATCGCACAAACTATCACATAGACCAGCCGCCCTTGTGAGATCAACTTTGTGGCACTCAACCATGGATTTATGCCCACAGGCCATTTCTTTCAGGACTTTAACCTTACAAGGTCCACATTCTTCCCAGCATATTTTTGGGCATACATGATCTTTGCACAGGTATCTCTCACATTGTTCCTGACATTTGAACTTTTCATGTTCTCGGTCGTCGCTGTGACAATGCTTTGTGCAAAAGTGGCCGCACTTCAGTTCAGCCTCACATTTCAACATGCATCCTCCGTCCGGTGCCTGGTCAAAGTCTTCTGGGGATGAAGCACTGACCTTGGTCTCAGGGTGTTGTTGACAATAAAGGGTCAATGCTGGCCCAACTACAAGTTCATTCTCCGCTATCTCTCTAATTTGTGGCCATATGTCTGAATTCTGCGCCAAGAAGTCGATGTTACCGATGACATAGAGACCAATCTTTGCCCTGGAAAGAGCTACACACACTCTGTTGGGAATCTTAAGAAATCCGGGCTTTCCTGCCTTGTTGCTTCTGACGAGTGACAAGATGATGATGTCGTTCTCTTCTCCTTGGAAGTTGTCGACTGTGGTGATGTAAACTCCTTTGGAATTCCCCTGGTGGAGGTTATCATTCAAAAGTTTCTCTTGACCCGCATAAGGAGTCAGAACAGTGATCTGTGATGCCTTGTATTCCTGCTGCAGCAGGTACGTGCATAACCTCTTGATGTACTTTGCTTCAAACTTGTTCTTTTTGGATTCATCAATTGCATCCTCCAGGTTAGCATGCTTAATGAAATACAAGCTGCCTTCCACTCCTTTCACCTTGGGATATTGGAAGACAGAGACATCGTCCCGCAGTTTTGGATAGAACACCCTCATGACCTTTGAGATCTGGGGTCGCATGCGATGCTGAAGAGACAACGTCTCAATCGGAATATCATTGTTGACCATTCGTTCAAAGAGAGAAAGATCCAGATTGTAGTCCTTCGCCAGTTCGTACACTGTGGGGTTAGGACGCAGCTGCTGGTGGTCGCCGATGAGAATGAAGTGCTCACATCTTTTGCTGAGTGCTGTAACCACATGCGCCTCCAGGATTTCTGCCGCTTCCTCAACAACGATGATCCTTGGTTGAATTTCTTGAAGAACTTGGTGATACCTTGCTGCTGCGGTGGTTGTCATGCCTACTACTTTGGCCCCTCCCATAATCAACTGATCGAACTCACGTCTGACATCGTTTAAGCTACTACACAACTTCCTATACGTGTCCTTGGCACTTTTGACTCCATCGTTGACGCGTTTCTTGTAAAGCTCCACCCAGAATTTGTATAACATATGACGTTGCTTAACGGTCAACAAACGGACATCAGTTATTTCTTCACTCTCACTCTTTGTCATTGGGGTGATGCCCCTTTGAACATGCACCAACTTCCTTAAGAGGCGTCCCATTTTCTTCCTGCTCTCTTTCAATTTCCAATCTGTATCATCATCCTCCTCAGCATTTTGCTCGAAGTGTTCCTGTTTTACCGTCTCTATCAACTTCTTTCTGTTCATAGCCAGTTCCTTGTCGAAATGATCAAGCTCAACGTCCTCATTTAGAAGCCTTGGATTTTCCTCAGCTTCCCTGGATTCACTCATTGTGATGTCCACTTGAGATGCACTCAGTGTCACATGATCTCCCCCATTTTCTTCTGTTTCATCCTCCGGTCCTTTGCTGTTATCGCATGCCACATCTGCGCCCTGATCCAGCTTCGCTGTCAGCCATGAGAAAATTGGATCATCTTTTCCACTTGCGTTGCTGTTGAGCTGACTGAAATGGTTCAGCGACATTACGTTTCTCAACACATGCAGTTTCATAATTCTCTGGTCAGCTTCTACATTGATATAGGATGCTTTCTCAATTTCTTCTTGCAAAGGTTCCATTGCTGAGAGGAGATATCTAAATGAATGTCTTATATCTTCTGGGACTGCACGCTGTTTTCTCATATCCTCTCGTGCCTTGCTGAGTGAGAACATCTTCAATGTCTCATTCTGACTGCGACTCCCGACTCTGATGATATCCGTAGTGAATTTGAGAATGCCCTCCAGAAACTGATCCAGGGCATGGTTAGTGTAACACACAACCAAGATAGGTGCATATCTTTCAAATCTTGTGGAATTCCATTTTTTCCAATTATGCAACAGAAGCTGAACAACTTTGAGACCCAGAAAAGTCTTTCCGGTCCCAGGTGGTCCTTGAACAAGAGCAAACTCCTTCGTCAGGCAATGTTGCAATGCTGCGTATTGGGAATCGTCCAGATGAAGCTCTTCTGCAGACGGCCACTTGTTCACGTCCAGCACATCGAAGGAAGGTGGTCTAACAAATTTGCCAAGAAGCAAGTCACTCTCTCCGAGTAGAGGAGCAAAATCAAATTTGACAGCATTACGTTTGAGGTACGCAGGGGCATCAATTGCATCTCCCTCTCCCTGCACTATGTATCTCTCAAAGGGAATACTTGGTCCAATAGTCTGCAGTGCTGATAAGACATGCCTGTACGCCTCAAAGTAAGCAGTGGTTTCAACCATGGTGAATGAAACGCCCGAGGCGACTGCGTCAAATCCAGAGACATCATTCTCCACTTCAACCTCCAGGATGCCACGTCTGAGGACTCTTACATCGCAGGTGATTTTGCACATGTAAATTGTCTCAAACGAATCATAAGACATCGCAACAAGGGAACCAAATTGTAGGTGCTTTGAATCTTGACCGAGTGATTGCACTGTTCTTTTGTCACCAAAGTACAACCGGTACGAAAGTCTTTGGCTGTCGCAAGTGCTACCCAGGACTTTGACATTCTCATAAATGGAGAAATCTTGAGGTTTATCCTTGGTTGAAACCTGACCTTTCAGGTACAGTGAGATCCCATTTCTGAGGGGACGGATGAAGTCTTCCCTGAGCAAGCGGAATTGGACATCAAGATAATCATCCAAGTCTTCATAATTCCCCTCTGATTTATTGGGTCTTATGTCCAGCTTTCCTTTCGGGAAAATATCATCAGTTGTGGGAACAACACTCAAAGACCTGAAAGAACTTGAGGGAAAACTACCTGTGTGTAGTACTGTTTCTTGTGGCATTCTGTCATGAGATAGTGCTGAAGAAGAAGTCCTGAAGCGATTTATAGGCAGACCTCTGTTGAAACCAGCTGTTCGTGGTCCTCTGTTGTGGGATTGTGCTGCCATTGAGAGTGCCCTCATCAAACACAAATCAAAGCCTCCTCCTGCTCCCACCTTTTTTCGACCACGTCCTCTCCCTTGACCCTTTCCACTATTCTGTTTCCCAACAACTTCTCCAGATCGAACTGAAGAACCGTTCGCACCCTCATACAATCCTCCTACAATCTCATCTCCTCCAGCTAATCCTCCTGCTTCTGTTGCTGCTCCTGTTTTTACTCCACCTCCTCTGCCTCTTCCTGACCCTCCTCCCCTTCCTAATGTATTTCTACCTCGTCCTTTTCCCGGGCCCTTTCCATTGATCTGTTTATGAGCCACCTCTCCCGTTTGAACAGAGGTTCTGTTCACACCCTCGTGCATTCCTTCTACACTTTCTTCGCCTGCTGCTCCCAATGCTGCTGATGCACCCCCTTTACCTTTTCTCGCCTCTTTTCTGCCTCTTCTTCTTCTTAATGGACTTCTACCTCGTCCTCTTCCTATGCCCTTGACCTGTTTCGGAGTTACTTCTCCGGTGTTAACTGAAGTACCACCTGCACTCTCATGCAGTCCTGCTCCTACTATTTCTTCTCCTCCTGCTGCTCCTCCTTCTCCATCTGCTCCTCCTGATCCTCTTCCTGCCTCTTTACTGCCTCCTCTTCTTATTGTATTTCTACCATGTCCTCTCCTACGACCCCTTCCATTGACCTGCTTCTGAGCATTGTCGCCCTCTTGAACTGAAGTTCCACCAGCGCTGTCATGCAGGGTTGTTCCTAGTTTTCCTTCTCCATCTGCTCCTGCTCCTTCTCCTGCTATCGGTGCCCCTCCCTTGCCTCCTCCTCTTCGTACTTTTGTGCTTCCCGCTCTTCTTCTAAATCCACTTCTTCCACGTCCTCTCCCATCACCGTTTCCACTATTCTGTTTTCTACCTCCTTCTCCTTGTTTAATTGTTTGATTCTCAGGCATTTCATCATGCTGTCCTCCGTGTTCTTGGATAACTACACTTCCTCCTCTTCTGCTTTTTGGGTTTGCCTTCTTCTTGCTGCCATCACTATTTCCCGCTGCACCTTTTACTTCTTCTTTGCTTTCTCCCGCTTTTCCCTCACCAGCTCCTCTTGCGCCCCTTCCCGTGCCTCTTCCCACAGTTCCTCCTGTCTGTCTCGCTTCTCCTTTAGTTCCTACTCTTCCGCTACCAACTCCTCTTCCTCCTGCCTTGCTCCTTCCACTGTGGCTTCTCTTGGTCTTGTGTCCTCCTCCTCTTCCTCCTCCTCCTCTTCCTCCAGTCTCACCTGCTTCTGCTCCATCAGTTGCCCCTGCTTTACCTCTTCCTTCTTCTTTACTACCTCCTCCTCCTCCTCCTCCTCCTCTTCCTCCTCCTCTTCCTCCTCCTCTTCCTCCTCCTCTCCCTCCTCCTCTTCTTCCTCCTCCTCCACCTCCTTCCGCTCCATATGTTGCTCCTCCTGCCTGATTGTGTTTTTCTGCCATCTTGAAATCTACAGAAAGGGAGACAGAAAATTGCCCATTTAAACGAAGCAAGATAACAAGAACTTAAAAAAAAAGAGGCAATTTAAAAGCATATTCAGCACGTTCCGCAAATTCGACATCATCCACATTTTATTACCCGTAATCCAACGAAAAAAAGGCATCTGTTCCGCAATATTGCTCTCTGGATGTCGTTTGGATAGACGAAGTGCGACAAAACTTGAGCACCAACAACGTGGACATACGGCAACAAACTTTTAAAATGTTGCATCTGTGCTGGCTTGCTTGGGTTAATTTTTAAGGAAAAATGGACTGCATTTACGAGAAATCAAAGTCAACTGAAATTGACTAAAAAAATATGCAGTTTCTGGGAAGTTCATAAAATAGCTGCTTAGTTGTGAGTCCAGCTGGTATTGTCTTGTTTGCACAGATTCCTCCTTTGAGATCAGGAGGAGATCTATACACAAGGACCCCACACTTGAATTGAAGTGAGCATTGTACAAGTTGCATGCAGGAGGGGAGGGAGGGAGGAGCGGAGAAAGGAGGAGAGGAGGAGAGGGAAGAGGAGCAGGGAGAGGAAGGAAGATGAGAAGGATAAGTGGAGGGAGGACTCCCGGAGGAGAGGGGAAGGGAGGGAGCTAAAGCAGGGAGAGAGAGGAGAGAGAGAGGAGAGAGGGGGAGAGAGGGGGAGAGAGGGGGAGAGAGGGGGAGAGAGGGGGAGAGAGGGGGAGAGAGGGGGAGAGAGGGGGAGAGAGGGGGAGAGAGGGGGAGGAAAGCGAGAGAGGAGGAGGGGAAAGGGGAGAGAGGAGAGGGGAAGAGGAGGGAAGGAGGATATGTAGGAGGAGGGAGAGGGAGTAGGAGGCGAGGGAGGAGGAGGAGAGGGAAGGACGGAGGAGAAGGGGAGAGGGAGGAGGAGAGGGGGGAGGAGAGGAAGGAGGAGAGGGAGGAGGGGAAGGAGGAGGGAGGGAGGAGGGAGGGAGGAGGGAGGGAGGAGGGGAGAGGGGTGTTGGGGAGGGAGGTGTTGGGGAGGAGGGGAGGGAGGAGTTGAGGGAGGAGTTGAGGGAGGAGGGGAGGGAGGAGGAGATGTAGTAGAAGGAGAGGGACTCTCAGCTTCAGGTAGGAGGAGCAACAGAGGGAGCAGAAGGAGGCAAGAAAGGAGGAGGAGGAGGAGTAGGAGGAGTAGGAGGAGGAGTAGGAGGAGGAGGAGGAGGAGGAGGAGGAGGAGGAGGAGGAGGAGGAGGGAAGAAGGATATGTAGGAGGAGGGAGAGGGAGTAGCAGGCGAGGGAGGAGGAGGAGAGGGACGAGAAGGAGAGGAGGAGAGGGGGAGAGGGAGGAGCAGAGGGAGGACGAGAGGGAGAGGGAGGAGGAAGAGAGGGAGGAGGAGAGGGAGGAGGAGAGGGAGGAGGAGAGGGAGGAGGAGAGGGAGGAGGAGAGGGAGGAGGAGGAGGAGGAGAGGGAGGAGGAGGAGGAGAGGGAGGAGGAGAGGGAGGAGGAGAGGGAAGTTGCAACGGTTGTTTGTTAGCTTTGTTATGCACAAAATATTGGCCCCCTATTGGCTGTAGCAGACTAATTTTGCCGTTGCAACTCCCTTACGTATTCTACCATTTTCTGATCTCCAAATTTTATGGTCATCGCTTCAAAACTTGGCAGCTGGATTTAACAATTTTGGGGAAATGTAGGAGGCTCAGATCAGTTCATGAAGGCTTTAAATACATGTTTCTCAGAAAATGAGCCCAGGATGTACTATAAATTGCCCACAAATTCTGTGTCGCACTGTGCTAAAAACACTCAGTGGATTGTTGGCTGACCAACAACTCCATTGTTGTTGGTCAGCCTCTGTCGGACTAATTCTGAAATACAGAAACATGTTATGGCCCTTTTTCGGTATTCATAAGATGCTCAGCTAACCAGGGCAAAACAACAAATTGAAAATTTTATTGTATCTGCATTTACTTGCTTGCATTTTAAAGTTTTACTTGCATTTTTTTTCATGTAGTGTCCAACGTGACACCAAAAAATTATCCCATATGCAATCATTTACCATTTAATACATCAAAAGCTATGAGAAGTGAATACATTTGCTGCTATTAACATGAAAGATAACATCACTGCCTTTCATATGATCCATAATATATGCATAAATTCTATACGAAAGCCGAGATATGACCCGAAATGCATGTCCATGTTGGGCCAAAACTGAAATTTTACCCACTCACGACATTGGACCGCATGTCAATAGAGTTGAATATGTCAGATGAGAAAATCATATTGCTTTTGTAGCCAAGTCAAGTCCATTGAATATTGGATATTCAATATTCAGTTGATGGTCAAGTCTGTTGGATATTGGATATTCAATTTTTTTTTTTTTCATTCAGAGGTCACATCTGAATATCAAACGGGGTTCTGATTTGATATTGGACATTCGCCGAATATCCAATATCCAATCATTTGATATTGGATATTTGTTTTATATTCACAAAATGCTCCTGGGCCCCCCTCAGATCAAATTTGAATATCAAAAGAGATTCCCATTGGATATTGGACATTCGCTGAGTATATCAAAATAGTAAGGAGGGAACTAAGAATAAGAATTTCTGGAAAGCAGTGAAACCATTTTTTTCTAAATAAAGAACTAAAACAGAGACCATCCCACTTCGGGGAAGGTGGAGAGATAGTGACAGATCATGGACGTACACTCTTGCTAATAAATATGGATAACGAAATAACCATGATCTTTGTTTTATTTCTTACCCTTGTGTTCGGTGAGTCCAGATTTATAAAATTAACTTCAACATGCTGAGAAGAGGCTCTACTAGCCCGATGTGAATGGCTGGAGTGGATTTTGCCTATTTTGAGGTTTTCATGAACAATGGTGATAAACCAACCTTGTTCATTGTGATAAACTCTCAATTGTGAGCAGCCAAAACAATTTCTAGTTGAAATTATAGTACATTTTGGTAGAGCACACACTGGGTGTAAAATTCAATTGCAATAAAACGTTCCTGGTTTTCATGCAGTCTTGGAATTTATAAATGTAAAAAACTGTTCCATTGGACCAAGCATAAACATGACCCATTTTGTCTGTGCTGTGATTATTTGTCTCGGAGGTTCCACATGCTAATGACCATTGAATTGACTCATTTAAAGGTTAACCTTGCTTTGAAGTCAGTAACTTTCAAAAATCAACAACTTTGGATGGATTTCTAACCCAACATAACATTAATATTTTGACCTTTTTTGCATCGTTTTTTCAATTTCCTCCAGCCTCCCAAATTTTCAAAGATTTAAGTAAATATTCAAGTGAGAACTTAAAATAACTCGTCAGAAATCCACTTTAGTTCTTAAAATTACGATTTTAACCATTGCATTAAAATGGGGTAGCTACAATTCAATGGTAGTTTTCGTGTTTTCCTACATTCCATATTTATGAGCAAGAGTGTATATTTGATAAGTGCGTCCATGGACAGATGAACAAAAGGTGTGTGACATCTTCAATGACTTTTTCCAAGACATTGGGTCTGTCATTGGTACTCTAGGGAAATACCATATGTGTTTTAAAAAAACCTCATATTATTATTCAATGCAAAGGTCCCTACAAATTTTTTTTTTGAAAGAATTTCTTGTTAATTGTGCGATCGTTCTATCTGATCTAAGAATACCCTACTGGATATTCTTAGATCTGATTATCTATCCACACGTAATTGTCTGTGGTATTTTTAGATGTAGATGTAGGGCTTATATGTATGCTGCAGACAATCTCTAAATCGTGCCAAATTTTACCATCGGGCATGGCTATTTCTCCTATTGGTGAATTATTTCAACTAATGGCAAACTATTTCTCCTTTTGGCAAAATTGTACAACTTTGCCCAAAGGAGCAATTTCCTATTCTCACTATTGGCAAACTATTTTAACTATTGGCATACTTTGCCCAAAGGAGCAATAAGTTATTCTAACTATTGGCACACTATTGTTCCTTATTGGCAAAATTTGCCCATCTCTAAATATTTTTTCGGGCCGCTTAGAACATTAACAAATAGTTAAACCGTGCCCATTCCTGCCATTATCGCCCACTTTTGATATTAAAACGCGGGGCACAGCAGCGGAAATCCCGAAAATGCGGGATTCGGTTTTTCGCGATTTGCGTGACTTCTAGTGAAGATACGAACTTGATCTTTTTACCATTAAATTCGGCTTGAAAATAGCTATTTTTAGAATTTATGTATTTTTACTTAATAAATTATTCATATGCACAAATCAATAATCAAATTCTAAAATATAGGAGATTATTGGCCTATGGCCTAATGGACAGCTCCACATACTCAATTATGGACTGCTAATTGATCTTGTTTCTTTACTCCAAGTAAGATTTTTATTAGTTCATCAGACAATTGTGTGTTTTTTCTGCTCTCCCTGGTCATGTTGGCAATCCACAGTTCTAGGCCTATTTTACATACACTAGTTAGAGGCACATAATTATTAGACCTAACATGTAGGCCTTTTAGCCAAATAATAAACTATACATAAAATATATTTATATAAGTTTTCTTTAAAAATAACTGGCATTTCAAATAGCCAACTGGTTGCAGACCTGAGCCCTCAGCACCCCTCCAAGGAACATATTATATATTCACCTCTGAAACTAAAAAAGTTGATAAAGTAAAATTTAATTCAAGTTTAATTTGGTTGACTTAGTCAGATAAGTTTGATGGACCTTTTTTTATTTTGCTGCGAATCTATAACCAGGCAAACTGAACGCCTCTCTTCAATACAAATCTAACAGTGAAAAAATTTCGGTTCTACCATTACTAGAAGTGCTTCAAATAAAGAAATCCAGATAGGCACTCTCAAGGCCTAATTCTAAAAAAAATCGGAAATCCGCGATCCCGCATCCCGCAACCGCGTCCCCCATTTCAGAAAAGACATGATGGGCGATAATTGCAGGATTAGGCACAAATTAATAAACTATTTATGAATGTTCTAAGTGGCCCGAACAGACTTGCAATGAGCGATAATTGCAGAGATGGGCATGATATTTTCTTTGCCAATATCTAAATAGCTCTAAATCAAGTCTATTTGACTATTTGAGATATTTGGAAATTGGCAATTTAGAGATTGGTTGACGCACCTATACATGTATAATGGATTTATCTATACATGTGTGAAGATAACTGAAGATGGAAAGGTTTTGATACTGCACCTTTGTGACCAATTGCAAAAGTTGATTGGGACCAATCAATCAATCCATCAATCAATCAATCAATCAATCAATCAATCAATCAATCAATCAATCAATCAATGGTGCTTCAGTATATTCTATAAAGTGAACTGTTATGTCACCTTTTGTTGCAAAATTTAATAAACCAATTCAAGTTCTTTTCTTTGCTCAATAGTCTGTGACATCGGAGCCTTGATCATGTTACCAGGAAAAAGATTATGCATTCTAACCGGTGTCCGCCCGCCAGTCCAAGGGCCCGTCAGTCCGAGGGTCGGCGAGTCCGAAGGCCCGTCATTCCGAGGGCCCGCCAGTCCGAAATTTTGATGCTCTGAGGGCATCATGGTGCCCTGAGGGCATCGTAATGCCCTGAGGGCATACCCTGGTCATGGTGCCCTGAGGGCATCACTATGAGGGCCCACCACTCCGAATATTAGGGTCCCCCCTTTGAGGATGGCAAGGCCCGTCATTCCGAGGGCCCGCCAGTCCGAAATGCCCTCAGGGCATTGCCCAGGTGCCCTCAGGGCACGACTAGTTTTAGAAGCTTTCAGGGCCTTTTGAAGGCAATGAGTTACCTGTTACTGAGTTACCTGATTGCTATTGAATTGCCTGACTGCTATTGGATTGCCTGATTGCCACAATGTATTAAATTGCCTGATTGCGATTGAATTGCTGCAGTTATAATACAGTGTCAGATTGGAGTGCTTATCTGATTGCTATTGAACAAGTTGAAGTGTCAGATTAGAGTTGAACTCTTTCTTATTCTCCATTTGCAATATATATAGGCCTATGCTATATATAATTAAGACTGAGAAGAAGTTCTTCTTGATATTGTATGTATTCCTTATTATGAATTCATCTTATTCTTATTATTTTTCTGCCGTCTTTTGGCTATTTATGAAATGATGCATAACTGACAAACTATAGAATGCATTCCCATGAAAGTATACCTGCATAGGGACATCAGGGAACTTCTTGTGACAGTTATAACCTGAAATGTACGAGGTATAAATATCATAAAATGTTTTATCTTTAATTACAGAATCAATTAATTGGTTATAAAATGTTGTATTTATTCAATTATTTAGAATCTATCATTTCTAACAAAAACTTCAATTATTTTCACAATGAAAAGCCTATAAAAAATAAAAAAATAAATAAAAGGAGATTTTGGTAGGAAAAAGGAGATTTTTGGGGAAAAAATTCGATTTTGGCAAAAAAAAGCTGATTTTTTTTTGCAAGGTTGCACTCAGTGACCTTTGCTGGCACTGTTCCAAGTATTATAGGATGTTGCGTCTTATTACGTCTTATTACGTAATCTTATCAACTCTTATGTAATTTGGATCTTTTTGGATCCCGGCGCAGGGGAATGAACAATGAGTCAGCAGTTTTAGTTAATTAATATCTGATTATTAAAATCTGGAGCTGATCAGGCCTAAACCAAATTTAATCATTATGTATAGCAAACATTTTATTTAGCTGCACTAGTCTAAAAGGCTAGGTGTGAAAGAGTCTTTAGGTGAGGACTTCGAAGTAAATTTTTTGGCAGGGGTTTCTAGAGAAACAGCTGTATAATTTTTTATAATTGTATAGTGATTTAAACATGAATGTTTATCTCTATAGGTGCTGACCTGAAGGATTAGTGAGTAGGGCACACAGCAAATTTTATGCTGAATGAAGCAATCTATGCTTTAAACAGCATTTACCCAGCTGACAATGCACGTGAACTTCACGTGATAAACACGGGGGGAAACTGGTGAACATGACATAACTGAGAGTTATCACGTGTTTTGGTTCACGTGAGAAAAACTCCTACATTTTCAAGGGATAACCACGTGATGACTTTCACCAGATTAACGCTTGACCATCCTCACCACATAACTGAGAGTTATCACGTGTTTTTCTTCACGTGAAAAAACTCCCCAACATTTTCACGGGATAACCACGTGATGAATGTCACCAGATTAACGCTTGAACATCTTCACCACATAACTGAGAGTTATCACGTGTTTTTCTTCATGTGAAAAAACTCCCCGACATCTTCACGGGATAACCACGTGATGAATGTCACCTGATTAACGCTTGACCATCTTCATGACATAACTGAGAGTTATCACGTGTTTTTCTTCACGTGGTTAACTGGTGAAGATTGCCCCCCAGAAATATAGATGGAGCCACCTGTACTAGAAATACAGCTGTGCCCCGAGTTCCGCACTAAGTTTACTTTAACTGTGTTTAAACTAATTAAACAAATGATTATGATTTCTAAATCTGGATTAATGCACAGTAGGGGAACATGGGGACCAACGGGCCATGGGGACCGATGGGCCATCCTCTTAACTCCACATCAAAAACCTTTATCAACATCTAATTTGCATTTTTAGTATTGCTTATCACATCTATGAATACCATATCGACCACTGATCAATAAGTGATAGCACAAGCATGTAGGAGGCAAAATGAAATTTTGAACATCAAAAAAATTTTTTTCTGATTCTGTACAAGTTTAATATCTCAAAAGTGTGTAGACTCAACACAATATATTTTCTATGATGATTTGTCCTATATATTGGTGATAATTTACACAGTGAATTTTAGTAACAAGAACCATATTTCACCAAAAAAGAGGGGTTTAACTGTTCAGAAAGCTTTTGGGGACCGATGGGCCACCCAACATGGGGACCGATGGGCCACTATTTCTTGAGATTTTCTATAGGTGGCGTATTGGCATGGGGCTGGATATTAAAATCTTTTATGGGAAAAAGCACAATAGAACTTCAGCTTGCATCTTTAAATGATAAGTTTTTACTTAAATGAATGCACTCGAATTTACAGTGATAGATTTGCCTTTGTAATGGCTTCAAACACAAAATGGTGGAAATTTAAAATACCATAATCACAAATTTTCAATCTAGGTAGTATTTGGTATATAATAAACATAAGGACCTCGTTAGACATTGATGCAGTATTTAGTGTAAGTTAAATTTTCACCAAAATATAAGCTAATGGAGGGTTATTAATGAATTTTATTGTTTTGATTCAAGATTTCTCCTGCAGGTGGCATACTAGTACAGTATCATTGGAAAATTGTACTTTTCCCCTAAAAATCTAAATGATTGACAGAAATGATACATTGATGGAGAAAAAATTTAATATTCTCATTTTTTAATATTCATCAACAAATTTGAGGTATTAGACAAGATTTTGATGCTCACGGTGGTAGCCAAACTTCATTATCGACCAAATATCAAATAATATTTTTTTCTTAGTGACCAATTAACCAATCGTTTTGGAATTCTCCAATATAGTTTTTAATACATCTGTTCATGTACTGCTAAAATATCATCTCAATAGATTGACTATAACTACAACAAGAATCCGCGGATTCAAAACCGACCTAGCGCAATGAAATTGAAGGTGCCATTGCTTAAACCACTGAGCAACTGATATTGGAAGATAGGAGAAATAGTTGATTGGAAGATGCTAGACTATTAGTATAGAAGCAATGCAGTTTGAACAGATTTCTAAAAAAAAGGAAAGATGGCTGTCAAAATGGCCGCCATCTTTGATTTCTCAACACGTTACTCATCCATACCCACAGGCCAATACCTGTACCAAATTTCATAACTGTAAGTGAAATATTAAGGTCAAAAAGGGTCAGTTCAAGAATGAAGAAAGATGGCTGCCAAAATGGCTGCCACAAAGTGGCTGCCATCTTGGATTTCTCAACATGTTCCCGTCTGATACCCACAGTAGGGTGTTTCAGCTGCCCCCAATATTTTCTGATCCTGCTTGACCTTGGTCTGGTATTGCAGTTTATATAGTAAAAGTCACATGTAAAATTTTGGCCCATTCTATAAATACTTACCTTTACCAGAATTCACTTGAAGTTTATAATGTAATTCCCCATTGGCGAACTTGCAAATCCTGAAGATATTGCAAAAATCAATGAAGGAATAGATATTTTTTCCTCAAGCCATAGTTTCTGAGTACGTTTTGGGAGGGCAATTCAAATCTGGAATCAGCTATTTTGTAGCAGGTCTTCCTAATGAACTAGGAAGTGTTGAATTACCTGTACCAAATTTCATAACTCTTAAGTGAAATATTGAGGTCACAATGGCCAGTTCAAGAAATGAAGAAAGATGGCTGCCAAAATGGCGGCCATCTTCTCAACATGTCCCTGATCCATACCCACAGGCCAATACCTGTAACAAATTTTATAACTCTAAGCGAAATATTGAGGTCACTATGAGCAGTTCAATAAATGAAAAAAGATAGCTGCCAACATGGCCACCACAAAATGGCAGCCATCTTGGATTTCTCGACATGTTCCCAATCCATACCCAGAGTCCCATACCTGTACCAAATTTCATAACTGTAGGTGAGACATTAAGTTCACAATGGGCAGTTCAAGAACGAAGAAAGATGGCTGCCAAAATGGCCACCACAAATGGCAGCCATCTGGGATTTCTCAACATGTTCCCAATCCATACCCAGAGTACTATACATGTACCAAATTTCATAACTGTAGGTGAAATATTATTGTCACAATGGCCAGTTCAAGAATGAAGAAGGATGGCTGCCAAAATGGCCACCACAAAATGGCCGCCATCTTGGATTTATCGACATAATCCCAATCCATACCCAGAGTACTATACCTGTACCAAATTTCATAACTGTAGATGAAATATAAAGGTCACAATGGGCAGTTCAAGAATGAAGAAAGATTGCTGCAAAAATGGCCGCTGCAAAAATGGCCGCCACAAAATGGCAGCCATCTCGGATTTCTTGACATGTTCCCAATCCATGCCAAGAGTACCATACTTGTACCAAATTTCATAACTGTAAGTGAAATATTATGGTCACAATGGGCAGTTCAAGAATGAAGAAAGATGGCTGCCAAAATGGCCACCACAAAATGGCCGCCATCTTGGATTTCTCGACATGTTCCCAATCCATACCCAGAGTGCCATACTTGTGCCAAATTTCATAACGATAAGTGAAATATTATGGTCACAATGGGCAGTTCAAGAATGAAGAAAGATGGCTTCCAAAATGGCCACCACAAAATGGCCGCCATCTTGGATTTATCGACATGTTCCCAATCCATACCCAGAGTACCATACCTGTACCAAATTTCATAACTGTAAGTGAAATATTAAGGTCACAATGGGCAGTTCAAGAATGAAGAAAGTTGGCTGCCAAAATGGCCGCCACAAAACGGCAGCCATCTTGGGTTTCTCGACATGTTCCCAATCCATACCCAGAGTCCCATACCTGTATCAAATTTCATAACTGTAAGTGAAATATTAAGGTCACAATGGGGAAAAACCGTGGTTTACATCTGGTTTGTGGTTACTGGTTTGTGGTTACTGGTTTGTGGTTACTGGTTTGTGGTTACTGTTTATGGTTTCACCTGATCCATTTACAGCTCCTGTATTAACCGGCCTCCGCTGTTAGGCCGGTTAAAAAAGTAACTCATGACATTTGTGAAAATCATGCTTTTTTCAAAGTGTAAAATTTGGGCATATCTATATTCTTTCGATCTCTTATTGTCCTATACACTCAGATGGATCAACAAAAACATATTGGAAACAAATTTTTAATTCTTTATCCACCCTTTGGCAAGTTATTAACATGGTCCATCGGACCCCATGGGATGGCCCATCGGTCCCCATGGTTGGGGACCGATGGGCCACCATCTGTCTTGACAGAAAATGTGTTTTCTAATCTTTCTTCCTAGGTTGATCTATGTGAATCTTATATCATTTTAAAGAGAATTACACCAGCTAACAGGGTGCACAGTATGAATACTTTATCTGAAGCAGCTTTGCCTCCATGGTCAATAATTTGTCAAGCGGCCCATCGGTCCCCACTCTCCCCTATATGGTGGAATGATGCTTATTACCTCAAAAGTGAGCACATAATGGATATTATTACAAAAGACTAGTCATCCGAAATGTGAATCATGTATGACTACAATCCTTGATTCTGGTAACCCTTAAGAAGACTGAAAAGAAACTTACTGCATCACACTGGTTGTGACAAATTTTCAGCAAGTTCTTGTGGCTTTTACTTCAGCCCAACAGCTATTGAAAGCGCAAGATAATGCTTAAAACAGTCTAAGTTGACTGGCTTGATGAAGAGCCAAGTTAACCAGAGGGAAATTTTGCCTCTTCTCAAATAATTATAACTGGTGAAGATTACCCCCCAGAAAATCACTTGGTTAACTGGTGAAGATATTCACCAGAAAATCACGTGGTTAACTGGTGAGGATTGCCCCCAGAAAATCACATGGTTAACTGGTGAAGATTGCCCCCCAGAAAATCACGTGGTTAACTGATGAAGATATTCAACAGAAAATCACGTGGTTAACTGGTGAAGATTGCTCCCAGAAAATCACGTGGTTAACTGGTGACAAAATCACGTGGTTAGCGTTTGCAATAACCTATCAGTTTTCCACGTGATAACTGAGGGGCAATTTCACGTGATAACTCTCAGTTAACCACCAGTTTTTGTCAGCTGGGTAGGTACTATTTGCCGCTTATTGCTATTATTGTGGCCATTTTTGGCTAATGCCACTGACCATGGCTTCGTTTAAAATTTTGCTTTTGAAGCCCATTCAGAAGAAAGTGCCAGGTACCTTTTTAAAAACATTTATAATTTCTAAATGTCAGTAGTATACCTTAAAACTCAATGTAAATTGAAATTATCTGCTGGGAGACAGAGGAATTAATTGTGTGAAGATCAAGGAGCTGTCTGGGAGTGAATTGTCTTTAAGTCTTTAGTGGCATTTGGGAGTATAAACTCATTATTGTATAATGTATAACTGAATTTTAGTCGTACTTGTTAGCAGGGAAGTTATCTTATTTACTTGGGATGGCTACCTTGGGGGGGGGGGGTGGCTTAACCACTAAAATAGATTAGTCACTTATCTGAATCATATCAAATCATATATAATTATTTGTAGTGACGTCTGTAATCAACAGGTAGCTGGGGTTTTATCAAAATGGGAATTTCGAAACTCTTTGGGTCGATTTCACCAACACGGTTTTAACAGTTAGACCTGCTCTTAACAACAACAAAGTATCCAGAGGAACAACAAAGTATCCAGAGGAACAACAAATGATCCAGAGGAGCAACAAAGTGTCGAGAGGAACAACAGAGTGCCCTGGATAATAACAAAGTGCCCTGATGAATAACAAAGTACCCTGAGGAATAACAAAGTGCCCTGAGGAACAACACAGTGCCATGAGGATCAACAAAGTGCCCGAGGATCAACAAAGTGCCCCGAGGATCAACAAAGTGCCCTGAGGATCAACAAAGTGCCCCAAGGATCAACAAAGTGCCCTGAGGATCAACAAAGTGCCCCGAGGATCAACAAAGTGCCCCAAGGATCAACAAAGTGCCCCAAGGATCAACAAAGTGCCCCAAGGATCAACAAAGTGCCCCAAGGATCAACAAAGTGCCCCAAGGATCAACAAAGTGCCCCGAGGATCAACAAAGTGCCCTGAGGATCAAAAAAAGTGCCCCAAGGATCAACAGAGTGCCCTGAGGATCAACAAAGTGCCCCAAGGATCAACAAAGTGCCCCGAGGATCAACAAAGTGTCCAGAGAAACAACAAAGTGTCCAGAGGAACAACAAAGTGTCCAGAGGAACAACAAAGTGTCCAGAGGAACAACAAAGTGTCCAGAGGAACAACAAAGTGTCCAGAGGAACAACAAAGTGTCCAGAGGATCAAAAAGAATCCATGGATTCAATGACTGGGGACAGGCAGGAGTGAAGTTTGAAGGAAAAATGGAATTTGTCCTGTAGGCCAAAAAGCTGACAGAATTCTTCCAGTGTAGAGAACTAGTTTGACAATTAGGCAAAGTGAGATTAGACTCATATGACATTATGCAGAAATAATAAGAGTGAAGGGCATTGTGCCTGCAGTCTTTTGAACAGTAATCTTTAAACATATCTGCAGCAGCCATGGGAGTTGCCTAAACTGTAATAGAGCCAATGGGAGCATGCGAGCAGCGCAAGAGATGCTTACAGCCACATATCCAGGAGTTGACATAAATTGGGGAGTGCAGCAAAACACAGCCACTTATATTATTAGAAGACAGTCTGAATATATAGAGAAGATTAAATTAGCTCTTTTTTTTAAATCTATTTCTGCATCTATCTATCTCTGTATGTATTTATCTCTGTACTATCTCTGTATATAACTCATCCATCTGTCTGTCTATCCAGTATCCATAGATCTACCTACCTATCTATGCGTCCGTCCACCAACGCACAAATCTCTAAATATTCCAAACGAATATAAACAGAAATTATCATTGGGCAAGCAAACAAAATTTCCAAGAATTAGTTCTAAATACTGATGATCTGATGGGTCGTGTAAAATTGTTGCCTCACCGTTTGGGGAGGGGGGGGGGGAGCTCTTCCTCCATTAAGGAAGGCATCACTATTCTTCTTCTGCTTCTTATCATTCAGATATTTTTGCTAATTTTCTGAAATACTAAGAACATGGACTGCCTTTAAGGCATCTTAGAGTTCAATTTCCCTTATTTACCCTAAACTGCGGAGCCATCAGCCCTTCTTCTTGTTATTGTGTAATTGAAAAACTAGCGATTTCTACCTTACTCCAGAGAAAAGTTGTATTTTCCTCATTAGTAGAATACTAATGATTTTTGTCTTTAATTTAATTTACTCCAAGGAGATTCAAGGTGTCATTCGGTGCAACTGCATGAGGTAACAAGTTGCCTTGTGACAATTTGACACTTCATTCAATGCATTTGATAGGGCTTGTTATGAGGTCAATGATGTCCACAAGCAGCCTGATGTAAGTACTGGTCATTTGTCTACTGTAACAGCAGCACAGATGAGCGGCTCATAACATAAGCCACATTACTAGGTGACCCTATGCAGGCCACTCATGAGTGGTGTGAAACTTTGAATGACTTCTCCTGGTAGCATTGCAAGTATAGTGTATGACTTCATTAAATGCTTATGTGTCACACTGCATGAATAACATTGCAGAGTAACATTGCAAGAAACATTCATGTGCTTTTCTGTAAGCACCTGAGTTTCATTTACAGTAAAACACTTGCAGCACAACTGGCTCACACGTATAGCTGCCGGCCAGCGATCTTCTATCTTTGCTTGAGGAAGATTAGATCTGAATAGTAGATAGATAGATAGATATATAGATAGATAGATACATATATAGATAGATAGATGAAGAATTGAAGATTTTTTATTTATGACCACAAACAACCATTAGGGCAAATAGTAAATACGAAAAAAAAATACACATAAGGCTTAGCAGCCTATAAATCTATAATTTATCAACTCAAATAAGTATGACTCTCTCAGGCTGGATTACAGTTTGCCTTAGTTTACTCCCTCAAAAGTTATTACATTATAAGTCTGAGCATTGCTATTTCTGATCCCAGAAATACCAGGGGCAGCTATTACATTATAGGCCTACACCCATGCACTCAATTAAGCATTAAGCCTAACTTGTTACTACAGTTAGATCAGTATAATTTACCTAGGCCTACTCTATTCCAATATTCATATAAGTCTACTTTAATAATGTGGAAGTGCAGATTTGTACCTTTCAAGATTGTCAATAAAGTTAGGCCCTATTAGTAAACTGATCTATAGATAGATCAATAGATCTATCTATATCCAGATAGATATCCTGGGATAGATGCCTTGACAGATAGATTATAATAATATAGAATAAATATATACAGGCGAATCATGCAGCTGTCATATAAATTTCAATTTTTGAAAAACAAGTTGCATAAATTTGAAAATGAAACTCATTGACAAATGGGGTTTATTATTCATCAACATTGCCTCAGCCTTCTAAAAAGTGGTCTACCGTTTTTGTACTCCAAATGGTTGTTCCTCTACGTGAGCTGAGGAAGAACCCTTACTACTACCACTACCAGCAGCAATAAAACCCAGAAAATGTCATTTTTTAATTTCGAATGCCTGATACAGCCAAAAACGACGTTGTACAACAACATCCATACCCCAGCGGCCTTATTAAGACCAAACTTGGTATTACCACATCAATTACATGCACCTCCACCCTCAATCAAATGCCACAGGCTTGTCCCAAATTTCCCTGTAGGACCCATTTTACTCTATTGACTGGGGAGTCCCCAGTCAAAAAAGTGCCCCAAGGACCAACAAAGTGTCCAGAGGAACAACAAAATGTCCAGAGGAACAACAAAGTGTCCAGAGGAATAAAAAAGAGCCCTGAGGATCAACAAAGTGCCCTGAGGTACAGCAAAGTGCCCTGAGGATCAACAAAGTGCCCCGAGGATCAACAAAGTGCCCTGAGGATCAACAAAGTGCCCTGAGGATTGACAAAGTGCCCTGAGGATCAACAAACTGCCCTGAGGATCAACAAAGTGCCCCAAGGATCAACAAAGTGCCCCAAGGATTAACAAAGTGCCCTGAGGATCAACAACGTGTCCAGAGGATCACCAAAATTTGCTCTGAGGATCAACAAAGTGCCCTGAGGATCAACAACGTGTCCAGAGGATCACCAAAATTTGCCCTGAGGATCAACAAAGTGCCCTGAGGATCAACAAAGTGCCCTGAGGATCAACAAAGTGCCCTGAGGATCAACGAAGTGCCCGAGGATCAACAAAGTGCCATGAGGATCAACAAAGTGCCCCAAGGATCAACAAAGTGCCCTGAGGATCAACAAAGTGCCCTGAGGATCAACAAAGTGCCCTGAGGAACAACAAAGTGCCATGAGGATCAACAAAGTGCCCGAGGATCAACAAAGTGCCCCGAGGATCAACAAAGTATCCTGAGGATCAACAAAGTGCCCTGAGGAAGAAAAAAGGTGCCCTTGGGAAGAAAAAGGTGCCCTGAGGAAGAAAAAGTGCCCTGAAGAAGAAAAAGGTGCCCTGAGGAAGAAAAAAGTGCCGTGTCCCATGTCTGCTTTTAAATGCTATTTAACACTCAATGTTATCAAATAAAGCTGTCAACTCATCTCAGACACAGGATTTAGGGTCCTTTCTTCCTTTAAATTCATTGACAGCACTCCAAAAGTATTGGTCTCCAGGTACACACCATGATCACATGCAAAAACACCCTTTTTTTCAAAAAGTATGAAAAATCTGCTTCTTAGACTAAATGAAAACTTGAATTGGACATATTCAGTTAGTGTTCAGTGGAAAAACACAAGAAACATTTGGTTAATATGAATTTAATAGGCATCATCATGACCCCAACTACTCCTCTGAGTGAATCCTCCTGCTTGCAAAATATTAGATGACATAATTTTTTAAAAAATTAGTTTTTGAGTCTGACTTGATTCTATGTTCCTTTAGCACCAATAAAACCTTATAAGACAGTTGTGACATATCTTTGTGACAACCTTGGCTACAGGGTTTGCTAAGAAAGATGGAATTACAGGGGGTACCTAGAGGGGGCCAGGGCTCGACATCAACGCCTGTCCGACTGTCCTGGACAGGTAAAAGTGCCTCTCGGGCAGTAAATACATCCTGTGACCTGTCCCAGAGGACAAGTAAGGGACCGTTCAGAATTTATGACTGGGGGGGGGTGGGAGTTTTGCTGGAACTTCTCGTCAAAAATTGATATCCCCCCCTTGAGTTTAATGCGGATTTTTAGTACCCCACCCTTTGGTTTCACGGGTATTTTTAGTACCCCCCCCCCTGGACATACAAAGCAATACACACATATATACTGTTATACACTGTCAAGTAAGTAAGAGTGTAAATTTAGGGCCGAAGGCCCAAGCTTGATTGGCGATTTTTCGCCCTACAAGCTGTTATACACTGTCACGCATACAGATTCGCGTCATTTCGCGGACTTTTGCGCGTTAAAAAGTCCAAATAAAATGAGTTTATGTGTGTTTTTAAACATTTTTTCTCTGTTAAAATTTCGTACCCCCCCTTGGAAGTGTTGTCAAAAATAAATACCCCCCCCCCTTGAAACACGTGTGAAAAGTTAGTACCCCCTCGGCCAAAACTCCCACCCCCCCCAGTCATAAATTCTGAACGGTCCCTAAGAAACAACCACCAATCTGTGATCTAATTGAAATTTTGCAATGTTGCCCCCCCCCCTTATGTTTTGTTTCATTGGATTCGTCTCCAGGAGACAAATAAAATTGTGCAAAAATCATCAAAATTGGATGACTCTACACCAAGCTGCACCTCAGTAGGTTGCATTTACGATGGATCATTTCAGTAATTTTTTGTTAGATGGGACTCACCAGCAAATTAGTGTCCTCAAATATAATATTTCTTAACTTTATGCTTATAGGCCAGTAAAAAGTGGGGTTGACCCTGGACCTCTTCATAACAGTACAAATTTGGTACCGAATGAATCCTTGAAATCTCTAGTTTCACCAAAAAAAATTCCCCAGAATTCCCATTCGGAGGATTTTTTTTATTCAAGTTTCCATGGCAACACTCTAGAAAAAATAAGAACCCACTAATGAACAACATTTTATTGAATAACTTTCCTTCTGCTTTGAGGAACAATTTCAATTTTGGCACACAATACCTCCATGACCAACTCTCTCAGATGCATGCAAAAATTGTGTTTTACATTGTGCGTGCGTGTTGCTATGGTAACAGAAATATTAAAAATCATCAATTTTTTAAAAGACGGTCTTAATAAGTTTGATGTGGAGAGAAAAAATAAATATACAAGGAAAAATATGGTTATGATATTAATAGAGCATCTCTTTGTGGACAATCATAAAAAAAAATATTGGAAATATCTCATATAATATAGTCGCTATAGAGGCTGATTTAATGTTTGTTTAAAATTACTTTTATAAACCTGAAGCTAAGGAGAGGCATGTTCCCATGTTTTCTTCAAATTCATTTGATGAATGGACTTAATTTTGATATAATATTCATCTCTGAATGCGATTAACAATTTAAAAGTTTACTGTTGCCATGGAAACACTGCTGTAGTCAGTTCCATAGCAACAAACCTCAAATGCATCTTTAGTTGGGTCATATATGCTAATTCCGTGACCGTTGAGAGCAAAGGATTGTTTCTTCGTGGATTCGTGTTCTATAAAGGATTATCTAAAAATTGAGTGGGGGCGTCCCTCCCAAAAGTGCGGGGAAACCCCGTCAGAGCCCATAATCCAAAATGGCCGCCGTTTTAGCATTTGAGAACTAACTTTGTAATGGTTTGAGGTACAGTGCTGTTCAATACATGGATTTTGGGGTTTTTTGGGTCAAGGAATTCAAATATAATGTTATTTTGATGATTTGACACAGTCTGCATCCTATGAGAGCCAAAAATCCAAAATGGCCACCATAACAATGATTAAATATGTGGAGGTTTGAACTACAGTGCTGGATTTTTGGGTTCTTTGGAGTGAGGAATTTAAATCTGATGTCATTTTAATGATCTGACCCAGTCTACATCCATAAATCCCACATGGCTCCCAATATTTGGCTATATTTGGCATATTTGTCACTAAGCTTGAAGAAAAGAAACAAGCCAGGGGACAGAGTATGACCATTGGCAAACCAAACATTATTTGACAAACCAGCATTTTGTGATATCACTAAAACATATATTTTCAAATAATCTTAAGGCTAACTGGAAAATGATATGGTTGCATAGCTCTCTCTAAATGACCGACAAACCATTTTGTGCATATACTTAACTTTACTTACCTCACTATTTAGACAATTGCAGATCTAATACTTACGTTTCTATGAACTATATCAAATTAAAGTTAAAAAATAATGCAAGATATCCATCAGTTTCACCTAGTATTATCTATATCCTGAATCTCAGTATGCTGATACAAAAACTGTGTGTCTGATCATACAATTATTGAATATCTAGGATTTTGGGTTCAATAGACTCATTTCTATTGCTGAAAATCCCGAGGGACATAACATTAATACTCTTGAAAGCACATCAACTTGAAGCTATGAATACAAGGATCCCTTTTATTTTGCACCTTGGTAGCTGCAGACCCAAACAAAATTGCTTTTCAGAAACTTAATGTAGGTGTTGGGCCCCTGCATAGGACTAAATGTTTGCCTCACTACCAATCCCACTCATTCCTTCCAAATCTGCTCCCGTTCCTGTCCCATCCTCTGCATTACTATGTTAAAATTTTCTTAGTTTTGACAAGATTCTGGCAAGGTCAGTCTCATTCCCGTCTCGTGCACTAGTAGGTGACCAATGACGGTCATGTCTTTTGATAAGAATGTCTCATTCAATTGACCAATGCTTGGCGACTGCAGAGCAATGCTAGCGTTGCCCAGTATATAAAGCAGTCTAGTGGAGACTCAATGAAAAACACATTACCAGTTCAAAAATTCTTATATAATTACAGATGTATAGATTATGAAAAGAATATAGAATGATAGCTGACAGAATGATACTTTTTCACTCAAGTGTGTCCTGTTTAGGACAAATAATAATGATGTTTCGAGGGGGAAGGCTACCCTGGAATCAAACCCAGTTCCCCAGCTTCGAGGGCAAGCATGTCAACCATTAGACCAAAGAGTCACTCGTTGGTCCAAGGCACTACATTACTTTCCTCTTAACTAGTCTCTCCCCCTGTTATCAATCCATTGCCAGATTTTTGCCTTTTGGTTGAAATGTGTTGGCAGCTCACTCAAGCAAAGTCTAAGTAAATTTTAATGTAGGTGATCCAACAGGGTCTGTAAAATAAAGCCAATTAATTTTTTTTTTCTTCAAACCTAATTTAGGCCTATTGTCGGTACGTGTATTGAAGAAAGTTTCAAAGTATATTGTGTTCCGTGAAAAGTGAGAAATATTCCTTTATCAGCTACATTGTCTATGTAAATGCCACAACCTATTGTTTTTAAAGGATATTTAAGCAGATATATGTGGGAATGACTCATAAATTTAACACAGGTAGTGTCAAACTAAAATTCATGGCTTATGCAACTGAAGACCAAGGACAATTTGACCAGAGAAGGAATAATGTAGTGATGTTGGCCCTTGGATGAACAGTGACTCTTTGGTCTAATGGTAATGTGCCTGCCACCTATGCTGGGGGACCAGGTTCCATTCCAAGCTGGGCTTCCCCTCGAAACATTACATTAGTTCCCCAGAAAAAGCTGTAGAGAGGCAGATTGGTGGTGAGAGAGCAATGGATTGTTAAGAGGGGGAGAGGGTAGTTGAGAGGAAAGGAATGTAGTGATGTTGGCCCCTGGACCAACGAGTGACTCTTTGGTCTAATGGTTGACATGCTTGTCTTCGATGCCGGGGAACTGTGTTTGATTCCAGGGTAGCCTTCCCCCTCGAAACATCTTTGTTATTTGTCTTAAACAGGACACACTTGAGTGAAAAAGTATCATTCTGTCAGCTATCATTTGTTAATTGTATAAATAAATCTATATTCTTTTCATAATCTATACATCTGTAATTATATAAGAATTTTGGAACTGGTAATGTGTTCTTCATTGAGTCTCTGCTAGACTGCTTTACATACTGGGCAACGCTAGCATTGCTCTGCAGTCGCCAAGCATTGGTCAATTGAATGAGACATTCTTATCAAAAGACATGACCGTCATTGGTCACCTACTAGTGCACGAGACGGGAATGAGACTGACCTTGCCAGAATCTTGTCAAAACTAAGAAAATTTTAACATAGTAATGCTGAGGATGGGACAGGAACGGGAGCAGATTTGGAAGGAATGAGTGGGATTGGTAGTGAGGCAAACATTTAGTCCTATGCAGGGGCCCAACACCTACATTAAGTTTCTGAAAAGCAATTTTGTTTGGGTCTGCAGCTACCAAGGTGCAAAATAAAAGGGATCCTTGTATTCATAGCTTCAAGTTGATGTGCTTTCAAGAGTATTAATGTTATGTCCCTCGGGATTTTCAGCAATAGAAATGAGTCTATTGAACCCAAAATCCTAGATATTCAATAATTGTATGATCAGACACACAGTTTTTGCATCAGCATACTGAGATTCAGGATATAGATAATAGTAGGTGAAATTGATGGATATCTTGCATTATTTTTTAACATTAATTTGATATAGTTCATAGAAACGTAAGTATATGATCTGCAATTGTCTAAATAGTGAGGTAAGTAAAGTTAAGTATATGCACAAAATGGTTTGTCGGTCATTTGGAGAGAGCTTAGCAACCATAACATTTTCCAGTTAGCCTTAAGATTATTTGAAAATATATGTTTTAGTGATATCACAAAATGCTGGTTTGTCAAATAATGTTTGGTTTGCCAATGGTCATACTCTGTCCCCTGGCTTGTTTCTTTTCTTCAAGCTTAGTGACAAATATGCCAAATATAGCCAAATATTGGGAGCCATGTGGGATTTATGGATGTAGACTGGGTCAGATCATTAAAATGACATCAGATTTAAATTCCTCACTCCAAAGAACCCAAAAATCCAGCACTGTAGTTCCAACCTCCACATATTTAATCATTGTTATGGTGGCCACTTTGGATTTTTTGCTCTCATAGGATGCAGACTGTGTCAAATCATCAAAATAACATTATATTTGAATTCCTTGACCCAAAAAACCCCAAAATCCATGTATTGAACAGCACTATAGCTCAATCCATTACATAGTCAATCAAAAAAAGGAATTACGGCGGCCATTTTTGATTAATTTGGCCTAATGAGATGTAGGTTGGGTCAAATCATCAAAGTAACACCAGATATGAATTCCTTGACCCAGAGAACCCCAAAATCCATGTATTGAACAGCACTGTACCTCAAACCATTACAAAGTTAGTTCTCAAATGCTAAAACGGCGGCCATTTTGGATTATGGGCTCTGACGGGGTTTCCCCGCACTTTTGGGAGGGACGCCCCCGCTCAATTTTTAGATAATCCTTTATAGAACACGAATCCACGAAGAAACAATCCTTTGCTCTCAACGGTCACGGAATTAGCATATATGACCCAACTACTTTCTGATCAAATGCATAGCCAATGGTCTTTGCAATTTAATCATACATCTACTCAACCCTATTAGTTATATCAGTAAATTAGTTTTACAACTTAAAACAAGTTGTTTGTTTTGTTTCTATGGTAACAAATGCCTCCAAACATCGTCAATTTCTAAGATAGGGCAAAAAATAGGCAGTTTCTACAGTTTGCAGTCATGTAATAAAGTTTCCAATGTATGTGGGGTTTTGAAAAGGCATTTGAACCTCAGTATTTAGTCACAGAACACCCTTAACTTAGAAAGTGACAAAGGGTTGCCATGGAAACCACAATAATATGCCATAAACTGTCAATGATAATTCAACTATTGATTGAAACAAATTCTTAATTTTGTAATTGTACAAAATATAATTGACAGATTTTCACGTATTATGCATCAAAAGATAGCTATTAATGGCTTCTATTTTTTAAATTTAAATTATTGTTGCCATGGCAACAAGTTATCAGTTATGTTCAGTTTCAAACAATTTTGAAAAACTTCATAAAATAAGTATTTGCCATATTAAATCATTAATATCCATGATAAATACGATATAATTCATTTATTTCACATCACCTTATAAATTCTGAAATGGTTTTGTATACATTTGATTGGAATAAAGTTTATGATGGCTAGAAATTTGGCAATATGATGATTCATAATATTGAAGTCAAGGAGATTTTCTTTGAGACATTATGAGCAAAAATGGAATTTCTAAGGTTTGAAGGGAGATATCTTATCGATGATACATCATTTTAAAGCTTGAGTAAAGATCTATCTTTTGCAATGAAATTACTTGTAACCATGGCAATAGAAAGGGTGTATCAGGCAAATCAGTCCTGTTTTTTTTGGTCAGTTATGTTCCCGAGTTTCTCATTTTTTATGTAATAAGTGCAAAAATTAGCATGAAGATTAGTCCAAAACCATACAATGGTATACATTATCTATTTAGGATACTTATTAATTTACAACTTAGTTGCCATGGCACCTAGAAATTAATTAACAGGACAAAATGTGAGCTTAATTTTAAAAACCAATTTGGATAGACTGTGAGGTTTTTCAGCCAAGCAATCTAACTTTAGTGATTCAATTCAAAATCTCAAGATTTTTCTCGACAGCAAGATATTGGACCTAAAAGCAATAAGGCTAAAATATACACCAGGCATATCATCATAATCAGTGGTGTACCATTTGACACTACTGTCAGCCAATCACATGCCAGTATTTCAGGGTGATAATTCTGATATTCTTCGATGTCCACTTATCGTTTCATGTTTGACTGCTTGAGTGTTTGTCCCATGTCATAAGCTGGTTATTCACCACGAGATCAGGAATATGTGTTTATCACACCTCGGCTAAAGCCCTCAGTTGATAAATCACATATTCCCTCTCCCGTGGTGAATAACCTATAATTATCACTGATTTTCAAGTTAATTCCTCAATGTTTGTTGGTTTGGAATTGTAGGGTAAGTTTCCTTGAGTTGGACTCGGCGGGACCTGGGCCCCTGATCTCCCTGCCCCCCTGCCCGGCAAACCACCTCCTGCATTGTTCACTTGTTGAGAATACATTTTTCTGTGTTATCACAAAAATTGTTTACACCAAATATATTTCTCTTGTGTTTATACCACCTAACATGGCATAAAATATAATGGCAATATAGGAATTTTTTTTAAAGTTTAAATCGCCAAAACGAACCTGACATGCTCAAAAATGTCAAAAGCACTTAAAAAATTTATTCACAGGATTTTTTTCCAAAATATATGAAATTTTAGAAATACATCCAAGTCCCGTTCTGATTAAACCAAATATAGGTCTTCTGAGTTTATACCTCCAAACATCACATAAAATATAATTGCATAGATATTTTTTTAACTTCATATCGCCAAAAAATAACCAGATATGCTCAAAAAATGTCATAAACACTTTAAAAAATGCATATATTTACAGATTTTTTTCCAAAATATAAGAAATTATAGAAATACATCCAAGTCTAGTCAACGACCTGCTGTGATTGCTATTCATTATGAAGAATTGCCAGTGGCGTAACTTGGGGGTGTCGAGTGGGGGGGGCACCTGGAGGGGCACGCGATTCTCAGGGGGGGGCAACAATAATACTCAATGTATATTTTAGCCAAGGTTGAAAAGTTCATATGGGGGGCACCTGGGGGGACACAGGTCCAAAATGGGGGGGGGTACGTGCCCCCCGTGCCCCCCCCCATAGGGACGCCACTGAGAATTGCACTTATGTACACTTTGTCCTATTTTTATATAAAAGAGTGGGCTGCTCTCTTGGAAAATCTGTCAAAAATGGCACAAAAACATCTCGAAAATGTGAAATAAATTGAAAAAAAGCTCATCTACCCATGAGTATGTGTTTTTACCTTCAGGGAACGAAGTTCGAAGAAGGTATTGTAATCACTTGGGTAAAAATGTTGTCCGTCCGCCGGGCGGGCGGGCGGGCGGGTGGGCGGGCGGTCGGGCGGCGGGCGGATAGATCGTTTCCGGGCCAGCACTCGGCCTCTATTGAGTGTACATGGATGAAATTTGGTACACATATAGCCTGTATGATCTTGTTGTGCCTTTTGATGGTCTAATTGATAGATATTCAATACCTTTTGAAATAATTGAAAAAATATAAAAATTATTTTTGTTCGTTTCCGGACCAAATCTCAGTCACTATTGCATGTACACTTATGAAATTTGGTACAGATGTGGCCTATATGGTCTAGTTGTGCCTTTTGATGGTCTCGTTGATGGATATTTTATACTTTTTGCAAAAATTTGCAAAATAGAAAAATATGTATTTTTTGGTTCTTTGGGCTGAGACTCGGTCACTATTGCATGTAAATGGATAAGGTTTGGTACACACATGGCCCATAAGGTCTTGTTGTGCCCTTTGAAAGGTCTGGTGGAAAATATTAAATGCTATTTGAAATATTTTAAAAAAAGAGAAAAAATAAATTTTTTGTTTCTGGCCCAAGACTTGGTCACTATTGCATGTACATGGATAAAGTTTGGTACACATATGACTTATGTGGTATAGTTGTGCCTTTTCATGGTCTGACTGATACATATTCTATACTTTTTGTAATATTGAGAAAAAATATTAAAAATACTTATTTTCTTATTGGAGCCAAAACGTGCCCACTATTGCATATACAGCAATGCCATTTCCTACACGTATCACCTATAAAATGTAGCAGTGCTTTTTGACTTGTATTTAACACTTTTTGAATGATTGGAAAAACTTTGTACATGCATAAAACCGTACCATAATATAAGTAAATTAGTATAATAAGGCCTTTCCCTGCTTTTACAAACACTGGCAAGCACACCGGTAGATCGCAGGGCAGCAGGCAAATAACAGATAATAGAACGCCATTACTCGACCACTGTTGCATACCTATAATATACGGAATTTGGTAAACACGCCAATTTTATGATGTAATGTAATCTTCTAAATGTGTTATTCGCTGAAGGTTTGCTGCTGCGCAGCCTATGTTTATACTTTAAGACTCGTGGATGCTCAGCAATTAGGCTGAATATCAGTTCGCATGTTGTGGAAAAAGGTGTAATTTTATTTACCAAAACATCCACTCCTCCCAGTTTGGCTACAGCTTCACTGACGAACCTTCTGACAAAGGCATCGTCCGTAAAATCTCCACTCAATGCCAGTACCTGCAGAGAAAAGGACAATTACAATTTCAATGTTATTCTTGCTATGGTTTATGATGTAGTCATCAGAAAAATATGAAAATATTACGGTTATGAATTGTAAGAGTTCCGTTATGAATTCTTGACAGAAGATTTGTCATCATCACAAAATATTTGATGTTTGCCACGGTGATAGATGTAAGCCATTGACAAAAATATACTGGATCTTACTGTTCCATGTTTGTCTCCCATTGCTATACATGTTTAGTTCTTGAGTCTCTTTGCATGATAATTATAATAGCTGAAGAGAGGAGATAAGAGCAAAAACTGAAAAAGAAGAAGCACTGAATATGCCACACTGTCTTTGAGAGACATCTTCCTGAAATCAGAGTGGGAGGTTATGCTGACGATCATCAGTTATATTTATCTTATCATCCGGGAAATAAGACGCTGGAGCAAGATATGATTGCAAAGTTTGACAGGTGTATGGAGGAAGTTCGCTCATGGATGCTAACGCATCGTTTAAAAATCAATGACAGTAAAACCGAATGCATGTTTTTAGGAACACAGCATCAATTGCGCAAGGTGGACTTAAATGTGATCAAAGTGGGCCAAGCCGAAATTCATCCATCTCAGAGCCTAAGAAACCTGGGAGTACTATTTGACCCTCAGATGTCCATGTTTGACCATGTCAAAAATGTCAGCCGCAAGGGTTTTGCTCAACTGAAAAGGATTCGTCAGATCCGGAGCTATTTGGATCAACGCACAACCGAGAATATCGTTCATGCTTTTGTAACTAGTAACATAGACTACTGTAATGCCCTGCTCTTTGGTGCTCCTAAATACGTCATTCAAACATTACAGCGCCTACAGAATGCTGCTGCTAGAGTGGTATGTGGATTACATAAGTATGACCATGTTAGCATGGCACTTAAGGAGTTACACTGGTTACCTGTAACCTATAGAATTAACTATAAAATAGCCATCCTTGCCTTTAAGTGCATACACAATCTTGCACCAGACTACTTATCAGATCTTGTGGAAATTTACCGTCCAGCTCGTTCACTGAGATCTAGTGGAAAGCTTTACTTGAAGCAGCCGCGCAGCAAGACTAAGACGTTGGGTCCGAGGGCTTTCTCGCAGGCGGCTCCGTCAACTTGGAATGAGCTCCCAGAGGATATTAGACACTGCAGCAATTATGCTGCATTTAAAACAAAATTGAAGACTCACTATTTTAAACTTGCTTTTAAGTGACTTGAATTAAATGTTATCGATTTCTCGATTTTATAGACTCTTAAGTTGAATTGATTTCAACACTTTTTATATGTTTTATTTAATAATTTGAGAAAAGACTCTTTAAAGTTACATT
Organism: Platynereis dumerilii; assembly: GCA_026936325.1. NCBI lineage: Eukaryota > Metazoa > Annelida > Polychaeta > Phyllodocida > Nereididae > Platynereis > Platynereis dumerilii. The sequence goes on from JAPTHN010000020.1 coordinate 11,772,971, forward strand.
TAAATCCAATCGATTTCTCGATTTTATAAAAATCTGAGACACAGACTCTTTTAAGTACATTTAAATCTACTGTTCAATTATTCAGTTGATATACTTTCAATTGTATTGTTAAGTCTCGCTGAGTTGGTTCAATTGGGGGACTATAAACTTAAATAAATGTAAAATGTAATACTCACGTTTGAAGCAGGGATTCCCTGAGCAACACATTTCCTCGCAACTCCACTGAGTCTCTCTAGATTGCGTCCTGTGATTGCTAATTTAGCTCCATCCTTTACAAAATCAATTGCGGTTTCTTCTCCTATGCCACTGCTAGCTCCTGCAACAAATGTATATTTAATTGAAAATGTGAACAAAGTTTGAACTTTTTTTTGGATGTTATAAAGTCTTTTTGAATGTTTTGCACAATATCATTGAACTTGTATGCAGAACCACTAGTTATAGTATAGAGACAGATTCGTGCTAATATTATTATATTGTGGTACAGCTCATCAGGAGGATATTTTCATTATTATGTATTTTTAATCTGTGTTATTATTAATTTTCATGGTTATAAGCCGCAACAAATTTCATTGTCTTTGTTAGCCAATTAATGAAGCTTCATTTTAGTATTATAAGAAATACTTGTAAAAATTTGTTGTGGTTGTCTGGTTTAATTTTTAATAATAAATTTAGAAACCAAATAACTATAACATGTAATAGCACTTGTAAGCGTTTATTACAGATCTCGTATAAGTGTGCCATGTTCCATGTGAATATATGCACGGATGATGTCAGTATTGCAATACTGACATCACTATTGGCACTCCAAGCTTGAGTGTTGATTCCAACTGCTACCAACAAGTCAGGCTTATGGGCTGTCTAAGTGTGAATAACAATTGATTAATCTGCATTCATTGGTATGGTTGTTTGATTCAGTTGGAGAAGGTGAAACAGATATGTTTGAGCCACTTGCTTGATCCATCATGGACATTAATGGTGTCCTGTTGTGAAATTTCTCCTTGAGGGCAGCACCTTGTGGCTTATAATAATAATAATAATAATATAATAGTTACTTTTATAGCGCTAATTCCAGTAAACTGCTCATTAGCGCTTGTTGGGATAGGATTGTGTTAACTGTAAAACTTCCCAAATAGATATGTTTTCAGTCTCTTTTTGAAGTTTTCAAGAGTGGCAGAGGTTCTCACATATTCCGGAAGGCTATTCCAAAGTTTTGGTGCCGAGTAAGAGAAGGCTCGGTCCTCAAACTTGTTTAGATTCTGTGTGACAGGCATTTCTAACAGCAGTTGACAATTGCTCCGGAGATTACGGTCATTTTCAGGTTTCAGTTTGCACAGCGCTTTAATGTACTTTGGTCCTTGATTGTTCAAGGACTTCCATGTAGTTGTCATGAGCTTGAATTGAATCCTGGCAGGAATAGGCAGCCAATGTAATTCTTTCCTGTAGCCACTCACGTGGACATGTCGTTTGAGTCCTTCAATCAGTCGAACAGCTGAGTTTTGAGCCACTTGGAGTTTCTGTATCACCTGCTTGGAGCAACCATTAAGAAGTGCATTTCCATAGTCTAGATGAGGTGTGACTAGTGCATTTACGGCTGTCTTAGTTGACTCCCTGCTCAGTGATTTACGGAGTTTTGAGATATTTCGTAAGTTGAAGTAAGCATTTTGACACATTTTAATCACTTGCTTCTGCATTGTCATGTGTTTATCAAAGAACACACCTAAATTTCTTACATGATCAGTCACTTGGATTTCAACATTTTCAATAGTTAGCGAAGACACATGGAGCTTTTTGAGTTGGTGTGATGAGCCTATGAGAAGTACTTCAGTCTTTTCACCATTGTTGCAGAGTTTGTTTCTGTGAAGAAAATTGCGTATTTCTGTGATGCATTTCTCCATTTTGCTTTTGGCATGTTCTTGTCCAAGAAATGTTGGCTTGAAGGAAAGAATAAGTTGTTCGTCATCAGCATATTTTTGATCTTCAACTTGATTTTGTTCAGCTACTTTGCTCACTGGTGCAATATATGAATTGAATAAGATTGGGCCCAGTTTTGATCCTTGGGGAACTCCATATTGTAGAGGCAACTTGCCAGATTCTGTTTCATTAATAAGTACTGATTGAGATCTGTTTGAGATATAGGATTTGAACCAGTTTAGAGCTGAATCATCAACACCATAAATGTCTCTCAGTCTTTTCAGAAGAATGTCATGGTCAATTGTATCAAATGCTGCAGATAGGTCTAGCAAGACTAGCATTGTCACTTCACCTTGGATCATATTCAGCATAACATCATTGTGGATTTTCATTAGGAGCGTTTCTGTACTGAAGTGTTGCTTGTAGGCTGACTGTTTTTCATCGTCAAGATAATTGCGGGCCAGGTGATCTGTGTACTGTTTGATGACAGCACTCTCTATGACCTTACTCAGGAAGGATAGATTTGATACTGGTCTGTAGTTTTTTTTGATGAGCTCAAGGCCACTTTTCTTCAGAAGTGGCTTTACCAACGCATGCTTCAATTCACCAGGCATTTCTCCCAGAGTAAGTGAAGTGTTGACTATTTTGGTTATAATTGGAAGGAACTCATCAATGCATTCCATCAGCAACCAAGTTGGAATTGGGTCAAGATTGCAGTGTTTCACGGGCATCTTGGATATAAGCTGTTTAACCTCCGTCAGTGAGAGGGTTTTGAAATTTCTTAGTTTCTGACCAGTGTAGACATCAGTTTCACGATTACAATTTGCGGTAGTTGTGTCTAATTTTGATCTTATTTTGTGAATTTTTTCATCAAAGAATTTGTTGAACTCATTTGCCAAGTATTCATCATTTAAATGGTGTGGCAGGGGCGATTCTTGCTTCCTATTGAGGCTTGAGTTGAGAATCTTGAACATGGCCTTGGAGTTGCCTTTAGTGTTTTCTATCTTTGTCTTAAGATCATTGGTTCTCAATTGGTTCAGATGTTCATTTAACATGTTTCTTTTCTCCTGGAAGACTTCCCAATCCATTTGAAGTCCAGTACGTCTCCACTTTCTTTCTGCTTTTCGTTTTTCTGTTTTCAGATTCTTGATGTCGGCATTTGTGAAAGGAGTTGGTTTTTTACGATGTGTGACTTGTTTTATTTTTATCGGTGCATGTTTGTCAAGGATTTCTTTTGTCGAGTTGTATTGCAGCACAAGGTTGGTGAGATCGTCAGCCGTATTTTGCTCTGGCAGATCATTGGACAAATGCATGCTAATGTCCTTCTTAAAATCGGGTATCTTTATGTCTCTGAGTTTTCTGAAAGCGATTTTCTTTCTGAGGTTTTTACCTTGGTCTAATTCTAAATTGAAAAGTACACAGTTATGGTCTGAAAGTAGGTCTCCAACAACACAGTTTCTGAGACTCGACATTTGCCGAGTTATTATGAGATCAAGAGTGTTTCCACTTCTATGGGTTGGAGCTAAGACATGTTGTTCTAGGCTAAACATTTCTAAAATGTTGTTGAATTGGATTGCCTTGTTGTCATTCTGCTTGTTCATGTGAAAGTTGAAGTCACCAGCTACTACCAGTTCATTGTGATGCGTTTGATAGAGCGAAAGGAAATCGGTGAATTCCTTGTAAAATTCAGACAAGCTATATTTGTTTTTGTTTGAGGGTTCCGGACGATACACAAGAAGAATTGTTAGATTTTTCTTGCTCAGTTTCACTTGAATTTCCATATATTCAAACGTTTTTGTTATTGTGCTTTCGATTTTCTTTGCTTGTAAGCCTGATTTTACAATACAACCAACCCCACCCCCTGGTCTGCCTTCTCTGGGTGAGCTTAAATAGGTATATTCTCCGTTTTGTTCAAGTTCTCCGATTTCAAGCTTATCATCATTCTTTAGCCATGTTTCAGTAAAAAGAAAGAAATCTAGGTCAAATTCATCACAGAAGTCTTTCACTGACTGTGTTTTTTTCTTTAGACTTTGAGCATTCCACAGACATGCCTTTAGATTGCTGTGAGTAGCCTTTTTTGGATTACATCCTGAGACATTGGAATCAGTGATTGTTTGAGCTAGAGCAGCAAATCTGTTTGAAAGCTTAACTGAACTATCATTACTAAGCGATTGTTTGCCACGTATTCTTATTGGAAGCTCAGGTGCTGAAGTAGTTTTTGCCGTTTCTTTTAAACCACAGCGCACTATATCAGAGTAAAGCCTCGGAGTTGTCGGCATTTTGTGCTGAAATTCAATACGAGCATGAATCTGTCAAGTGTATAAGAGGCAAGTTTATGTACCACCCTAAATGGTGTACTTCTAGGGAAAAAAATATAAACACTATGTACAAAGAATTTCTGGCATTTCATAAGGTCACGCGCAACTGGTACAACCATTGCGTGTACCCTAAAAATGACTCCTTTTCAGCCTTTTAGGTGAGATCTTCGCAGAAGAAACTGTTCAGAATTGATGACTGGTATGGGGAGATTTTTTGGAAGTGAACATTGCGATGTTGCATGGGCATACCAGAGGACAAGAAATCGGGGGGGGGGGGGTGGGGGTGTAGTTGCTCCCCAAAAATTTGGGAAAAGGCCAGATAAGGAGGCTAAGAATTCGATCATCAAATAAACATTATTGCAAATCAGTGATAAGGATGCCCCCAAGCAAACCCCCCCCCCCCTTAGGTCTTAAATTATGAATGGTTCCTGAGAATATTATTTTTGCCAAGACAGAGCAGCACATGATAACCTCTCAGACCAACAAATGAATGCGAGAGTGAATTTGTTTTGTTGTAAAAGTGCTAAAACTGATAGCAGTTATTCACAAAATCCATGCATTATATAGCTGGTTATTGTAACTTTTGGATTTATTCAAAACATCAAACTGAATAATCAATGTTGAGCAACAATCTAACAGCTTATTGTGGATTTGTAATGATGTAATCAGTATGGGTTCCAAGTGACACAGCTGAAACTGCGAATATACCAACTGTAAAATCATTATGCTCAAACTGACATCACAAGAGCACTGTGGCAGTTGAAAAGAACATGGCACACTAATATGAGATCTGTAATAAAACAATACCTTTTCAGTGAAGCACAAATTCGTGAATTTTGTGAAATCTTTTGAAGTGTCAGTGTTTAATGTGCAGAAAACATAAATAATATTACATCATCAAATGATTATGAAAACACTTGTACAGTTGTATCCTCGTTTTGCCGCCATTTTGTAGAATTCTAAAATGATGATATTATCGGATGTGTGTGTCTTGCACTTGTCAGTTGTGATGATACTGGTATCTGCTGATGGTAATGGAGATTCCTGTATTTATAGTATGTCCCTGGCCCTCATTGGAACCCTTCATGTCGAATCATCTGGGGGTCAAGACCATTAGCACACCTGGAAATTTCTTGAATTGGTTGCGGGGTACGGCCAAGAATCTAAAGCCTGCTTACTTTTAAGGAGTCATTTTTAGGGTACACGCAATGGTTGTACCAGTTGCGCGTGACCTTATGAAATGCCAGAAATTCTTTGTACATAGTGTTTATATTTTTTTCCCTAGAAGTACACCATTTAGGGTGGTACATAAACTGAGACGCCAACCTCATAGTGTATTCCAAGCATGTGTAGTCAAAATAAACATCATAGCAGCACAATTTGTTGAATATGTCAGGATGAGATTGCAATGTCACAGATTACAGTGTTAAGGCTATTGAAACTATGTCACAATTTTGTGATATTCTATCTGACAATCTATTTGCCGATTGCCATTGTCGAGATGGGCTCATGCAGTGAGAGTGACTTGGTACAGTGTGCATATTTTCTACTTATTACAATAGTTGAATTGTTGGGATATAAAAGTTCCCAGCAATTGTTGTGAAGATACCTTTCAAATGTTGGCCCTAGCACATGGCAGGTAAAATATCAACAATTGACTGGATAGTGGGACACAACGAAAATGTTTAAATGGGCGCAGAACACTTTTCCTGAATGTGGCTGCATTTCCTCATTTTTATGTTGGAATAATCTTTTTGTCGTTATAGCATTTTGAGGCTTTTATCCATTTTAGATAAACTGGTAAGTGTACTTGATTTTGTTGAAATTCTGAATGTCGATGCGTTTTATAAGATTTATCTTTATGACTCTCTCCGATTTTATTTTCAAAATAGAAAATTATGGAATATTTTGTCAGTTATACTTGTTGGATTATTATAAAAAAATTAAAATCCAGTATCTATTAAACCTTAATAATTATCATGAATTTGTTCACCTACATTTTTTGAGGGAGTTTTTATTTGAGTTTTTAAGAGATATATTCCTTAAAATGGTATTTATTTGCTGAAGTTACAGTCAGGTCAGACCATCATGATTGTGTTCCATCAGAACTACGTATAGAGGTTAGCAAGTTGTAAAATTTAGATGCACTCCATATAATTTATATATGATCAGAAGTGTAAGTAAGAAACAGCTAAAAAAAGTGATATATTTTTATTTTTATTTGAATGCTGTAAGATACAATTCATATTATACAATAAATATACATGCAGGGCCTACATATATGATGGCCTCACTTTTAGCTGAGTCAATCATGTCTGTGACCTCTTATTTTCCTTTTTCCATCATTAAGTTATGCCAGGTCTTTTATTTTTTCATTGATCTATTATGCTAAGTCTTGTGGTAAAATGAAGGGTAGTTTGGTTAGTCCTCCATCCACAACCATTTCCGTGCCAGTTATATATGAAGCAGCAGGGGACGCCAGGAACTGGATTGCTGAGGCCACTTCTGAAGCTTCTCCGGTACGATTCAAGCCACTTTTCTTGGCTGCCAAAATTTGAAACTGCAAGTTTAAAATGAAAAGAATAATGGTTTGTTACACTTTTTCTACAAATGGTGTCTTTATATATGAAATTATTACAATATATTTTAGTTTATATCCCACAATAGGCAGTGAAGTTCTGGCAAAAAACCATGTGATTCACACCACATGGTTCATTGTTGTGAACCACATGCATCTCATTATCTGACGTTGTTATGTAAACAATGGGCAGTGAAGTGATGACATCTTGAAATTATTAATTCTTTTTACTGGAGATATATTTTTATTGTGGCATATAAATAAAACTTTTAAAAATGGGAGTGTGGTTCACAGCAATGAACCTCACTCATGTCAGGTCTTCTGCAGAATAAACACTCGTCCTTTGGACTCGTGTTGTATTCTTCTGCGACCTGACATTCATGAGGTTCATTGCTGTGAACCACACTCCAATTAAGATTTATTATGTTAATTCAGCAAACCTTTTTAAAAGCCAAATCTCACAACAAAGAAGCTCTAGATTCTGATGCATAAACCAAGATTCTGATACATACTTTAAATTTTATATAATAACTATATATATGCATATGAAATAAGTTTTTACTTTGATATATCATATACAATAGATAGATAAATAGATAGATTGATAGTTGGCCAGTGACAGACAGACAGCTAGACAGACAAATAGACAGCCAGCTAGACAGATACAATTACATGGATAGGCTACTCACTGCTTCTGGAACTGCTGCAACGGCCGGGGTTTTAATTACGCCTGGACTGTAATGGAATAAAATTACCCATGTTAAAGACAAGGTAGACAGGTCAACATTAACCTTTTTTTAATACTTTCTTTGTTATTGTTAAGGTTAATAGATAAAAGGAACTGATCACTGCAAAAAAAAAGTGTCCCAATCTCGTCTAGAATCTGTGGATTGGGAATGCACGGCACCATAACAAAATTCTGAACCAGCCAAAAAGGAATACTCTTTCATAAATGTGTAAAAAAAAAGTCAACTTTTCTAAAATTCTAAACACTGCTTAATGATGTTTGGGACATTGTTTGTTGGAATTATTAAACAGAAAGTGCGGTCACCAGAAAAAAAAAGAGGAAAAAAGAAAATACAACGTGATTGCAATTTGCAGAAAATCTAGTAATAAATAAATTTTCATCTTTGTGAGGTGCTCAGGTGCAGAGACATTATCATATGTGTTTTAAAAAAATCCAACAAACGACAGAAAAGAGAACCTTCTGTAATAGGGTTAAATTTAAAACATTGCTGCCCCTTGTTCTTTTATTTGGTGGAAATGTTCTGTATTCCTAACGAAAATAGCATTTTCATTGTACTTACGCAACTGAATTTATGCGAATACCATCTTGGGCGAGTTCTGAAATCACGAAGAAAAATTGAAGGGCAAAATATCCTTTATCCCCACCCTTCTCAAAATAAAATATATAAACAGAAAAGTACCTGTGTTCCAGAGGGCAAATAACTTTAGTTACTGTTATTGCTGTTTATGACTGACATCCTTATTACTTCGGTATGTGCAATAGGCCTGATTACTTTTGCATTATTAAGTTTATTTTTTATAATTAGAAGAGTCCGTACCATAAGTCAAGTTAGTAGCCAGATGAGATACTGCACTCTTTGTGATGCTGTATTCCATTGTCATCGGGTTCGCCTGAAACAAGTCAGTGTGAAATATTGTAAATTAATGGGTCTCTTAAGAACTTAGGTTGCTGCTAAAATACAGAAAGTTCAATCTCTTTTTCTGTTGTTTTGCATGTATTAGGCCAGACTTGTTAAATTTTTAGCTTCTCAGATCAATCAGCCTTTAGAACAGATATTTTACCTTAAAAATTTTAGCTTACCAGGTACACATGATTTTTACTGAATTGACATGATAAAAAATTAGATTTCATCTTTTTTTTTCATCCTAGCTACTGACCCTCGTAAAAGAAGTGAAGCCAAAAATCAATTATGCCTCTGAGGATTTATCTTGGAGACTGCTTACCAAATGAGAGACAAATGTAGTAATGTTTATGATGCTCCCTTTGCTTTTCTTCAAATGCGGCAGAGCGTATTTTATTGTGGAATACACTGAACCAATGGAGAGTTTCACAGCTTTGTCCAATTTTTCTTTGTTGAATTCTCCTGGGGTGGTTATATCTCCAGCTCCTGCATTGTTCACCTGTTAGGAATTGGAAGAATTATTATCAAAAAAACTGTTCAAACTTTGCTTACAAGAAATTCTGCTCTCTATAGATATTTTTTTGTCTGACTTCTTTTGGATTTCTATCTAAAAAAGGCTTTTGTCCAAACCACCCAACTGAATTTATTTTGCCATGGCAAAAAAAAAGTCAATTATCTTGGTCACAATTTTCTTTAAATTGACCTTACAAAAACGTTAGATTACACCAATTCTTTTTCGTCCTGCTAACCGGTCATGGAATAAGTAAGTGCCAAGAAACTTACACTCTAAACAGTTTCAGACAAAATTGGTTTTTTAGATTCAAAATGGTTTTTTGAAAAACCAAATTTCAATGCAAAACCAACATGGATTTTTTTTTGTCGTTTATTCTATGTATATGTAAGCTGGTCCGGAGCAGCAGGCTCCTGTCTGTGTGTATTTTTCTCCTCTTTTGTGTGTATGAATGTTGTGTGTATGTTGTGTGTGTGTCTCGTCTCCTGGGCCGAATTAAAGGCACTGCGGCCATTCTAATTTACTTTATGTGTTTGTCCTTTGTCCCCTGCCCGGTGGATTCAAGTCCTGCTTAGCCTCATCAGAGCAAAAACACATGACAAGAAACCCTATAGTATGAGGAATGACGGATATTCCATATATTTACCCAAACATCCACTCCTCCCAGTTTTTCAGCAGCTTCTTTGATGAATCTTTTCACAAAGGCATCATCAGTAACATCTCCACTCAAAGCTAATACCTGCGGGGAAAACAACAAGAGAATTGGTGAAAATGAATTTTGCAATTCATAATGAATTCTGGGCAAAATAGTTGTCGTCATCAGAAATTATATACTGATGTATTACTCAGTGGTTGATATATTACAAATATTGCATGGAAAGGAGTCCAATTTAAGGGCTTAGTCCAATATAGAGTATAATTGGATTCCACAAAAGTTATATTAGATGAGGCATAATATGGCATTGGCAAAAATGTACAATTGTACATGTGCTTGATCTTATGGATCCACCTAGGCCTCTGGTTTCATTATGTTTTCATGATCAGGTTTCTTTGCATGGTGGCTGAATGTTCAGCGAACTCAAGACTTAAGCTGAATAACATACAAAGCACTGAATATTCTCTTATATACTCACATTTGTCTCAGGTATTCCATGAGCAACACATTTCTTGGCCACTTCATTGAGTCTCTCCAAATTGCGTCCAGTTATTGCTAATTTAGCTCCGTCCTTTGCAAATTCAATCGCAGTTGATTCTCCTATACCACTGCTTGCTCCTACAGAAAAAAAAAATTCATGAAGAATGTTAAATTAAGGTCTTTCGTATGTTTTGCATGATATTCTTCACAAGTTTGTGTCATTGCAAATGTATTCCTCAGAGTTTATAAATGTTAATATGTAAATGTCGAAGCATGAAGACGGGACCGTCTAAATGCAAAAAATATATTGTAAAGACTAGAAATTGTAATTATGTAAACTATTTCTCGAAAAGGTAATATTCTAAAAGAAAATGTTAAAAAGATAGTTTTTCAGGGAAAATGTAACTTTTTTTTGTGGATAATAATTTTTTTTCGAATATCTTTATTTTTGGGGGAATAACTTTTCCCCCAAAATTACCGACATTCGAAAAACAATTATTCCGAATTTTTTTTTTCCTTTTTTTCAATTTTTTTTTGTTTCCGAAAAATTTTTGTTTAGAATTTTTTTTTTTTCTGGAAAATTTTTTTTTTTCAAAAATTTACCTTTTTTTTTGGAAATTTTTTTTTAAATTATTTTTTTTGAGGAAATTTTTTGTTGGAAAATAATTTTAGAAGAAGAAGAAGGTAGTCACGCGTGATGAGAAAAAAGTGCCAGGTTCATATTATGGGATGTCTGAATCATTTTTTTTATTGAACCATCTGGAGCACTCCACTCGCCTGATAGCCATAAGGGACGAGACACCTCGCTCCCCTCGGAGAGTCGGTGGCTCTGTCCCGTCTATGAACAGTAATCAGCCTAAGTAGTAGTATATACAAAGATATTTCTTTGATGATGAGGATGATCACGGGATAATTAGATTCCTCAATCAAATAAATATAAACATATGATTATTATCGTAGTATAATATGTCGAACATTCACAAAACTAAACATGTATTGCACTGAAGATTTGCTGAGTATAATTCCTCTCTAGGACAACAATATTTTGTGGATAAGAATAAAATATTCTTACAAAATTCAGAAATTTCTTACCTGTGACGATGACAACTTTGTTTTTGTAGCAGGGAAATGTGTATCCTCTTTCGGCCGCCATTTTGTAGAATTTAGAATTGTATATAAAGATATCGTGAAAAGAAATATTACAAATATCCTCTGTGAGTCTCTCCTGTGATGGCATGAGGTCCTCTGGGCACAATAATGCAGGTACCAGTGTTTATAGTTGCACCCTAGACCATTCGACCCCTCCTAGTTTTGCTCGGGTCAACCTAATATGTTCTAGATCAGTAGTACACTAGGTTATTTTAGAACAGGGGATGAATTGCATCTCATGGTTTGTTTTCAGTGTGTAGCAAATCATTCCTATAGTACTGTACACTCACAAAGTTGAAAGTCTGTCCTAATTCTCAGCAGTGCTTCTTGTTACTTCTAAAGGTTTTAGAACAGGACCATTGTTGTATTTGGCAACTCATTAACTGGAACATCAACCTCAAATTGTATGTAATTTATTATCAAGCAAGAGTGTTTACAATAATGAGCGTTGTCCTAATTATTTTTGAAATATATCATGAAGTTGTGTCACTGTATATTGATAGGAAGGTTCAAGTTATGTCCTAATTTTAACATATTTGTTGAACGATTAATTACACGTTATACAAATGACCGCAGATTTATCCAGAATGACAACACAGATGTTTGATACTGATATTGATTTTATTTTCCGATAATTGTGCCTCAGGAATGAAGAAAACAAGAGGATCGACAGTTTGCTCTTGTTTGTCATTAAACAATTATAATGCCAAATCTTGTGGCAAAATGAAGGGCAGTTTAGCTTGTCCCCCATCCACGACCAGCTCTTTTCCTGTAATGTAGGAAGCAGTGGGCCAAGCCAAGACCGGATTGCAGAGACAACTTCCGAGGCGTCTCCGATACGATTAAAGCCACTTTTCCTTGCTCCCATGACCAGCAACTAAAAATATTGAAAAGGAATGATGAGATATTGTGGTTGAATTCTTATTGTTTTTAAGGATGTCTTTATTTTGAAAGTTGTTGCTTGTGAGTTACCGTTAGATTTTAGGGAATAGAATAAAATAGAAAGCAAAAGCCTGTGAATCAGTTGGAAGTAGGGGAGAGCGGGGCAAAGTGAGACACTTTTTTATATTTTCAAGTGTTCCGAAATATTGGCACTTAAAAATAACATGAGTTCAGACTAACATAATAGATAATGAAGTTGGGTATATTTTCAAGTAGTTTCAGGTTCCTAACTTTTACAGGTTTGAATACACTTTGGGTTATGTCCATGCTCGTCAAGTGTCTCACTGTGTCCCGTGGGCAGGGCACAGTGAGACAGCAGGCAGGGCACAGTGAGACGTGGCATCTGCTACCATAACCACCGATCCTCTGGCCTGCTGAATTGTTCTATCAATTGTTGATACGAAAACTATACTTCAATAAAAGCAATTGGCTAGGAAATTTTTTTTTCAAGACACATGCACGACTTATTTAACCTGTCGCTCCTGTTACATACTAATCAAAATTCTTCTCTGATGCTTCCCTTTGGATATGGTTCACTAAAATCAGTAGTTTGTGGCAGGAATTTTGTTTTTAGTAATGAATTGTGAGCTGTGCATTATATTCAGGTCGTTTCGAGTGTACAGTCACGGACGAAAATATTCATACATATATTATATATAAACTTTTATTTGACAAACTGGATATCAAAGGAGATACATGTGTCATCAAAATTATAAAAACAAAAACAAAGAAACAAGCAAAATTAATGTCTACACTAATCTATATAAAGTTTAAAATGCAATTATTAAGTATATATAATATTTTAAAAATTCTGGTCCCAGTTCAGGTGGTTACGTCTATAAAATGAGAAATGTCTGATACTTTAAAAAAAAGTCCCAATTCAGAGTGTCAATATCATATTAAATTATTAATAATTAAAAAATATATCATTTTAAAATATGCCCGCACAGATATCATTTCAGTTATTAAAAACTTAATTAAGTTAATACAAAATATGTCACAAATATGTATAAAAGTTTACCAAATAATGGAATTGTTGACTTTTCAGAATAGATGTTATAGGTCATTATTATTTTTAATTATCAATATTTGAGCATTAAAATACCCTCATAGGTTGTCGAAATAGCAGAAAATGTGGGATATAAATAAAACCCACTCAGGGTGGTGGATCAGTCCACTGAAACCCACTCGTGAGTTCCTCCGCCAGCCAGACCACTCATGGGTTTGTGCGGACTATTCCACCACCCTGAGTGGGTTTTATTATAGTAATCGTCTGAGGTTTTCAAAACCTCTCAAATGAATGTTCGACAAACCTATGAATCAAAGGTCAAACGTAATTGTCAAACGTTCTTCAAGCCTCTCAACCAAAGGTATGACTTACGTATGACTGACACGTTTAGCCAAACGTTACAATCAAACGTTCTTCCAACCTCTCAATCAAAGGTATGACTTACATGTGACTCAAACGTTAGGCCAAACTATAAAACAAACTATCTGCCAACCTCTTACTAAGGTTGTGGCATACGTTTGGTTTTCCATCTGAGTGCAACGTTTGGAAATTACCTTTGCCCTACCTTTGTCATACGTTGCTTGGCCCAACATTTGATTCTAAACAAAATAATTACGTAGTGAAAGGTTTGATTTACGTTGGTGCTCGGGAGGGTAACTTTACAGTTTCAGGTACAAGTCGTCAACTTTTCAGACTAAACGTTGAATTTTCAGTATAAGGTACACAACCAATTAAAAATTATTATATGTTTTATGACAAGCTTGTAAACATAAAATTGCTAAATTTCATTAAAACATATTAACAGATATATTATGGGATGTCTGAATCAAAATTTTTGATTGAACCATCTGGAGCACTCCACTCGCCTGATAGCCTTAAGGGACGAGGCACCTCCCTTTGCTCGGTGAGCCGGTGGCTCTGTCCCGTCTACAAGTCCATTTGAATGAAGTCGGAACAGTTTTGCAAAAAGTGCATTTTAAGCTTGTAAATCCTTCATATTTATATTTACAAATAATGACATTATCTAGCCTCATTTGCTTGAAAATGCATTTACCACCTATAACTTTGCATTTTGGAATCTACTAATACATAGGGAACATATCTGTGATTATCCATTTTTTGTCCTGAATGACCAAAAATCACACATTTTACCAACTTGTGACATTGGACCCATATTGGATTATCAGATATTACAGTATTCAAATACTTGTTTCTAGTTACTCCATTAAGTCACACTGTACTGGACTGCATGCATTACAATAACCGACTATTTTTACTCTTTTTCATTTTAAAATAATTGTAATTGGTTATTAAGGACACTAATGGGTCTAAAAATAAGTATTCTTTACAACACAACTGTTTTGTTTGTAGATTTCAGTTTATACATTTCAGTTTTGTTTATAGATTTCAGTTCGGCTTTTAACACAATTCAAGTACATGTCTTAATGAAGAAACTAGAAAATATGACCTTCAATTCCAATCTTATTGTATGGATAAAAGAATTTCTTTCAAATCGCATACAATGTGTAAGGTTTAAAGATGTAACATCAGATTCCATTGTTGTCAACACAGGATCACCTCAAGAATGCGTACTATCTGCCCTTCTTTTTACTTTATATACTCAAGGTTGTCAAAGTTACAGTAACAAGTGTAAATTATTGAAATATGCTGATGACACTGTCCTTATGGGTTTATTGAACAAAAAATCATTAGATGAAGATAGTATGAATATTTTAATGAAGTACTATAGTTTCACAATTGGTGTTATTAAAATTTTCTGATTAAATGTAACTAAAACAAAAGAATTAATTGTGAACTTTGGAAAAGACAAACATATTA
This sequence comes from Platynereis dumerilii, assembly GCA_026936325.1. Classification (NCBI taxonomy): domain Eukaryota; kingdom Metazoa; phylum Annelida; class Polychaeta; order Phyllodocida; family Nereididae; genus Platynereis; species Platynereis dumerilii. The sequence continues at coordinate 11,788,012 of JAPTHN010000020.1, forward strand.
GTCCACTTGTCTTAATTGATAACAAAGAAAAGAAGTCGAGGTTGTTAATTCGTATAAGTATCTTGGTACAGTAATTGATGACAACTTGAAAGGTGATGAAAACATTCTCAGAATTACAAAGAAAGCTAGACAACGTTTGTTTTTTCTCAGAAAACTAAGAAGTGTCAATGTTGATAGAAAAATCCTCAATCTGTTTTATACAAGCATTATTCAGTCTGTTATTACTTTTTGCATTATTTGTTGGTATGGAAATTTAACAAGATTGAATGTCAACAACCTTGATAGAATTATAAAATCAGCTAGAAGATTGGGATGTAATGAAATAGACAACACAAGTGAATTGTACACATGCTTCATGAAAAAGAAGGTTAAATTTATTATGAATGACTGTAATCATCCTTTAAATACCTTTTTTCGTTTTCTTCCCTCAGGCACTAGACTTAACTCAATTTTTTGTAGAACAGATCTTTTTAAAAAATCATTTGTTCCGTCCGTTATTCATTTATTTAACAAGTCATAATTTTTGTATTCTAGTCATACCTCATATGTTTTTACATTATTTTATTGCTGTTATACTATTTGATTTCCATGTCTTCAAAACGAGTTTCCTGAATCAGGATTAATAAAGTTATTGTCATTGTCATTGTATATCGTTTCATATACAAATAAAATAAATATTGAATAATTTTATTGTTTGCAGATGGCCATCCAACCACAATGCGGACTGAACGAGAAACATACCAATAACGAATACTTCACATACTTTAATCTATTTTCATGCAGACTGAATGAGGAACAGTTTTCCATGGAATTTTATGCACATGTTAACCAATTCAAACACCCTGGACCCCACTTTTCTTACCACTACCAGCTCTCGAATGCTTCTGTTGTCACCGGACACAGGCATTTTTGCAAAGACTTTGGGAAATGCCAGAAGGCAATTCACTTCCGGAATTTCGGGATTATTCTGGTTAAAATTTTGACACATCAGTGGTGGGCCATCTTAATTCACCTAGCCTCATAGTAACTTTAGCGAGCGCCTGTGTTGTTATTTGTATGTTGTTGGCATAATATCCAGATTAAAGACGGCACAAATTTAATCAGTTTTAACTTCAACTTCGAAGTCTCGTAACTTCTGAAGAAAGATAAACAACCATAAGCTAATCTGAGATAGTTCTCAGATATAAGACCAAATCGAGGCAACAACAAATCAATGAATCGATGAATGACTGACGCCTTACACCCTGCAGTTTTGCACTTTGTGGGCTGGTAAAGACAGACAGCTAGGCAGACAGACAGATGAAAAATTTATTCACAGTGAAGAGACATACATGAAACTACAACAGTTAGAACAGTTATATATCACTATCCTAGGATCACTATGGGGAGACCTCTCTGAGGCAAAGAAGCCTTAACTAAGGCAGGCTGCTGTAGCCTGGGGACCATGTAGACTGAGGCACAGGGACTTCTGCGCAAAGTTTATGTGTCTATTAGTATAAGAAAATATATTATACCTTTTTTTTTTTAATTACGACAACGAAAATGTCACATTTGTCACAACAGAAAATAACAAAATAGTAATACAAACATACAATAAATGGTTCAGTTTAAAAAGACATAATCAATTTCAATCTTACAATATATCTATAAAATTTAAGGTTCCAGTCAATTAAAAATCAGTAAATTAGTTAATCACAATGGGATATATATATATACATTCAAAATGAAATGCAAAACGACAGACTATATCATTAAACATCAATACTAACAAGAAATTTACCTATAGCTTTTAATACTTCGGGTTCCGTGATGTCATAATGGCTAAAAAATTTTCAAAATTATCGAGTTGATCAAAATTGCATATTATGTTAGATGATATAGTAATAAGATTTTCCCTGTCTAATCCATGACTAGGACATAACAATAAACAATGTATTTCATTTTCAACTTCATTTAAATCGCATTTATTACAAATTCTGTTTTCTACAGGCAACTTTGGGCTTTCATGTCTTCCAGTTTCAATTCGAAGGTTGTGAGAGCTTGTGCGAAATCTCGCAATTTTAGTGTATAATTTCCTGTTAATATTATGTAGTAAATAAGGTTCTATTCTGAAATCAGTCTTCATTAATTTATAAGTTCTTTGTGAAAGTTAGAACTCCGACACGGAAAGGTGATTAAACTGTTTATTAAATGTAATTAACTGTAGTAATAAAAACATATGAACCACATTGGAACATGAATTCTTCCCAGCATTAACAGACCTGCGTCATTCCGCCGTCAGATCAGTCATGGGTAACTAATCACCTTTGAATTAATAGAAAATGTAAAGTCTTGAGTATAGAGTTCATAAACTGTCAAATATGTCCTTTGGCACAGTCAACTGTGCGTGATCTCTCCCGTCTTGGTGGGAACAAGGAGACCCGCCAAACACTGCAACATTCCGCTGAAGAAAAGGACGAGCGAGTGCGCATGCACATCAATGTTGCAGGCGCCGTGTGACACCGTTCACCAAATTTAGCTCCGTTCATGGCTTTCACAAATGCGTTGCGCTGTGCTGAAACGCTGATAAGTTTTGGTTGTTTAGTCGAGTCATTCATTTCTGGGAAAAAATCATTTTGATACTTTTGGTATAGTTTCTCTTTAAACATCTTATAGAACGTTTCATTTATTAGGTCTGTCTCATTAATTTCTCCAAACTGTATATTGTTGTTCTCTAGTACCTGTTTTATTTTGCTGAACCAGCATGTTCGTGAAGGTATATTTTTCTGAAAATTCAAACATTTTTTAAGAACATTTTCGTCTGGTCTTTTCTCAAGTATACCACTGTCTGCTTTTTCTGGCCAATCAGAAGGCAGGATTTCGCTCTGATATAATGCATATCACAGCTCATACACCTGACCATGATATTGCATGCTTGGCTGACTACAAGTAATAGATAACGCCCTCGTTCATGACGATATGCAATATATCTGAGGGCTTTAGCCCGAGGATTATTGCATATTGTCACAAACAAGGGTGTTATCTAACTTATACCACTAAGTACAAAACAAATTAATTTAAATCCCTTTGTTTGCCTTCAATCCTTCTTGTTTGACAACATTTGTTCAGTTTTAATCCTTTGTTGGTCAGTTCTGTTTCTGTGTTTCCTTCAATTTTGTCAACTTGTAGTCAGTCAAGCATGCAATATCATGGTCAGGTGTATGAGCTGTGATATCCAAGAAAGTATTAAAACTGAACAACACAGACAGTAAGCAAGGAGGAAGATTGTATCAAGTGTAACTGGTCTCAATAAAAAGACTGTATTCACTCTTTTTTATACCAATATCTGAAACAATGATCAAATTAAAGGTCACTTGATAAAATAGTTCATTTTGGATAGGCAGGCTGCAAAAAAAAATTGCGGAGCAGCAGACCAACAATTTTGGCCCTATTTGCCAAGCTCAAAGAATAATTTTTTCTTCTTAATCAGGGGGCTGCCGCCCCGAATCCCTGCTTCTTGCTTTCTATTATTATTTTTTTGAATGTATTTTGTAACTTCAAAATAAAATTTGCTCAGCTACTATAATAATCAGCCTCACCAAAGAGACCTTGGCTGAGAGGGCTGCACTACCTATCTATAGATCTATCCATCTATATGCCTATCTGTCTATCTATCTATCCATCTATAATATTAATATATGAAATTAATGTATTGTGTTATTTCTATCTATCTATCGATCTTTCTATCTATCTTTCCATCTATCTTTCTATCTACAAAATTAATGTATTGTATTATTTCCTGAGAACAAAGAATTCTGACCTGTTGCCTTCAGGGCTGCCAACCTTCAAATGAACTGAGGAACATGAATGTGCAACAAATACAATGAAATGTTGTCAAACAAGAAGGATTGAAGGCAAACAAAGGGATTTAAATTAATTTGTTTTGTACTTAGTGGTATAAGTTAGATAACACCCTTGTTTGTGACAATATGCAATAATCCTTGGGCTAAAGCCCTCAGATATATTGCATATCGTCACAAACGAGGGCATTATCTATTACTTGGCCTAACTCTCTGTCAGATCAGTATTATTGTGATAATTAGATAGTTTTTAATGGTTTGATAGCTTGTGGCTGTTTCTGTTTTGCACAGCCAACAATCACAATAGGATCAGCAAATGCCTCATCAGTGATACCAATTGAATTGCATGACATCCACAGTGATAATTGACAATGTTTTCATGAAATTTGACCCAGTAAGGGCTCAATCATTTATGAAAGAATCAGTTGGAAATAAGGAGTTAACCAGGATCATTGCAACAACAAATCTTCAAATCCCCCGGGATTCAAATACACAAGTGGACCAGATAGACCTATCAACATTACAACTTGAGAAGTGACAAGTGAACCCCCCCCCCCCTTGCCACACTGTGGACAAAACCTAAGCAAGTGTAACCTTGAAACATCTTTGATATTTGATTAACAGCCTTCAAAGTTTCAATGTGAGTTGGCAAAAATTTTTTTGTTGACATGGCCATAAGAGAATTTGTCTTGCCTTTTCTTGTAAATTGGTATCCTACGATTTGTCCTGTTAGCCATTCTAAATACTAGATATCCCATGCAATATACTAAATATAAGTTCTTTGGCAAAAAGTCCCTGGCTCTGTCACATTTTCTTATGCTCTGACAGTGTTCAAAGGGGTTCTGTTACAAAATAGCAAGCTGGATTATCTTGTTTAGCTTTGTTTGGCATCGACTGTTTGTTGTAATCAACTGTTTCAAACCTCAGTTCAGTGAAGTGCATCAATGCAACTGTGAATTCCATATGTATGGTTGTGGGACCATGATAGAAGAGCTGTGAGCATAGTAGCTCATGGCTGACAGGATTTTCCAATGTTTCAGTTTGGCTCAATTGTGATCCTTAATCCGCACTGTTTTTCATAGACATATTTGATTGACAAAATAGTAGCATATTCTATTTCTCAAATTTGTACACAAGAGATGGTGGGATCCACCTACAACCGAGTCATTGACATACATCGTCCAGGTCAGCTGACTGAAAACTAAAGCAGACCAACAGAATATGGCTGAAATCACAATATTATACATTTTTCCTAAAATACGGATCAGACCTATTTTATTTTCTCAGATATTTAACAATGGCAAGTCAAGCCATGTGAAAGGATTAAATGACACATGGACAAGTTACCACAACAAGAGAAACCAACACTAAACAATAACTGTCAATTTGAGGATTATGTCAAGGTTGCTCAATTTGTAAGACACTTTACCGTTGGCTAAAAAGCTTTCATGACCTTTGTTGCCCCAATTAATTGACCCAGACCAGATCGACCAATGAAATGAGACATTGAGGTCGCCCTGGGCTTCGGTCAAGATATCCACAAGTGCAGAACCTTCCTTCTGGTACACTGATGTATAGGTCTGTCAACCCAATGGAATCTGTCACCTGTGGGCCATTGAAAATATAGGCCTACATGCATTTTTATTATTATACACAAAATCTTCCTGTAAAACATAAATCGGACACGATCCTCGTTGTACAACTTTTATTGAAATTGTTAACAAATACAAAACAGTAATGATAGGGCATCAGACATATTGCTTTAATTTATACATTAGTCAGGAGGAGACCCATGTTGAGCCAGCAAACTGAGTAGGCAGAGTTGTAACACATGGAATGGGGAAAATATAATCATAACGATGTTATAAGTGTCACAGTACACTGACTTATCACCTTTGGCACTGCTATGAACTTGTAATTTCACTTTTCAAAGTCTTATTTAAGGATCTCTTGCAATTCTTATTGTAGCAATGGCGTACCGATAACATTAGATATATGTCGCAATCATTATACTTATGAATAGTACTTTTAATTTATTAAATAGTATTATATTAGGTTAAATATCAGTAGTTATACAAGATAACAATGCTTGTTGGTTAACTTAGTTTGCCTCAATTGCATTGGTGCTCAACCTATATTAGTACTTCACTTCATGCTTGTGAATATTCGCTTTGTACTCTCATCTTAATCTTATATTTATATCGGTATTTATATATATATATAATTATATTAAATGGATATTATTCATCAGAGAAACAGTTGCATAATAGTCAACATTTTGCATGAGACATTTATACTTCATTACTTCAGTGCCCTATCTTTTGTATCTTACTCCCGCCTTACTCCCAAGCATATGTATATATTCTGCTTTTTAACTTCCATTAGGTCTGTACAAGGAGGTTGAAAAGAAACGATAATTAGATCAACTAAAAATGAACACTATCACAGAAACGAGGACTTTCTGTTCATTTCATACAATTTAAAACAATATCGCAAATTTCAAACATATTTCCAGGACTTAATTTATAACTATAATCACCATTAAAATGTACCATGAAATTATTCGTGTTTTTTTAAAGTTTTTGTAAACTTTTTAAGATTTTTTTTTTGTCAGTAAACCGGCCTCAATTATTTTTAGAATGACCACAAATATTTTACATCTAAGAACTTTATCCCGAACAAGGTAAAAAATAAACAAGACAAAGATACAAAATCAAATATTCAGCGAAGAGATAAGACAGAAAATCCATGGAAAATCAAAAGATTAAAAGTGAAAAGGTATATATGAGCCACCCCTCAGTAAACCCTTGAATATATCGAATCATAAAAGACCGTCATCCTCACAGCATGAGCAAGATATGACCACATGTATTTGAAGTCCGGAGTGGTCAGATAAACAAGATAAATAAAGAATTAAAGCATCGCAAGGAATGTCACAGGGCTAGGTTAACAATCAATGAGGTAACGAAAAAGAATAGATATACAGGGCAGAGGCTGGATGTAAACAAACGGCCATCTTGAAAATGTAAATTATACGCAAATCATATGCAAATGAGAAAGACCGACGTTCTAACATGAGCCAACAGCAGCTCCCCATCCTCGCATTTTAATATTAATATCATAATCCTATCCTGATACACTTCGACCTACAGTGTGACTTATGTATTTAAAGTGTTTCAATCTATGAATAACAATGTCATAATAATACCCCAAAAAATGAACCAGCTTTTTTTAATGGCCTGTATATAATAATCTTATGAACATTTCCTAGAATATATTCAACGCATCTTGTGCTTTTTTGACGAAACTAATTAGAAATATTTCTCACTAACCATCAAAACAGTTGTGTCATGAAAACAATTTTCTACATTGATGAAATGAAATATATATATGTATACTCATCCCGTAATATGTTCATGTGTATAGCGGACGAGATTCCTACTGTATATCACACTAAAACTTTCTTCTATGTGTCCTGCTTTCTACGCTTTCCTCTGATAGACAAGATTTTCCATTGCATAAAACTCAAGAAGTGAAATGAGGTTTTCCTTGAAACATGTACAGTGTACAGACCAACTACAGTGAGAGACTAGAGGTCATAATAAGTCTTACAACGACTCGAAGACCTCCCCGATCTCAAGCACCAAGAAGACCCAAAGGAGGAGACATCAAACGACTCAAGACAGAACTGTATGTCGTCAATGACAAACAAATCAATTAATAGAGATGTAAAAAAGACATCAAAGGTTTTTAAATCATCTGCGGAAGTCATTTAAAAGTTCACTGAAAGGTGCTGCAGACTGTCGACCACCAAAAGCTCTAATCTGTGCACGAGGATTCACAAAACTAACATCAAAACGTTAAGAAAGACTGCGAACGAGAATAACAGAGTATGAGATCGCCTTGTACGACAATACAATAAGGTATGGTGTCATTAATCAATCTTAATTAGGTGGAAAATTTGGAGTGTTATGCTACCATGCACATCAAAAATAAAAACGAACTGCCCTACAGCACAATACCTAGAAACGTATACTATAAACGTATACTAGAAGTTAACATACTAGAAACCGTTTTGCATTTGGCAAAATGAGAACAAAGTTACTATTCATAGATTTACTCTAGCATAACATGTATTAATCTTGTTATTAATTGCAACATGAGTGAAAAAATGTTAAAATATATGTATATTATATATATGTACGATTTGTGACATTGTTTATGGCCGGCCCGAGCCTCCTCTCCAAAAAACCACCATTCATGAGTGACAGAGGGAAGACCTGGGTCGCGCTGAACAATAAATACTGCTCCAAACAACTGATCAGTCCTACCGAGAGTGTAGTACAGGAATAGCTTCATTTTATACAAAAGGAAAAACTCTCTTTCTCTCATCTACATACATAAATAACTCTCTCTCTACAATGGTGTGCTGGTTGTTGTGATATTTACATTGAACTTTATACATACATCAGAGTCTAAATCAGGACAAAATATCAATTCAAAAGATTTTAAAAAATGACCATTATAAGCAACCGATAAAATACAGGTGGCAGCATCAACTTGTGTCTGAATTATCCTCAAGAGGGCAACACAGCAGAGCGTTACTTACACCAGATTTAAAAATTCAAATTTTAATTAAACTGAATTCACCATCTTTATACTCGAAAGCAAGCAGACTAGTTTATGAGAATATGATTATAATAGTGATACCTTTTACGTCTTTTTTTTCACAGATATTTTCCCTTTCAGTTACCTTAAGGTAATCACACATCTTTACAAATATACAGAGGTATTAATACTGTTTAATTTACATATATATTTCTTCAAAATATACATAACTAGATTTGCTGAAGCACCATAGATGGGAGGTTAAAGGATAGTACTTATAGACATTATATTTATCATAGATAATTTCAACTTGTGTCAATTTTAGTGTGCAGATAAATCAGGCGCTGCTTTGATAAAGGATATTTTTGAGATATTTGATTATACCATTGGATAATCTTGGCATATATATAGCCTATAATGAGATGTACCACTATACGAAGTATACTTGCAGTATGGGAACGGTGGATTGATGTTACATGGAAGACCGTTCGAAACAAAAGTGCCCAAGAATAAACGACTAATAAATGACACATCGGACAAAAAAAAATTCACGGTTTGATCATGAAGTGAAAAAACATAACATTCAAACGTTTTAAGAGCATGTACAGTACAGTTGTAAGCTACAATATTAAGTGATCACAATGAGCTACCTTGTACTTGTGTGTTCCTTTACGAAAAGTATAGCCTCGGTACAGCAGACACAGTGCTTGCAAATGAGGTACAAGGGTCGAGGGCGTCAGAACTTCAGGGGTAATTCTGTATATAATACCATATATATCCAACTGGATACTGTTTTAACGACTGTTACATTTATATTGATTTACAATGATGCAGATCGATTCACAGTAAGATTGTTGGGATTCAGTCACATCTAGTCAGTTAATTATTGAACATTGAACGAGCACTTCCAAAAAAAGAGGACTAATTTCAGTTGTAATTTCTCTTTCAAATGATTGTTGTCATACGCTTAATAATTTACATTTGATAGTTAGTAACTCAAGTCTGGATTGTTATCACATAAATAATACTCTTGAAGTATTCTATCCTTAATTTAATAAGTATTTAAGCAAACACGACTTTCAAACCAAAAACCCTCAGACCTCTGCAATGCAACCACTGTGCCTGCTATTGAGGCTTACAAGAGCCTCCTAAGATAACATTCAATCCACAATACATAAAGTGACACAATTATGTACCTTTGCATAAAGTTCATTAAACATCAAATAATCTTAAAACGGATGAAGTAAACATCAGTACAGGTGCAAAAATATCCATATTAATAATAACTGTAGTTGATGATAATAACAGTGGTACGCACATAATTCATGATTAAAAAAAAGACGGTGCAAGAAAATTTGTTCATTAAGAATCTGCAGACCTAGACAATATATAACATGGGACCCGACAGACATGAATCATATTAAAATGTAAATTTACACACGAGCGTATAATTGTCGGCTAATACTGCAGGACTGTTGTTGCTAGATTTACATACAAATGGCCTTTGCACCATCAATTGATAAGAAACAGCTAATAAAGTCTATGAACGAACTAAAATTAAGATCCTAGGATTATATATATCATATACATTACGCTGGTTTGAATGTACTTTTGAGTATTCATGAACATATCCTCTGCACGAAGCCGGATTTCTTTTTACAAGTCACAGGTTCAGAGAGAAAAGGAAAGATTGAGTTTGTTTCAGTACTAGTTAATCAGCGTTGTTGGTAAAATATAGCAATATATATGTATATATTTGTATATACGAATATGTGCAATCATTTCATAAAGATATGCTTAACTTCAGTATATATATATTATATGTATATGTAACTTACATCAGTAATAATTGTATCTACATGTCATTCTTCGACGTATATCGACAACTTCTCTAATACTTTATAGATTTCTCAGGAAGGAAACTTGAAAATATAGGACATCAAAATGTTCGGACTTATTTGTTCTATATGTCAGAGAGGCACTGAGAACAGACAGAGAAAAAAGGCACAAAATGAAACGTACTCTAAGACAGAATAAATCCTTGGCAGAGTCTATAAACGTATATAGAGAGCTCTTCAATTCCATTGAACAATATCAAATACTTTGTGATAATCTATTAGTTGTGTGGCTGGTAGAAATATATGTATGATCACTATATATTATTCAGATTAGACCATTAGAAATGACCATAGACAGGAAAAGACCATTGGAAATGACCATTGGAAATGACCATTAGAAATGACCATTAGAAATGACCATGAGGTTAGAGAAATTGAACCTGATGTTTGACCATTACACAGCAATATATTCAATATTCAATATTATATATATACCAAATATATGGTCTAGATATCTGCGATTATATATTTAACTATTTTGTACAGGAAAGCATTATAAGAGACAGGTTAAGTATTGATACATGGCTAATTCCCTGAAACTCAGTAGCTGATTTACAGTGATTTTGTTCTGTCAGTGATCTACGTTTATGACTAGATATGAAATTATCAAGAGATATTCTTAACAGTACCTGTGAGATGTAGTAATGCTATTTCTGATCACAATTTGTGTCTTCATTTCGAGTGCACAAAGTGATTTCACTACAAAGAGCTTTTATGATAAACGACTTTATAATCAACACTTTCGCAGTAACACCTTAGCAATGAACAGTTTCGTGATAACATTTTAAAACACATGAGCTGTGGTGCGAATACACAGACGTTACAATGGTGCTCCAAACTAAAAAGTCAAAATCCCGAAGTCTACTACGATGAATAAAAGATGCGACGTGATGTTGTCGTGTGAAATGTCCCGTGATTGGTTCACAAACTTGTAATTGACACGTCCGACCATGAACAAGAGAATCAGCCAGTTGCTTTGTGCTATTTTAATGGAGTTTTGCATCCAGTTTTTCAGGGTAGGAGTAATGATGCGCTGCCGTGGTTGCTAGGCAACGGCTATTGTGATATAATATTACGTGGAGCATTTGACTATTGTCCTGTCTTGAGGTGTCCATCTTTTTTGTCGAGTGCAACTTGCGCCAAAGTTCCCTTTTATATTTTCCTTGAAAACTTCGAAGCTCCTCTTGAAAAGTTTCGGAACTTTGCGACGCTCCTCTAAATTCCAAATTTCTTTCAGTCTTCATTCCGTCCTCTCCTTTTGAGATCATGTTATAATCTTGTGTTAGACTTTTTACCAACGTTAAAATGTCCGGTCATCGTGCGATGATCATAAGACAAGACAATCGCCTTATGAAAATCACAATACGATAATCATTGAGGATAATATCCTTGGAGCAATTAATGACGACCTACGCAAAGGTCTCGTAGCATTGAGTATGTGATAATGTAGTCTCAATTGACAAAAGTCTCTCTAAAGTCTCACAGTGTAGCAGGTGGAAGGAGTAAGACAGGGATACGTCTAGCGCCCACATTTTTTTCTTCAATAGAACGACTCCTCTCCTTTTGGATGTGGACAACGTAATGTGCACGTAGTACCCATGTTATGTCACAATGTATCGCACAGCGTTAGGTATCATACAAAGCATACACAGTATACGATGTATTACACATGTACAGTAAACCATTTTGTTCGTAACTCAGCAGTTTGTTAACATCAATAACATCGAGCAAACTCAGTAACAATGGTGAGTCACGGTCCAGCGCGGCCGCCGAAAAAATAAAAATAAGCTCTCCATGACGGATTGAGTTCAGCGAATCACCGATTGAATTGTTGTAAGTCTCTTAATTGAGAATAAGACTTCTACACCAACTCTACTTGTTATACATCATCCGGATAAATTCTGAAACAAGAAAAAAGATAAACTGTTATTGAGCACTTACTATAAACCAGATAATGCTTAGGTAATTCTAACTACATAATAACTTATATCTGGAGACAACATGGGTGAGAACTGCTCAGATCCTTCGAGAAAACATTCGAAGCTTACATAGTTACATCTGGAGACATGGTTATAGACAATTTTGGAGGTTAATGATATCGCTGAATGGTCTAGATTATAAATTTGGAAGATGCGTTTATTAGAGTAAAGTAGTTTCAGTTACGACTTCACAAGGTAGTTATAATGGCTATGAAGCGAATCATTGTCCAATCACTCCGAATACACTACAACTACTGTATCCACTGCAAAGGTTTTGGGAAGTAATTAAATTTCTCACCTTCATAATCTATTTTGCCGTCACCATTCATGTCGGCTTCTCTGATCATGCACTGAACGTCTTCCTCGGAGAGATTCTCTCCTAAGTTTTGCATTGTTAAGCGCAATTCTTGAGCGTCTATCACACCATTGCCATCTATGTCAAACACCTGAAATGTACGATGGTTGAATAATGATTAATATCAAGCAAATGCTTATTATTAAAAAAAAAAAGATCAGTTTGTTGGGCAGATGCTGCTGGCCTGGCCACTGACAAAAAGTGTTTCCGGGGATTGGGAATACTGACTGCTCGTTGCACTTTACAGAGCAGTGGCAGCGAAATTCTCATTCAAGATAGAAACCCTGTTTATTCTCTTTTACAGTAGAGGGCACTTCTAACCAGTGGAACATACTTGTACAAGGAGGGACCCCGAAAGTGGCACCTTGGTCCCACTGAACAACACTGTCAATTGTGCAATTTCTGGGTCACCAAAATGTCTACAGACGGAGCCACCAGGGCCTGGAGAGTGATGATGGGGGAGTAGCGAATGCTTCACAAACTCGAGTGTGCACGAATAAATGTCCACTGACCTTGAATGCCTGTCTCATCTCTTCCTCCATGACCGTCCGTCTTAGGTCGTCAGACTTTTCTTGCCGTGACTTTGACCGGGACATCATTTGCAGGAATTCGTGGAAGTCTACAGTTCCGTTGCCTGGTCAAGCAGAAAATGACATGTCAATAATTTTGTATTTGAATATTTTAATATCAACACTAAACAGCAGCATGGCTGCCATTCTGAGCTATAATGCAATCTAGAAATACTGCAGCTGATTTTTCTGGAAGATGAGGACAAATGTTTTCAGAGGAAAATTCACAAATGTTTCTATTGACCCCACTCTCCATCAAAATTCCCACCAAAAAAAAAACCTAACTGCAGTGCATTTAAATTTGCACTTGGAATGGTGATGAATCAACATTTTTATTCCCTAAAACTAATCTCTAATCTGCCTGGACAACCTAACCGCAGAGCAGAGCTATTACAAGTTCTATGACTTTGTGCGATTATGATATTGATGAAAACTGGGAATAGAAAGGATGAAATGGATAAAGAAATGAGGAAAGAGAAAGTTAAGGAAGGAAGGATATTGAACCTGCAAAAGAAAAACATGTTTTAAAATACAATTATAAAACATAAAAAATTTATTGCGAAGGCTGCTCGTAAAAATGTATTATTAACAATGTGACTACTGACTAGTACAAGTATTAGTCACAAAATTGATAAATGGGTCAAGCCTGAACTATTATCTACAAGCAAAAATATAAAATCTGAAGACCACCTCTAATTATAGATCTTTTTGGGACAAAATGTTAAGCTACCTCTATCGCCAGTTCATAGTTAGCATTGAAGGATTAAATATCTAAAATGTCAATTACACAAATAGTTGTCAGTGGATTTTGTTAGGACATAATTACAGTAAATCTGAAAAAGAATCTTGTCTAGAGTAATGGCTATCTCTAGAAAACCACCTATATTAATCATTTTTACATGAAACCCTCTAAAATTATCACCAAAGCAAACATACCAGTAGGAGCGGCATTTTGGATCATGCGTGTTAAGTCATTAGGTTCAAAAGGACGGCCCAGCATTCTCATAATGGACCCAAGTTCGCTCGCTCGAATTCGGCCATCGTTATCCTGGTCGAACATTTTGAAAGCCTCATACAATTCTGAAAGAAATGAGCAGTACATCTATTGACTACATGGTTAATGAGACAATAAAACATGCTACTATACTATGAATATGATGCAGGATGTTTAGTCACACTATGATGCACAATGTTGCCTAAGTTCAGGATGATTTCAAATCATGGCATTTATTGCTCCTGTCAAAAATTTCTGTAAAATATAAGGATTTTTGAAAAGACAAGGCATGACAGATTTATGACAGATACTTGTCACAAAAATGTAAATTTGATGGAAAAGTCTCTTCCTTTAACGCAGTAAAAGTTCAAAATGAAATTCTTTGAAAGGAGAAGACAACTCTCGGAAGAAAAATAATTCTTGGGGGATGGGAATAAATGCATTGAAAATAGTGTCAGGGTTAGAATTTATTAGCTCCAGTTAATTTTAATACAATGCTGCATATACATTTTGTGAACTATTTAAAAATACTAAAATGTCATTGCTCTGACTTTTCTGATTAGTTCACAAGTAAAATGCAATCGAATCTCAGTTTTATAATTATATAGGGTAAAAAGTTAATTCAAAATGGACTAGCAACAAAGCTACAGGTTATCCACAAACAACCAACAGATAGAAAGACTAATGATACTATTAATAGAAGGATCAAAGTGGTGCCGAACTAATATACATGCTTAAAATTTGTTAAAATACAAAATGCTGACATTGTTGGACAGCACAGACAACAAAATGACCACCGAGCAAAGGAGGGTACCAAAACCGGACAAAATAGTCACAAAAGCTATCAAAACTACAAAAGCTACGAAAAACTAACAATTAGTGACAAGGTGGGAGAACCAGACAACACCACGAACACTACTAGCAAGCAGCAACTAAGTTTTATAGTGTGAAGATAGAGTGAGAGTATAATTTATCAGAGTTGACAGTTGGAAGAAAACAAAATTAAAAGTGAGAGATGACTCATCAACCAGTACAGCCCCCTCCGTTCCCTCTAGTCAAAATGAATGCCAATGATATAATATATTCTGAATTGATAAAATGCTCAAAATTTCATTATTTCCTTGCTAAATTTTATATATTTTACTGTGACAATCTGTCTTTAAAAATGTATTCGAACCTTAGTCAAAAAGATATTTTCATAAAAGTTGGGAGAAGGGAAATTCAATTTTTACAACAGTATAAGCCAACTTTGTAAACAGAGATTGTGTTACTAATCTGATTAGTAATCAAAATCTAATGTGACGAGGAGAATGTCACGCTGAATTTCAATAACTGAGGTATATTCGTTTTCCAAACATTGACAATTCGTTGGAGTAGGCTTAATTGCAATTTGTTAATTTTGGAACCATACAATTCAGAACTACTTAAAAATATCCTCATTAACAACAATTTTGGAACGTGTATTATTGAGGTGACTGCACGAACAGTCGAAAAAATATTAAATTTCCCAGGTGCGTAAAACGACATTTTAATTAAATTTGGTGACTACTTTAACAGTTCAACACTTTTCAGTTAATTTTGAAGATATTTGAACTTCGCGATTACTGTATGTTAAATATAATTTATTGACAACTTGATTAACACAATCATTAGTGGATCAATTTGGACTTTTAGTTAGTACTTTTTGATTTGACATAAGTGTGATATGAAATTAAGAGAGTGACAAACATATGTGCTGCTTTCTACGAATGTTAATCTGGTACTAGCGTTGTAAATATATGAACACTAAATCGTAAATGCACTTAGATATAGATATATAGATATTGGAAACTGCGTCAAACACCGAATAAAACATGATTGTTGTCGATTTTTCTTACTTTCTTGATATTCTTCAGGAGACAAAGCAGAGGCTGCAAGCAGAGGACATATTCAGAGGGACCAGTTACCATGGCAACAGATTTGCCAGAAAGCAAAAAAGAAACAAAAGAGTGTAGTCGTCAAAGTCTTAAAGACAAAGAGGCACCAAAAAAGTTTACAAGAAAATAAAAACAACAGAAGAATTACGACCGTTCGGTCAATTACAATCAAAAGCTGACACGAGCTTGAATGAGAAATAATTTTGAATGGAAATTTCTCATAATAGCTATACAAATTGTACCACAAATGTAAAAGTTGGTAGCAGATTGATTACAGCAATTTCTTAAGTTTTTGAAAAACATTTGATTTACAAAAGTGCCATATTACAATAGATTCGTCTGCAAATGTAAGTTTCATTATTTCATTAAATTGTAAGACATTAAATGAACAGGGAAGGACAGAACGAAATAATTATGACACCGTGAGTGATAAGAGGATGATACAATTAAAAAAAGTAGCTTTCCAAATTTCACAAGTGCACTTAATTTTGAGGTAAAACAATTAAGTTACTCGCGTCAACTTTTCAAAAGAAAATTTGGAGAATTTAAAAAGTGCAATGCATGTTGCATTTCCTTGAAAAAATAAATAACCAAAGAGTTATTAAAAAGACGGGAAACTGAAAATAAAATCATTGGACTTCTGTGAGACATGTATTATATTTAAAAAGAACTAGGACAGTAAATATATAAATACATATTGAGAAAAATGTCATGCATAGTTTAATTGCTTGTGAACAATCAAAGAATGAAAATACCCAGTGAAACAACTAAGCATTTCAAGAATGAAAAAATGTACAAAATTGAAATAGATCTTTAAGAAGAAATAAGTACACACCATCGACATATTTGGGGTCCATCTCATTGTCGGGGACATTGTGCGCCCCGGAACTGGAAGCCACGTTATTCGAAGGGAGTTTGTTGTTGTTGTCACTAGGGGGAGCTGAGCTAGCCATGGAAGCACTTGTTGCAGCGACAAGGGGTTCCGCTATCGGAGCAGACTGCGGCTGAGTGGAGTTCCCTTGGTTGGGCGCCCCTGTGTCAGTCTGCAAAGAAAACAACTATTGTCAATTTATCATCCACAGACGTCTTAACAGAGTC
The DNA here is from genome assembly GCA_026936325.1 of Platynereis dumerilii. Lineage (NCBI taxonomy): Eukaryota > Metazoa > Annelida > Polychaeta > Phyllodocida > Nereididae > Platynereis > Platynereis dumerilii. Next base: position 11,805,268 of record JAPTHN010000020.1, read on the forward strand.
TAATAGATCTATAGGAGTCCATGCTTTCAAAATTGCAGTTTTAAGTTTTTTTCCAATAAATTATGCAGTCTTCAATGCAGCTACCCTCCTTCATTTGGGGGTCTATTTTTAGCCTAAATTAGCGACATCATTAATTTTGACATCATACCAGCACTGCTTTGGTGATGTCACAATTGGATCATTTTCAAAAAATCAGTAAAAGAAATGGCTATGTTTTGAGTCTTTTGACAGCAATGTTATTTCAATGGGCTACATAAAAGCAAGGCTGTGACAAGCCAATACTTTCAAATATTTGAGAAACTCGGTCATGGTGTCAAGAAAAGGAGGAGACAAGTATTTTTGAAAGAATCAGGTACCATGGTAACTAATTATTTTTATTTATCAGCTGAAAAGTCACATACTTCAAAAAGACATAGGGCCTATTATGAACACAGGCATGTGCACCAAAGTTTAGTTCATGTTTGTGGCGTCATCTACCTTGTAAGACAATTCACATTGTGACATCACCACAGAATTGATGATGTCACAATGTTGCAGGCGGTAGAAGAAAATGCTTCAAAAGCTGGTTTGACAGCTCTCTATGCTTCAACCAAGTCCAGAGGCTATGACATCCTAGTATGTCACCAGGGAGATTCTCCCTGATGTCACTTCTTAGAATTCATGAACTGATCAGTCTGATGCCAGTGTTCATTTAATAAAAACTAAAAACTTGAATGGGCATTTAGCCTATAATAAATCGATACCATGGTACCATTGCAGGGCCAGTCCTAGCTTTATGAAAGTTTTAGCCAAACCATTAGCCAAATCCAAAAAGCTTTAGCCAAATTCTGGTATTTATAGCCCAATATTTTGACTCAAAACAAAGATGGACGGATGATTGGGGGCTTTAAGTCAAAAGGTCAATAATGTTACCAGAAGAGTCAGGGTGCAGAGTGGTAAAAAATGTGTTGACAAATTTGGCAGCAAACAAAATATAAAAAAATTAATTTGTTTCGTGGACACTTGATAGCCAAAGTTTTAGCCAAACTGAATTTTTTTTAGCCATTTGAAGCATAAATTAGCCATTGGCTAATTGGCTAATGGGTAGGACGGGCCCTGCCATTGTAGGCCTACATTGGTTGGCATTTTAACATAAAGAAGTCACCTTTTCTGAGGTTCTTTTTTGCCAGACTACGGCACCGGGACTATGGCTAAGTTATCAAAAATGTTACATTTCACATGATTTTAAGACAAAATGGAACTGTTCACAAACCTCTGCTATGTCTGATACGAATTTCCCCTCCATCATATTGACAAATTCTGAAATCAAGGGAAACAAAAAATACTTCATTAATAATCATTAAACTGAACAGTACCTGCTTGCAGAATATAGAGGCAAGTTGCTGTTGAAGAGGCATCTTGGAAACCTTCTCATCAACACGGTGAAGTGACAGAGAAATGAAAGATAAATATTTGTTGACGTCACAATGACGATTGTTTGCAGGGAGTGACGTAATGCCGATTGTCTTGATGACGTCACCCAGTTAACCACTGTGACGCAATCATAACGTCACCATTACAGGTGCGTCACGTGCGTGGAGTCCAGCTGGAGCAGTGGAGACAATGTTATTTGCGTTTGCAGCAACATTGAATCAGACTCAAGCATAGTCCATAACCAGGTAGGTTGTTTAAATGTACAGGCGCATGTCAGTGAAGTCTTAAGTTGCAGATTTATAAATGACAGTGTAACGTATTGGGTTTTGATTGAAATTTGTATTGCGTATACATGTAAATAACTTCTTAGGCCTACCATGATTGATATTATGATTGCAATAATGAAATTGCTGGTGTATTGCATTAGCCTTGTACATTGTTGTAACTCAACTTAAACAGTGGTAAAGTGCTAAGCCTATCACTGCTATCAGGTTATCTAGGACCAGGTATAGGCCAACACATTTTTTAACTTTTTAAATATAAATCTGGATGCTCAAACAAGAACCCACAGGTTATTAATAATCGAATTGAAAAATAAGATGATGTTTCACCTTTATAGTTGATTTTGCCATCTCCATCGAGATCAGCTTCCCTGATCATGAGTGTGACGTCGTCATCCGTCAATTGAACGCCTAGTTCGGCCATGGCCATCTTCAGCTCCGTCGGGCTGATGTAGCCGTTTCTGTCCTTATCAAACATCTGGTCAGAGGAGAAATTACGAAGTAGGTGAGTGCTTTGCTGCATATTTCGATATAAATTTATATAGGGGGTGTTGTGACAGTCAAAGTAGTATGCTACAAAGTCTGTTGTAAGACAAAGCAAGGAGACAAACCTTGAAGGCCCTCCATGAGTCCGGCTCAGTGGTCTTCTTTTGTGATGATCTCTCCCACCGCGTCACGCCTTTCTTGTTTTTGGAAGTCATCATTCGAACAAACTCTTCAAATTCTAACGTTCCGTTTGCTAAAAGAAATTAACAAATTCTTTGTTTGAAAAGGCAAATATACTTCTTAGTTTTTAGGCATGAAAAGCGCCTGGACAGGCATCTTCCCAGGACCTGTATTCAAGGAGGGCCTTTATTCGATTGTAAAAGGCCTATATATACATGCGGTATGTCAGAAGAAAAAAAATTAAACATTTTACTAATTACCATTAGTTTGGAATGAAGTTGGGGTAAAGTTGCACATGTATGTGAATCACCATAAACATTGGAAGGGTTTGAAGCAAAATTTTAATTATGCTTTGAATTATGATGAAAATTTATATTAATAACCCTGTATTGTATTATACAATATCAATGTTTTTTTAAGACCAATTATAAGCTCTTTTTCCTCAATAGGATCAAAACGCTTCGTTTGACTGAAATTAAGATATCCCTTTTCTGCAATAATTTGGTTTTAACCAAACTATTTGTTTGAGAGTAAAAATTCAAGAGGATGCAGAATTAGTTAAATGCCAAAAAGGAAAATCCAGATTACGAAACAAGATTTGAAGCCGACTTCGTTACCATGGGAACTAAACTAATCAATAAAATTATGACCACCTGCATTATGCAAATTGGAGAGCTACCTCAAACCAAATGTCTTCATATTGAACAGGCATTTAGATGACTATTGGACCTAATTGTTTTACAAGGATTAGAGCTATTAATAGCTAAATCAATGAAATTTCAGGTGCTCAAGACTAAATTCGTCTACGAGAATTAAAATCCATGAAGGACCTTTTCTTAAAGTTGGATTCTAATTGGAACAAATTGATTCACAAGTGGAGTTATGGATTTTAAAGAAATTTGAGCTGGAAGGTTTTTTCTTTTTCATCTGTTTTCAGCAATTTATTTTCTTTTCTACCCTTCCAACATTACATCAGAGGACTGATGGAAAAGACTCAACACAAGCAGAAAAATACAATATGGAATGGGACAAAGGTTTTTGGTTCAGTGCAGGTCATTTAAACTCAACTCAGGCTTATAATTATGAGAGAAAAGTTTATTTGGATCCTTTAGATGAAATATGGTCCGAAACGTTATGTCATATAAGGTAATAATTTTGGATTTACAAAAAAAAAGGAATTCTAACTATATTTCAACTCAGGCTTGTTACATTATATAGTATAAATAATTTTATTCATTCATCCCACTTGGCACACAACGTAAACCCCGACGTTGCTAATTGGTGGAGGGCTGGTCTGTCGGTCACCTAGGTATGTATGGTAGAGATTATGTTGCCACAACGTGAACGCGACGTCAGGGCTTTTTTACAACCTTGCCACAACGTCGCAAGCTGACGTTGAACCATTGACATTGCCTCACAATGTTGTGAAAACGTCGCTACAACAGCGCATGCTAACGTCATATCTTTGATGTTGCTTCACAACATTGTGGCAACATAATTTCTACCATACAATTCTACTTCATTTGACGAACAGAGTGACATTGTTGTAACGTTGCCACAACGTAGATGTGCCCATATGGATTGCAGCTAACCAGTGTAATCAGGCCAAAATGGCAAATGCTTTGTTGTCGATTAAACCAGTTTTCTTCTTTTGCAAACAACTAGATTTTTTTAATCACAAACTTGATGCAGACATGGAAGATTCCAGTTTCTTTAATTATTTTGGTTTACATGTCAATTTCTGCCTTTCGTCTCAGTATACTTTGGCACTATCATGTTAAGTTATATTTTAGGACGTCCAATCCTGACTGGAATTTTACAGAAGCTAAAGTTAGCCATGACACTATTTGTATTTCGGTGTAACAAACTAATTTGACAGCTTGACATGACCTTGTGGCAGGATGCTGTCAGCCACATTTATAAAGCATCCTTAAAATATGCCATAAATATATATGCGAAAATTGTTTGGCACATCTTCAAAAAATCATCAAACTGCTCCGTCTATAAAAGTCATCAAGTTTCCTGACAATTTAGTTTTTGAGCTGTATGAAGATGTGCACATGACCACATGTCCGTTTCTGATGTTGCTGAGATCCAATTGTTGCAGACTGGGCTCAACAATTTTAAAGTATCAGCTAAAACTTCCAACTTAAGAATTCCCAGAAGCTTCAAGAGAAGAGCTACACATAGATATGACTATTAATTAAAATACTCACAGTCATAGTCGTATCGGTCGATCATGTCCGTCACCTCCTGGTTGGACGTATTAAACCCGAGAGATTTCATGACGCTCCGCAACTCCTCCGTCGTGATGCAGCCGTCCCCATCTTTGTCGAAAAGCGCAAAGGCAACTTTTAATTCTGAAATTTAAAAAAAAGAAATATAGAAGTTGTTATTACTCTGTATTTGGAAAGATTAGTTCAGGTTATTCACCCCAGGAGAGGGAATATGTGATTTGTCACCATAGGGCTTTAGCCTGAGGTGTGATAAACACATATTCCTGAACCAATGCATGGCTTATACCATGAGACAAACACTCAGTCAAACATGAAACGATAAGTGGACAGCAAAGAATATATGGGAATTATCGTCCTGAAATACTGGCAAGTGATTGGCTGACAGGGGTGTCGAATGGTATAAATAATTTTTCACTTAATTTTATCAGCATTAGTGTAGCTCTTTCGAATTACTGGCCCCTTACAGAACCTTTCAAATTTGAATTTTGATCTGTCTTGTTGTGACATTAACATTGTTTAGTAAATGAGTCATTAGATCTCTCACAACTGATGTCACCTCATGACTCAAAATTTTCCTTATACCACACGTCTGTCTGTGAGAAATTTACCTCTCATATCAATGTAAAATATAGGACCTAGACTAGGGTGTTTTTTGGTGCCCCCAATGTTTTCCGATCCAGCTTGACCTTGGTCTGGTATTGCAGTTTATATAGTAAAAGTCACATGTAAAATTTTGGCCCATTCTATAAATACCAACTGCAATACCAGACCAAGGTCAAGCAGGATCGGAAAATATTGGGGGCACCTGAAACACCTTAACTTACACTGACATCATTCATATTTTTCAGACTAATTAATATCACTGTAATCAAATGGGTAAATTGCATTTCTTAATTTAAAATACAATATGTTATGACAATCAGTGATTCTTAGTCACAAAGGAAACAACATTTACAGTGTACAATTACAATATGTAATGAATATTGTTCATAATATATATATGGCCTGCATTTCAGGAATTCATACAACATTTCAATTTCAAATTTCATGTGATCTCTTTCGGAAACCTTTTAAAAATAGTGAGTTATTTTGATACCTGACAATACTGAAGGTAATGTTACATTCATTTTAGAAATATGTTAAATTACAAAGTGTCATATTTTGTTGTGGAGAATGAAACAAAAACTTCCCACAAAGCAAAGGGATTGGCTGTGTTACATCTATAAAATATTACATATGAGAGACTTTTAAAATGATTGGATATCGGATACATATTTACATTGTGTCAGTTTGCAAAATGAAACATGAGAAAACCTAAAAATAACCCAGATATAGAATGACATTATGACGTCATTCATCCAGGCACTCACACTGCATTTTTGCTGCATACATACACCATGCATGTACCAGTTGTTTGACTGGTGTGACAGGGCCACAAGAATGTGGATTTGTGGCCATGGACATGGGTGGATCAGAGAATTGGTTTTTGTATCATATGTCTCTGCACTTAAAATTAGTGAAACTACTTGGAAATCTTGGAGGGACACAGTAGCTATGATATGTGAAAGGGATGTTAGGTCTAGTAGCATATAGGCCTACTGAAGTCAAAAGTGAGATATATCAAATTGTAAATGCGTTAAAATTTTTTTATACGAGTGGAGTTAAAAATTGTGGTGAGCTTTCCATACAGTATTAAAGCTTAGGGCAGAACGATTCTCATGGACATAAACTAGGGGAACATTGCTCAAAGTTCCTTTGCCATGAGCCCATGACCTTGTAATTAAGTAGCCACAGCATATAATGATGAGCAGGTCTATATAGACAGGCAGTCCATCATCTGATGCAAACATTTGGACTCAGATTGATGAGTAACTTTAGTTCCAGGGTGGGGATTCAAACCTGCAAGGCCGCAACCTCACAACCAAGTCCCATTGGCACAACAACACACTCTTAAATTCCGTGAAAAAAATGTTGAAAACCGTCTTTCTGTATCTTCCTATCTCTCTGTCCATTTATATATAACCCTTTCACATTAAAATCTGTATATATATGACTAATGAACAGTATACTGTCAAGCATTTCTGAATGTCACAGAAATAATAATCTTGTTCGGTGTCCCACTTTCCAAAAATAGATTTTTTCTCTCGGACTGTCAAATCAAATTTGATCTAGTTCACCAAAATACGCTCTTGCACCAACAAGTATCTAGATTCTTGAATTATGAAGCCGAAACTCGGTCTGTCGCCTAAAATAGTTTCTCGGAAAGGCGTAATTAGTCGCAAGTAAGAAATTTTAAAGTGGTTTACCTTGTAGCTGCTCCTGCGTCATCTTCCCCACTTCCAGCTGCAAAATAAATTGTCACATTTTATAGTTACAATAGTTTGTAGAAGATTATTTGAAACAGCAGTAGGCCTAGTAGCCTACATATAGATGATTTGGGCTTCTGAAGACAAAACATAATTGATCGTTATCTTCTCGGATCTTCTCAAGACACTTTTTTTAAGGTCGGTCGTTAGGACAAAAAAAGCTGTAATTAAATTTTTTATAATAGGCCTATCAATTGACTGAAAATATTGGGTAAGGGCAAATTTTTTTTCATATACAAGGCAAAAAATCTATTGGGTCGATCAATTTAAGAAGCTAATTTTAAGTCAAACATTTCTGGCCTTATGTCCATTATTTGTGCAGTTAGTGACCTAATTAGGACAGGAGGAGGACCCAGCAATGAGGCCAAGATTGATTCAAACTGCTGCCCATCATCGGTTCAGGTTCAGGCCTATTAGAAGATCAGGAAGGACCTATCTGCCTGACAAATAGCTTCAAATGGACTTTTTTTTCTACATATATATAAATTCTACAATGGGAACCATCACAATTACTTTCCTTATACGAGGGGTTTTCCATAAGTTCTGTCCAACATGCCATAATTTTTTAGATATTTAATACAGAAACTTGATATTTGGGTCAGCTAATATTGAAGTAATTTGCGAATGATCCTCTAAAAATCAGATCGTAGAAACAAAAATAAATGGTTAATTTGTTGCCATGGAAACCAAAAGTCATGAAATGCGGCCCAGGGCACTTTTAGAGACACAGATTAATCATATCTTGTTAAAAAATTCAATTTTTACCAGGGATGCAGGACAAGAAACCTATTAAAAATAATCTCTAAAATTTCCTAAATTCTTAAAATAATGAACTTGACGCTGAGTACATTTCCTCTAACCCTATATATCTCTTAAAAAATCAATGCCTCATAGTCCTTATATTAGATCACTGTTCATGTTTCGCAGACTATTTGTACTTTGCAATGGGTTTTCCATAAGTTCTGTCCAACCCGTCATAACTTTTGCTAGATTTTATACAGCAAAATTATATTTGGGTCAGTTAATTATGAGGTAATTTTCAAATGATCTCCAAAAAATCAGATCATAGAAGTAAAAATTAATTGTTGATCTGTTGCTATGGAAACCAAAAGTCACGAAATGCGTCTGAGAGCTGGCTAACAGACACATCCTTGATATATCTCGTCAAAATATGCAATTATTACAAGATGTATAGCACAGTATATATTCAAAACATCCATAGCCATTTCACAACCTCACAAACTAATGACTGGGAAACTGAATTCATCTTTTCATACTTTCTAACCATGTTTAAATACCTCAGTCTGCCTGTTTACGTCAGTTTTGACAATCGTGCAGTCTTCTTTTCATGGGTTCTCCAATGTGTGTGTTCTCTTCATTCAGAAAATTTTGTACAACCTTCATTTGGTTCCATCACTAATGCTTGCTTCCTTGTACGTATGATAAAGAAACTTCTTACTCTCTCTTCTAGTTTTTATCCAATTAAATTAAAGAAAGATAGTTGGTATATTCTATGCTATCCTTATCCAAAAAAAAATATCGCATAAAAAATTGAGTAACTGCTTGAGTGATGGTAAGGTAACTGAGATATGATATTAACTACAATTTCCATTTTTATTAATGATGTTACAATTAACTGATTGAATTCAATGAAAAAAATCATGGATTTACTTCAATTCAATAAGTCAAGACAGAGATAATGCAAGCAGGTTTTACATTCATTTTAAGAGCACTACAAAATCTGGGCCGCATTTCATGACTTCTGGTTTCCATGGCAACAGATTAAGCATTTATTTTTATTTATTTTGTCTGATTTTTCGGGAATTATATCCAAATTACGTCAATATTGTCTTGCCCGAAAATGGTGTTTCTACATCAAATATTGCAAAAGTAATGACTAGTTGGACAGAACTTTTGGAAAACCCCTCGTACATCACAGCATATGTTTTAACAATAATTACAGGATGTATTTAATGACTATTTATAATTTTCATATGATTATCCAATGACGTAAATGATAATTAGTTTAACGTATTTTAAGTATCATATCATAGTTCATTACAAAAATTCAATATAACGAGTTTAATGTCATATGATCTTGTATAATTCGATTTAAATTCAAATATCGAGTTACCAACATCTATCATCACTCTATCACATTGCAATGACGTCATCTTATGAGGATATATATAACAACTAAATCCTGTTAACATATATTTGATTCTTCTTTATCAATTTTATAATTTATTCATTTAACTTTTTGAGTTACATAAAAGATTAAGGTGCCCTAGATACATATAATGATTGCTACATTTGAATTTATGATGATATAAGATAATTATTGACACACTTTGAATGGATTATAATTTCGTATGCAACTAGCATGTGCTCGTCTTCCATGTTAATTTTAACCCAAAACAATTAGGCCTAAGGAAAATAAAAAGTTGAGGACATTAAATTGTGTCCAAATGCAGTGAAAAGAAAAATACGTTTGTGGTAATAATGATGCTGATTTGTAGTTGACCACACTCAATATTATGAGTCATTGTTACCAGGTAGGCTTGTTGCACTAAATTGCAAATTTATGTAACTTTTCTTGCAGCCTGTAATACAGATTATCCTAGCACTGGTATTACTCACAGATGATTTACTGTGCAAATAATAAAATAAATAGATCTTTGCGTGTACGAGTTTGTTTGGGAAAACTTTAAATACAAGTGTGATAAATAGTGTTTTAGCAGTTAATTTTTTTTTTAAAGTTCAATAAGAAGTCATGGGTCATGGGTTCAAACCACAAGTCCAGGTCATCATGTCATCAATGGCCCTTATACCACTATGTTTATACACTGATAAGACAGGTGATAAAGACATACTTATAAGGACATCTGCAAATATCCAAATGTTTGAAAAACATTTACAAGGTCTTTATTTTCATTTAGTCTATTTGGATGTTCATGTGCTGAAACCAAAGAGTGACCTAATGCTTGCAGGCCTAGAACTGTTTCTAAACATACAGCATTTACAACAACTTTTCTGTTATACTTATAATTTGGATTAAAGCATTGACCTAAGTACTAGGTAGGCCAGTATAAATAAGCCATGAAGAAAGATCTAAATTTAGGATGATCCCCTTAATATCCCTTTGACTTATTTGGCTTAACAGTTGAAGTAATTGGTTTTATAGAACTCTTTCCTGGCACTCTAATGGAAAGTTCTTTAGTTGGATGAATTATCCAAAATGCACCTTTCCTTGGATAATAAATACTTTTCTCAGATCTTAGATTACAATGTGTGACATAAGAAACTTCAATATTGAGAAAATAAAAAGTACACAAGATTAGACTCATTGTTTTTGTTAAAGGGGAGAAACTGCTTGAAGCCATGGCAATGTTACATTTTAATAAAAAAGATTTCTTTTTTCTCCTAAAATGACTCTACTTCCACCTGAGTAGCATGTCAATTTCTGACACTTCATTCCTAGAAACAAAAATTACACTGAAATCAGATTTAGATATATGCCAAGAAAACAATTTAAAGCCAAATTGTTACCTCACAAAGTCAGAATAAATGCTCAATCAAAGTACCAATCAAATTATTCCAGCCTACCTTTCTATTTCTCAGGCTTCTTTTAGTCATTCTCTTTAAAATATTCCTCATTTTTAGTGTTTGGGTAAAATAATTCAAGAAAGCAGACGATCTTTGGCAAAGCAGACGTTACTTTCACACAACGTTCCAATGTGGCTGCTACTAGCAGAATGACAGTAAACAGTTCCGCCATGAGTCAAGTGCGGTAGGCTGGCCAGCTAATGACGTCATGAATGGAGGATATCACACTTAGAACACATTTAGAACAGGGGAAACCTCACAATTGAGAGAAAAAGAAGAGGAAGGGAGGGGGTGTTGGCAGGAAATTGCTTTGTTTCAGGTGATGATTGCCCAAGCTCTTCTTTTTACAAAACATGCAAATTCAGGTGATACTAAGTGTCCAATTAAGTAGGCCTTGCCACCTATAGATAGGTTTCTGTCACTTTAATTTATAGCAAGACTGCTCATTTACACAGGATGATGACTGAAAGAACAGCCTGAAACATGTCTATTTGGGCTGTATTTGTATTTATGTTTATGTTTAGCTATATTTGTATAGTCTTGGCATAAATCATCCATCATATAGGTCTATATTTCCATGTCGAAAATCTTCTACAATTTTACCAGATTGTTTGATTGTTTTAGCTTACTTTATTACATATATATCCTTAAACAATCTGAAGTCTTGCAATGTCCCATATTTCCTACCTCTCCAAGCCCTAAATGTGTGGCAAATGATATGGATTTTATATTCTTTCTATTTTTTCAATTTATTTCATCCCCCCTCTCTTCTGGTTAAACAACTCTCACATCTGAATACATTCTGTGAAAGAACATCCTCCTTACAAAGTACAACATGAAACTAGTTGACTATGCTCTGTTTACTCCAACAATTATGTGGGCCTACATTAAATGTAATAGATACTTTCCTACTAAATTGCGTGCAAAATCACATGTCTATGTAGATGACTATGTGTCAGGAAGTTTATTCAATTAGTGAGTCACTTATAACCAATTTTGCTGTCAGCTGACTATTGTGTGACATTTTTGGAATCCATCAATTTGTATAAATCCTAAACAATGGGGTGACTAGGGTCAATGTCCATGTCATCATGTGCAGATATTTAGAGAAAAACTGAAAACAGTACAATACAATAGACTAGTTTGTACTTTGTAGTGGCATTTAGTGCAATGACTAATTAAATGAGATGTGGCAAAATTTCCCACATTGATTTAGTTTTTTTAACAAATTACCAAAATTGCAATGTATTAATATCATGTTTATTAACCTAATTCTGGTGCACATCATGTTGTTGATCCTTCTATTGATATTTGTTATGCTTCTTTGAGTCAGTAAAGCAACCAAAAATTTTCTTGTCAGTCAGTCTATTAATTTTTTTTTGTGCAACTTACAATTTTGACAGTTGATCGGCAACTAGTCAATCAACGTCAATCTGCCAATCAGTCAGATTAGTCAGTCAGTCGGTCAGTCAGTCAGTAAATCATCATTGAGTCAGTTGATAAGTCATCATCAAATTTCCAGTTTGTCAGTTGATCAATGAAAAGGCCACAATGTTCTAAAATCCAGGCCAAGGTAGGCCTATGGCAAAGTTTTACATGTCATCACTCATCAGGAATGGATCTGAACATAAGTTTAACATGTAATATAATGTAATTCTTATCATGTAGTACAAGTGCATTCATGTATTGCTAAATGTAAGCATTGCATAATGTAGCAGCTATTTATAGCACTAAGCTATTTATAGACTGCATGGATCTATTTTGGTCCAAGATCAATATATTAGTAACCTTCTGTAAAAAAAACATGACATTATTCACTTGTTTAAGATCAAATGTCACTTATTGCTTTTTTTATACATTTTTTTTGGTCTTTTTTGTTTTTACCTTACTGTCAGTGGTGTATGCTTTATATTTGTAGAATTGGAGTGAAAATACAACTTCATAGCACCGGCGTCTATCGAAAAATTTCATTAATTTTTTATAAGATTCACCAAAAAAAGTTTGTCATCTGAGTGAGTGAGTGAGTGAATTTGTGTTTTACGCCCCATCAGCACCAGTGTGGAGTTTGTCATCTGAAAATGTTTACTCGGTCCTAAATACTCGGTTAAAAATATGAGTGGTACATTTAAAAAAATACTTTCAAACCGTTCAAATGTGTTACAATGTCTTTACTACTCAGCAAAGTTATTGGAAGGTTTACCACAAAAAATTTAACGAAATTTTGAAATATGCGCAGGTGTAGAAGACCACCATTATTATGGGGGGGGGGGACTCTTACAACTTTGCTCTGCACCCCTGACATTTTAAATATGATATATGCATGCAATATTAATCAGGATTTTCCCTGATTTGCCCTGAAAGTATTGCCCGGCAGTCTCCCTGAATGAAATATGTAAATCGTCTTTGTTGATGTGGTGTCAAAACTATTTTTAAAATTGGAGAGTTTCCAATATAGATTTCTCTTTCTATATATACACACATATATATATATTGTACTTTTGTCACTTTGGGTATGCATGACTAGTTGCAATCAGTACAAAATTGATTTAAAAGCACTCAAGATTTTTTTTATAACTAAAAATGCACCCATAATGCACTGAGATTATATGAATGTTGGCAAAATCCTAGCTCTGTAGTCCTCATAGTGATACACAATTACTTCTCTTTTTAACCTTTTGTTTATAGTTTTTAAAATTTAATAATATTTATTTATCACCGAAATGTGTACAATATTTCAATTGAATTCAACAAATTTATCGGAAAACGCCAAAAACTCAAGTTGTAGCAAGCTTTTCATTTAGAGCCATATACAAATAATATTTTGTAGTTATATTAACAAAATGCTATAAATTATGTAGTATGTATCAGAATATTTACATTTGTGTGTCTCAATAGGGAATATTGAGCAAATATGTTGTGAATAAGCAACATGCTTTTTTCCTGATGCGAAATGGTCAGAATGAATAGAGCTGTTTGCAAATAAATAATACATGATATAAAACCAAAAAAAACTTTATAGAGTGTAAATCAATGTCTCTGTATATAATAATATGACACCAAGTGGCAATGGAGCAACATTCTCAACATAAAATATGATAATATGAAACTACTCACCTCTTTAACTGGCTTGATTATTTGACCAAACATTATGCGAACAAAGTCTGAAAATATTGAACGACAATCACATTAGTATTTTGCGTATTGCTTTAATATATATTTTGACGCAATAAATTTAAGCTGCTTTCCATTTTACTCAGATAGGCGGATGAATAAACAGTACGCACATGTGTTGAATGCGTTAAAATTTGAAAGATTAAGCATTTTTCCCGTAAGCAATGAATCATTATTGCACGTGCCCTGGGAAATTTAAATTAGAATACGTAAAAATGCAATGAAAATTTCAAATAAAGATTTTATGTTAATATTATTATTAAATTAATGTTGATTAAAAGCTATAAAGGAGGATATTTGTCTACTATCATGTCTGAAGAGTAATAATGTCTGATATGGACGAAACTATTTATCAATTGATTGTACAAATTAAAAGCAATCAAAAATTTCAATTGAAATTCTAGCAAAAATTTCAAAAATAAAATTTGTATGATTGTTGTGACTGGCAATTTTCAATAACTTATCCCATTTAATCAACACATTTATAATAAAATGGGAGTTTTTGCTCCACTTTTTGAAATGTACAGGTGCTGTCGTATATCATTGTTGCTATGGCAACCTACACGTACAGTGGACACAGAAACGTGCAGTAAAACCTATCTAATATTACTAGCCAATCAAACGCCCTAAACATTACACTTTAACCAACCAAATGTTCTTCATTTTACAACATCACAGGTGGTAAAATTCAAAGGTAAAATTTTAAATACATATGTATCAACGAACCTTCGTAATAAATCCTGCCGTCAACTTTTACCCCAGCTTCCGACATCATTGCCGTGACGTCACTCGGCGTTAGTTCAACCCCGAGTTCTCTCATTGTTTGTCGTAGATCTTTTGCGTCAATGAAACCGCTGCCATCTTTGTCGAAGACCCGAAAAGCCTGCAAAAATTATAAATTATTCAATTATAAATTACATCAGACTGCAAAGCTATGTCTGAGCTAGTTGTTATTGTTATATATATTGTATATTATTGAAGACAGGAGAAGCCTGAAAATAATTAGAGTAATATTAAATTATTAAATTGTGTTTGACTCTGACCACTACCATGTCTGACCACATGTCAATGGTTGCATTTAACTCATTACTGTCAAAGCTCTTTAAGCATTTTCTGTATTGAGTAACTGTAAGTTAATATGTAGCAGTCTCCTTTAATATAATATTTGCAAATACATTTGTACAATATTCCGAGACACATGCTTTAACATGCGTTATGCCAAGTAACATTGGATAATTCACAAAACATTTTTGAGGTTTCTTATTGCTCAGGACATTGACTTTCACAGAGAAAAAAAAACTATGAAATACGTCATCGTGCAGCTTAGTTAAAGGTCAAGTCACTCATAATCATAGATATTTTTTATTTTTTAATAAATATTATGCACAAATAGACATATGATGTTACGGAGGTCACATTTTAAAAACAAGTTTTCCGGTCTATTTTTTGTTGTTGCTTCTGTAATGCCAAGAGTGTATCTTTCACTCTATAAAGGTCAAGAAGTGTCTCATATAATTTGTCTTTTCAAAAGGTATTTTTTAAATAAAAATTTAAAAAAATATTTTCTCAGTATATCTTCTCACCTGTCTCATCTCCTCCTCCTCCAACCGTTTGTCTTTCCGGCAGATCACGGCTAGCTGTTTCCGTTTCCGCATTAGTTTCTTAAATTCTTCAAATTCTATCGTGCCGTTACCTGAAAAAACAAATGCGTATAGGCTACATGAAATAATGCTTGTTAATACCTGAAATTGGACAGCTTTAAAAAATGTTTCAACCTTTTTGAAAATGTTTTGATAAACATAGGAAAAGGTACATTTTCAAATTCTGCTCTTAACTTGATCCTAATTTGTGGATAATAATCATTATCAAATTTCCAAAATTTAAAAAACTCATTTTCCTCTTGAGGATATTGAAAAGCTGCACAAAAAATGTATAACAAGAATGAACACTCAGAGAGTGTATAAGTAGGTCTGTCAGCCTGCCATATGTATGATTGTATGTGTTGACACTGTGCACGCAGCTTGGTGGAGGTGTGTATAAATGTAGTAAATCAGAAGTTACGGAGATCTGTTATAATTGAAAACAGCTTTTAATGTGTCACAAGAAAGCATACTGCAAAGAAACAGATCCATGCAGTGCATAGTTTTAACAGGATTTGGTGCACAAGAGTCACACACAGGATAATCTGGTGCATCACAGAATGCCTGCTCAGCTCTGCTGGCAGACCTAATAAATCCATTCATAAGTTTTTGAACCACGGCGAGACTCCCTCATTAGTCTTTCAAAATCTGGTCCGGTCATAATTTCCACATTATCTTAGCACTGGGAGTAATTCAGGTTACATCTTTTAAGGTGAAATAACCAGTGAATATTGTTTCTTTATATGCTGTATATAAATTCGTATTCAGACAGAAATATGATAAATTGTGCTAATTTAAAATGCATTTACTACAGATCTACATCTCAACAATTCTGACATCATGACATTGACAGTAAATTGATAGAAAGATTATCTTTAGAAAAAAAAAGCGATATTAGAAAATAAATTCTAATGGCTCGTCCTGAGTAGTCGAAAGCAGATCTATAAATCAGTTACATACTGTTCTATTGAATGTTATTGAATTGGCAAGGTTAGCAAGTCTTATAATTATGCATCTTGACAACTGCTCAGCCAGCCTTGAGACTATAGGCCCATGACTAGTCTATAGCATCACTATCCATTGTTTTGGATGTTCAATTGATCACTGTCTGAAGGCAACAGTAAATCATGGCCAAATATATTAAAATCTTGATTTACAGGATCTGCCGATTCCTTATATATTAATGGGCCCCATACAAAGGCGTATTCTGGCGGGGGGGGGGGGGGGTTTCCGGAGGGCTGCAGCCTCTCCTCGCATCAGGGCAAATGGCAAATCCGGGCAAATCGTGACCAATGTCAGCGCAGATCCACTGTTCTGGTCACATCCGTTACATGTTAAAATTTCAGGGAAAAATCGCGACAGCCCCCCTCCCCCCGCCCCGTATGCCTATGGCCTGATAAACTGATTTTCAATGTACAGAATGGAATCAAATGAAAGATTAGCAAATCATATGCACGCATACTAGATATTTCCATCTATCATGACAACTTGTAAGACAATGAAATAAAGCACAATAAATTTGTTGTCTGAAAACTAAAATAACTTTTGTTTGTTTGTTTGTTTGTGTTTTATGCCTCTACAGCACCTTAGTGGGCTATATTGAAGTAGGCGATCGCCGTATGATGATGAGATGAGGCACAAACCCTATTAATTCAGGGATGCCCAGGGTCTTTCAGTTGCCCCAGCATAGAATACTGGATACAACCCGCCTCCCATTTAATGTCCCATGGGCTCGGACTAAAGTGAGTTCCCGGGGTGAGATTTGAACCCACGTCCTCAAAGCCAGTTGACAGGCGTACTTACCAATTAGGCCATGGGGGAACAAAACTAAAATAACTAAAATAACTAAAAGGGTCATTATTTCTACTTCTACTTTTGATAGAACATTTGCTCAGCTGTTGTTGATGCATGGGTTGAGGCAAAACAATAAAATCATCAATAACATCCCATAGTACCATCCCATAACAACATCCCACTCATCTTGGGCTATAAATAGACAGCGGGGTTGTGAATCGCTGTTACAGATGCAAATACTGTTCAAAATGATTAAAACGAAGTGACAGCTTTAATTTGTTTTAAAAAAAGATTAATTGGTTATCTCAGTTCCAGGAAACCACAGGTGAGTCTGAGGTGACTGAAGTGATTTAAGGACATTTGAGTAGGAGGCTGAATAGAGTTGTGTGTGTTTTCTGACTGGTTGTTACATGAGCCTATATTATTATTATGGTGGGTGGTTGTGTTATCAATTCTTGATGGATTGCTGTGGGAAATGATTTTCAGAAAAACCTCTCAAAGGCATCATATATTTTAAAAGTAAGAAAATAAGCAACTGACGAAACTGCAGAATAATTCATGTTCATGCATGAGTAAATTCAGTTCTTTCATGCTTGAACTCTCAACTTTGGGCCTGTGTTTCTGGCATTAATACTCATGATATTCTAAAACGAATTATACCATGTGACAATAGAGATTTTAATGAGTCAGTTTCAACTTTCAAGGCAGTTGTTCCACCACAGGGGCAGTTAGATGCCTGGCAGTTGCTGGCAGTTATGAATTCTGGCAGAGTTCACTGCCTGTGGAAGCTCACTGCTGCTGCCTGTTGTGCATGTATCGAGAGTTCAATCTCTTAATAAATGTTTAGTATGAT
The DNA here is from genome assembly GCA_026936325.1 of Platynereis dumerilii. Classification (NCBI taxonomy): domain Eukaryota; kingdom Metazoa; phylum Annelida; class Polychaeta; order Phyllodocida; family Nereididae; genus Platynereis; species Platynereis dumerilii. The sequence continues at coordinate 11,823,295 of JAPTHN010000020.1, forward strand.
TGAACAGTTGAACTGTGTGTGCAGAGTACCACACTGCTGAAATGTGTGAGAATCCTAGCTACTGAATAAAGAATCATATATATATAGTACATAAATTGAAATGAACTTACCGTCTAAGTCGACTTTTCGAATCATCTGGCGGACCTGTTCTGTATTGGTGTCTATTCCTAGCGATTGCATAACCATGAGAAGCTCTTTACTCGTCACCGACCCATCCCCGTCTTTGTCAAACATCGCAAAGGCCACTCGCAGTTCTGAAATGAGAAATAAATCAATGTTAACGTATTGTGAACATTGCAAATAGTTTAATAAAGGCATATTTAATAGTTATGTAGTTCCTGCATTATAAGACCGCCCCTTCTGCGGTCATGAAGCGGTCTCTTGTGGGGGTGCGGTCTCTCATCGGGATGAAAAATGCACTAAAAATACCACTTACTGCTGGAGGGAGGTGGTTACACAGGCAAGTCGGTCTTACAACAGGGGGTCTTACAATGCAGGTACTACTCTATTTACTACTGGTCACTCGAGGTCTGTCAACCACTGTCCGGCATATGCTCTGGTGCCTAAAAACAGCTCACGGTCTCCCTCAGTAAGATGGTGTCCCTTTGCTCAACAGGTTGGTATTGGCGCTGTTGGGAAACTTAAGTTTTAGAATCCAGATTTGACACCATGGACTAAATCATTGACTGGTCTTTTCAACGACTCACTGAAGGAATTGCACCACTAACTTTTGAGATCATTATAATTATAAGTGATCCTATGACAAATTGACAGTTTTTTTCTCTGTGATGGATTGGACCTGTTGTGACATAACTGATCAATGTCAACAATTGACCACAAACAGCTGAATGTTAACACTTGTAATTCTTCAGCTGGCTGTAACTACAATTGAAATCTTTTTGACCAGATCGCTTAGTCTTCTTCTTCTTCTTCTGCTGTGTGCTGGGATACCCCGGGTCGCCGGGTAGCTTCACTCTGACTCACAGATCAGAGGAGCTGCACATTTGATGATAAGGCTGTGAGTCTGGTACATACCCTATTCATTCAGGGATGTCCAGGGTCTTTCAGTTGCCCCAGCATAGAACACTGGATACAACCCACCTCCATTTAACGTCCCATGGGCTCGGACTCAGTTTAGTTTTCAGTGCAGTTCAATCAGTGTAGACTAGTTCAATCAATCTCCTTTGGTGTCACTGGTGTGCAGGTTTCTATTTTTGGAACTGGTGCTGTTGGTGCTCTGTGTTGATAGTAATCTATTTTCGGAACTGGTTCTTTTCTGGTTTCTAAGATTTCTGTATCAGTGTCGGCTTCATTCTGGTGCTTGTGTCTTATCTGGTATCTGGTATTCCCGCATGATTTTGTTGCAAGTGAAGTTCCAGGAGCGGGATTCGAACCCACGTCCTCTCAGGCCATTCGATTCAAAATCAACTGCTATAACGATTAGGCCACGGTCATTTAGTCGAAATTTTCAATACTTACTACTTAGTACAAAAATTTGAATAATTAACTTAGTAAAATTTACTAAGTTAATTAATCAAATTTTCACTTAGTTAATTAGTCGAATTTTGTTAAGAGAAGTTCGTCAAATAAAAGAAGAAGGCACATGTTCCACATTGCCTTTGTATGAGTAAGGGTCTGCAGAGCGGCAACTGGAAGACCTTTTGCTCCAGAAACTTTCACTAAATAGTTGGATTGCTTCATCCTCTCATTGAGGCTGAGTAACTTTTAAACCAAACTGACTTGATCGATTTTTCTGTGGCTGGGAGCCTCGCTAAAAACATCCATGAAATCATATAATAATCAACCAGAGGATAACAAGTGAAGGCTGCATGCTTTGTCGTGCCATGAGACTTTTCTGAGCATGTAGACATCTGCTCCCCTATTAGATGAACATTAATGTCATTTGCTAATTAATTTAATGCAGATAAATGTAGACACGTTTCATATCATGAACATGCACATATATATATTGATATAAGGAGGCCTGGTAGGTCTATATAAATGTAATTTAGATACATTTACATTACGTGCTGGCTTGCATGTTGGGATGGGAATTGTATAAGATACTTAATGTTCCATTTCTTTGACATCCTCATAATTTCAGACATATCGATATGAAAATTATATTTGGCTTTTAAATGTTTGTTTTTGTGCACATACCAAGCAAGGTATAGGAGCTTGGAAAATAAATAAAGAATATTGAGTAAGGCACGTTTATAAACTCTTGTCTTACAAAAAGGAAAACCTCTCTTTTTAGCAGCCAGACGTCCAGAGAGAACAACAGTACTTCCAACTACTGCTATAGGCCTACGTAGCACATGAGAAAATTGAGTGAAATATGCATTTATTTTATAAGTAACTGAAAGCCCTAAAAAGAGGAGGTTACGGTGTTTGTGTTTAAAATGATACACAGACTTAGTTTAGAATTGGTATTTGGTCAACAGGCTGAGTATAAGTGAACCATAGGTCCGGCGGACACCTAGCCAGCCTACTCACAACCTATTGTAATACCAGGGTAGCCTCGGTAGGCAGACAAAACTTCATGTTAAGTTGGTGGTGACAAAACAGCTGAGCAAGGAAACAGTTTGAAGTTGCAGATATGAGTAGTGCAGTCCTATCAAGATTATTTATATTGTTACAATAGTCGATTTAATAAGGAGATGAGAGCTGAAGAATTCTTTTATCCATGACAAATTTACCTTTGTGTGGGGACTTTTACTTAACAACAACATTACATCCAACAGGGATGTTGCACATGGAAGTCAACCATCAAATTGTTCTCTGATCAGAAATCAAACTGTGGACATTTTGAGAAGTCTTTATCAGTTGGACGATCAAGCAGGGACATTTAGATTAGGAATATGAAAAAAATATAAAGTGTTAAATTTACCTCAAACTTTGAAATGAGTATGCTGGGGCTCCTGTATTGATGAATGCCACTAACTTTTAGTTAATAATCAATTGACCAACTTGCCCAGGCATCCAAACATAAGTAATTCAATCATAATAACTAACAGACAAAATCTAAAGTAACACTCTCTTACCTACAGGAAAGTTTTCCTTAGACCTGCAACTAATAGAAGCTGCAGACCTCATCCTTATAATATTGATCAAAAATATCTAAAATAGCAATCTATTTATAGTGGCTCAATAAGCAGTCCATATGTAGATATGTATATCCAGAACTGATGGTGAAATACACTGTGATTCACACAAGTCTATAGATGTAGGTCTATAACATATATATATTTATTCAAGTTATGCAAATAAAACTGTGTAATCCAAATTTATTTCATGCAAAATCACCAGATTTTATGAGATTTTATTTGATTACTGTGCAAGTTTCAAGAGAGATTGGGAGCAAATATTGTAAGGTAAACCACCAAGTCCAAAAAGTGTGATTTCTGATTTCAGATGGATGTTTTTTAATGTGTAAAATAATATTTATTTAAGGAAACTCTAAGTAGTTATGTAGGTCAATGTGACAGTAAAGAAGTATCAGTCAATTGACAATCTTCTTTTGTAATTAATTAAAAAGTTATTTTAGGAGTAAAAGCTTTTGCTAAACCTTTGCAATAAAGAAATAATCCTTCACTTTAGAAGTCAGCATGAAAGTTAATCATGTATATAGATCTATAAATAGCTATCCTTGAGTCAATGCTTCAATTATCAATCAACTAAAAACCATCCAATAATAATGTTTGGTAGTGATGATATAATCACAGATTTAAATGTTCATCTATCCACGTTGCATGGCTGTAACATTCTAATGACATTTCTTCTATTTTTATTCGATTTTTGTTCTATTGGCATTAGCTAGATGGCGCTCCAACCAACTTGGCTTGGTGGTTGCCATGGTGATGAAGATAAATTAGCCAACGTCTCAAGGCTGCCTGGAAACTTCCGGTTTCTGACTAGAATTTTAGTTTCTTGTCTTTTTCAATTTTTCCCCTTGCTGGTTTTAGTCCTAACGTAGTCATAATCTCCTGTGAGATGAGGGTGATTATTTATTTGTTTTAAGGTGGCTCGATACTCGTGAACTTTCCAAGATAGGATTTCTTAAAAATAGTTTAGAATGATCCAAAATATAGTTTACAGCAAGGATATGTAAACAAAAGTGGTCGCAACCAGCCTTTTTTTCAAAATATTTGAGGTTATGTACAAGAAAGTCAGACCATGCGAACCTGAAAAAACTCAATTTTTTTCTTGACTTTTTTACTGTGAAGTTTGCCCTGCCATTCAGTTGTCATGCATCCCATATTATACAATGAAGCATGGAATTTAAGAAGACACTTTCAGGGAACAGCTGATTACAATTTCAAAGAGATATATTTAGTTTAAAGGGCTTTCCAAGGGGCTCGGAAAATAAACATTGATTTTGAGAATTTTACTTTTTAAATAAACCATGGCGCTAAAAAAAATTGGCTTGATAGGATTTCTCATTTCTTTGTCATTTATTTCCAAATATTGTGAGGAACAATAAAATTCATAAGAGAAGGTTTCCTACCGCGATGGATTTCGATATAAAAATTTATTTATATCTCAAAGTCATTTTTGAGAAATTAGACCTGCTTGCCGAAAATCGCTGGTAAAAATCTTCTATTTAGACTATAAAGCTGAAACCTTGTCAGCTTGCAGTCCTCTTCATAGCGCATCTAATGCGCTATACCAGAAGTCTCTAACCCCAGTAGAAGTGGCGCAAATCGCCAACAAAGCGGCCGACGCATGGAATTCTCAGAATTAAAAAAGATGCTGAAACAGTGTCAGTAGAGCTCTGCTGCTGTGGTGACGTCACGAGAGATAGGGCCTGCCTGGCTGCGCGTGAATGTGCGCTTACTACCATTCCACATGAGTAGCGAGCCACCTTAAAAGGCGTGCTGGTCAAACAACACTTTTAAAAGGCCTGTTCCGTTGAAGGTCCCGAGGTCGACTCAAGGTCAGGAGCACCTGGATGAGATGTCAAATCGGGGACAACCTTGTATCAGTGTCTATGCTGGGCAAGTAGAAGATCCCTCGAAAGAAGTAAATTATGTAAATTCACAGACATTATGTTGGGCAAAGATCTTACAGTAGTGTCATTTCATCAATCAACTGTCGTAAGTCCCGACCAACCCGAATTGGCCTCAAAGGGCTGCACTGATCCATACATACAATTACTAAGATATATACATAGTACAATCCAAAATAAGGTAAGAACATTTTCTGTCAGAAGTCCTCTGTTTATTCATTTTGCCCTCCTTTCTCCTCTCCACCCCAAATCTCCTTACAACTGTCTACCTTTGACTCCTCACCAGAAGCGTACCCCTTAAGAACTCCATTAAGACAGCTAGCAATGTAATTGCAATTAGCAAAGGGGCGTAATATCAAAGAAATCAAAGACAATGGGAGTGAAGAAGTAGGAATTTGTGTTGGTTTAATGTAAATTTAATGTAATTTTAAAATGTAGTAGACAGTAGGTAAAGGTGGGCAATGATTTTTGGGGGAACCAAAAAGTTTGAATTGGTAAAGTAGTGGCTGATTCTTCCATCCTGTTGGGGGTAGTCGTACTTTACTTTTGGTTGTACTGTATATTCTATCTTTAAAGTTTCATAGTTTTGTAAGTTTGCCTGATCTGCCAGAAGGTCCTGGGTTTAATTATGCTTAATTATGCTATGCATGGGGGATTAAGTCTCCATTTCATGAACTGTCATGGTATCCATCAAATATCTCAAACACCACGCCATGCACAATATTCATAATCCCTACAAGTACTCCCAACTACTTTAACTTGTTAATTCGATATTTAAATCATATTAATGTGATAGGCAGTATTGTTTCCCAGGCATGCTGCTAAGTAAGGTTGCCATGGCTGGGACTGCAGCCATTTTTAAATTTGTCTAGCCAAAGTCACTCATAGGAGTCGCCACTTGCATACATATATGCACAATTGTGTGTCATTGAAACACCCTGGTAGGTTAGTGCTGTGATGGGTTAAGGGAGGCAGGGCATGGGGGATGTGGAGTCAGTTCCTGCTCTTGTTTCTGTTGTTTGAGAAACATCCGGAGTTCTTGGTGTTGTTTGCCTCTTGTGCATGTATAGGCCTAGAATACAATCTCTTAATGAATGTTACATATGAACTCTGTGTTAAGAGGAGAGCTATACACAATAACATCCTCATATAGCACACTTTCATCTGTTTTCTATTAACATATAAAAGGCAAGATTCTGTGTCATCAAAAATGTCTGATTTCGTCTGTAATGAGATCAAAGAATCACATTAGAGAGAGAGAGGCAGATGTAGAAATGTCTTCTTCACTTAGTGTCTGAACTCTTATCATCTCTATGCTGTACACATGATATGTCTACCATACATAATATGTATATAAAAATGTATATATATATGCAAAAAATGTTTTCTGCAAATTTTTACATAATGTAGGCCAATCAATCAAAATCTGTCAATAAAAAATTGTCGCACAGACAATGTTATTGTTCAGTAATGTTTTCAAATTTTGCCAATTATTATGTTTGGTCATAAGGGCAACTTAGGCGTTTCAAATTTATTTAGAGTCTTTTGGGGTTTTCAAAAAAAATTGAAGGTACAGCTTCCCATAATACTTCTCTCTGCTCACTCGTTTTTTCGTTTTCCCAATTTTTCTTGCAGCTATATATATTTTCACTTCATTTCACATTGCACTAACCGAACCATAGAGAGTTTGTGACAAAAGGCAACGTCATTCCAGTTGACAACTCAAGATTTCTCACTTCCCAAGTCTAGAAATCCCAAACGTGTCTTTTGATATTGTATTTATTCTTTGAAAGTAAAGTTAGAAATGTTGTGGTACTCACTGGACTGGAATAATCTGACCCAAGGTATCATTAATTTTGAATGATACTTACTGTCCTATTGTGAGAGTAGTTGAGATGTTTGTTTTGATTTGGAAGTTCAGATGGATAAGGAAGGACTCGCTGTTTTTCATTTTTCTTATTAAGATCAGACAGTGGCAAAACATATTTTGATATTTAGCTTCTCGTATCGACTGACCCAAACAGATTTTCTGCCTAAGGCAGATTCCACGAAAATTGCTCTCAGAGGGTATAGTACCCTAAACTTTCCAACCCTTCTGTTATTTCTCTGTTGCTTCCTAAGTAAACCTATTACACAGTACATCTGTGAGCTAATGAATAAATATCATTAAAATAATCCTGAAATATGTAGCTTTTTGCAATTAGGCTCAATGTGTCTCCAGACTGCAAGGACCTGAAGGTTGGCCTCATGACGAAATTCCATATACCGGTACAGTGTGCTTGCTGCAAAAAAGCCTCCTATCAAAATGTAATTCCTATGCAATGCCTCAACCACCATGCATGTCTACTGTATACACAGGGTCATTGGTCTATGTCTGAAAAGCTCTGAAAGCATCGTCTCCATCACTGAAAATTATACATTTTTGTATGCGAGACCAATATTCGACGATGGCATACTATTTAGAGGGCAACCATTTGATATCAAGGGGGGGGGGGCTTTTTTAAATAAATAATTTCCTGCTTAGTCTTGATGAAATAAATAAATTCTTTTTGGCCGGACTTGAAATACATCATTTCTGGAAGAGGTATTTCTTAACAAGGTGATGCTTGATTTAGGAATGAATATTCAGCGACTCAAAATAAATAATGACTGCTGCCATTACCGTGAAATAAATAATTACCCGCCAAGTAAAAATTCAAGCCCCCCCCCCCTGGAAAACAAATGGTTGCCCCCTTGCTTCTCAGGTATCACTGTTGTGGTCCTCTACACCTCTTTGCCTGTTATGACTCTGTGGGGCCAGGGTAGCCTTTTCCTGATTAGAATCTTTGGCTGCCATCTCACAATGCTCATTTTTATGATATTCCAAGATGGTGGCAAACATCTCTCAGCCAATGAGAAAACTTTGTGCCTCTGCTGAGAGAGATTGGGCATCAGGCTCTCAACCAATCAGAATAGTGTCTGTCATCCAACAATAACGGGCTCACAGACATTCGCAGCGCCACCTGTCATCCAATAATTAGTACCGGATATTGTACACCGCGCGAAGCAATGCATGCTCTCAGCCAATGAGAGTACTTAGCCAAAAAGTTGTCCAATGTACCTAGAGCTACTATCCAAAATATCCTACATCTCATAAATATGTGATATCACACCTCTCCTCTATGTACATCAATTGGTGAAATTGCAAAAAAAATCTGATTTTGCACCTTAATCATCCAAAAAATTCTGACCTTGCACCTCTGCCATTTAAAATATAAAAACATAAGATAAAGTTAAACTTTCTTTCAAGTCAGTGATGACATAAAAACATATAAGCCTACGTTTTCTAGGTACTCAATCCAAATTTTGTAATCTGCACTGCCTTCCGCCTTAGAAATTTGTGTGATACTACACATTGATATTGCAACTTCACCATCCAATATTTTGTGATATTGCACCCCCACCATCCCATAATTAGTGATATTGCACCACCCACCTCTCGTCTCCGCATCCTCCTCCTCTTCATCATCTATGGGTATGGACGAAGTGTCCGAGGAGCCCTCGCTGTTCATTCTGGATATCTGCAAAAAAGAAAATGCAACATTTTAGTAAAATATTCAGACAAGAAATCACAATTTAATGTGGTGGCCGAATGGCGAACTTATGAGCTTATTCAGGAACTGGGAAAACGGTAAGAAATAAGTTTCAAGTGCTCATCGGAAGCACAGAAAGACAAATCAGAAGGACCTGAAGAGAGTGATGGACAGTTTAAAAGGCGAAAGGAAGTTGGGACTGCTTCTTTTGTTAAAAAGACAGTGGTTTGAAGAGCTGAAACAAACCGAAATTGGAACAGACTTCTGCATGTGCAGGCTTGTCAAAAAAATCTCACAACTGCACTTTAAGTCATTCATCCACAATCCATAAATAATATAAATCTCTAAACCTATTTATTGCTGTTAGGACCCTATCTCATTAAAAGTAACACGCAACATGTCATTCAGAGTTACGCAGCGAAAAACAAAAATCAACAAAAACCTTTTGAAGTCTTTTAGAGCAAATTTTCATTCAGACATATCTGGTAGATCAACAGAATTGTGAAATTCCAAAGGTGTGCTCACTCCTCAACTGGTAAGTTATGCTGTCTTATAAATATATAAATATAAATAAATGATGACGGAGAAATACAGATTAATGTTTCAAGTAAACCACTACAAACACCAAATCTTAAATCTCTTAGTCCAAAAAACCTATACAATGTTCCCAATTGTGAAGTGACTGTAGTCCTCCAAGAAATGCTACAAATGTACCACTGCAATGTACTGCTTGCAAGTTGATCATAATGCAGATGAATTTCATAAATTGTACCTGTAGCAGGTAGCAAGCTAAATTAAGCAAATCAATCATTTCCTTGGCGATTCCTATAAGTCTAGTTGCGGCATGTTAACTTTTTGATTCCGAGCTAATTATATTAGGGCGGAACAATAATTCGAAGAATAAAATTGTGTCGGTAAGGCCAGACATAATTGATCTTTAGCTTCTCGCATCTTCTCGAGTCACTTTTCTGGGTCTGTAGGATAAGACAAAAGCTGTAATCTTAATTTTTTATAATGTCAATTTAATAAAATGTAGTTAATAGTTCAATCCTGTCTCTGTCAACTTATCGATAGCTCTGCTCTTGTAAATCCAGAGAATTGGGCTAGCAGGACTGAACTTTCCATAAATGAGCATCAAAACTACTTCCCAACATGGACACTAACACAACATTCCCTAAGAAGGCATCAAGAATGAGTCAAAAAGGCTCTGGATGGGTTTTGCGTCTTACTCTTACTCTCTCCAGGCTATGTTACTTTTGAATTCCATGTCCCTTTGCAACTTCACTAATTGTACTTTTGAGTTCCCTGTCCGTCAGCTCTGGATTGGGTTCTGTGTCCCCCTGTCCCTTGGCCACATTACTTTTGAATTGCCTGTCAACCATACCCTACTATCCAGAATTTCATCAAAGAAGTGACAATGGAAAAGGAGATATTAGAAGCATCAACATTCATTATTGGCAACATTCAGTTGCCAAATGTCTACTTCTATCTGGTACAATACCAATATTGTTTCGACCTAACAGTAGATCTTTCATCCACTTTTGACAGTCATTCTTCAACATAACTATTTTTCCCTTTTATAATCCATAGCTATTTGAACATCATTTTTCTAACACTGACTTTCCTTCCTTTCTGCCCTTTCAATGTTTTTATTATTACTCTCTCCAGAATGCTGCACTTGGAAGTTTTAATCTGATTAAATCCAAAGCATTAAGCCGCTCCATTTTCATTTGACACCTCTCCTAGGATTTTGAATATTTGCTCAGATTGAAGTCTCTCACCAAAATTTCAATTCGACTTTAATTTATTTGATTAAAATTTCACTCTGAAGTTCGAACACTGAAGTGTCGTTCTTACTAAAATGGGTCAGGGTTAAAAATAGCTTTATGGCCGATCAACGAAGATGTAACAATTGACATCGAATAATGAAAGATTGATATTACTAATTAAACAAAAGATTGACCTCACATAACAATGCATTGATGTTACATAATAAACGATTAACATTACTATTAAACCTGCACATCTCGATCGAGAGGCATCTTGTGTTCAATAGTAATCAGTAGTAATTTGGTTTCAAATATCTCTTCTCAAAATAATATCTTGGCATTTTGCATTATTTTGGGATTGGCTCTCGTGTATTCTTGGCATACGAATATTTTCAATGTTGAGGAAATACCAGTGTGTTATGTGATAGTTTAATGTCAAACATATTATATGTGACATTTAGAAATTTTGAATTGGAAACCTCAATGATTATTGTAGGACTACCTTATATTATGAAGTGGGTTAAACAGTTTTGAGATCTACAGGCCTGGGAAACTAAGCTTAGGATAAGATATGATAGGATATATGTCTTTAAAAACATACAGAATGGTGGTATTGATATTTTGTGGCCTGAGACGGTGAGCCAAGTTAGTGGCACTTAAGGCTTCCAGTTGATAGATCATTGGTACAATTCCTAGCCTGTTAACCTGGATCTATTGTTGACAGCAGTTTCAACTACCATTGTTTCATCGAGCATTGTGAGTTGTATTCACTAATAGAGTGAATGACAAGTTTGGTCGTCAGATCTGTTAGTAGTTGCTTCTTTGTCAAAAAACTGTGACAGTGTCATCAGGCTGTAAAGGTGGAGATTGTCAGTTTCATGTGAAGCAGAAACAGAGAGCAGAAACATGAAGTGTTTGTTTCTAACAGTTGCACGGTTTGCAGCTGACATGCTTCCTGTAAATCATATTTCAGCAGTTGTCACTTGAATCAGATAGACTGAAGTCATATCATGTCAACCTGTTGTGTATGATGTAACCTGACATATTGATCAACTTATTATCTTACTCATGCATAAATATATATGCCATATATATGTTACTTTTAAGTCAAATTATACAATTCAGACGTTCATTTTGGTTATTTCTTCTTTCCTGTAGATTCTCCAGTGATAAAACATTGATGTGAATAAATGTGAGTTTATGTCAAACCCACTGAGAGTCATCATTGCATCATACATAACAAGTGCTGCGTCCTCCTGATGACCTAATTAGCCAGCCTACTCTAGTGCATAATTGTAAGACGTAAAGTCTGGATCATCCTACCATCTGAATTCATACCCTGTCCCTACGAATTCAGTGGCGTAACTGGGTGGTCCCGAGCGGGGGGGGGGGCACGCGATTCTCTGGGGGGGGCACCCACTATACTAATTGTATATTTTAGCCAGAGTTGGAAAGTTCATATGGGGGGCACCTGGGGGGCACAGGTCCAATATGGGGGGCCCGTGCCCCCCCGTGCCCCCCCCATAGGGACGCCACTGCCTACGATTCATAACGTAACATATCCATAGTGTCGCTGACAGTGTATAATAAAGAATCATTACATCTGAATAAGTATAGTACACACCACACTGCCTTGGGGTACTCCTTGAAGTCTTTTGATTCTCACCAGTTCTCGGGCCAGGTGAGAGAAAATGGCGAAAATAGAATTATCTAACACGAGAACACAAGAGAATAGAATAATGGATGAATAGAACGTCATAGAATTAACAGAAAGAATGAATAGGACATGAAAGAATAAATAGAAGATGAAAGAATGGATCGGACATAAAAGGGCTCCTTTATGTTATGTAAGCTAGGCTACATTATCTCACAAGCTATTTCTGACCAAGAAAGAATGACATTTTTCCTTAAGTTGCAAAATTCCCACAGCATCATCACAATTAGGCCTACTGGTACCTTCTGTCAGTTCAAATCGTGTTGACCAAATCTAAGTTGGCCTCATAAAAAGAGAGGCACTTTGTATTCTAAATAACAAAATTAGGCCTAATATCAATAATATACACATTTCTTTTATCATCATGATCTCCATCAAATTGTGTCTCAGAGTCAATATCCTACTTCTGGAGACTAAAATGACAGCCACAAAAGAATAATGTATGATCCTATTTCAATATCTGACAATTTCATCAAAATTTCCCATAACTTCTCTGAGGGCGAAAAATGTTGCGATCTCCAAGCTTCCCTGGCATATCCATATCATAGCATAAAATAATAATGGCAAAAATGGAGGCTACCACATCTTTCCCACTACTGTTTTTGGTATAGGTACTTGATGATGAACTGAATAGATATCTGGTACAGGCAAACCAGGCATCAGAGTTTCCACTAGATCACCTATAGCCGCATATTGTCAAATAGTAAAACCATGAAAGAATTGAGTCAATGGCTATCAGAACAAGAGCCATTACAGACCATAAAGAAGCAATTTGCAGATTGTTCAAGCAATGAAGACTCATTATCGAGCCTGTCACACCAAAAAGTCTTTTAGATGAGAACCTGAGGCCAAGGCCTCTCACATGATGCCTCACATGATGCCTCTGATGATGCCTCACATGATGCCTCTATGATGCCACGAGACATTATTTAATCTTCTGGCCTTCAAATGGAACTCCTGATTGAGTGATGCCTTCTTAATTGTGCACAGGGAATCCCTAATTGGCATGACGTCATCAGATTCTGTGTAAGGGGAACCCTGTTATGTTTTCAAGCCAAGGACGAGTAGTAACATCACAATTTGAAAGCATGACTTTCAGGCTAACGTTTTTTGATTCCTTGTTACTCCGAACTTTCTCGAAGGCATTTGGACCACCGATTAGCCCTAGGAATTCAGTGTTAATTGACGTTCATCTTAAGCTAATTGTTATAAATACATCTTTAGAAGTTAATTTATTTCTTACTCATCATAAATGCCTGACTACGTTCCTTACAAATCAGAAATGCCTGACTACATCAAACTATTCTGGGTAAGGACAATTACCAAAATAGTTTCCAGTGGATCATTACAGACAGATAAGGCATTCAATATGCATTATTGATATTATAAGGCGATTAGCTGGAGGAAGGACAGCTTTCCCTCTAACTTAATTATGTGCTTTCCTTGATAATGATTTTGCTTATTGCGAGTTTCTCGCTTTGTTGGCCGACCTGTTTCGGGCCGAGGGACAGAAAATTTTGGATCGCTCGTGGGAGGAATGGGGGCACTTATCCGTGTGCAGTTCTATGACAATGTCTAAAGCATTTCTATATTGGATGCGTAGTAATCACTTTTTGCTGCCTGTGGGTTATTTCTTTTATTAGTTTGCAATGTTTTTTTCAACGAAACGCAATGTTTTGCTCCGTTTCCTTGGCAATGTGAAGCGAGTACGCAAGTTTCATTGGCCTAAATGTGTGACGTCACTGGTCACGTGCTCGAGAAGGGGCGCCATTTGTAAGGCCGGGAAAATAACAACAGCAATCTGATGGCGTGTTGGAGAAGGAAAGGTGTTGCATGAAAGGGAAATGGCGAAAGAGAGAAAACTGAGGACTGTGTTTTCAGATATAAGAAACGTAGGGCTCGGATGAAGCACGGATGAAGCATTTGAGAGCTGTTGCGAAAGAGACTCAGGTATGTTACCAGGGATCATGCGTCACGCTGTCTGAAGACTGATTAGTTCCGCTTGATGCTGCATTGACAGCGTGAGGCTGACGCTGTGTGTGTTTATCGCACATTGTGGCTTGTATTAGCTGCAAATCTGTCACCAAGTGGCCCCCTGATAACCTATACAGCAAGGGGATATGGACACAAAGTTACAAAGCAGATAAATAGATCGTTGTTGCACTGTCAGTATCCAGTTAGCTGGGTTTAGCCACCAACCCCCCCCCCCCCCTTCCACTGATACCACTCACTGTCGCATTCATGCAGCCAGGCCTGGAGTGAATTTTATGCTCTACTCAAATCACTGTAGAGTTAAAGAGGTTATCAAACCCCTTTTAACAATTTCCTCCTGTGAACTACCATATCTGCTTGACTAAGGCCCATGCTACCAACATGACACTGTCACATGCTGTCTCCTGACACTAGTGACAGGTCACAGGCTTAGTCTATCTAGCTGTCATTAGGGCTATCTGAGGGAAATCTGTAAGGGGTGGGAGCCCCCCCCCCACCCAGCATGTTCGGTGGGTATTTTAGGCTATTCAATTTTACACTAGGTAATCCATGCCCAACTCAGTATTCCTCATTTTCTAAAAATTCTCAGAATTTGGTGAAAACTCCTAGAGCTGCCCCCCTATCTCCGGGAGAACCTAAAAGCCGGGACAAGCGTCCGGGACGACACGGGACGGCCGGGACGAACTAATTGCCGGGACAGAGTTCCGGGACAGCCAATTTAAAGAGTTTTAGCTTTAAGAGAACAACCACTTGAGGTACAGAAACGGCAGACCACTTTTTAGAGAGCACAGGTCATGTTCTATCTCCAGAGAAACTTTAATTCTCAATATTCATGTTGGTTATTATAAATACTCAACCTTATTTGTCATTGAGTTTGAATTTATGCACTTTTTTTTTCTAAAGTAAAAAATTACATCACATCCCTGTGTGAGTTGCCTGTCTATATTATTCTGTATCTATCTATCTATCTATCTATCTATATATCTATCTATCTATCTATCTATCTATCTATCTATCTCAGACTATCTGTCTGTCTACCTATCTGTCTACCTATCTGTCTACCCTACCTGTCTATCTATCTATCTCCTAACCATGTCTGTTCAACAGTTCAATGTATCGGGGAGCTTTCATCCTGTACCTATCTACTTATCTATCTATCTATCTATCTAATCTATCTATGTAAAACTGAAATTTTAGCAACATTTTTTTATGTAACAATTAATGACACATTCTAACTTTAAGCCTTTTTTAATCGTCATCTGGGACTGTCCTGAAATCATATAAAAAACAGATATTTTGCTCTAGAACTATCTCATATCTGTTGGAAGATAGAGAAATAGAGATAGAGAGAATATATAGGCCTATAGATAAAGAATTACATGATTCCCAAACTTGCAAAATTGTAGACTTTGTTGGCCAAGTAGAATTTCAGTAGAAAAGCTGAATACATGCTGTATAGTCTAGAGTCACCATAGAAACTGCAGTGTAACTTTTGGCATAAGTGTATATAATTCCTACAGATTTACAGTTATTGCAGAAGAACAAGCTAGTTCTGCAAGGAATAATATTGTTTTTTTTTTTTGCAGAATTGCTGGTATTACTGCTGAATTCCAGCAGAAGTTTACAGGTATTTTTCGGAAGTAAGCTGGAGCTAATCATTTTTAAATGCATTTCAGGTCTTTTTTGAACACTAAAGAACCAAATAAAATTAATACCTTGTATAAGCTGTCATTCAGACTTCATTATATGCTAAGTTTCATAAATGCCAAAGGCGGGGAAATTAGTCATATTTGAAGTTTGAGATGTCTTGTTTTTTCACCTTTGCGATATAATTTTTTATGTAACTTAGTGAAAAATTGTTATATTTTCATGGAAAAACATCTGTCATGCTTATTTATTTCATTCTCATCGAAAGGTAATCATCTCAGCTTTCCAAAAAGTGGTCTGCCATTTTTGTACATCAAATAGCTATCTAACTATAACAATTTATAGTCAGCAAGGGCTGTCCCGGAACTCTGTCACGGCAATTAGTCCGTCCCGGGTGTCCCGCGTAGTCCCGGGCGTCTGTCCCGGGGTTTAGGTTCTCCCCCTATCTCCATTGTGAATTTTAGTTATAGGTAGGCCTAATGACCCTAAAATATGGAAAACTACCATTGTAACAATAGAAAAAAATTCTAGAGGTAGGCCTAGATCATTTTTGTGACAAGAAACCAGTACCAAAAGGTCTGGTTGCCGGACTATCACCATAGACCACCTTGAAGATCCGGTATTTGCAAAATTGGTATTTGCAAAATTTGTCCAGTCCCATTCTGGTCCAGACTGAGGTGGTCCGATTTCGTAACTGGACCAGTCTTAAAGGGGTCCATCAGTTTTTGGACAGCAGCCCACTGGCACTGGCATTTTTTCATAGGTGGTCTCTGCCTTAGTTAAGTCATAGGTCCAGGTGACAAGGTCTGTGCAGAAATCAAACCAAGAACCAATAGAATGATTAATTGACCTACAAACTGAGCTGGCCTTGCTCCCCAATTTCATACATAGCTACACGGGCGGATCCAGCGATTGTTGGAATGAAAATTTACTAAAAATATCTTCTTTTTTTTTACATTAAAATTTACAGACACCCCCGCCCTGGATCCGCTTCTAAGCTAGATTAGCTTGACACCCAATTCAGTACTATATCCACTCACTGAGAATGATATGATTTTAAATCTGAAATGGAAAGATGACATGAGCGAAGGTATATTGCAGAGACAGTGAATAATATTTTTGATATAAAATCAAGACACCTTGGTTTGAAATGTGCCCAAGAACTATAAATTAAGTCAACCAAATGAGAAATTGATAATAGTGCCTGGTAATAATTGGTCTCCCAGTAATGCCTATTTGGCAATGACTGGTAGACCAAATTTGTCCACTGGCAGACCATTTGGTGTACCAGTTACAATGCTAAAAAATACACTGGTGCCAGGTTACATTTAAGTATTTTTATAATTTTATTCTTCAAGAGTTGATGGGGGTCGGTTGGTCTAGTGGTAACGTGCTGGGCTGCCAAGGGCTGGGTCCACAGTTTGAATGCAGTTCTTTCTGGGTCACGTGGGCCTATGTTGGATGGCTGTGTCAATCGCATGATATTGAGCCATTGCATCAATGTTAAACATCCTCAACCAAACTGCTCATCCTTCGTCTCACAGCCGTGTCCTCCCCCTGTCGTAATTAGCCTAGCAACTAGTACCAATTGCATAGATACAAGATATAAAGCTGCAATCATTTATCCATGTTGAAGTTTGTTATGGAAGTCTGCAGTTACATTCTTCATTGTTTACAAATTGGATCTTCAATTCACTTTGCATTAATTATAAATAATTGTCACTTTTATCAATGTCTATTTGAATTTGCAACTGTAGTTAGTGAGTGTTGCCAGTGAAGAGTACTGCTTCAGTCATATGTAAGCGGTGTAGTTGGCTGTTGATACTGTAGGTTACTGGTGTTTTGGTTTTATAAGTGCTTTACTTTTTCAGCCCACTCCAAAGAGAACCTCGTCGAGACGTCGCATGTTGCCAAAACATTTTCACTGTTATGACATTGCTGATGTGCCTGATGAAGTGGGTCCTCCTTATCTTCGTGGTAATGGAATAGGTGACAAGTTCGTCAAGAAACATGAAGGACATCGCGACGTGAAAGCTCTCAAGACAGGGATAGGGCGAAGGAAACAGGTAGTTTATCACATATGCCTCTTGTTTGTGGCCTTGTTGGTCAATTTAGTGTACCTCTTGTAGTGACAGGGAATAGAAAACAGGTATTTTTGTCACGTTTCCTTGTCCTATTGAATGTGGGGTGAATAGGGACAGATTTGGCCTTTTTTTTTTGCTATAGCATGGGCACAAAACCATTAATAATTCTCACTATTGTCTCAAATTATGTCCAGGTCGTTGAGTTGCCTATCCCTGAGAGCATTAAGTGATACCTGCTTTTAGGATTCAGGCTGAAAAAACCACTGACCTAATTCACGGCTCACTTTGGGGTGAATTGGCACAGAGAGTAATCTAAATAACTAGTACTCCTTACCCTATTTAATTGATTTATACTTATGAATAAATGTTAGAGAACATTTTTAACTCCACAAAAAGTCACTCTTAGTAAAATTTGAAGTCTATTAGGCCTACGTGTAGAATATTCAGTTTTTAACAAAATGTAATAGGGGAGAGCGGGGCTATTTGAAGCGCGGGGTTATTTGAATTTCCGCCCTCATTCTGTGGGTTTACATTGTTTTACCCAAGTTTCACTTCTGGTAGATTATTCATTCATCAAGGCATGACATAACCTCCTATATGAGTCATATTCCGAATCCTGTACTTCACTAGGCTGTAAAGTTGATTTTTGTGCTCCTAAAGTAAATTTCTTCAGTTGACATAATTTTGACCTGTATGCTTTTCGAAATATGTAATGCTGGTTATTTCACTATAAGTTGGAAGCCTTTGGTAATACCAATCTACAGGCAAAGACTTCTTTTGGTAAGCCTTTGGTTAAGGTGATAAAATGGTTGACGTTAACCACACCAATAAGGGATGGACACCAATTCACGATATACTGGCTGTACCGTTTTTTTCCGTCAGTGTGATACTGAAGTCGATGAAAGACACTTTCGGTGCAATTAAATCTTACCCTCCACATGCTTTAAAATGTCAATGTAAAATGGTAAAAAAGGACTTTATTAGCAAAGTCCAATGTTCGTGGGATCCCGGGAACTGCAAAGATCGATAGAGCATTTGCAGGAGCATATTGGATATAGTGGTATTCTAAAGAGCTTATTCTACAAGAAATCACTAAGTTTGACCAATTTGAACTCAGGGGGGGGGGTATATATGATTTTCTCATTGTGTTGACTAATACAAATACATTTTAGAAAAATTTCCTTTTTAGCGGCGTCAGCCAGCTCTTACCCCAGGCATTTTGACCAAGTCTTGTTAGCACTCTGGTGATCGTCCTCTCTCACCAATCTCATTCAAACTTACAATACAGTCTCAATGGATTTTTTTCTTGAGCCCAGTCGATTTTGGTGTTTCACTGTAACAAAACGAAAATTAATAAAGAAACTAAATGGACTGATTTTCAAGGGTCAGGGGTCGGACCGAATCTCTACGTGCATTTGCGTAAGGGGGCGTGGCATGTGAGCAATGTGGAGCATTGACAGATAGGTCAGTGTCAATTGATTGACTCTCATTGACACTTAACAGGTGACAGTTTTGAGGTGTTAAGGTAAAGAACGATTGATAAAGTATAGGGCAATTCAAAGTTTTGACAGACACAACCATTACTGAATCTTCTTTATTCCAATCAACTTTATTAGTAATTGGTAAAAAACCTCTCGATTGATCTTGAGAGTGCAATTTTTCTTCACACCTACATGTATAGCCAGATAGAAACATAGATAAAATTGTTTCAGTGGTTTCTTTAGGAAAGCATTATTCTGCATCTAGAAAATGTATAGGCCTATAGGCATACTGAACTCTCTTATCATTAGAAAAAAAGTTTTCAAGTGCAATGTTTAATTGCAGCCAAATATAATTGTTATCCATCAGTGAGAAATTTTGCAAGTTCCACCAAAGGCTGATGTATAGTCATGATCCTTTGACGCCGCTTAAAGTGCTTGCACGTTATTTTTTCTTTTGTGTTTATCTAGGACAAGTTCGAGGACATGGATATTGAAGATGCTTAGTCTGATTTGAAATGTGAAATGCGACAGAATACATATTGTGAAGGTCAGTAAACACAATTTGTGGTAACAACATGGCCGTATCCTGTGTCTATTCTTTATCAAAGTCCCTCATTTTGAACAAATCTACGCTCTCACATTAAGTGCAGCCCGGACATAGTCTCTTTTAAATCAGCGTTGAATGCCGTTGATTAAAAGCAATAGTTTGAATATATGTGATTGTGCAACATGTCTTCTATGTCTAAGGAACTATCTGTAAAATAAGGGCCCAAATTCTGATATTGTATATATATATCAGTATATTGAATAGACACAAAGGGGATTATTAATGATTTAAAATGCACCGCATATTTGTCACATGTTATGGCCCCTCCATCGGCCATTTATAGATATACGCCCCTGAACCTTACATTTTCTAAATACTGATTCAGTGTGTTCCTGTTCCCAAACCTTCTCGGTCTATGTGTATTTTGAATTGTGCAGAAAAAAAGATGTCTTTTAATATTTATCTTTTCAGAGAAACCAGTGTGAGCAGTCTAATTAAACTCAGGAAAACTGGAGCCAAAATTGAAACTCAGTCCCAGAAATTTATCGGATCTAGTGATCTTATGCAATTGATGATTTGCAGTTTTAGGACTGAATATATGCAATTATCAATTTATATTTTGGTAAAGTTGTCACAATATTGCACAATAATAATTATTGTATTGTTACAATTTCAATACCAAGCCGCGCTATGATGAGTCACAATATCACAATTATATTGTGATATTTGGAATGTTGAATGGGCCAGATCATCCAAATTTTAATTTTTTAATTTTGATAACCAGTTTGTTGAAATTTCATTGTCAATGTCAAACATATTCACATAGTTATAGATAATTTACAGTTTTGTTGATCATACTTGTGTCAATATAGTTCTATTTATAGCTCTCAACAATGGCCCTATCTCCATTATTACATATCTTTCATTGCTGATGAATGTATTTTTTTGATAACTAAATTATTTTAATAGAAAGTTAAAAAATAGCAAAATTTTATAGTTGCATGGAAGACCATACCTCAGTCCCTATAGCCCAGTTTGTTAGCCCCTACAGCTCCGTCAGTAGAGTGCTCGCCACACAAGCGAGGGTCCTGGGTTCAATCCCGAGGCTTGGCATCATGTCATTCCACGGCATTGTCTTTTGCATCAGACATAAATTAGAGATGCTGTGGGCCCAACTGGGAACAACTCACTGACTTAGCTTGGGTACCCACGATAAATTAAGGTACCTTTACCTTCTTGCCTTTTACTAAGACTACTCTCCATGCCTAATAATAAAAGTTGACAAAACTTTCAAAATAATCTGAAATACGAGTTGACTAAATTTTTAAACATTTTTTAAAAAATTTGACTTATTAAAATGCTCCTCTATTAAGCATGTGAATTTCATCCAACCACAATATTTTGAAATATTTTGGTTTCATTGATGTTTTCATTCTGAACATCAAGCGAATAGTGTAATGTTGATATCCCTGCAATGGATTTTTTCCTTTTTTGGTAAAACGTAAAATGTGTCTCTTGCCTGTAAATTTCATTGAACTGTTGTATGATTTTTCGAAGCATGTGAATCTTGTGAAAGGTTATTTTCGAAACTTTTGAAGTATGACCTATTAAAATGCTCCTCTATTGAGCATGTGAATTTCATTAAACTGCAATGTTTTGTACAATTTGGGTTTCATAAATTTTTTCGTTCTCAACATTAAATGGATAGTGGAACGTCGATTTTCCTGCGCCTGCAATGGTTTCTTTTTTTGGTGAAAGTTAAAAGGCGTTTTTGCCTGTGAATTTCATTATACGGTTGCATGGGTATTTTCCATTCGTGTTAAGTTTGTCCAATGACGTCGCTGTTTGGTTTCCATAGATAGTTGAGAGTTAATTATCTATGCATCATTTGCATATATATACGCAATCAATTAATTTAATGAAAAAAGGTTCACGGAAGGCTGTTAAAAATCTTGATTTCTGTGTCCATAGCAGTTGGTTGGTGGACCAGATGACCACAACAGATCACCGACTTTTACTGTCAAATTAGTTTTGAATGCAATCAATATGCAAAATCCTAAATTTAGTACATTGTAGGCCCAACTGTCTATTTTTATTTGATCATGTTGATTGGACCATGGTGGAGACCAATATTGGCAAATTCAATTCCTAAATATCTTTGCCAAACTTCAGGTTCTCTCTATTCTGACTTTTTTTTCCTGTTAAAGGGAATTCATTGGCCAATGATGATAATATTATGTAGAAATTTTAAGCAATGCCAAAATCTAATTTCACGATCCAGTTAGCCTCGTCGGTAATCCAAAATGTGTTTTGTTTTGTTTGTTTATGTTTTACGCCTCTGCAGCACCTTATTGGGCTATATCGAGGCAGGCGATCGCCGTATGATGAGGAGATGATGAGAAGACTGTGAGTCTGGTACATGCCCTATTAATTCAGGGATGCCCAGGGTCTTTCAGTTGCCCCAGCATAGAACACTGGATACAACCCGCCTCCATTTAATGTCGCATGGGCTCGGACTAAAGTGAGCCATGTATAATCATAACAATGTACTGTAGAGTGTAGACTAAAGTAGACCTTAGTACAATCATTTTATGTTACTCAAACAACAGCATCAATATATACTAATTTTACTACACTTATTCATACTTCCCATTACACCTATTAAAGTGCTATTTCAAGAAAAAAACAGAAGATCAAACAATTGTTATTATGCCTACACCTTTTGCAGTTACTTTATGACTTTCAAAATAATTATTTTTATTCCTGACTAGATGCTATTTGACAATTTTCTCTCTGTGCCAATGATTCTGTGTAAATAATAATAAATTGTATATCTTTTAACAATACGGGCAATGTCTTTGATATTATTGAAACATTTTCCAAACATTCTTAACTTACAAGCATGAACTGAGTCTCATTTAAGCTCATTGATATTGGTAAAGTAAGAAATTGACAGCCTATTAAAATGCTGATCCTTCACCTTCAGCTTGTGATTTTCATATGTCAATCTTGTGAAATCCAATAGTTTACAAAAGACTTTTTTTGTTTCGCTTTATTTTTTTGCTTGTTCCAGCTGTCACTAGGAGTGGAAAGCAATGCGCAATCAAAGTAGGCCTAACAACATTTTGGTGATATCTGCATCGCTTTTTCATTTTATTAATCAAATTACCAAAGATTCCAATGTTCAAATTAAAATGCCGAATCTTACTCAGTGTGAATTTCATATTATCGAAAGCTCTGTACTAGTATTTTTTGGGTAGTACCATAGCAATCATTTTCACCTCTTTTGTCTTACAACCTGTCTGACAGTGTCTGTGGTATATTGTTTGTATTTGTTAAGGCAACATTTCATGTCTATGCTCAATTTTTGCAGCATTCATGAATATATATAGATAAGCACGACAAGCGCCATCCAAGGTAAAGGACCACCTCCTTTCATACCGCTTCGCAGTGTCAGTTCTAGTTCATATTTCCATCTCTTCATGACTCCCACATCTTACCAACCATCCAAACCTACACCAACAAACTCTACAACCACGCACCAGAAACTCGCGTACGTTCCGCTTGCGACACGACCTCTAGTTACAGTGGAAGCTGGAATGGTTACAAGTCATGATGACAACTGTGAAGTTGCAATGTGACAGACCTGGTCACACCAGAAGTATGAGTGACAGCATAACAATATATATCTAGAATATGATACCCGATCATATGATCTAAAACAGTAAACACAGTCAACAAACGAATTGTGATCTTAAGGGTTTGTTCCTTTTTAATACTACCACATTGATCACCTCTCCTCTCCTTATTAACACTATCAGTGATGTATAATTATGTCATTAAACACTGCTATCCAAACGTATCCAAAAATTCTGCATGTAAACACAAAATCTGTCTCATCTTGCTCCACATTAGATCTAAATACAACTTTCACAACATGCTATAACATCATGCAACAAGTTATGAAGAACAGAGGGTAAGATATTCAGCTCCAGATACCATGACATCCCTGATACGACCTACAGTCACATGTGATTCCCCGATTGCAGTTACGAATCATTGATCTTGTCAAATCTGAGCAAGAGTTTCCATAAATCTCTCGCAGTCTCACTCCAGACTCTCATGCAGTAAATCCAGTCGATATAGTGATTGATAACATGCACGGTTACTATACAGGTCCAGCTTGTGATTTCAATCCGTTATACAGTGACAGACACGGTTTCAAGACGCGGTGTCAGCACGACCTACCTGGCAGGAGGCGGCCATCTTTGTGGGGACGGTGTGGCATTGAGACAGGGGTCAATGCTTCGATGGATTTTTCAAACGGCGGCTGCTGCCTCCCATGGCTGTTGCTCCTGCCGCAGAGCTAGTGCTGATGCCATCGAGTACTGACGTGGTAGCATCACAGAGGGTAAATGATGGAATTATGATAGAAATAGGAACAACAGGATCTAATAATAGAGCACAGACTGGTATACCTTTGTAATAGGCCCAGTATGTTTTTATCCTCTGGTACTGATGTCATCGATTACTTGTAGCATCACAGATGGGAGAAATGATGGACTTATGATAGAAAATAGCAACAAGAGGATCTAATAGTTATGTGTATTTCAAGTATCTATGACTACAGAATATAGGTCTGTCCTATTGATGTTATCAAGTACTGATGAGGCAGCATCACAGAGGAGAGAGATGATGGAGTTATGATAGAAATAGGAACACAGGATCTGATTGTATTTAGAGAGCAGACGTGTAACCTAAAAAAAAACATTATATAATAGGCCTACTATCTGTTTTTCTCCTGTCGTATTGATGCAATTGGGTTCTGATATGGTAGCATCACAGAGGGAAAATGATGGAATTATGATAAAAATAGAAACAAGAGGATCTAATAATAGACCACAGACTGGTATACCTTTGCAATAGGCCCAGTATGTTTTTATCCTGTGGTACTGATGTCATTGATTACTGGTAGCATCACAGATGGGAGAAATGATGGAATTATGATAGAAAAAAGAAAAAAAGGATCTAATAGTAGAGATGAAAGATGCAATGTGTATTTCAGGTATCTATCATTATACAGAATATAGGCCTGTCATACTAATGTCATCGAGTACTGATGTGATAGTATCACACAAGAGCAAATGATGGAGTTACGCTGGAAAAAGGTACATCAAAAATAGACACGTGTATTTCAAGTATCTATCTGCAGACTGGTAATCCTTTTGTAATTTTTTACCTGTGGCACTGATGTCATTGATAACTGGTAGCATCACAGATGGGAGAAACGATGAAATTATGATAGAAATAGTACAGAAGAAAGATGTAATGTGTATTTCAGGCATCTATCAGTACACAGAATGTACGCCTGTCATATTGATGCCATCGAGTACTCTGATGTGGTAGCCTCACAGAGAGGGAAAATAATGGAATCATGGATTTGATTATATTTGATTATATTTAGAGAACAGACGTGTAACCCTTAAGATGATATAGACCTATTATATAATAGGCCTACTATCTGCTGTCACCCTGTCATACTGACGCCATTGAGAACTGATGTTGGCGTCATAGAGGAGAGGGATGATCATTGACGGAATTGTGATAGACATAGAAACACAGGATCTGATCATATTTATACAACAGATCTACGTCTAACCTAAAATAATATAGGCCTATTATATAATAGAAAACCTGTGCTTTGTGGATTGCTATTAATAGTATGAAATTGTTGAAGTCAATTGTGTCTGGCTCTTCGAAACTGAAGTCACTGTACATTTACATGTTGAACAACCCTGCTAAGACAAAAAAGTGTAATAACCTAGTCAGCAGATGCCACTCTGTGTGTGGTAATCACTCAATTTCCTTTTATAAGTTTATTTTACAAGATGATTATTTTAATAACTTTATGAAAAAGCAGAAACAATTTCCAGAAAATGGACTTGCTGATAGTGTTAAGCTGCTTTCGTCAAATTATAATGAACGTAAAAAGGAGCTTGTTAAATTATAGCTGTCACCTTTTTAATTGTCCTTGTTTTTAACCTGCTATTGTTTTATCCAATTTTTTACATTTTATGAGATCTTAAAAACTTTTATCGTATTTATTATTATTATATCTGTATATCTCTTCTTAGAGGCAAAATAAATTATTTATTTTATTTTTTATTTTAATAGGCCTACTATCTGTTGTTCTCCTGTCATACATGTGCCATTTGTATTTTTCAGAGATTGTGCTTCATTTCGAAAAGGAATCGGCCGAAGCGGCCATACCACATAAACTTTTCGAGTATAAATATGAAACACCACAACAAGATTCAAGAATACCCAAATTAACTCGCTAAATGTTATGCCCCAGTCTCACGGCGGCTCCCGGAGAACTATTTAGATCGGCGTCGAAGTATTTCCTGGTAATTTGGATGAATTTGGGTGATCCGCCGTCGACTTTTAACATCCCCCCAAGGGGAAGTTTTTGTTCCCCTCAGCGGTTCCTAGAAATGGGAAAACTGTGCCGTGGATGTCAAAAAAGATTCAACAGGTACAAACTTTTTTTTCATGACGGCGGAGCAGAGACCAAAATTTTCTTAATTTTTGGATGTCCGGCGTGGATTTTTTCAGTGAGAACGCCTCAAAAACATCTCCGCCGGGATATTAGGACATCCCCTGCCCCTGAGGGGACCTCTCCTGCCCCCGCGGGGACCTTTCCTGCCCCTGGGAGGTCATTTGAAGCCTCGCCGGCAGTTTTTGACATCCCGCCGCGGTGAAATAGGTTCACTGAGGGGCAGTTATAGGTTCCCTGAGGGGTACTTTTTATACCTCGGGGCGATATAAAAGTATCCCTCAGGAGGAGGAAATTCCTTTCCCCCGGCGAACTTTTGGGGACGGCGTACAACTTTTCTTCCCCGCAGTGAACAAAAAGAACCCCGCCGTGATATGCTTTTAATTAATTATGTAATGGTTTTATAAACATTGTATGTCGCCGTGATGGTCATTTTTTTCCTAGAATTCAACTCAAGCTGCCCCTCAGTGGTAAAAAGTTCTCCGTAACGTGCCGTGAGACTGGGGCATAAGTAAGAAATCCTTCATAAATATACCGCTTTTAAAGAACCGCAACATTGAATGTAAAATAATGTAGGTGTGCGCTGTAATACTTTCAAATATCAAAACCTGGAAATACAATGGGTCTACAAAAATATTACAATATGCCATACACGTCATTACAACTGAAATGCTATATTTTGGCTAAAAACACACACGCTCCTATCATTTTGGTAATGGGTTTACCATTCTAGCTATTTCTGGCTTCAAAGCTTCAAAAATAGCCTCAGTTTTCTCTGAAGCCTAACATGTGCTTCAGACCAGCAAATTTCCTTTGTGTTTAAATGTCAGTTTGTTGATGAAATGTAAATTTATTTATGTTTCTTTGTGTTACATTTCCCTTTAAGGATTGTCTTGGCAAATTTTATTACAGGTTATTAGAAATATATTTTGGCATACCCAACAAAGGCCTACATGTAAAAGACTATCTGTGATTATGAATTGTCAGACATGATGCAATCAAATTGTCAGAATTTAATTTCTATGTTTAATTTATACAATAGAGTGTAATTCTTTTCACTCAAGATTCCACAAAATTGCATAATTGGTAGCTTTCAACCAGATCTCATAGTTTTCAGCCACCTGTGAAATGACAAACTCTCACAATAGGCTATACATTATATTTTCTTAACTGTTTTATCTGTTCAACAAAACAAAAAAAGGAATTGTAGCTAATTGACTTCATCCACAGACACCACTTATGGTACCCTGTATTTTGTTCCTGTGTCTGTATTCTGTATCTACAGAAGTCTGCTTCTCTGAATCTAATCTATCTCCAAGTCGAAGTCAAAATACTTTTATTTAAGCAAGGTATCATCAATCCAGGCCTATACTCATACATCTATCTGTGTCATTGTGTCTATCTGTACACACTAAAACCCTTACAAACACACAGACATGGCTTAGTAAATTACAATCGAAACACTACAAATGTGTTCCACTTGCCACAACTTAAACAGAGAGCCGCAACGGAGGCGATCTTCAACACTGACAAATTACGATACTGATTACAACATCTCGATAAGGAATGGTAACACGTGCTAACTCTTAAACTGTGCTATGAACGCCTAATCAACGTGGTGCAATGATCTAAATAAAGATATTTATCAAAGCACCAGTCCAACGTGGGTCTATTTATAGCAACCACAAGGTAACAGAGTTCTGGAGCTTACCTTGCCAGCAGAAGATATTGTGGCTTCTCATACGGCAAAATAGCACAGGAGCTGCAGACGACCAATTAGACCGAAATGTTGGCTTTTTGGAATGCAATTTTTCTGTTATTTCCAGAAGTTAAATTGCTTGACTGTTATGAGTGAATTTCTTGCTATATATGAATGTATCATTTAGATACACTATTTGCTAACTTTTAGGATTTTCATTCATAAATTGTCATTGGACGTTAACAATTTACTTCCTATTGAAGTTATTACAGATCCAATTAAGAATAACTTTGGTAAAATAAAGTTTTTGAAGTAAACTTAACAAGTACAGGCCTAACGTTTAGTAAATAGAAGTGCCTAAAACAAAAATGTGATAGCTATTCGTAGAATGCCAGGGTCCTGCAGATTTGTAGAATATAGGCCTAATGGGCAAATAGTTAAAAACGTTTGACTGGCTATAAATAGAATAACATAATCTAATAATGCCTGGTTCATTATTTGTATCAGAATTAGGCCACAGTGATTTGATTGGCATGCCTCCAATGTGCCCAAAATAGAATAATATGGTTAGTAGTCTATAAATAGACCAAACCTGGGCCACTGGCCGCTTGTGAATGGTTTCACAATAGATGAGTTGAGGAATCAGCTGTATGACCAAGTATACAATAACAGAGATGGATCCAGAAATGCTGACGGAGACATTCAATGACTTGGCAAAGCCTTTAACAACACCAGTCCCAAGTTTATTTAAAATGAGTAATGTTTTATTTGACGACCCTGAAACCATGTAGGGTTATGAAGGTCTTAATTTAAAATAAAAATTAAAATGTATTTATGCACTTTCAAGGCTAATTAAGATAGGATGATTGAACCATCCGTCCAACATAAGCCCCGATGACACAGCAAGAGCTGGATTCGAACCCGGAACCCGGCGATCGGCAGCCCGGCACACTACCGCTGAGCTAACCCTCCACCTTCTTAAGCCCTTATAATAATTAGTTTTGGAAAGTTTGTAGGGATTGTAATTTGTAGGCCAGCAAGATCATCGGTCTAGCACAGACACGAGCATTAGCAGTGGCTCGGACAACCTTCAGCGAAGTCAAGCAGATCCCACAAGCCCTCGTGAGCAGCCCTGAGCCTGGCAGACAGTGAGGAGGTGTCCTATTAATGAATTATTCGCCAATCAAGCCAGCCATTAACAGCAATTAACCACATGGAGTCAAGCTATGGGGCTATTCCGCAAGCTATACACATCTAGATGAACACGCCTCAACACACATCTTATGAGTCTTGAATATAATACATGTATGTTGGTTTTTCTTGTGTCCATGGGGCCTAATGTTTAGCTCTATACAGTAACACTGCATTTTGAGGACAAGGATAAGGGGATCTTTAATATCCCAAATGACATCTACAAACACTTTAGGCCTATCTCATTAATGCTAAATCTATCTTTCTCTACTTGGTAACTTTCAGCTTTTCCGATTCAGTTTAAACTAACGACACTGAATTCCAATATTTAAAATGCTCGAATTATAAAAAAAAAATATATATATATATTCATAACTTTCAAACCATCTGACACCATAGTTAAAATAGTCCTTCCACACAGGTGATGCCAGCTATCCCGTCTTTTGTAGTAATTGTACATGCTGCATAACAACCCAGCATATCAATACCTTACTTTTTCAATTTTACATGTAACACTAATGTTGAAACCAAGTTGGAAAGTGAATTAGGCCCTCAGACCAATACTATTTTCAACTTTTCCTCTATGCAAATTCTGAATTTAAATTTACCTTAGTGTAGTGCATCAATTCCATTTATAGTTGTTAAAATATACTTAACCCTCAACAAATCCTCTAGGGTTCAAGTCATATCCATGCAAGATAATAACAAAATCCACTACAATTCAATCCAGTCAACAACTCGACATCATAAATGACTGAACTCAAGATATATAGCTGGAGAATGCCCAACACAGCAGGTCAGGCCTATATAGGTATGGCTTACAGTAGAGTAGGCCAGAGTTGTTCCACATACAGGCCATGACTAGGGATAGCACAGCTCCTAGATTAGGCCATAATCAA
The DNA here is from genome assembly GCA_026936325.1 of Platynereis dumerilii. Lineage (NCBI taxonomy): Eukaryota > Metazoa > Annelida > Polychaeta > Phyllodocida > Nereididae > Platynereis > Platynereis dumerilii. The sequence goes on from JAPTHN010000020.1 coordinate 11,853,454, forward strand.
TAGACATGCAAAAGAGATCATCCCCCAGTTAGACTGCAGTGATCAGATTTGTAGGAGCCACGACCAATCAGCCATGCAATCAGGGGGAATTGGGGAGATGCTGATTGGTTGGGGTTGGGTTTGGGTACGGTTGGTTCTGTAGGGTTCATTGACCTATATATAATTGTATATGATTTTATGGTATAATACTATATTCAATATTGTTAATTAACAAACTAACAGATTTTAATTCTCAAGCCGCATGCACAGCAGCTCCACACATTCTGCTTGCAGTGTGAATTATAGTTGTATATAATTTTATGGTATAATTCTATATTCAATATTGTTAGAATTTCACCAAGGTTATCTTTATATGGTAACCAATAAATATTATGTTACGTTATCAGTGGATGGTTGGTTAATTTGTCGCAAATATATTACCGATATAACATCAATATACATATTTACGGTTAGAGAAAAATAAAATATTTAGAGATTCGTCGTTCCACACATAATCATCAGGTTATTATAGATCTACATTTTGAACATTTTCCTTTTTTATCCCTGAATTCCACTGATGGTATAAACCATTATCAAAACATTAACAGGATAAAAGCTTTTAGATAAACAAATTAGATTTTGCCTTTTAGGCCTTTACTCTGAGGTGGATTCGAACCCAGGACCCTCCACTCAACAGTCAACACCCTAACCAAGATCACACACCTATCCTCCAAGTTATTTACTACTTAAGCTAAAAATAATACACAATACCAAAGCTAAAAATAGCACACAATACTAAAGCTAAAAATAGCACACAAATACCTCTACTGGGACTCAGACTCAATTTAATGGAAGTAATTTAAGAAGGCTTTTCACGGTATAAACAAGACCATGTTACAGGTTTCAGGTTCTGGCAATGTAGCTAAAAATAGCCCCAGAATCAGACACCAGTGACAGAAGTGACACCTGGAGGTAGAAACAATAGAACGGCAGTATTGATTTTCAATAGAAACTGACACGTAATGGAAAGGTGCCGAATTACAGTATTGGGACTCTGACTCACTCTGCTTCGAAGAAACACAAAGAGAAAATACCATCATGTAGAATACTGCTATCGATGTTTCCAAAAACTCTTGAAACTAGAAATGTCATAACCGGAAACCGGTGATTGATGCGCTGCCCGGACTGAGTCCTGAGGGTGAATCACACATGTATCCGTATTTAGTGTGTATCTCACTGTGTAATATTTCAGTCAAATCTTGGCTCACAGGATCACTGCTGTCTTGGCTAAATACACATTTCCTGGCCATCTCACTGACCCAAACTATCCACCTGTCTTTGATTTTACTCTCCTGTCTTTCTGCCCAGGAGTAATTTACCAGTTTGTTATTGCTCTCTTATTTACGATTGGCAACACTGCTCTTGCATCTATCTATCTATCTATCTATCTATCTATCTATCTATCTATCTATGTGTTTAGCTGGCTATCTATCTGTCTATCTATCTCGAGGCCTTCCCTTCCTTCCCCCACTACATTCGGCATAATCACGAAATAGCCCCCGCCCTCCGATAACGGAATGAGCGAGGCCATTGAAAAGCATAGGCTGCCACTCATTCCGTCAGAGGTGCGGGGCTTATTTCGTGATTATGCCCTACATTCCTCCCTTCATGCCTTTTTTCATTCCTTTGTTCATTCCTTCCTTCATTCCTTCTTTTCTTCCTTCCTTCCTGCATTCTTTCTTCCGAATTTGTAAACACAGGATCTAGCTGGCACTAGGATGCTTTTAGGACAAATTTAGTATAAACAAGTTGTTGATAACAGCTAACTTTTACAGTTAACATGAAAAAGGACTGCTACAAGGTGTTTTATGTTTCTCACACCTAGTTCCATGTGATAAATGGACATTCTTGAAGTATAAAGTATATGCTGACCTGCTTTTTTCTCTTCTAAGGGAATACTTGATATGTGAACAGGAATTAAGGTATGTTTTTCTTTAGGCTTTCTTATCATTGTCAGCTAATAGTAAATAACATGTCACATGAAATGTTGTCCATTAGATTTGTAATATGATTGCATCACTTTCAATAAACTTCCTGTTGAGATTAATTGAGTACAAGGAAGCACTGACAAAGACCAACTGCACAAATCAAGTAAAAAAAAATCATTGTACTTATATTTGAAAATTAAAGATTAGATCTGCCAATTCTATGTAGAATTCAACTTGCATCAAAATAACACAAACTGGTAAATTCACAACATTGGGGTGATATGAAACAATACCAATCAACACAATTGCATGTTTGTCTGAATTAAGTGAGTTCAATTCATTTTATTAGTCCAGTAGAGCCCCACTATGTCATAGGAACCCAAAAAGCTTTAAAACAAATCTCACTGAATTAAAAGCGAATGCCCCCCTCAATGATGACTGTGATGCAGCCATAGTCCTGTGCCCTGCTATGTGAATGCATACAGGCCAGGAGACCAGGCTAATGCAGCCATAGCCACACTGGGGGAGTGTGTGTGTAGAACTGGGCAAGAAATACTTTCAAAATGTCACAATAAAGGCACTAAATGTTAGTTTAAAGATTCGGGGACAAACTTTATGACAGTAACGTAACATACAGTGAAGAAGGGCTCTGAAAGTAGTGGCAGGTGCCCAGTAGCTTTTACAGAAATTTGGGGCAAGAATGTTAACATTTCAGTGTGTGCAAAAAAGCTTGCTTACGAAACCAAGGACTTGCCCAAGGGGGGGCACCCCCAGGGCAGCACAATTATAAGCTTGTATATATATAGATTAAAAATGGAGAACTGTCCAAAACTACTTCGTAAATGTTATGAAATCTGAGTGGTTCTGAACCACAAAAAGTTGCCTTGTTGGTTGTCTAGAATACAGCAAGTACTCATCGCTTACGGAATTAGTGATTTTGAAATGCAGCCCAGTAAAATGGCATCTTTGGTATATAAAAAAGCAGGGGAAGATATGCTGGCTGACATAAACGATAGTGATAAAAACCCAAAACTGAGAACATATAAACTATTTAAAACAGACTAACGCATTGAACCATATTTAAATTTTAGCTTACCTATGTATGTATATCGCAGTGTGGCCAGATTCAGGCTAAGCTCTCACAATTTAAAGATAGAGCTGGGGAGACACAAACGCCCCTACATACCTGCTGATGAAAGATTTTGCAAAAGATGTACATCAGGACTTGTAGAGGATGAATTTCACTGTCTTATGATTTGTGATTTTTGGAAAGAAAACAGAGCAGTAGTATTTGACACGGCAGCCAAAATGATAGAAAACTTCTCTGTGTTAAGTCCTCAAGCTCAATTTATTAAAATACTAGCAAATAAATCGTCTGAAATAAATTCTGCATTAGGCAAATTCTTAAACATTGTCATCAAAACTGATAACAGCACTTAATGTAATTAATTTTAATTAATTAAATCAGCCCACAAGGTCAGGGTGGCTAATGGCACTGACACATTGTTTTCACGTGTGATTTGCTTGCTATAATTTGTTTGTGAATATATACCTTGTATCTGTATGCATATTTATGTTGCTACCATGCCCATTTGTAAAATAGCGCATTTATTAATTTAATTGTGTTTCATATATTATATTCATCAACCTGAACGTTTTTTATTGACTTCATTTCTCTATTGTTTCATCCCTCATAAATTTGTATATGTTGGTGCTATATACTATGGTTCTGTACCGCCTCAGTGCTAAATATCGCCAGTATGATTTAAATATATTATTATTGCTACTGTGATTAATGTTTATCTCTGTATGTACATGTAGAAATAACTTAAGCCGCCTCAGTGCTAAATATTGCCAGTATGTCTGGCATAGTGTGATTTTGAAATATATTATTGCTACTGTGATTAATGTTTCATTTATTTATGTGGAAGTAGCTTTAGATTTTTATATCTTTAGTGTGTTAGTATTAGAATCTGTTTCTGTTCTTGTTTTTAACCTGTGTATATCTCTTGTAACTGACTTTTTGGTCAAACGTGACCTATGTTTGAGTCAATAAAAACCTATATATATTTTGAGAATGATAGATAGAAAGACAGACGTTAGATATATTTAGATGGAAAGATCAATAGATAGATCGCTAGATAGATTGATAGATGGATAGATTGGTAGATAGATCGCTGGATAGATCCATAGATACATCGATAGATATATAGATATACATCGCTAGATCGATAAATACATCAATAGGAATATATCTGTGAATCTTTCCACTGATTCATCTAAGGTGGGTGCGAAATTTAGGTTTAGACATCCCTGGATAGCGTAGCCTTGCAAGTCAACTATTTATGGATTCGTCTATAGTTTTAATAGTGAACTCTGTGTAAAGGATATAGAGAACAAAATTCTTTTGACAAAGAAGAATTTATACATGTACAGACAGTAAAACATATGGATGTCTTTCTGGAATTTGTCTTGTTCATGGGTTTGGACAACTCTTTCTATTCCGTAAATATGAAACACATAGATAGGCAGATCAACAGTGTCCTTACAGAGACAGACAGGCAGAGATGGACAATTTGATAGATAGATAAATATCTGATCAAGGGAGGCACGGTGCCACCTTCAAATTTCTTGCCATCCACAAGAAAAATACATTTTCATATGTTAATAGCACTTAAAGGCACATGATACCAATAACATGATATGGGTAATATGCCACAAATAGACAAATACTGCCATTGAACCTGTCAATAGACCCTGTCTTTGTCGAACCACTAACCACACAAGAAGACAATACCCAGCATTACCCGCCCCCGGTGAGTCCCCAATACAGTCTCAAAGAGAGTCCCTCGTGATCTATAAAATAGAGATGACTGTCAAGCAATTTGAAGACAAACATAGAAACACAAGCCATGCCTTCCTCCCACACACAAAAATCAAAAATCGCTGCTCAGTTGCTTGGCTGCTCAGTATGAAGAACTTTGCGGAATGACGCCCACGTCTACGAATCGCCAACGAGATTGTTTTCCAAACGTCTGCCTCAAAAGCTCGGCTAAACCAATGAATCGGTATCAAAATAGAAGAACATTCAAAAGTTAAGAATAGATTTGGTATAATGTGGAGGAGGCTTCAAATGAATATCATTAGAGAATATGAATCTTTGAGTATAGGACATTTTTGAATCATACCATTGTAACACAATAAGTGCACCCACGTCAATTTCATAAGTAGATGTCAATTTCATGAATAGATGTAAAATATGTATGAGGGCTGTTACGTTGGCGATATTGGTTAATTGTAGGCTGTGTTTACTTCAAGCAGAATTTCATCTTTGACGTTGAAACAAAGAATTGGTTTACAGTATTTGTTATATAGGCCAATATATTCTTTCAAATAGACTTACCATTATTATATGAAATGAAGTTATCAGACTTAATGAGTGATGGGTGTATGTTTCTTAATCTTATTTTCAACAAACACCGTCAAACAATGAATGTCATACGAGTATTATTGAGTGAGTTTGCAATTGATGCCCACTCAGACTAATGTAATAAAAAGAGTGATACTGAAATTGATGCATAGTATCCAGTTTTCAGTGCTCAGCAATATGGATTTATCATTGGAGTAGGCCTGTCACACAAGAACCTATGGAATGGAAGGAGGAAATTCTTACTTGTCTTATTACGAGGACACCTAATCACTGTGGTACCTCGAAATTCCTCTAACTTGTCATCATTACACCTTTTGACACAAGGCGACACCTAGTGCCATACGATGACACCTTTTGACACGAGATGACACCTGGTGGTATAAGATGACACTTGCCGACACCTGGTGACACGTGACGCTTGAAGTGTCACCCATTGTCGGGTGTCCGGTTACAGAGCGCAAATACGTCACAGGTCACTGACCCCAATCATGATAGGTTACCAGGCTGCAGCCTGGCTGCTGGACATACATCCCACAAAATTCATCTGAAGTGTGCTTGACTAAGATTGCGTTTTTGTTTACCCGATTCCATATGCATTTCTGGAGAATCCACGGATGTCGATCTGGCCAATTTGCTACATTTTGTATAGGCCTAAGTATAATTACATGCAGATATTGACACGCTGAAGTGACTTGCTGTTGATAGTATCGGAGAAGGTATCCCCTTTTGTGTCAATTTTTTATGCATACATTTTCACGTATTTATTGTTCGGTCTTTTCCTGCCATACAGAAGTGTCTGCTGGCACTTGTCAATCTGAATAAGAATCACATCATGTACAATGACACAAAATAAAATATCACTTGCCAGTTCTTTAAAATAATTTGCTACCATTAAATTGTATGAAAACATGACTATATATATAGATGGCCCCTTAAAGGTTAAAAAGCGAAGACTTTCATGCTCTTCGAAAACTGTCTAAACTAAAGACAGACAGACCGAAGCAATGTGATAGACAAACTGATAGACAAACTGAAACTGATGCGTGTATGGTTACAACTCAAGATATGATAACACGATTTGAACGGAAACTATCGAAATCCATCATCCCACTCAATGTAAGCAAATAGACTTCATTTTGAATACAAATATGCAAATGAGGAAGAAACAAATATGCAAATTAGGAAGAAACAACACAATTTTGAAGCACGTGCTTACGCATGACGTGAATCATTGTTACATTTTTTCTTATTCATTTATATTTATATATTCTGCTTCCTTCCTGTTTTTCTCGGCATAGTCTTAAGAACGTCTTATGTACACTTCTTCCGCCGTATCTGCAGGCTGTGTGGGTGTGCGATTTTGTCAGCCCCCATTTTCCATATTTCCTGTCTGTGCTAATGCATTTTTGTCCTCCCCAGTCTGATTATGTTTGTATTATGCCTGTTATGTATGGTTTTCTACTGATGTAGTCAAGATAATTGAGTTATTGTACATCATTCAAGAAATGTATGCCGCATAACAACATTTAGAAATTGCATATATGGCAAATCTATACTCATAATTGCTGTAGATTAATACAGACAGAGAGTAGGAGTAGTATTACAGAACCTATCCTTATTGTTGGATCTTACATATATGGAGTAAGGATGAATATTTTTATCCTTTTCCTTATTGTAAAAGGTTCGATGGTTCGCGTTCCGTTTTGATGTACACGAGTCAAAATTGGCCCGTTGGTACAACCATAGACTTGACAACTGACTCTGGCCTACGTGACGTTATGTTGTTTTATCATGCGACCTCACCGGTCATGGCCAGCACTAACTTCAATCTATGACGTCATGACAACAGATATTGAAGGTGGCGTCATGAACAGACCCAGACTCGATCTGAGTCAAAGACATAGATCTGAGTCACATTTAGCAGTCTGCTTCAGTCCTGAGATCGCACAGCCAGTTTCAAAAGATGTAACGCCAATTCAAGCACTTGCCCAGTGGCTCTGCATGACTGGGCACACTTCAGACAAAACATTCCAGGGAGTTGCCCCCCCCCCCCAGACAACGTTTTGGGGAAAAAATAGGGAAATGAGGAAAAAAGGAAAAGGAGGAAAAAACAGTGAAAATGGGGAAACAAGAGGGGAAACAAAAGGGAAATGAACTGAGCATCCACTGTAATTTGGTGAATGAATTCCCTGTATTTTACCCGATTTTACCCTGCTTCATTGAATATTTTCCGTGACCGTATTCGCGTTATGCGTTGTTTTATCGGAATAGAAAAATCTGGATTTTTATGGATTAATTAATCTCGAAATGGAGAGCATTTTTTTCTTCTCCACACAAACCTAATTGCCTGCATTTTCCTGGAATTTTAAGTCACATTTCAAATTATTCTGTGATATTTTCCTGCAGGTATATTTTCACCATTTTCCCCATTTCCCCTTTCTGTTGGATATACTTAGGAAGGAAAAAATAATACAAAAGGAGAGGGAAAAGGAAATTTTAAGATATTTCTTGTAAATCCTGTTTTTCTTTAATTGACTAAGGCAAATTTTGTTTGACAACCAAAATGACTTGGCCAAAATTGTTTTGTGGTCTAGCAGCATTGTTCTATAAAATTATATTATCAAACATTAGGCAGCAACTTTAATAAGGTAAATGCACACAGTAAAATATTTTTGATATCCGCTAAAATCGAATTTGCGAAATTGGCCTATAGAAGTTAGACCAGACAAATAGGCCATTTGTGCAGAAACACAAATTTGGGTTTTGAAGCACTTATCATTAATTTAGGAGTCCAAATTTGTTTCCGAACATGTATGTATTGGCATAAGGGCCTTAATGTGCTAAAACAGTGCTTTAGGCCGACAACGTGTTATTTGAGAATGCAGTAAAGCTTAGAAAAACATGTTGTCAGTACTCCCATGTCGATGGTTTCTTTTTGGGGAAATTGAGGGTCATTTGCCCCCCCCCCCCCCCAGCAGAGAAAAATCCTAGCTACGCCACTGGGCCCCTAAGGGGCAGACCAGACGATAGTTGAGGGGGGGGGGCTATGGACTTTACCCACGGGACGAACTTTTTTTTTCGTTTGCGACGCGTCGACGTACAATTTTTTTGCATGCGCACTCGCGACAAACTTTTTTATGGGAATTTTAACATTACGGTACCCTAGCTACAGGTGGAAACAAACTTTTTTTTTTATTTCCATGTGCTGAACAAACTTTTTTTTTCAGTGTCAGGCGGGAAACAATCTTTTTTTTTCACCAAATATCCATAGCCCCCCCCCCCCAAAGGTCATCTGGTCGGCCCCTGACATTCACGTGCCTTTCTTCCTTACCAGATTATCTGGTGATCCTATGGCGAATCTCGGATACATTATCAATTCATCATTTAAAAAATTCTTTATTTCCTAAGGGGACTACCATTTAATAATCAGGGAGGGGGGGGTTTGCAGTTTAATTATTTATTTCAAGTGCGTGAAGACCCCAAATATTCTTTTCTAAATCAAGCTTTGCCTTCTTTAGAAAAGCCCCCACCAGAAATTATTTATTTGAAGACTGTCCAGAAAGAATTTATTCATTTCACCAAAACTGGGCAAGAAATTATTTATTTTTAAAAAACTCCAAGCCCTCGAGATTAAATGGTGGCCCCCTAATATAAATATAGCTGTACAGCTGTCTTCATGTATTGGCCAAGCAAACATCAAATAACTAATAGGCCAGTAAAATATTGATTTGTATGTCGGGGGGGGGGGTAAAAATAAAATACACATGGAACTCAAGGTCGGATCCCTATTTTGTGTGCCACAGCATTAAATGACCAGAATGAAGTTCAGAATTAATCCCCCCCCCCTCTTAATTGTTTGATTTGATGCCAGTGACCTTAATGTTGTTGCACAAGAAATGTGACCATTTTGCAGACACAACAAACACTGTCTGACTTTCGGTGTCTGACTTTTGGCGCCTGCACTAGCACCACAAGCGACCCCCCCTTTCTCTCTCTCTCACCTGTTACCTGACTTTCTTGAAACTTTCTTAAACTCTGTGACCTCTTAATTAAGATTCACCTGTGTCATCAGAAAATCTGGAACCATAAGATCTCCGGCTGTGTGTGTCATAGAATGATGGGATTTTCTTCTAACTATACAACATTCACCTTCTATAACACTTAGAATTAGTTAGAATATTGATGGATCATTGCAAAATATTGCTCCCAAAATTAATTTTGCAACAAAGAGTGAAAATAATGTGCAAGCAGCACCTTAAGCAGTGCCTGTACAATTTCCTCACTGGTGGAATGGAAATGTCATCCTCCTATCTAATATGTAAATGGCACTGCCATGAAATTCGCGCAGCACTTTAAAAAGTTTTTGTAGGACTTATAAATACCATAACTTTCATGTTTATTTCATATTCAATGTATGATAGGAGTTATGTAACTGTTTCAGAAAATTAGAAAGACAAGATACATGGATAGACAGAAAAATGTAGAATAGCAAGATAAACTAGACAAAAAATATAATAGATAAATATATCAATAAATAGAGAGATAAATAGATAGACAGATAGATAGATAGATAGATATAGTGACAGACAGATAGATAGATAAATTGATAGATAGATAATATATATTGAATAGATAAATAAGATTGATAGATAATTAGCTAAATGGTAAAAAGGCAGACAGCACTGAAAGCTTCCAAAGTCAAGTCTATGTTAGATTGCTGATATTACATAATAGTATAAATATATAGTAATACAAAAACAATAACATTGCATGTAGATTATCTGTTCACTGTTACATAATCATCAGTTTATAAGATTATGTAACTTTAATTTTGTTATGTTTTCTTGTTGCCTGATGGAAATTAAATGAATCATATGTTAATAATTTGATTTAGCTTGTCAATGCTAATAATTAACTATTCCATAAGAATTATTGGTACAGGATATATTACTAGAGAAAATTGAATTTTTAAGACACTTTTGAAGATGAATATGTTATGTTTTGTTAAATACGAAACTAAATCATTGATAAGAAGCTGGACCCACTTGACCTAATTCCAAACTGTGGACTGTTGATGTTGAGACCATCACTGCACAGATTTTTGAGTCTTCTCTTGCACTCAATTCGCTTCGCTCAACGGCCTTCGGCCGTTTCGCTGCGCGAATATAATCTCTATAGATATTTATTTAGGTTTTCATTTATCTGTTTAGGGGCCGAGCAGATGATAGTTGGCTGTGGAATTAAGCCCCTGGACGAACTTTTTTTTTCGTTTGAACGTACGTGTTGACAATTTTTTTTTGCAACTTTTTTATCACAATTTCAACATTACAGTACCCTATAGCTACAGGTGTAAACAAACTTCTTTTTTTCGTGTGCTGAACAATTTTTTTTTCAGTGTCAAGAGGGAAACACTTTTTTTTTCACCAAAAATCCATAGCCCCCCCCCCCCAGCCCCAAAGATCATCTGGTCGGCCCCTAAATAGATATCTACCTATATAGTTAAAATGACTGGCAGGACGAATCTTCAAATGATATCATCAATTGAGAAATGTCACTTAAGTTCTGGGGTGCAGGAACAGGGGCGAGGGGGGGGGCAATTGCCCCTCCTGCCCTTGTCCAAGGGGGGGGGGCAGGGGTGGGGGGCAAGGTGCTGCCCTTTAGATCTTGGGGAATAAGCTACTTATTCCCAAGTTTAGATCTAGAAAAAAGTATTATTAGGCCTTATTTTAATAGGCACAAATTGGAAAGTAACTGATATTCCTTGCGGCACCCCTGAAAATTAGCAGCAGAGAGTTAGGTTACTTGGCTCTTGATTGGTATTGAACTGTCAAGTCTGATTCTGAAGTGCAATTATATAGTTGAGTTAGGTCTAATACATTTATCACAAAACTTCAAAAGGGCTTCTACCAGCGTTGACTAGCTGAGAAAGGAGTGTGCCACTAACGGTTCATGTACCCAAGTAAAGAAACCTGGCAAGAAGTCGGGTCTGGGAATAATCCTTGTAAGTTGTAGGCCTACAATTGTCACGACATTGTGCTGATCATTGATCAACGCAGCATGCTAAGTTCATTGACCTGTATCTTATAACGTGACGTCACCAGTTTATAATACTGTTGTGCGCCATGACCGGTGATGGCGCTGATCAATTTTAACATAGATGACGTCATATATAGTAAAATACTCCGAGTCCGACATCCATTTATTGTATCTGGGGTACAACGATAAAGCTTTGGCCATTTTCCAGTTTGGCGTGTCTGACTTGTTCGCCTTACCCTAATGTTATGCTAATGGTGGTTGATTCAAGGGAATTGTCCAAACTAGCCAACTTTCCTTGTTCTATTTACAGCAAATTCAACAATTACGAGTTTCTTCAAAAAGAAAGCAAAACATAGCAAATTTGGTTCTTCTGATTGGTTGAGACACAGAATTACATTGCATGAATCTAATATGTGGCTCAACTTAGCTATCTGTAGCTTGTAATTACTAACCCTAGCTGTAGATATCCATAGCTAGCCGTCCGAATCCATAGCTATAAATTACTATCCAAACCCATATCACCACACAAGAGCCCCCTCTACCAATTGATAAACAACTGAACTAACACTCCATGCACGGCTTGTTTTCTCAGTGTTGTGTTAAGACTTGACTCTGTAACCCATTATGCATTTTAACAACAATAGTTCTTAAATTGCATCAAAATGATATGATATATCAATCTGTAGTTATGTAAGGCCAAAAATTCTAGTTTTGTCCAGTGCCAGTTGAAATTGGCATGCAATATGCAGAAATAATAACAAAATCAATCTTGCTATAAATGCAATCTCTAAGGAAGTCTTGAACTAGTCAGTTTGAGAATATTTTGCACTTTCCAAGAAAACTCGACTTCCATACTGGGTATTACTGGCTGGTACCCTCAGTCTGTCCACCAAGAAAAAGTCCACCAAAAGGACTTTCATATTGGCTGGTACCCTACATGTAAGTCAGTATTACATAGAAAAATCCCAAAAAAGGTCAAAATGAAAATATAGTTTGATAAAAAATATGATTCAGTCAAAAATATATTAAACCAATATAATGTCAGGAGCTGTGATCAAACCATATTCAAAGAAATAACCTTCTGAAAAAGATCAAAATAAGCTAGTAACTGTGATCTTTAAAGTTATTCCATGATTACAAGTTCTGGTAAAACTTACAGAAACTTTTCTCGTGATTACCACATGTATGCATGTAAAAGTAGGTTCTCGATGAGGTTCAGGAACCGGGCAATGTCTTTAGCCTTGAGGTTACTGAACCTCTGAATGATTCCATAGAAAAACAGACAAACAAAAATACACCTATATAGGCCTGTGAGATTTAAGAACCTAGAAATTGATTTTCTTGAGGTAACCTGGTGCTATGGAGGAAGGTGGCACTTCAGTTGCCAACTTAGACTCTTTGATTGTCTGATCAATACCACCATGTATAGTTATGGAGTTATATCATCAGTTTAAGATTGAAATACTGTTTTATACTTAGATGATTTAGTACTTATTCCAAACACAGAGAGTGAGTGAGTGAGTGAGTGAGTTTGTGTTTTACGCCCTATCAGCACCGGTGTGGGCTATTTAGAGGCAATCCAAACACAGAGAAAATATAACACCAGTATTACTGACTTGTGGATAGTGTGTTTGAAATATTGAAGTGGATCCAAGCTGCTTTACTTGAAGAAGTTTCTTATATAATATGGTATAAAGTGCATCAGGATTATGAAAATAAGTAAAGGTTATTCACCACGGGAGAGGGAATATGTGATTTATCACCCGATGGCTTTTGCCCGAGGTGTGATAAACACATATTCCTGATCCCACGGTGAATAACCGGCTTATACCAGGAGACAAACACTCAAACAGTCGAACATGAGAGGATTTATAACTGGACAACAAAGAATATGGGAATTATTCCACTGAATAACAGTAATGTGATTGGCTGACAGAGGTGTCAAATGGTGTAAATCGCCTTAAGTTTCGAATCCATTATTCCTTCAAGACGAAATTCCTGATATTTTATATCGAATTCAAGAGGAAGATTCCTTCAGATTTTCAGAAATACAACAAATCGCCAAATATGGAGACTAGCCACCCTATTACACCACAGGCTGAAGAAAAGACTCTTGAAAAGATAACATACTTAAAATAATCTCACCACAGCACATCGACATTCGTATAGGTTATTCACCGCGGAAGACAGAATATGTGATTTATAAACAGAGGGCTTCAGCCCGAGGTGTGATAAACACATTTGTGATCTCATAGATAATAACCGGCTTATACCATGAGACAAACATTCAAACATGAGATGATGAGTTGACAACAAAGGATATTTAATTATCGCCCTGAAATACTGGCATGTGATTGGTTGACAGAGATGTGAAATGGTATAACGTCAGAAACACGGACAAATTACCAAAATATTGGGTATATTATAGAGGGTTGGGTATAATAGGTTGTTCCTAAGCACTTGGCCGGTCCTTTAGCTAAACTGGTTTGATAGCGGACCTTTAAGGGGACAGTCTTATAGGAGACTCTGAGAAAATTTTAAAGAGAGCAATAGTCAAAACATTTGCACTACCTTATAGTTATTCTGCGGCCTCTTGATTGGTTGTCGTTGCTTGGGACTTGGACTGCTGAAGAACCGAATAACCTCTAGAATCCTAGCTGTCATCTGGTTAAGAGAGTCACTGAGGATACAGTAAAAATCCAACTTTGCTGCTTATGTGAGACTGTGTAGAGAAAAATTGTTTTACTAGAGGAATAGTCAGAGTGTCTTGTCCTCAATTTAGCATTAAATTACCATTAAATCAGCTCAGCATATCATTTGATATGAGATTATATCAGTTAATATCAGTTAATATCAGTTGATATCAAATTGTGAATTAAGATAAAGAATCCAAAAATAATATCCCAGATAATTTTAAAGAGATTTAGTCTAGAGTTATCTGAAAGATCCAACTGAGTTGCTAATGGATCCAAAGTACAACAGATTAAGGTCAAGTCTTAGAAATAATCCAGAAAAAGCATGACAAAAATGGATCACCTTTATCAATAACGTTTTTGGCACATATCCACTGTTTTTTGTGAACTGGGAAACGTCCCAAAATAGCACTTATTATGGAATAAATCAAATATTCTCACTTAAAATAATAATCTAGTTATTCCTGTAGGTTGATAAGTTACAGAAAATGTCAGAGCTATAGAATGGCTGTACACTTACTGTGATTGATAGGAAAAGAGCACAGGCTTATAATAATATAGTTATAGACACAAATATACCTATCTCATGCCAACAAGACTTGACATGTGAAGTTGCAGCTAATGAGTGTTAAAATCCAATGCTATCATTAATCACAAATGTATCTGGTCAATGAGCAATAAAATGCAGTCAAGATATAGACTCAATACATTCATGTGATATGTTCATAAATAACAGTATATCCAATGATTTATTTGAGATGTCTTGAAATATATCTTCAATGTGTCAGATACCTTCAAATGTCTATATTTGTCAGTTGGAATTCCTTCCAATCCACGTGTGCGCCTTGCTATACCTTAACGTACCTGCGGCCTCAGTCAGTTGCCATAGGAGCTGCAGCAGGGTCTATTTTTATCCTGTGTCTTGAAAAATAGATGTCTAGCTTCAAGACAAACAGATCCAATGGAGCCAGAATATAAATGTGAATGTG
This sequence comes from Platynereis dumerilii, assembly GCA_026936325.1. Taxonomy (NCBI): domain Eukaryota; kingdom Metazoa; phylum Annelida; class Polychaeta; order Phyllodocida; family Nereididae; genus Platynereis; species Platynereis dumerilii. The sequence continues at coordinate 11,868,569 of JAPTHN010000020.1, forward strand.
CTATCCCTTTTGTAAGATGTGATTACAAGGTACAGGTTGATATTGTTGTTGTTTTGTAGTGTGATATAATCTGGACTGAGTTCCCTCTCCTAAAATCAATGCACAGCCTCCAGTTCTCTCTCACATGTGGGAGTTGAGGGAGCGCCAAGCCAAAAGCAGCACTGCCAAGCCACATTGGCAGCAGCAGCATAATTTAAAAGATGGCTAGAGCCAGAACTAAGGTGCAGTCTTCAACAGAAAAGAAATTGCCTCTATCTACATTGAATTTCAAGATCATTGATTGTCATGTTTTGGAATTATACAAAATTACATGTGTTGTAAATAAATTTCAATTTTGTAATGCTCAATCTGACTTATTATTGGATGAATGAATGAATGAATGAAAATAATACCAAAATGCAAGAAATATCAAACCAAGGTCAAACTAATCCAATGATTGGGACAGTATCTTTCAGACTCTTTCATGAACCTTAGGCCTACATATTAAAATTTCACCCTAGATATTATCAACCAGTATCAGTCACATGTCAAACAGACCTGCTTGACATGACTTGATATATTTTAAGAAAATAATTCTGGATTAACACACACTAATATTAATGTACCTGTGCCGTCAATGTGCTAATTGTCTGATGTCAAAAGACTAAGATGAAATAATAATGATGTGTAACTTCAGAGTTCCCAGTATTATGCACCTGCTGCAATGTGAAATGAGCCAGGCTTATTATTAGCTGTTCAGGTAATGAAAGAACAAGCTACAATTGACCAAAAACAGTAATTGTTCTTGGTCAAAACATAAGATTATTCTCTGGTCAAAGAACCAACAACAGCGAAGGGGTCAATCTAGGAGCTGTCTATCTAGATCTGTCAGTTCTATTTATGCTATATGTTCTGTCAGTTCTATCTATCTCTCTGTCTATCTATAACATGGGTTTCCTTCTTATACAGTGGGTCCCCCATCAAGTCTACATCATGAGCTATTATTAGATCTCCCCCAATTATCGCTCAGCCTCAAGCCATTACATCATCAGCAGCCATTAATTCTCCTATGACGTCATCCTGCTTTAAGGCACTCTCCCAAATCGGCTCCTGTCAGAATGGCTACAGTCAGAAATGGCCACAAGAAAGGCAGTCAAAATGGCTACAGTAAAGAAAGGTCACTGCTGGGGAGACAAGGAAAGCTATAAGCTGTAACCAACATGAGATTGGCTAGAATTAGACATAGATAGATAGAATCTGGTAGATAGACAGATAGAATAGATAGGATGGATAGGATAAGAGTATACCAGATAGATAGATAGACACTATCATAGAATAGATGGAACATATACTACCATAGAATAGATGGATAGATACATGCAAAATGGCTAGATGGCTACATGTAGATGGAATAGATATATAGAGTCAAAATATACAGACAGATAGACAGGTAGATAGATAGATAGATAGATAGATAGATAGATAGATAGATAGATAGATAGATAGATAGATAGATAGATAGATAGATAGATAGATATGCAGTCAGACAGCTAAACCTAACACAGGAAGATAGACTATATCATGTTTATATATCTAATATATGAATAGATTGAGAACAGTGTTGAAATAGACGCTTCATTGATCATTGCTTGATATATGCAATGAAATGTGCATGGTCAGGTTAGTACCCTAAACAATGTAAAAATGCAAGGGAGTTACTTTACGGATGGTACCATGACAAAAAATACAATCACTGCAGCAAACTAGTTGCATATATAAATAGGACTATAAAAAAAGAGCAAAAACTGCTCTGTCAAAATAGCTATATATACATGAACTCTGAAAAAGGCTACTGTCAGAATGGCTGCAGATAAGCAGGCTTAGGCAATGAAGCAAAAACAGCCACATTCACCAGGGACCTGGGAACATTAGCAAATCACAGATATATATTTGATTAATGTTTCCAGCCCATAATAGTCCAGAAACCAGATCAAAATGGCTGTCTCTTGACTCTATGAATATATGGCTTGAGAGGTTCTGTTTCACTAGTTGAAAATACTTTAAAAAATAAGATGGATGAAAATCAGGGCTCTATGTCCTGTATTTATAAGATAATCTCCAAAGTATTTAGCAGCATTTTGCCTCAAAATAATAATGATAAATACAGTATCTAACTCATGAAAATTCCATATATAGTAGTGTCAACTTTGAGCTTTACTGAGCACTGCTGAAGTAAGTACCGTTTTTGAACAAAAAAACAAAAAAAATCCATCCTTAAAAATATCATAACATAAAATATCACATTTGTGAAATAGCTGTAAAGATAACAATATATATATATAGAAATGTAATGTGTTCTAAAATAAGCTTAAAAAAGCCAGAAATATCATGCATTTTTGCAACGTTCAATATTAAACTGCAAAATTTTCTGTCGTGATAAACATTCGTGATAGTGTCACTTTCCTAAATGTCATGAAGTTCTTTTTTCTTAATAACGGTGAGATCTGACTGTAGGAGAAGAATTGTGACAGGCATGATTTCCTAACACGGGGACTAAGCCCTATTACCAGTATAATATCAAGAAATGCTTGTTTTGATAAACTAAAAGTAAAAGGAGCAATTAGTGCCTGCAGCCCTGCACAGATGAATGAAATAGAAATATTTATTCTTAGGAAAATGAGTAATATCCTCAACAACCATATGTATGGTACACTTCAGCAAAGATTCTCTGGGTGGTATGATAACGCCCTTTTAATATTATTCAATAGAGAGAAAATGTGTTGTAGAAAACATCTCTCATCTACATGTATATACAACACAACATCTTCACAATTGAATCTTCCAACCAGAAATCAAATTTGGGATCTGTAGAGGAGCAAATCAATACTCAATATTTCACAAGAGCTTTTACCAACTGAGCCACCCCGAGAACTGAAACAAGATTTTGAAGTTTTTCATAAATTTATAAGATGTTGTCTATCAGCAAAGGGAAAGTATGTGAGCTTGGTTTGCTACAGCCACATTTTTAAAACAAACTTACCCAGGTGACAGTAAATTCTAAAAGTGAGCAGCACCGGCTTGTCTCCAAACAAAATCATGGAAGATCACCAAGCTACCCAGTACTGAACTGTCAGGGTTCAACATGGGCTTGGACTCAAACCCTGCTCACTGGCACAGCAGTCCAACCTGTTGACCACAGCACTTTGTGTCAGGTGATTATAAATCAATACATCTTTGAAAACAAGAAATTAAGAAATGAGACTTACCCGTCGATGAGCCCTGCCGATTTTTCCCGTCATCATTTTGACGAAGTCTTCATAGTAAATCCGACCCTGAATCTCCACCCCAACTTCCTTCATCATCTCCCGGACGTCATACTCCGTCACCTGGTGAGAAAATAATTAAACTCAATTAAATTTCGAATTTAAAAAAAGAATAAACATATAAATTGCATGCCAGCAATTTTCGTATTTGCAGATATTCAGGACTGAATACATATCTACAATCTACAATTAAGAAAACGGCTGTAATGCAATTTGCAAGTATTATTTTTTCCCAGCACATGTTTTCTAAAGAGAGAAGTCATAAAAAACTATTGTCATCACTTTGCCATAAATTATGTTGATGTAGAATAAAATCAGATTCAGACTCAGTGTCTTAATTTCGAAATTAACTATAGTAGGATTGATTGTTTTTTCACAACGAGATATATAATATGATAAATATATTCAAGGCGAAAGCCCAAGGAAACTGGAATAAAATTTGACACTGTTTCGAAAAGAAAAGTGCCCATACGGAAATTGGAAAGATCCAACATCATACCAATTAATGCAACAAACATAGATTCTTCTGTAAATCTCTTATTCATGACTGTCAAGAATGTTTTCGGAAAGACCCGAATAATTATATCTTACCGTCATGCCGAGGTCGCGGAGTGTCGTCTTGAGCTCATTTGCATCAATGTAGCCATTGCTGTCTTTGTCAAACGCAGCGAAATACGCCCTCATCTCGGCATCTTCCGACTGCCTTTCCGTCCGCGATTCCATTAATCGGACAAACTCTTCATAATCTATCAGCCCGTTGCCTGCAAAAAAAAAAAAATTATACATTGTATTATAAGTCATGTGTTGTTTATTGCATCTTTCATTATTATTACATTTATTCATAGTTGGGATAAGATCCTTACTGGTCCATTTTATACAAGAGTACTTGTTGTAAATGGGTTTCAATTATTAATTTCAAAAATTTCTTGAAATAAGAAATTTTCACCATACTTCAATCAGACTTCGATTACATAAATATAAACACCTCAGTTTTTCTTTTGCCCTAGTATAAGCTTCTTTTGCTTTGGTGAAGTCTCCACTCCACTCATATATTTATATCTTAAAATCGAGAAATAAAATTACACTGAGTTGCTTTTGACCAATGAGCATGACATAAAAACATGCTCTGACTCTATTCTACCTACAAGAATACTTGTGTAAAATGCACCTATACTGACGCTGGGTTGCCCCATCTCAAAATTCATCTTTTGCCTTATTGAAAAGAAGTTATCTATTTGCCAAACACATTTTACTGATTGGAGTTCACCCTGGAATCCAATGGACAAGCCTCAAGCTGCATCAAATGGCTTTGAATATTTCAGATTACGGGCAAATTCTAATTATTATCCCATGTCTTGGCAAATTTTTTCCCTGATACGGTGTTTTTCCCTGGTAAATACCAAATCAGAGAGGGAAATATGTGGGCATTGAGAGGGACAAATATCAGTACACCCAATTAGGGCTCTTCAATAAATAAGCTAACAGGGATATACTAATTTATTCATTAGATGGCAGGGATATACTGAAACGGTCAAATCAGAAAACAGCATTGCCTCATTTGCATGCCAGAATCAACAAAAATATGTTGTATATGACCCACTGTATACCATGCTTATTAGCATAACAAGCCAGCATCTTTTTAGATTGTTATGATTTAAGGTAATTAAGTACTGTCAATTAAGATTATTGATTTTTGTTGTAACACAACTGCATTCTCATTAAGTGTATTACATTGTTATAAAATAAAAAGTATTTAAAAAAAAGACATGGGATAAAAAGGTTACATCATGGGTGGGGGCAGTATATCCCAGTGTAGTCACCCTTGACCCAGTATATCCCTCGACCCTTCGGGTCTCGGGATATACTGAGTCTCGGGTGACTATACTAGGGATATACTGCCCCCACCCATGATATAACCTCATAATATGCCTCTGTTAAAATGAGAACTAGATACCCCAAGTCTTAATTACTAGAGGATGGCCTTCATTTTTAGTGTTGTCAATCTTGGTATATGACCGGAGACCAACTCATGCAAAGTACCTGAGCCATTTCTTGGTAAAGGCATAACACAGGTATCCTCATCCACAAGATCATGCAATTGCTCATACTGTACATTGCATAATTACATAATTAGGAAAGTTATACTCATGCAAACTGGCAAGTAAGCAAGTCTCATATTTGTTCTTTTTTTCTTCCATTTTCTTTTTTATGCAAGTTTGTCATGTACAGGTAAAACAAAACTATCTTGGCAAGTTGGCATGCATACTGGAAGGGGAGGACTGGGGGGGGGTGATGTTTTTATTGGGAGGGGGGTTGTTATGGCATGCAGACATTGTCTTCCATCCCTGGATTTCAAGGAAATCTGTATTGATACAAAGTAATGCATGCATGTTTCCTAAACTTGGGCATTTCTGTCGCCTTCTTTGATTCCATTTTCTTGGTATTGGCCTCGCACTGATTATATATGGCGAAGCTGCATTAGGTTTGCGTGACTTATCATAAAAAGAATACTCAGAGTTGGACAGTAAGGGAGGCATGGAAATAAGTGAACAATACATGGCCGCCATCTCTATGCCATACCAGCTTTTGAAAAGCTTCAGACCTGTACAGGCCTAAAGTAAAATAGGCAATAGAAGCTCTTATACCATTCGACACCTCTGCCAACCAATCACATGGCAGTATTGCAGGAGAATAATTCCCATATTCTTTGTTGTCCAGTTATCCTCTCATGTTTGACTGTTTGACTGTTTGTCTCATGGTATAAGCCAGTTATTCACCATGGGATCAGGAATATGTGTTTATCACACCTCGGCCTAAAGGCCTCGGGTGATAAATCATATATTCCCTCTACCGTGGTGAATAACCTTTACTTATATGCCAATTTCAACTTTCAAGGCAGTTGTTCCACCACAGGGGCAGTTGCTTGTCAGTTGCTACATGTGAATTCTGGAGGAGTTCACTGCCTTTGGCGGCTAACTGCTGTTGCCCCTTGTGCATGTATGGAGAGTAGGCCTACAATCTCTTAATAAATGTTAAGTATGAATTATGCAGAGTAGATACGAAGTATAATATCTGATACTCTGCTGCTGAGCAACCATTTATAGAACAACCAAAAGGTCTCTTTCCAAGAAGAGTTTCCAAAAAGCTCAAGTTGCTCCAAGTCACCACCTGATGTCACGTGACTCATGTGTCATCAGCCAATAGGAGCCTCTGCTCCTTTTCATAAGTTTGTACTTTGCATGGAAGGAATATTAAAGCCATTTGTTATGTCACATCATAGTTAATTTATGGATAACTTTAAAAAAAAACCCCCAAAAAAAACCAGTTGATCGAGAGTAAGAAAAACTTCCTCAAGTGCCAACATTTCAGGTGCACATTTTTTAATACAATTTTTTTCAAGTGCAATTTTGGCCAGTTCATTGCATCAGAAGGAGTTTTTGTGCGTTCCTTTTGACACAAATTAGTCACATATATAAATTGTAGCCTAGACACAAACCGAAAAAATTTCACAAATTCTCGTGAGTACCTGTCCGAAAGTTATGATGATGAAGGTAACTTTTTTTTTTGTCCAGCATCTCATAATAAATCTGGTTCGGTGCATTTTAAATTTTGTCTAAGAGGAGATGACAAAGTGGCTATCCATAAATCAATTTGGAAATAACATAACTGAAGTCACAGAGATCTTTATGCTCGAAAGTTGAGGTGAGGGAAGACAGCATTAGGTTGTCATATTAGCATGATACAACCATCTCCCAACTGCAGCTAACACAAGTTGCACTGCACTGCCTCTAGTTCCATCATAAGAGCTGCAGGTATCAACAGGATGCTCAAGCTTCCTCAGTAATGGTCAGTGCTGCCACCATGTGTAAAAATGCAATTTGGAATCTTTTCTATCTCAGAATTTTAACTACAATAGTTACTGTTGTAAGCAACATTGTGCTGCCTAACTGGAAGTAAGCTAAATGGGGCAAAAATCATAAAAATGATGTGGACAACTGGATTGTAACTTAAAAGATTATACCCAGTATATTAAACATACAAAAATTATGTGTGGGGTCAAGAATCTCCAAGTAGCTGTTGAAAGTCTCATGCAAATTGTTCCAAACCAAATTATCAGACTGAGGTGCCACAATTTAGGGTGAAAAGGGACAGACTCAGGAAATGTTGTATTTCTTTTTAAAAAACAATGACAACTTCTACTTAGGCCTAACTGAGACGTTTAAGTTTTGGTTCAAAGAATCTCTTCAAAGGTCTGATGGAAAGTTAGATCCTCAGCTCGGGCATAATATGACACCATATTTAGATTTTTGACATGACATATGCGCATGGCCGAATGCCATAACCGGAAAAGGCCAAATTCTATCCTTAACAAACTTAACGGACTCCTTCGCCACCCAATTTTACAGTACAGCAATCTACGCGACATGACCTTCCCTAATTTTGAAATTATATATATAGGCCTATTACTTACCATCGAGGTCAACTTGGCTGAACATGTCCGTGAGCTGTTTGTCGGAAACGCGGACTCCGAGGGCGTCCATTGCATGCCGCAATTCTTCTTTGCTGATGTTGCCATCTCTGTCTTTGTCGAACAGCGAGAAGGCCAACTTGAGCTCTGCAAATAGATAAAAGAGACAGTTGAGAATTTGATTTGATTATCACTTATGATATCAACAGTACTTTGACAAACAAACAACAGCAGCGGCATGACCAACAAGTGCTGGAATGTTTTCCTCTCCTCCAGACGAACACATTTTGTGATTTGTAAGATATTTTGCACAGGTCAAAAAATAATTTGTGATATACTGGACTCAATGGCAAGCAATAGTCATTCATTTTACACTTTGGCTTGATGATTTCATTTTTGCAAAACCAAACAGGCGAGTAAGGACTCCAACAAAATTCAAATTTTTAGTTCTGTCAAGTACTGAATCTTCCAAAATACACACATTTTTGGTGCAGTACCTCCCATGGCTTTGTATAAGATCATACAGCTAACAGATCCATGAGTCAGTGACTTAAGAGCAAACATGAAATGTTTATTATACATCTAAACATAAGAAAAGTTTCTTCATCTGAACAACCAGCAAGTTCAAACTATAATACACCAACCATCCAAAAACAGCTAGCCTATAAATTCACTGCCCAATAAATAAACCAGCTCATACTACATTAACTCATATCACCAAGTGAAATTCACAGGTTGTTCCAGATAGCAATGGAGAAATAACATTACCCTGCCTGACACCAGGTGATTTTTCATCTTGTAACTTATCTTGACAAATTGTAAACATGCAGCCAGAGAGATAAATAAGATAGGCCAAGAATGTGACAGAGTAAATAATGGCTTGGAGTCATGGACCTTGAGGTGAACTGGACTTCCTCGAATTTCTAGAATTTACTGCACCATGTACAGGACTCTGGTGAAATATGGGCTGTTAGATCCACAATTAAAAGCACCTTCAGTTCAAAATTAGGCATTGAAATCATTCAACCAACTTTCATGCAAAAGCTATTGGTCTGGTGATTTCTTTTCTGAGGTTTTCTTTCAGTGAATTAGATGCTTTAGTCATTATATATCTTGTTCAACAAGAACTGCAGACATAGTCACATGACATCTGCTATTGGAAATATGTTGCTAACTGAAAGATTTTCTGATTTCACAAGGCCTCACACTCTACCAAATCCTTAACTTAAATTATTGGCCCCTTAATCATCTTAGCCAATACCTTTTCACTCTAAAAATTAGCTTGTCTAAATGTTGAAATTGAAGCTTTTATAACTTTATTACTTGAACGAAGATATTACGTATTTGAAATCACGCCTTGCTATTTTCTGCCAGAAGAGTCGAAAAGGCACCGAAGGTGTAGAGACACAAATTTGTTTCTCTGGAATCACATTATCTCACAAGCTCAAAGAGCAGAAATTGGATACTTCGCGTACAGTTCATCTAATGGACTTCAATCAATGCCTTTATTGCCTTATGTCTCAACTTATCATCTGGATCATAAATGTAATTGCACATCTATAGGTAGGCTAAGTAGGCCTATTCATAAACATTCCCATCACGAAGATGAAGTTTTCCTTCGATTTCAGTGAAGCAGACGATCCCAATGGACTATGATGCATTGTTGACAACCCAGGTGGCACTAAAGCATACAAGGAAGCCACCTGGTGTTCAAAAGTGAGTTCTCCAGGAAAACATTTTACTGCATGGATTGATTATCAAGGCAGAATTCCTGGCAGTTTTCCTGTCAATGAAATATGCCGCCTATAAATCAACATTGGTTCCTGCGGTGATGCTTGGAATGTTAAAAAAGCAAAAAAATCCTCATATTTTACTTGGCTGAAGCCGTGTAAAAGTTGGTAGGGAAAAGTGTATGTATATCCACTATACTTCTGTGTGTCTATCCCTCCATTGCGATCTATCTATCTTTCCGTTGGTCAGTTTGACGCTTATCAATCTATCGACATTTACCATTTATCGATTCCTTCCATCCTACAATCCTGAAATCATGTAATAAGTACCAGCAACATACCATTCAGTCCTCAAGTCGAAGTTACTTTGAAAGCGAGCCAAAAACTGATTTATTTGTGACAGAGAAAAATGCTGGGCAACAACATCTCTCCTTGTTTTACACCGTAATAATTTTTCGCATATTTTTTGGTAAAAACATTTATCTTTATTACCTTTTGACAAACAGAATTTTGTATATATGTATGCAAGATGTCCAGTGTATATGTACGACATTGTATACATGTAATGTGCCTGGTAGCTGACATGGATACCTGCCAAGTAGGAAATGTTATCCAAAGCACTTGGAGGTCTCACGTGCCAACTGTACTGGAGGATCAAGTAAGTCACAAGCTCATAATTCGACCAATTACATCATTGGCTCACAGACGTATGTTTTCACTGATGTAATATTTCTATTTTGCGTTTACAGGCAGTCGTTGACGGTAGTTAGTAGTTACGAACTAATGTCTTTTTGTTTTATTTCAAATCAACATTTACTAAAATTTGTTACTGTCTTATCTCCAAGAAGTGCCAGAAATGTTAAAACAATTCTTTAATCTGGTCTGGTTACACTTGCTTGATTTCCGGGCAGGTTCAACTTGGTTGCCGGAAGAGGAACGTCCCTCACAGAATATTCAAATATAGGATGTTCCGTAGAAGTATGTAAAACAAATTCTTCACAATTTTAGAAGGACCCATTGATATTTAACATTACTAACTACAACTCGAGAAGCAGGCATTCTCCAGTCCAGGGGCCACAAGGAGACCTAAATGAGGCCACAAAGAACCAGATGGAGACGGGAAGATCAAAACGAGATCTTCTTTTAAGACCGAGAAGACATCCCTTGGGCCACGATGCCCTTTTGACCAAATAAGTACAACGTTGACCAAATACAGCATTTCTTTGCGCAACATCCAGGGCGGCAAAATGCCAGCCTATAATTAGTAGTGGCGCAATTGCGGATCTAGGGTGTTATCAACCTAATAAAATATACAAACATGTAGACTAAGCAATTTGTAAATTGCACAGCAGCTGAAGGCCTAATTTGTAGTGCTCTACATCATTTCAGTAAAAAACGGCAATACCGATGGTCAAGTCCAGTTGATCACAGAAACCGGTTTGGAAGAAATGCAGTCTTGGCAGATTCTTGCTTCATTATTTTCTGAAAGTTGTTTTATTGGCGAGTTTAGACAGAAAATATCCAAAAAATCTTGAATAACAAACAAGATGACAATCATTTTGACTTTCTGTCGACTGCAGGATTAAGTTTGTTGGCAAAAATACATGTATCGGGAAGCAGGAGATTCTCTGTAACATGCAGATCTTCACCAGTTCATGAACTGACGGTACATATTGCATATCGATGCACTGTATCAATGATAAGAAGCCTATCGTATCAAATTTCACAAATGGTACTGAGCTAATTTGTGCAAGATCAGTAAAATGTTCAGTTATGTTTTATGGAGTGGCAACCTATGTCTCAGCCTATCTCAGAACATCTTCAGTCACTCTCAGAACATCTTATGCACTCCAAAGCTTCCCTTTCTTTGCCAAATGCTTCAGGGCAGAGTTATGAAATTATGGGATGTTTGTAGTGTTTGCCATGGCAACACAAAGGAATGATGACGTCACAGGGGTTAAACAGACAATGCTCCAAGCAACGTTTAGCCCAGTATTCACAGGCCTGGAACTGGACAGAAGTTGTCATCCCAAAGCAATGTAAGAAGAAGTATATGAAGTAGTGTAGGCTTATATACAGTTATATTCAAAAGAATGGACACCCGAAAGATCTCGCCCTTGGTGCAAAGAACTTCATATTTGATGTACCAGAATATGTACAGTAGGTGAAATCCTGTGACAGAAGCTCAAAATCCTACTAGGATCTAAACCTGGTCAGTAACACTGTAAACAAATCAGCAATAAACTTGGTCAGCAATTACTCACAATAATTTTGCTTAAACTGGCCCAACAAATTCAAAGTGAAAATCGGACTCAGGACACGCGAAGGAGTTTGTCTCATCAGACCACCAGCTTTGAACCAACTCCTCAGAAACTTTGTCACAATTTATTATTATTATTTATACATTTATATACCGCTACATATAATCTTCCAGATCAATCTAGTGCGGTTTACAATGAAATTGACAATTCATGATGACTGGAGATCTTCAGCACTCCTGGTGTCAGCTTTTTCCTTGGTTTGGAATTCACTTCTCATTGCTTGTCCAGTCATCCAGTCCAGGGGAGTCTGGCTGGAGGTGTTGCTGCTCACACCTGACAGGAGGGTGAACTCCTGCCTACACAAGTGGCCACCCTCCCCGGCCACAGCCACAACCAACTCACTCCAATTGAGTTCCAGGACCGGGGTTCGAACCCGCGTCCTCAAGTGCCAGTGGATTCGCAGTCAAGCGCTCTAACCATTAGGCTATGGGAACTATCTATCTGTCTATCATTTTGTCTACTATTCTAGCTATTTCTCGATTTATCGTTCTATCTCTTGTCCTATTTATCAAACCGTTATGCACAATTTGGATACAGAAAAGATAAATTATACACTTAGGACAAACTTTTGTGAAAAACACCTTACGCATTCCTATAAAGCCCCAAGTTCACATTGCGCATTAGACATTTAACACCATGACACCAAAATAATGGTTTGCCACCGTTTGAGCCTTTTAACTCCTCACCAGGGAAGACACTAAGCCACTTACACTCTAGGGGGCGCTAAGTAACTCTTCATTAGTACACTAGGTGTCATCTTGGTAGATTTTGAAAGGTTAAGGTGCACATTTAACCAAGGTATATATATTTTATCCAGAAAATGTCAATCTTAAAGTTTAGGAAAGTGAAATATAAGTACAACATTAAAGCATCCAAATTGTGCATAACGGTTTGATAAATAGGACAAGAGATAGAACGATAAATCGAGAAATAGCTAGAATAGTAGACAAAATGATAGACAGATAGAACCATAAACAGAGAGAAAGAGAGATAGAGAAGTAGATATTTAGAAAGATAAATAAATAGATAGGCGGAAAGTTCTAGAAACAGATGGAATGAGACGTATGTACAGAAAGGTATAGACAGCTAAGGGAGCACAGAAAGTAGTCAACAGTTAGCCCTATGCAGCAGCACACTGCAAAATATGCGCACTGCTAAATTGTATTAAAAAACAGGATAAAAGAACAAATGGCAAATCCTAAGCTATATGAAATTAGTTAATCCTATATAGATGATCTCAACCAGATTTGACAGACTGACAGCCAAGGTTAACTTCATTAATTTCATGATGTGGATGTGGGTTATCTTCATGCAGGCAATACTATGCCATCAATATTGTTGAACCAGTGCTGATGCAGTGGGATTACAGAACTAGATAATATGCAAGAGCATTTCTGATCTAGTTTAGAAAAGGTCAGAATAGTTAAAACCCATAGATATCCACCATCCAAGGCTGAATTTATTCGCCCTGTCCTACTTGAAAACAACAAAAAATGGCAGAAAAGAAATAAGTGATGTATGGTACAGTCAGCAGGTTAGTCATGAAAAATGCCCTGGTTTTTCGAAGGTAAATCGAATAATATGTTTCCTGGTTACTGTGCAATGTCGGTTGGAAACATGGTTGTTTTTTGTTTTTTTTGGTCATCTGCCTTTAGAAACAGAGCGATTTTTGATAGGATTATCACGAAAAGTAAACAAAAAAAAGGTGTTCTTTTGATTTATTGTATCACTAAAAGCTAGGAGCACAGGACACCATACAGTTGGTCATATAAAATTAATTTAGTATTCACTATGATTTCACCAGAAATACCAGAACATAATTCTGGATTCTGATAGATATCAAAAGATACTAAAACTTACTAGACCACACAAGATACCATTAGGTCACTTTAAATTGGGGTTTCACCTGGTCCATGCTGTAGTTGTCACATGCAATTTCACTAGGTATTTTAGCTGCGAGAAGATATCACCATAATACTTGAATATTGCACTCAATTAGAGTAGATATTAGTAGATATCACTAGCCATCACCAGATATTACAAAATATCACTAGATATGTGTATGTATCACTGGACACAATTTGGTAATTTACCTTAAATTCAGGTATCGCTGGTTCCACATGACTTGACAGTGTAGTTGTCAAAAATACAATTCACTAGATACTTGCCATCACAGGATGCTAGAAATATCACTAGATGCGTGTAGGTATCACTCGACACTTATTTGGTATATCACTTCAAATTCCGGTTTCACTGGGTCCACAGGTGTCCACAATGTAGTTGTCACATATATTTCACTAGAAACTAGAAAAATTTCACATTTTCACAAGAGTATCAGTGAACACTATTTGCTGGATTACTTTAAATTGAGGTTTCACAGGGTCCACATGAGTGTACTGTGTAGTTGTCACACAGATTTCACTTTATACATAGCTAGACACTTAGTCAAAGATTTTGCTAACAGTCATTAGACATCACCAAGATACTTTTACCATTGGAAAAGCTGGTATCTAACTGACAATTTTGCATGTTAGTGCCCAGCTAGGGATTAACTCTGTTTACAACTGCAAACAAACAATCAGATTATTGTTTATTTCGCAAAGATAAGAAGTTAAAATGTATAATAGAAGAAGCATATGATGTCTAAGTCAGTTAGACACCGATTTGGAGGGTTCTAACATGCATTTTTGTCAGTTAGATCCCTCCCTCCGGTCGGGATCTAACTGACAAAAATGCATGTTAGAACCCTCCAAATCGGTGTCTAACTAATACCTAGATACTAGAAGATATCACAAGAGTATAGGTGGACACTATTTGGCAGATCACTTTAAATTGGGGTTTCACTGGTCGACAGGAGACCACGGGAGCTCACAATGTAGGCCTATTTGCCACACATATTTCACTTTATACAAAGCTAGACACTTAGTCCAGAAGATTTTGCTAACCATCACTAGATACTAGAAGATCCCACTGGAATATCAGTGGCCATTATTTGGTAGATCACTCGTTCCATAGGAGGTCACACCCGGGAGGTCACATTTTAGTGGTCACAAAGAATTGACTAGATAGGCCTACCAGAAGATTTCAATAGACATCACCAGATACTAGAAGATATCACAAGATACATATGTATCACAGGACACTATTTGGCCATTTTCTTTAAATTTGGGTCCACAGTGTACATGTAAGTGTCACATGTCTTTCACTAGATACTAGAAGATTCATTAGCCATGGCCAGATACTAGTAGTTATCACAGGACACTATTTGGTCATTCACTTTAAATTCGGGTTTCACTGGTACTACAGGACTCCACAGTGTTGTTGTCACACACATTTCACGTGATACTAGAGATTTTGCTTGCCATCGCTAGATACTAGAAGATATCACTAGAGTGTCACTGGACACTATTTGGCAGATCACTTTAAATTGGCAGATCACTTTAAATTTGGGTTTCACTGGGTCCACAGGAGTCTACGGGAGTGTACTGTGTAGTTGTCACATAGATTCAAGCTGACCCAGTTCGTGGGTTGGCAATCAATGGCTGTGAAAGAAGTTGAAGCATTTCAGAGCAGCAGCACCGGGTTGGCTCAGCAGCTCAGCAGCTGAGGGTATTGACTTCAGCTGCTGCTGCTGCTGCTGCTGCTGAGGATGGAGGAGGAAGGATGCTATAGATGGAGGCTGTCGAATTTGGTACTATACAGCAGCACTCAGTGCCACTGGCACTCCCAAGCAGCACCACATCTAGTGGTGGTAGCAGTTTGGGAGCCTTTTGTGGTTTGGGATTCATATAAGGATTGAACTTCAACTTGAAGTCTTCAGAAAGTACATTGTATTCATGACTGTACTTTCATTTCAGCTAATCATACAGTTACTATTCTTACAATAATAGACAGATCTTTTCAATAGCTTTAACATGATAGGTCTTACGTCTCTGAGGACCTAATATTTTTTACTCAAATTTCTGTTAAACATTTGAAGTGGAGAGCAATTCTAATTGGCTAAGATAAGACACTCGCGACGTAAATTTATAATATACATTTTCCGAGGGATTCGTCTGAGGTAGATTCTCTGGATGTTAAATTTAGGCAAAAGAAGGGTTGTTCAAAATCACCATCTTACACAGTTTTAGTAAATGACAATAAAATATTGGGAAATGTAAATAAAGTATTTGGAAATTTAAAGACCAATCCCATGCCAAATTAACTTGGTGTTTCAACACAGAATGATGAAGGTGACGCTTAATCAGGAATGATTCCATGCAAAATCTTTTTCAAATGTGTGATCGAGCAGGGGAAAACTATAAACTGGAAACTATGCGGTCAGAAAACTTCCAACGTTCAATTTCTTAGTAATTTTTTTTTTAATTTTCCACTTGCAAGTACTAACAGGACAACTTTTGGTCCTGTAATTCTTTAAAACAACTCAGTGACTCCATTTTGTAGTCCTCCTTTTCCAATTTTAAATCAAACTACAGCAGAAAAAACCTGATTCAGGCCAAATCCACTTTGTAGCCATCCTTATACTTCAGATCGAGTCAGAGCTACCTAACAACCATTTCTATCGATTTTTAAATCAAATATTTTGAGTTCACCAAGTTCCTTCTCAATCATAGAAATACATAGAAGGGACATGAGGCTCTGGCAGATGAAGCAACCAAATCCACCATCTTGGAACTGCCCTGAATACTGGCACAATGGACTGTGACGTCACCAATAACTGTGATGTCACTTATAACAATGGCATGACGTTACATCATAATTATTCTATTGTGACATCATGTCTCAGGGCAGTTCCAATATGGCGGATTTGGTGAACTCATCTTGAGGTGGCATCATACAGCCTTATGTCCGTTCTATGTATTTCTATGTTCTCAATCGAATTAAATCAAAGGCATCCATGCGGAGATGATGGTAGGAAGCAGGGCGGCCATTGGCAGAAATCTATTGGATTCAGACATTTGAAATAGTGTTGAGCATAGCTACAGTTAGATGAGCTCAAGTAAAATCAAACAGCTAAATTTGGTAGTGGGGTACATTTTGCAGACAGTGTAGAAACATTTTGCCGACAGTGTAGAATATAGTTTTAACTTCTAATTTCAATGTACACTTTAATAAATAAAACAGATTGCCGTCAATCGCTCTCTTTTTCTGTCTGTCTTTATCTTGGCATATCGACTATCTGTTTATCTGTCAATTTGTCAATCTTATTTTCATCTATCTATCTATCTATCTATCTATCTATCTATCTATCTATCTATCTATCTATCTATCTATCTATCTATTTATCTATTTATCTTATCTTATCTTACCTTCATTCATCCATGGAACCATCTATCTTCATCCATCTATTTTCCTTTCTATCTGTCTCTATCTTTATCTCTCTATCTTTGTCTATATTGTATGTATACTTTCTGTCTCTGTCTGTTCTCAATGGGCCCATACAATGAAGTTATTAAGGTAACCAAGCCTTCAAGCACATTGTGGCATCATGAGATGAAATACCATTATGCAATATTATAGAATGCAACAGTTCCAAATTAAAACTGTGCCAAATTAAAACAGTTCCAAATTAAAACAGTTCCAAATTAAAACAGTTCCACTTCAAAGTATCTGAAATTCTGAAGCCAGCCACATTGTATCTCTGAACTGTGTTTCAAATGCCCAGGAGCCTGACATACAATCCAAGAAGTCGAATTTTCACTTTTTGCCTTTCATCTAAAACTTGCAGATTTTCAATCGAAACACCCTTCACATTTTGTACTAAAGGTCTGTTCCAGCCAAAAAAGGTATGTCCTGCATTTTCTATGTTACATTTCTATTTTGTCAGAGAGTTTTTTATGCAACATGTCTATTTCATCAGTTTTCAGGCAACATGTCCATTTTGTCAAGATAGATAGATAGACAGATATGGTGAGTGCAGCCCTCTAAGCCCAGTTCTGGGCGCTCACGAGGGTTTTTTATGCAACTTGCCTATTTTGTCAGAGACAGTGAGCGATTAGGCTTTACGTCCTGTATTTTTCCCCTGCTTCGGCAAACTGGGAGAGCCATGGAAAAATATGTAAGCCTCTTTGCAAAAGAGGTAGTCATTGTAGAGACCAAGTAATCAAACCGGGACACCAGACCTAAACACATACAAAAGAATGAGACATCTTTTGGACTCTAGAACTGGCTGGTAGAATTGATTCAACATCATGAAATGGCCAACTTGTGGCAACAGACACAAACCGCACAAGATGAAGATTTGGTCTGAGTTGACAGGAGATGCCTGACCTGTAGAATCAAACCCAAGGACAGACAGGACCCAAAACACATACAAAACGATAAAGAAACAACCATTCAGCATCTTCTGGAGTCTGGACTCTAGAACCGGCTAGTAGAATTGATTCAATGCCAAGAAACTTGTGGCAACAGACAAGAACCGCGGTATTCTTAAAGAAGCTATCGACCTCGGTTTGTCACAAAGACAAACTATATTTCAGCAAGTAATAAACATCAAGAAGTTGAGAACCAACCTGTCAAATGTTAACTGTTGAGATTAAGGTGATGAAGTGTGTAGCTCTTACTTATAAGACTTGGACTGATACTTTCCATTGATATGGTTTTTTAAGTCACAAAGCACATACCGGATCTATCAACGTTTAACTCCGAATTTCGTTAACTCATCTTTCAGAAAGGTAAATGGTTAAAAAATATTAATCATATGATATAACAAGTTAAATACTTTATTGAGTTACTGCTGAACATAAGTTATATAGAATTACCATACAGTATGTATTACGAACGCCCGTGTCAAGGCTTGATACAATCTGGTACGGATAACAAAATCAGTCGCGAATCAAAATAACCACAATAAAAGTCCTAACACACTGGTTCAGGAACTTTCTTATAAATTTTACCAACATTCCACAATACTCCTTCCACTCCCAGATTGAGAATGGCTTCCTGGTTCACCCTTGAAGTTCACTTAGAACAAATGGCGTAACAGATAGCTGAAGCAGGTGGTTGCCACGGGTTGGAGGAGAGTGCAAGATAGCTGCTAAAAGTCAAGTGGCACCTTAGGCCAGAGTTGCTTTGAGATTGAGTAGTCTCTTCAACATCTTTGGCCTTTAAGGCGCTTTCTGTGAGTCTATGTGACCTTAACCTACTTACACGTTCTCAGAAGGTTTGAGAGGCAGTCGGACTGTAGGTATAATGAGCATTGTATTGTATATACTACCAGACTTACTAGTCATGCACCGCAATACAGGCACGAAATTTGTATAGTTTACCTACCACAATGATTTTTCATTGTCATATATATCTATCGACTCAGCCCAAGGCCACAAGCCCATACAACTGGGGGTTCTAAACATCCAGTAATAGAGAGGGATGAGTAGACTAGTTGAACTTTCTCAGGGCAAGTATTTGATTGTGCTAAGGCATTATAATCAATGAAGTTGGAAAAAAAAAATTGCCATTTTGCAAAACGAAGCGGCCATAGCAAGAAAGCGTTTCGAAAACGTGACGAAAGGTTAGAACCATACTCCATGGAGCTGTCAGTCAATTGCAGAACCAAAAGAAGACGGCACACTTGATTCAATATATTATATACAGGCCAAAAGAAAATGTTTTTTTTGTGTAGAAGAAACCATGCTAGGCCACAGTATGGCCGGCCAGTAAGCTATGCCACAAATAACTGAAGCAATCAAGTTTTCTTTATCTTCAAGACTTTTGACCCAAGTGGCATCTCAAGCTCAAGTGTATTTTGAACTTGCATTTATAGTTTAAATTGCCAATGTATGAGAGATAAACATTGTTTGACAGTTGATGAAATACATGCACAATTATGACCTGTGTCACTTATTTAGACAAATACTTTTTCTTAAAAGTTTTAAAACTCTACATTCCACAACCATTTCAACTAGTGAAACCGGTTGATACATTTCAGCTGGGCTTATATCCATATTTATATTCATGAATTACTGGACTAATTTCTTCAGAGCATTACATACCTGTAATGGTAAAACAGCATTTTTGGAGAAAGTGTCAGACCGATTTTACGAACTGTTTACTACATTGTCTTACCTCTCTCTTTTCGCTCTAAGTAGTTCGAAATCTGGGTGCCCCTCACTGTAATCCCTTTGAAATTGGTAGTCCTGGAGTTTTTGTTTCCCATTGTTATTGTTTGTTGTTTACTTTTGCATTAGTAAACAAATAAACAGGTCACTCGGTATTCGGAGTTGTCACAATATTGACACTGCATAATGTCAACAGCCATATATGTGTAATATTTGACAACACCAGATAGATATCCAGTTGTTATATCACTGCAACTGTAATATCAATGTGACAAGCTGTAATATCAGTGTAATTGGATGTAATATCAATGCGTAATCAGCTGTAGTTATATATACATACGATTATGGCTGCAGTAGATTTGAACAGTTGTAATTAGATTTACAAGCAGTAGATTTTATATTTGAGCAAAAAGTTTTGAGAATTCTTCCCAAGAAGAACCAATGTTATTTCTCATATCACACTTCCCCTTGTTGAACAGGTGATCTTGGTGTACAGATAACACCAGTGTAAACTTGGGTCACTTAAAGGGGTAACTCGGGTCACTGGAAAGGTCATAAGGTCAAGTAGGGCATCGTATGCTCGATAGGGGCCAGGTACATCCGGTTGCCGAATGCCACTTGATGAGTGTAGCAAAAGTTCACACGAAATTGTTGAGAATCTCTTGTCGATTGTACAAGTAATTAGCAGGAGAGAATTGTAATATTTTAATGGTTTTATTAAACAGTTCAGGTTGAGCAGTATCTTTGTTCCAAATTTTTCAATAACGCCCTTCTAGATAATCCGTTTCTTCGGGCTAGCAATAAGCAAGTTGAACTGGAGAAATCACAATAACCTGAATGGAAGAATTTCTTTAAAATCAGCAGATTTGATGAGGTGTGATAAACACAATTGGCGTGACAAACGTGTATTCACAAGTGTAGTTGTGACAAACAGTTGATCAAATTGCGGTGTGACAAACTTTTTTTATTTTTTATAAATTCCAATTTCCAATTTCGATGACAAACAAGTCGCATACAGTTCGATATTCACTTAAACTATGTTGAGTTGTGGGTGTACACGAAGTCTACACGGAAGTCTTCTGAAAACTGAAATTTTGCTGAGTAGCAGTTTTACAGATGGGTTTTTTTGTCTAGTAAAATATAAACTGAAAATAATCACAAGACTCCTTGAGTTCTTCCACAGAATAAAGTTGCAGAACTTGCTAAGTGCCAGTAATTCACTTCTAACTTGAAAGGGAAGTGCAATTTGGTAATTTCATTCTTTTGCTGCTCGTCTGAATCCAGGAGATTCCTTCTCATCTAATGATGACGTCACGACGTGTTTCCTTGACAACAGAAGCTCAACACTGTAATTAGAATGACATCAAAGGGCTCTCCCAATGCTGGGGAATCCAAATGTTGTCTGCTGATTCAGCGAAAATATCTGCCACTCTGAATCCTGCAGGTCTGTGAACTAACAGATACTGTGGGAGTTTATAGCTCTCCTGACTACACCAACACACAGTAAAGTTAGCACATGGCAGTTACGTAATGACTTGTTTATTTTGTGGAAATGCGAAAACAACAAACAAGCCTTTGGTGTCTGGTTGATGTAAAAAGGTACTGAACAATCTGAATGATAGTAATGTGACTATCCTGTGTTTGTGGTGAGTTTTGATTAATGTTGATTGATCTAATTACCAATTATCACCCAGGAACACTGATCCATGTTTGTTTATATCCAGTTTGTTAGTTGTTTGTTGCTGGAGATAAAGAGATAATCTGGTTTCCCAAAGATGTACTATTGATGAAAGTATCCAGGGTTAATTAGCCCAGAGGACCAGATGATATAATGTTCAATGCCAGTATATATATTAACAGCAGTTCTCTAATCCATGATGGTGCATAGGAATGACTGCATTTCGTGCACTGTATGCAATGAGCAGGCTGCTCAGGTTGTTGTGAGATAGCAGAGAAGGTAGGGAGGGGGTTAGGGGGTAGAATCTCTTACCCCTGGCCACAGTTACTCCAAGGTAAACCAATCAGAAGCTACCACGTGAGTCTTAACCCCTAGAAGTGTGTACAAGAAGTCAGTTACCCCCCTGGCTTGGTGTGGTGGCACTCTGGTATATTAGACAGAACTTCAGTATTGCAGTCCCAGAAGCCACAGAGAAAGGTATACCTCAAGGAGGGAAATATGACCACACCTATTGACAATACTTGTACAATGTGATGTAAACTGGGATATAGAGCATCAGGAGCACCTTACACCCACTGAACACCTGTGAAGATGTGGGTCACCATCCAGTGCCAACTATAACTTCATGTATTTTGTAATAATCTAGAGTTAGCATTTACTGAAATTTATCCAATTGTACACAGTTTCTTCTGGTATAAGTTTGCCAAGTTCAACTCTCTAGGATGCGTTAGAAGAACAGTCGATGTTCTATCATTAAATCACCGGATTGTAGTTAACAGATTCTTTGGTAGTGAATTGTAATGCCCGGCTTATGAAGATTTATCCAGTATTGAACTTAATTATCTGATATTACAAAATAATCCCCAGTGCCAAATATCAAGAAGGTTTTGCAGTTTCATCAAACAGCACCAAAATGAAGATAGATTATATCCCTTATCCTTTATCCCTCGGGATATATGTCCGTTTCTAGTTGGTCAGTTGCAGGTCAGATTGCATAACAGGTAGCTCCCATATGTTTAAACAAGAAGAGAGATGATATACCACAGGGTTAACAATTGCTATAAATAGTGCAAGAGATGGTTTTTCAAATGCAAGGGATGGTTTTCCGTATGCAAGAGATGGTTTTCTGCATACAAAATATGGTTTTCTGATGTTAGGTCAGATGCAATGTGATATAATCCAATTATAATATTGCAATTTAAGATGTAAGTTTATTTATTTCAGTCTCTTGGATCCATGCAAGTGATTGGTATGTCTTGGCCATGAAGCATGTGATAAAATGGAGTAGTAATCAAGCTGTTATCTTGTGGGCATCCAGGGTTATCTGGTAGTAGGGCAGTCAATCTGTTGACGTGGCTGTTAATTCAGTGAACAAGGTTACTGACAGTCTTTCACATAAAGTTGTTTGCAATTTGTTTGGGTTAAATTAGCACTCATCAGAATAAGATAATACAGAGTATTATAACTGGACACTGTTATGTTATATTCTTCAAAGATACAGTTGAGCTGGTGCAATATATTTGCATAAATTGAGCAATTAAAGATATATTTATATATATCATATATATTTTATTTATATTAAATAATATAGTACTAGAGTATGCTACAGTCAGTGTTTTGTAATTTAAGAGTACATCTGAATCAGACAATCCAGTGAGCAGAAATGGTTCACTTTATATTTACAATTGGAGACAATAAATTGTTGAATTCAGCAATTTTCACACTAATCTTCACAGAATTCACAGAATTTTCAAATGCCACTATAACCTTTGATTTCGTGATATTTATGTCCAAAGAGCAGTTTCCAGTAAATATCACTTGGGCCCAGCAGATGTATCTGATGCAATTGAGCAAAAAAGATGTGGAAATATTTTTAAGGTAGTGATTTCACCGAATTGGCTAGAAGAGCAGCATCTCAAAATGCCAATGAAGTTCAATGGGTTCAGTGTTGGCCTGTAATTAGGTCAATTCAATTATGCAGTCCAGTTATGTGGAATACAGTCAGACAGATCATATCTAATCATATATCTTAATGTTTTGCTTGGTGTTTTGATGCACCACACTTTACATATTCATAATCCAACATGTTTGTCATCAAACACAATATGATGATGATATTACAAAAGATAACAATGACTTATCATTCCAAAATATCAATAGTATATATATATGTATCTTGAATCTCATATATATATATATATATGCAGCCTTTGAAGTTCCTTCCTATACGCAATGTTTCTTTTTACTTTTGTTTATATTCAGAATGCTCTCATATGCATGCACACAGAAAACGACTATGCTTTTCACAAGGAGGACATTCAGTATGTATCTGCTATTCTGTGGACACTGGACATTTTAATTCCAATATTTCGAAATTTCCTTCCTGGACTTGAAATCTGATATTGGACGAAAATTCAGAAGTTGACCAATTCTCAAATTAGTGACACTTGATCTGTTGATTGCAAATTATCAAATTTCAATATATGAACCCAATATTCCAACTATTTCATTTAGCAGTTGAGTTACACTGTTTAATTGCTGAGGCAGACCAACCCAAACTGGTACTCCATAGTAGTTTTTGTAATTAACCAGTGTTGGGTTGCAGTGATAACGGTCTGAATCGAGATGATAGTAATCCAATTATAATCCCAATTTGATTCTTTAAATCCAAAATTGGCTTTGTTTTAGGTTCCTGTTTACAGTTTTCAATTATTATAAGTGATGTGACCAACGCTTTTTTCTTTTCATTTTCATAATTTCTCGCATCAATACTGATGATGATAAGAAACTTAGCAATACCATTACATTTTGAAAGATGGGGCAATGCGCTTGCCTCAGCTCAGCATTCACTGCCAGCAACACAGGGGATTCCCTGGTAATTACATTTGCCCCGTTCCATAATGTTGTACGTCCTATCTCCCAAAACAAGACCTGGGGCAATATGAAATTATCTTGTGCAATATCTTGTGCAATATGAAAGCATCAGTGCAATATCCACTGTCTATAAGAGCAATGTGCCTGGAGTAACAATGATATTGTCTTGTTTGTATCTTCCTTGTTTATATCAATTATTCCCACTTGTTTATATCATCATCTGCTTGTTTATATCACCAATGCAGTTAGAAGTAACCAGGTATGTAGTATTTACTCTTTCAATGCCGATAGGCCCTATTGAGAGACCACTATTGATCAAAAATCAAATTAATTTGCATCACATATAACCAATATTTGACTGTGGTATCATATCCAACACAGATTTTGTAAAATTTATGTCAGCAATATTTTGTTTCAATGCAGATCAATAGCAAGATCCAGGGGCATTAAGAATGTCTCATACTCCATCAAGAATGTGTCTTATGAATACACATTTATGATTCTTGTGACATATTATGTCAATGTCTTCGCACATGATGGTGTGTTACACATGACATTATGTAGTACCCATGGTGACATTTATTAGCCTCTAACAGTAGCATGTAAATATAGCAATGGATACAATGCCAATAATTATGTCATTGTCATGTCATGCATATACAGCAATGTGTATGGATCCAGCTTGGATTTAATAACAAGCAATGAACTCTATTTCCTTATATGATGCAAGAAATTCTCAGAATGCAATATCCTCAAATCAGGCCAGCAACTGCATCAGCTTTGCAGGAATGCATGATAAATTCTCGATGTACACTCTCAATCTTATGCCAAAGATGATTTAACAGCTAATAATAATTTGGCATCAATGTATGCTTTTATATCCATCCAAATATTAGGTGGTGTTGATAACTGAGGGATTTTTGAATCATATAATGTACTGAATCCTCTAGGAGTGTGAGTGTAAACATTGAATCAGCTTTCCTTGTGGGCTATCCATGATTTTGGTGGCTGGATGTATTTGGCAGCAAAACACACACCAGCATTAAGACATAATATCTTTTATAAGGAAGTGTCATTGCTTTAACGCGAACATACTCCATTGCATTATTCGGGCAACGGCATGAGTCGCTATCGTGTTGCACCGCATTGCACTAAATCCATCGCCTTCCTCTACATTGTTGCCTGGTTTAATTTTGCTTCAAAACGTCAACCCTTCTTTTCATGGTTCCCGTTGGCTTTCCAATATGCTAAAATAGAACGGGAGGCAGGGGCTGCTGGGAGGAGATATCGACGGAATCTGGCCCGGGCTGCAGCCCTTCCAACAGCACAACAGCAGCAGTGGCAGAAGCAGCAGATGCAGAAGCAGCAGCCAGCAGCAGCCAGCAGAAGAGCAAAGCATTCGAATTGGAAGCATCAGCAGCAGCAGACGTCCACAGCATTGACATTGCTCAGCACAAACTAGGAAGCACAAAGTGGGAGGCAATAGTTGAAGTTAAAGCTAACTTGAACTGTGACTAACTTGAGCAACACTGAACAGAGAGGTAGTGCTAAAAAGTTAGAGTAATGGTTAAAGTTAAGTTAAAGCTGGAAAGTTAGAGTCAGACATTCACAGCATTGCCATTGCTCAGCACAAACTGGGAAGCAATAGTTGGTGAAGTTAAAGCTAACTTGAACAACGACATTGAAACTAACTTGAACAACAACATTGAAGGTTGAAGTAGTGATCTAAAGTTAAGAATAATGGTTAAAGTTAAATTTAACGCTGAAAAGTTGGAGCAAGACATTCGCAGCATTGAAATTGCCTAACAAAGTGGGAAGCAATAGTTGAAGTTAAGCTAACTTGAACGGTGACTGACTTGAGCAACACTGAACATTGAAGTAGTGTTATAAAGTTGGAGTAATGGTTAAAGTTGGAGTAATGGTTAAAGTTAAAGTTAATGCTGGAAAGTTGAAATGAGACTTTCACAGCATTGAAATTGCTCAACACAAAGTAGAAAGTAATAGTTAAAGTTAAAGCGAACTTGAAAGATACTGAACCACAAAGTAGTGCGACTAAGTCAAGAGTTAAAGTTAAAGTTGGAACGTCCTGCAATGCTTTAATATTATTATTATATGATGGTGAAGGAAAAGCAATGATAAGGGGTGACAGTCACATTTTAAGCAGCAGATATTCATAGGATTGATATTGCTCAGCACAAACTGGGAAGCAATAGTTGAAGTTACAAGCTAACTTGAACGACCACACTGAAAATTGAAGTAGTGCTACAAATTTAAAGTAATGGTTAAAGCTAAAGTTAAAGCTGGAAAGCTAAAGTTAAAGCTGGAAAGCTAAAGTTAAAGCTGGAAAGTTAAAGTTAAAGCTGCAAAGTTAGAGGAAGACATTCACAGCATTGAAATTGCTCAGCACAAAGTGGGAAGCAATAGTAGGTGAAATTAAGCTAACTTGAATGACCAAACTGAAAATTGAAGTAGTGCTACAAAGTTAAAGTAATGGTTATAGTTGAAGTTAATGCTGGGAAGTTGGAGTAAGACATCCACAGCATTGAAGTTGCTGAGCATAAAGTGGGAAGCAGTAGTTAAAGTTTAAGTGAACTTGAACAACGACACTGAATCTGAAAGTAGTGCTAGAAAGTTAGAGTAATGGACTAATGGTTAAAGTTGAAGTTAACGCTGGAAAGTCTAACAATGCTACATGATTGTTGAAGCAAAGGCAATGGCAGGGAGTGATAAAAATTTTTGAAGTTCAAGCTAATTTGAACGGCATTTGAACATTGAAGTAGCGCTAACAAGTTTCAAGTTAAACTTAAGCTGGAAAGTCTTGCAATGCAATATGATGATGCAAGCAAAAAGGAATGGTAGGAAGTAACAACAGTTGAAGTTCAGGCTTATTCGCGAGACATTAGACAGTTGGAGTAGTGCTACAAAGTTAGAGTAATAGTTGAAGTTAAAAGTAATGCTGGAAAGTCTTGCAATGGTATATATATATATATATATATATATATATATATGACGGGGGCAATAAAAGCAATGGTAGTGAGTAACAACAGTTTAAGCAGATTCTAAAGACATTTCCACATTGAAGTTGTACAAGCTGAAGCATTGTTTAAAGTGCTTTTAATAAATGGTTATGCTTGATGTAATCCTGGGAAATCAGGTAATGATATGCAATGGCTTGGTCAAAGCAACAGTTGAAGTTAAAAGATATGGATGCTGACAGACCGAAACCTAAGAAGAGAGAGTAATGGGTGAAGATAAAAGTAATGATTGCAAATCAAGCAATACTATATATACCTTTATGCACAGTCAAAGTTATGTGCAATCAACGTTTAAAGCAATGTTTAAAGTGAAGGCAATGGTTGAAGTTACACCAACACCGAAGTAATACGTTGTTACCCACAATCTAAAGCATCGTTTGAGATGTATAACAATGCTGGAAAGTTGTACCACTTGAACTTAAAGCAACATCAGAAGGTTAATAAATGCGAAGCAAGGTAGACGTTACAGCATTGAGTAGAAGTCATTAAAGTGAAAACAATCATTAAAGCAATATTACCACATTGTAGGAGTCAACGCCATGGTGGTACGAGCGGGACGTTACTGAAGAATATAATATATTGAATTTTGTGGCAGTTGGATATTTATGAAGAATATGAAAATTTTGTGGCAGTTGGATATTTATAACGAAAAACATGATATGAAGAAATATCAGGGGTGAACAGCGCAAACATAATGTTATAGTAAAAATGTTCACCTACAGCATTTAAAGCATATATTGCCATCATAAAATGACACTATCTGTCATAAGTTGCATGCACTCTATGTGACAGCATTTGAACCATCTTTGGGAATCCTAACAACCAAGATCCAGGGTTTGAGAAAAACCCAATATTCCAGTAGCAGAAAAAGAGA
This sequence comes from Platynereis dumerilii, assembly GCA_026936325.1. Classification (NCBI taxonomy): domain Eukaryota; kingdom Metazoa; phylum Annelida; class Polychaeta; order Phyllodocida; family Nereididae; genus Platynereis; species Platynereis dumerilii. The sequence goes on from JAPTHN010000020.1 coordinate 11,896,908, forward strand.
AGTGGGCTACCCCAATGACGTCACTAAATGACGTCATAGGTCTTAACACTCCAAGCCTTCAAAGCTGCAGAAAAGCTACAGAAAGCTGCAGGAGGGAAGACCTAAGATAGTTGTCAATATGAGGCAACTTGCGATGCATTGCAGTCAATACAGCCATACGAAGGCACCAGCCTCAATATTCTGTTGGCAAATAAGCCAGAATAATATACAGCATCACACAAGTATTACAAATACATGCACCATTGTCTCTACATGTTATAAGATTTCTGTTGTAAGACCCACTTGCATTTAATGATCTTTCAGTAGTATTCTATTACACTATCAACCCAAATTTCAAGCCTATTATAATTACTGATAAACATATATGGTGGTTAGAATTGGGTATGTTTTGAAAATGAAAAAGTAATGAAGCACCACATATTCGCGAATGCAGGATTTTTGGAAATTTCAGCCAAAATTTCAGGTTTTGCAAGCATCCACTTACGCCTAGTTTATTTGACTTACAGATCCATTTTTTGCATGGGTGTGTCATTTGGCATCATTTCGAAAGTCTGTCACTACCTATGGGCATTCAGGAAAGGAACACCGAATTATCAAAACATTATTATAACAAACTCAACCAACCACCGGCTTAGAGTTGGTGCTTGAGCAGCCATGACATTAAGTTGCAGGGATTTCAAAAACACTGCCCAACCAGCAAAATGGGTCATAACAATAATTATTGGAGGCAGTGAAAGGTGACAATTTTGTCAGAAAATAAACTTTGGTTACGTATGGAAAGAGTTTTTACGCAAGATTATGATGAATTTAGACGTTGTTTAATTTATTTAAAAAACAGTCCTAATGGTTATAGGGTTTCACATTCTTAACCTTAGAGTTTATATCTGGTTGCACCAGATATGGCTAAAATGAAAAGAGGTAAAGACAATGTCAGGCCTTGAGGACGCTTTTAATGCGATTCTTCTTAACTGATACAATGTATAAGAACGTAATCTTAGCCAATATATACACACTTCAAGACATTGGTCCTCAGTTCCTGAGGTCTATAATGTATTTACCTTGCCTTATACTTCAGCTTTGCCATAATAATAAATTAAAATTGATTATAGATGTCTTAAGGGTATTTTACAAGAAGTTGTCTTGAATTATTTAACACTAATAGCACCTAATAGCCAGAGTGGAAGTTTTAGCCAAAGTAGGTGTTACATTATTAATGAGGACATGATAATCCCTTCATTGGTAGGCAGGAGGCCACATACACCTGACAAATTCGATTATGGGCTAACTAGAAAAGATGGGCTGGGTAAAAACACTGCCCCAGTTGTCCAACCAAGTGCTTTCTATAAAGATGCTTCCTGTCAAGATGTTCTAGTATATATATATAAATTTATCCATGAACAGTGTTTCAAATGTTACAAAACCATCCCTTCTGTCCTCTTGATGTGGTCTCTCCTGATGGTATAGTGTTTTCCTGTGACAAAAATGCAGTCTATGGACTAAGGCATGTGTCGATTTTTACAGTTGCTCCCGGAAGTAAGTAAGCCCCTCAGTGATTTCTCATTGAACTCCATGTTAAACTTGTCTTTCGGTAGTGGCTATAGCAGCGCTACATTAATTGCATCAGCAATACGATGTTTGTATCATACCCATATGTATATCTACTAACATCGTCATTGAATTTTTGTCAGGGGTCCCTAAGCCAGAGAGGGGTTATAATCTTGAAAAAGTAGGAACATCCTCTCTTCCTATCTTTTAGCATTTTCGCCAATGATGTATTTACTTTGTGCAAGAAAGGGGTCATACTCTTGTAAAAGACCCCTTGTACAAATTCAATGGCCAGGCAAAGTACATTGTCATGTAGTTTGGAACCTCAATGGTATGAAACAATCATTGTTTCCATTATTCATGCAATATAAATGAAGTTGCAGCCAATACTGTGAGACAACTTCAACATAGTCTTCAATAGCAAATCATCTGAGGGTGTACTTACTTTCAATAGCAAATGTTAATGAAAACATATGGTCTCATTTTAAAACAAACTGAGTGATCTTGGATCAATGTGTATCGACATGTCGCAAAGATTTGAACGATTATCATTATATTACCGGGAAAACTATGTTTTCGATTAACATCCCTGGAACTGGTGCTCGTCCTGGAGACCACCTTATATCATTCTATTCATGACCTCTGCTGACTCGATACATATTAATTTTCTGGAGTGATCTTCATTTTACAAATATTGTTATATGAAACCATTTGTCCGAAATTTCAACATGGCGCTAGTATTCTCGCGATCTACTCTGGAATATGATATTGCTCATTCTATATACTACGCGTTCTTCCTCAATTTCATGATTGAATCGAACACAACACCGTTTACCTATTGAAATGTCCTGCAATGTCCTACATATGTTAAGACTGTTAATACAGGCCTTAAACATTAAGGTTGACCACTTCTTTCGCTCTATAACAAAAAAGTATATATCGTTTCAGTCAATTGTGTCAATTAATGCAAATGTGGACCCAAAAGTTGTCCAGATGGATTCATTATAAATTTTCTCCACAATATACTTCTTACCTAAATGTTGTTATTAGTTAAATAGCAAACTGAAAACAGCATCTAAAAGCAATGTCTGTACATGTCGCTGCAACAGGAATATCAGCCAAATATTTTAGAAAAACGGGTTTGGCTGGTATATGGACAAATGTCAACATTCATTTGGAAAATTGCTGATTCAGCAAAATCAAGCCAATCACATGACCTTCTGACAGTCACATGACCTTGTGTTATGACCAATCAGAACTTTGCTTGCAGACAAGAGCAAGTATATATGTGGAAAACACTATACTTCATGAGAAATGAGTATTTTTCTGTTCACATGAAATGAAGCGATAAACCCTTAAAGAACCATCAACTTAAAGGCAACATTCCGTAACAACATACAATGATAATACTGGTCTATTCCTTAAGTGATGTAGGACAGATCCCATTAATCTTAATAATTTACCAATCTGAGTATTATTGCATCACTGATGAGGATGCAACCTAACTCCAGTACATGCCACCAGGAGGCAATGTACCAACAAGCAAAAAGAACAACAAAGACATATGACCTGCCATCTTGTGATGCTCCGCAAGCTCTTTTAGTTTCCATGGAGATCAACCATTTTATATCAGAAGCTTATCAACATGTATACCAACTTAGTTGAAATCAATTTTTGTGGAGCGAATTGAATTCTCAGCACAAAAACTGTTCTTTTTTTTTTATACGAAGCCCAAATAGTTGTCTTACAACCACTGAATAAACCAGAGTGCTATAGCATGGTAATACAGGCATATTAAGATCCATTGTTTTGCAATAAAGATCTTTTTGGCAAATGTGACCACCTTGCCACTACAGTATAACACAAAGAAGTATTTTGCTAATGTTTTCACCTGAAGAGAGACCGCATGCAGCGCACCGCCATCAGAAAACCGCCTCCTGCCCACAAAGGGGTGGTCTTATAACGCAGGGACAAATGTACTTGCAAGTCAGACAGATATCTATACAACAGCATGCAGTCTTTTCTGCATTCAAGTTCTGCTTCAAGCAGATTCGAAGGTTTTCCGGGGCTCTTCAAGCGAAACATCAAAGTAGGAAGCAGCAGTCGGATAAAGGTTTGATGTAACGATGATATCATGGAGATATCACGATGATGTTGCAACGCACTGAATGACCTCATACGGAAGCCACCTGAGATCAGCAAGGCTGCAGAGGGCATGCGGGCCATTGTAGGGACCTGCGCCTTTTGGAACATGCTCAGTCACTCATGAAGCTAAGTCAGCTTCAGCTCAAACCAGGGTCCACCCAGTGCACGTGCCCTTTTAGAGGCTGTAGCTTCAGTTTAGAGGCTGCTAGGCAAGTCACGTGGTCATGACGTCACACACTAATGACGTCATAGCCTCGTGACGTCACAGAGGGGCACAGCAATGGCTGCCATTTTCTTATTGATTGAGAGCTCCATCTGTTTATTTAGGCACAAGCTTTGCTGCTCTGGGACCCCACCGAGTCCTTTTTAGCATTCCTGACAGAATAATGATAGCCCTGATGCCAATGGTTTCAACGTTTGCATGGAAATTCGACCGATGCTGCAGCTCTCTTCTCATTTTAGCAGAGCTCCATTTTGCTCCCCTTTCAGGACAGTGAGCCTGCTCTAGATCGGCAGAATTCTGCTATTTTCGGTTATTTTGGATTCCTTCCTATAGAGAGTTGAACTACAAAAATGTGTGCCCATAAAATTTAATGTCTTCTATCGCACTCCATCAATGCCATATTCTGATACTCACCTAGTTCTCTTAATTTGAAACCGGCTTGTAGGAATGAAACAGATCAGATTTCTATTGTGAAAAATGCAAAAATCCTAACATAATTGGCTTGACGTAAAGACGTATTGATATATTTTTCGAATTACGAGAATCAGAAATTCAGAAATTTTGTCGATCAATTTAGTGAAAAATGTTGCATTTCGATGATATGAGATTGACATTGTTTTCAAGTTTCTAGTATTGTTGTCTGCAAGGCATTCAGAATGCCCTCATATCTTCTTCCTGGGAGTCTCCCATTCTTATAGACCTATATCTGTAGACCAGAATGAGCTCCTATTCTCTCTTGATTCTGTGGGATTCCAGAACATGTGCTATGACACCTTAGCAAACATTGTGCTAATGCATGAAACCAGACACCCCACGCACTGTGACACACAGGCACACTTCCATTTGCTCCATCCAATCAGGTTGAATCAGCCATGCTCCTACACCTTACTAAAAGCTCAGGGAAAGCTCACAGAAAGCTCAAGGAAAGCTCAAGGAAAGCTCAAGGAAAGCTCAGGGAAAGCTCAGGGAAAACTCAGGGAACGCTCAAGGAAAAAGAGGGCAAGATGTGGTATGGACGCCTACAGTGCCCATTGTAGAGAGAGAGGAAGTACGATGTATAAGGAGACGACTGGAAATCACAAATCATGGCCAAATATATATATGTATGCAAGCACAGAGAACACAGCCTTGAGGAACCATTTTCTTATTTGGTCAAATATAAGGTGACCACAAATAATAAGCCAAGTTATTGTCCACTGAATTAACCAAAATTCTTGAAAATCGCAAACGTCATATTTTCTTCAAGATACTATTATTGATCTCAGTGGTCTAGGGGGGGGGGGCCCTAGGCCCCCCCCCCTGCATCCGCCACTACACTAAACAATGCTGAGCCAAAGCCTAAGCCAAAAATAAAGAATTTGTTCATCCGCAAGCTGTAAATCTATTGAGCCATTTTTGGAAATCCGAAACTGAAATATACACACAGGCTACGATTGATCATGCTTCCAACATCCGACAGAACAAAAACAGTGACATTGAACCCGGAATATTAGACCTGGAATCCATCATGTCGCAACTGATTCTGCACTCAATCAAGTTCGTTATAACAAATAATCCATCGCTGTTGGAAATTCCCAAACCCCAAAATCATGCAACCCTGATACCAGAATCGGCTCCATCTAAATACAGGAAATTCCAAAAGCACAAGTCAGAAACAAGCGACCAAAAGTGAATACAGCCATACTCATGTCCTGCAATGCTATCGGGAGAAGTCACTAAACGAGTCGCATGTACCACTCATCAGTAAGGTCACAAGTTATCCATTTACAAGGTGACAGTTCATTCCAATGTGATGGATAGGGCCTATTGTTATGTCATTGATGTCCACAAACAGGCTTATGTTAGTATACTCATAATTCTTCGACAGAAGCATTTGGATCAGCATTCAGCAGACACTCAATTTGCGACCTTCAAACCAGCGGTTACTTGCAATCTTACTAACAGAAACATCTCGGACAAAGAGCATCATCATCATGACAACAGTTCTACTTCAGGCAATAGGCCAATTATTGTCAAAGAGATTACCAAAGAGGTAGCCTAAGCCAATGCAAGAGAGTTAGATGCCATGTCAATGTTTCAATGCTTGTGGTTGTGAATGCTGTGGAGCTGGTTCTTACCAACACAGATAGCATACAGACTCAGAGACAGCCTTTTATACTGAGATAAGGCTGGGACTCCATATCCACAGGTGGGTCTTTCAGTGCCTCAACTTAAAATACTGAGAACCTGGCACCGTCTAACTTATCATCGCGAATGATAGAATCGAGTTCCATGAGTCGGAATCAAACCCACGACCTCCCAGCGCAAACAAGCGCTCTTAACCATACAGGTCACAGGGAAGTCTTACAGAGCTCAATTCAGTAACATTCAGCCATTACAAGAGATAGACCATCTCCATGTATTGTGCACAACATGGTGCCCCTGCTTCTGTTAAATGTCAGTATATTCTCCGTACACAGTACATCAAGCGGTTGGTCTATTTTGTTATTCCGCACTACCCAGCATAGGCAGCAGTCCCCAAACACTGCAGCACACAACCAGCTTAAGAGGCAGAACGCTGCTAATCCAATTGGCCCAGAAAACCCACTCCAAGATCTAAATTAAGTCTCCAGCTTCATAAATAATTCCCTCTCTGTCTGTCCTGTCAAGGCTCCGAGTCAAGAATCTTAAGATAATCCCATGTCAGCTGTGGGCAGCTGTGGACAAGCCTATTGCCTGGCAGGACTACTGAGGACAGTAGGAGGCCCTTGAAGAACTGTCTGTTTGTACTTGTATGTATGGCAGGACAAGTGAATCTTTGTTTAATATCTGACAACACTTAAGACACATATACATGTCACTGTATACAGTGTAGGCCTGTATACATAAATCTTAGTATTTGCTTTGTAGACTTGTCCATCAACATTTTCATTTCTGGCTATGCTAAAAAGGAGGGAAATATTTTTACCAGTTGCATCCCCAGGATGCTATCCCTGACAGGTTCCAATGACAACTTTAGACCTCTTTCTAGCTCTGTCTTTCTTACTTCGTATCAGGGTGTCCATCAATATGTCCGTCTATCTTTCAATCTGTGTGTCCATTTATCCAATATTCCATCTATCCATACACCACTCTAACTATTTTTACATCTCTGTCTTTCCATTCAACCATACCTTGATATCTCTCTGTTCCTGTCTATCTCTCCATCTATCTACATTTGGTATCTATCTTCTAAACTCACATTCCCTGGCTACGAGGGTGCTAACTCACCACACTACCTAAACTGTAACTACAGACAGATCAATTTGATGAGCCCACAGTGCATGTCAGAGCTTCAAATCGAGTAGGCCCAATCCATATTTGGAGAGGGAGGTCATTGACCCCAAACTACAAATTGGGTTTCAGATCAATGCATTTGATGCCCTTGGTTATTCTCCCATATTAACTATGATGCAGACTGAGACTGGCTTGTGTTATGGATGGAGACTGAAAAATTCTTCTGAGCCATGTGGTTGCTGTGGTGTTGTTCCTCTGAGGGTAAAGTGGAGCTCCTGATCAGAAGCCATCTCAGATAATGAATTTTAAACATGTTTTATATTAGAATAAAGACTGATATTTTATCATCTAGTCTATTTCTTTTCAATACATTATTCTTATACCAATATTACTAAATGAGAACCTCATTACCATCATTTACCAATTCTATAAAGAGTGCAAGCAAGGTGAGCAAGCCCCAAATAACTCTAGCTAGCAATGCAGCAGGTCAGTTTGAACTGGGCCTCTTTTTAGGTTAAAACATTTAGGAGTCTTCCGTTGTAGTTACAGTCTAAAACAGCCAGTATTCCGAAGTAATACAATCTATTGACAGAAACATGTATGTACCAACAGGCAGGCGGTATTGGATACTGTGTGCAGACTTCAAACCAATTTAAATGTGGCTTACCAAAACTGATACGAGAGGCCACCAATCTTATGTGCCATCCAATGAAACCCGGCTGGGATATTGCTCAAACCCATAGGCCCACATAACCATCCGTAAAGAACGTAGCAATATCAATAGGATAGAAAATATCAAAGAGAAGACCTCTTTACACTAACGTACTATTAATTCTACTGAAGCAGTTGAACATAATGTCATCACCATGGCAACATTACAGATGCTTAAGAACTATCTGTTGCAGTGTATAGCATTTGTACTGAATATGGTTAGTTTCTGTTCCAGTAAACCCTACTTATTTTACCCAAGATAAAAGATGCAACCAAGATAGGCATGAAATAAGCTGAAATAAGCATCTTACTTGATCTTACTTACCAACTGTATAGTATGATATAGGCCTACTACGGTGGGTGCATTAATACTATGGTGGACCCCTAAGACTATTACGGCACATTCATCAATTACGGGATATCAGGCTCCCGGGGGAACGGCTTAGAAAGTGCGGCCATATAATATCCCTAAGGGTTTGGAGATAGCATAAATCATTGCAAAAGTAAGCTGTTTTTCTGACAGGCTAATTAAGAAAGACATAAATTCCAGCCAACATAAAAAGCAAAATGTCAGCCACCAAATCGTAAAGTATTGGTGTCAAAAACGACAATAAAATATGGCCAAAAGGCCAGCGGTTTTCATGTCGGCCATAAATCTGCTTCATAATGTATGAGGGACCAGACTGGGAGGGAGTCCTGGTGATTGAGTACTGGATGTGGTACATACTGCAATAACCACTATGGGTTTTCATCATCGCTCTAAAGGTCCTTTTTTATATTTCGCTGTTCACATAATCCTACGATATACCTTATACCAATCAACACCTCTGTTGGCCAATCACAAGCTAGTATTTCACTTCATTAAATCCCATATTCTTTGTTGTCCATTTATTCTGCAATATTTACATGTTTGAGTGTTTGTCTCATGGTATAAGCCGGTTATTCACTATGGGATTTGGAATATAATGTTTTTACCACAGCTCGGGCTAAAGCCCTTGCAGGATAAATTGCATATTCCCTCTCACTAGATGAATAACCTATGCAAGCAGTGTCTAGTTGGTATACTGCATGATCAAGTTTTTCACAATCACCCTACATTAGAGTACACTCAATGAGCAAGTTTAGCCTTGACAATGACAGCTTTCGAAAATGTTGGATTATAGCATCATCAACTGTAAAGCTCTTACGTAACTCTAATTGACTGTTAATTAGACATTGCAGTTCTTGTTTAAGTGGCTATACCACTAATTAGTTAAATGAGCAATTGCTTAATTGACATCTGGAGACAATAACCAGCTGATACTGTTGGTAGTTACAAATTTAAGTGATCACTAAAAAGGTCTTAATTTATACTGATGATACACCCAGAGAATCTACCCTAGACGAATCTCTCAGGAAGTCCACATCATGATAGACTTGCGTCACGAGCGTCCCAGCCAATCAGCGCTCAGCATTTCCCTCCACTTCAAAAGTTTACCGGCAATTTGCGAAGCAACTATTAACTCCTCAGAGACGTATGAGATATCACACCCGTAACCCTTACGGGAAAGTGCGCAATAGCAAAATCAGCCTGATTTGCATAACTTGCTTGAAGGTCTGTTCATTGGTCAGTTTTGTGGGTGTGTCTGACTTAATCACTGAAGGCTTTGCTGAAGTGTGATGATAAAGCTTTTCATTAAACTCAATGGACAAGTATTGTGGGTTGTACAGACAAATATTGTGGGTTGGACAAGTATTGGGAGTAGGATGGACAAGTTTTGTGGGTTTAATGGAAAATTGTTGGATGGACTGGTCAAGTACTGTGGGTAGGATGGACAAGTTTTGTGGGCAGTATGGACAAATTTTGTGGGCAGTATGGTCAAGTATTAATGGGTGGAATGAACAAGTATTGTGGGTTGGATGGACAAGTATTTTGGGTAGGATGGACAAGTACAGTGAGTTGGATGGACAAGTGCTGTGGGTAGGTAGGAAGATTGGTAGACAATTTCATGTAGCTTATTTCAAGAAGGTGTCTTTAAGAAACAAGAATAATTTTACCATATACTGAATATAGGTTTACTGATGACTGAAATCACATTATCAGCTGGGTGGTGTAGTGGTTAAAGTTCCCGCCTGCTCCGCTGAAGGTCTTTGCCTGCATGGGTTCGATTCCCGGTTGGGGAACCCGAAATTTTCAGTGCACCTTTATGAGCAAAATCCCAGCTGGATGTCGTTCGGATGAGACGTTAAATTGGCGGCCCCTTGTATCAGTGTCTGTGCTGGGCAAGTAAAAGATCCCTCACATGGGGTAAATGTGTAACATGTCGAGGACTCCTGCTCTCTCTCTCATCTCATCAATCAACCCTCGTGAGCGCCCAGAACTGGGCTTAGAGGGCTGCACTTACCATATCTATCTATCTATCTATCTATCTATCTATCTATCTATCTATCTAATCCATGCAAACAATTTGTCATGCTTAATACTATTGTTTAAGTAATAATAAAAAAAGATCAAGATAACAACTAACAAATTTGCCATAGGCTTATTTTAAAAAGTCTGTACACATTTTTTTGGGCGCAATAAACACTTTATAAGTCAACCTTTAACTACTACCATCCACATAAGCACCTCACAATACCTAGTAACAAATAGCCTCGTTAATCTGAGCTGTCTTCCTATATCTGTCACTGCGAGTTGATAGGCCACCCCACAAATAAATCAGAATACCAAAACAACAGGTTGGGCATTCATTGCCACATTAATCTTATTAATTAAGACAAATGAAGCAGTGCACTTGACTCGCAATGATTAAAGTGAGCCTGGTGAAGTGTTTACAGGTTTTATTATCATGTGTAGGCATCCGACAAGATTCCACAAGGTTTTACAGGTTTCCTATATTTTCTCTGTTAATGGGTTGTTCTGATTTACCTAATTGGGGGGTGTTGGTGGTATTTGTGAAGTGTTCAGGGTTTTACTATAATATGCGTAGGTGTCAAAGAGGGTTGCACAGGATATTGTCACCCTATTATTTATTTGTTAATTATTGTTCTCAGGTTGTGGCTGTAATAGGAGGTTTGTTCAATCAAGATTGTATAGATTCTCAGAAAGTAATGCCACAATACAAATTTAAAATTGAACTTTTTGCTGGAAAATCTACCAGACAAATAGCTCGATGACAACCATAATACATTTCATTGAATTGAGTCAATTTTCCATCTGAACCTACATACTCATACGATGAGACGATAGCCACAAAGTCTTAGCTGCAAAAACCTCATAATTTTTCTTCCAACTAACTACAGAATTATGTTTGTTATAACCACATGGCAGGCAGGGATATGTCTGAATCGATGAATAGATCTGTTGTAGCTATAAATAGAACGTCCCATCAATCATACATATCAACCCAAAGGCTCTCCCATCATCTTTACCACCCCCCCCCCCCCTCAATAACAAAAAAGAAATAATCCTTCACCTCCCAACCCCTGCTCCCCCCTCATCCCACCCCACCATAGGGAAATTATCTCTTTCGGCTAAAACCCCGACAGCTGATTATAGCCGCCCATCTTGGGAATACAGAGGTGTCCCAGAATGCTTTGCGGTGATTGTTCCCTCTGTTAATGGAAACGAGGCTGGCGGAATTGTTTGGTCGATTGGAAAACGGTAATAGAAGGAAAAGAAAAAATAGATGGTAGAAGCAGCTACAACTCTTCTCTGATCAATCAACGGTATTGACCGGGAGGAATTGCGGAAAATATCTTAGACCGAAGAAATCGAAACATTCTCGCTAAGTGCAAAAACTCGAAATATGCATGTAATGATAAGAATTTACAACTTCATAATTATATAACCACAAGAAGTATGTCATTAACTAACATAAGTTGATAAGAATTAGTAGGTCACAACTTTCACAGAACCTTCAGCAATATCTGTAACAATACATGAAGCCCAAATCAAGTGTCTCTATAATTCATAAATCAGTAACAATCACAGCTTTCGGTAGAACTTTGAGAAACGTCTGAGATAGTTTGATAGACCGAAGACACCAAAACATATTCTAGAACTTACTGTAAAATGTATTTGAATCTTCTGCTCCGATATCACAGCCAAACGCAATGGCAGGTCTTACGGCATAAACTGACGCTGTTAGCTTGATTTCACACCTTGTCGGATCAACAAGCTCATAATGTACATAAATGACTAAATATCACCTGGCTTTTTAAGATGAAGAAAGTTATTCAGTTGAAAATTAACAAACCAAATTCAACTCGTGAAGAAATTGGTTGGGTGTCTTGTGTGAATATTATACTTTTGAAGGGTATTCACCAATCACAATCCAGTAGCTACTAAGACACATTTTCTCAAATAATATTCTGACATCATAGTATGTAGATGTATGCCTCAAGCAAGGACTCCTAAATAGGCTTCACTTCCATATATATTGTATATATGCTTGAAGCAGCATGAAAACCTTCAGGAAAGAAAACTGCACGCTGAAAAAACTCTGTAAATATTTAACATGTAACAGACTCTCAAAACTGCACTTCAACTCCACTCCATGAATCACCATCATCACTGAGTATTGCTCTCTCATCCTTCTTTGCTGGCAAAGTATATAAGATGCTGGACGCTGTGTATTCTCCAGATATTGATCAGTGAATGCAAACATGGCGGGTGGATGAAGGGGATCCATGTTATGCACTGGTATCTTCGCATTGAGAAGATTTGATAGGTAGATAGATAGATATGGTAAGTTTGTTTGTTTGTGTTTTACGCCTCAGCAGCACCTTAGTGGGCTATATCGAGGCAGGCGATCGCCGTACGATGATGAGATGAGAAGACTGTGAGTCTGGTACATACCCTATTAATTCAGGGATGCCCAGGGTCTTTCAGTTGCCCCAGCATAGAACACTCGATACAACCCGCCTACATTTAACGTCCCATGGGCTCGGACTATTGTATTTTGTATTGTTGTATTTATTTATTTATAGTGGCAGGTACATATATAAAGAACAACAGATTTTACAAAACGATGTTAACCAGCCTTCTAAGGCTTATCTACCACTTCATATCAACAATCAGTGGTTGTGCAAACAAGCACTCTTAACCATTAGGCCACGGAGGAACTCTGATCAGAGATATTGTAAGAGCAGCCCTCTAAGCTCAGTTCTGACCACTCGCGAAGGTTGATAGATGAGATGGGAGAAAGAGCGCTAGTCCTCACCATGTTGCACATTTACCCCATATCAGGGATCTTTACTTGACCAGCACAGACACTGAAAAAAGGGGTCACAAACTTAATGTCTCATCTGATCGACATCACAGCTGGGACTTCGAGCATCAAGATCAACTGAAAGATCAACCACCCGGGTCTCCAACAACACTAAACCGCAGTATTGAGGCATTGGTTGCGCTTGATTTAAAATCCATCTAAGGATGGACTGCCCAGTTGGTGAATAAAACTAGGTTCTAAGGGCTAGATTGTTGAACCTGGCAATAAACTAAGCTGTTTGTTTCTTCGGTCATCTTCACTAATCTGATTAACATTAATCAGATACCAAACATATCAAATCGGAAAAGTGCCGATAGCTCGGACTAAGACTCAGACCATTTTCAGCACGCTGAGAAGGGGGCGCAAGACTGACAAACTGCATTGGATCCGTGTTTCTAGGTATGGTCCCAAACTTGCAGCGGTTGTCAATACTTTCATTAATGTCGACCAGAAACGAGAAGGGCAAAAAAAAGAGAAACAAATTGACAAAATGCACCGAAGAAAATTAAAAAAATATTCCAAACACGGAGAGAATATCAGCAAAAAGCTGAAGAAATTGAGCAAACAGAAAAACGTCACTGCAAAGAGATAAAAAAAAAAAAAAAAAAAAAAAAATTAGGAAAACTGTTTGAACAAACTGGAAAATCTATCCCAAAACTTTGGGTGAAAATGCAATGGAAAAAAAACCCAGAACAGTCCGTTTCTTTAATCAGGATCAAGAGAAAATTGAGGCTAATTCATTATTGAAGGACATCAGCGAGGGTAAAGCATGTCAGCAAACAGGAAAGTATAGATATCATTAACAAAATGTATGCATTTTCAAAATGATATAAATAGGATAGGACAAAAGGATATAATTCTTATCGAGAAGGACTGAGAGATTTATTTAAATATGTAAACAAAAGCATAAATCGAGTTGATGTATATATTATAGATAGATAGATAGATAGATATATGGTACATGTAAGTGCAGCCCTCTAAGCCCAGTTCTGGGCGCTCACGAGGATTGATTGATGAGATGGGAGAGAGAGCGGGAGTCCTCAACATGTTACACATTTACCCCATGTGAGGGATCTTTTACTTGCCCAGGGAAGAACGAATATATTTTAAGCCTCCAATAAGGTGGAAGAAACCAAGTATATTTAGAACCTCTAATTTCAATTGATATATTTTTCCACTCCAGGCCTTATTTTTGTCTGTTTTAAACCAGATTATAAGCAAAGCAGCTTGGAAAGCCCATGGAGCATTTTCCACAAGAAAGAACCAAAATAAGATCAATCATTGAACCCCAAGAAGACAGAAGAGTTCTTTGCTCTAATATTTTAAGCCTCTTTTAAACAGGCTCATGCCACCAGAGGCTGACAGATGGACATGTAAGTCCATAACAAAAGAAAAGGAAGGCACAAGAAAGTCACAAATTTTTGTATATTGTAAAGGTGCTGCTTCTTCCATGGATGGATGATGGATGGATGATTTGTGGATGATTGATGATTGGTGAATGATTGATGGATGATTGATGGCATCAATCATCCACCAATCATCCACCAATTTGATGGAATGATGGATGATTGAAGGATTGATGGATGATTGAGAGCTGGTTGAATGGATGACTGTCTTTGGATATAATAGTTTCACATCCTGTTTTTCTGCATTCAGAATCAATCTCAGCTTGTGTTTAAAAGCATACTGATGATTCTGGATACACAGGACATGAGTTTCATTTTAAAGCGGCAGGCAAATTGAGCTGAAGCCTTTACGGAATGGCGTCCCGTGGAATACACAAAATTTCTCCCAACAGAACAGGCATTCTTTGCCGAAAATTCCCCACTGGCCCCACCTATACTGAAGCCACCGACCAGTCTGGAGAAAATGCACTGTATAGGAATTTCAATAAATCAAACATACCAGCCGTCATTCTGCTCTGCTTGGATGACGTCAGTTTCGACGGTCTGCTCGCCATTGATGACGTTGAAGACGTCGCCGAGGATAACGACGACGGTGATCGTAGCGCCCCCAACATTACGTAAGATGTGATGTCATCAAAACGTATATAAAGTCATGATTTCAATTCACGAATATGTTGTTTCCCAATATCTGTTCACTGCTAGAGAGTATTATTATATTTAGTCAATAAATTTTTAACTTCTGATAGTTCTTGTAATCATTTTCCTCCAATATATCAAGTAACAAGCACAAGTTTTCTCAAATATCCTGTACTCCAATCTATACAGAAATATTTCAGTTCACAGTTTACTTAAAAATCTTAGTGGCGGACAAAAATCATACAGTTAGTTAGTTTCGATGCCAGTCAGATTTTACTCTAATGCATAGATACATCAATGTTTTGCTCCATTATAGAAGTACTCCAATATAGTTCCAACATAATATATGCATTATATGTACTCCAATATAGTACCAATATTGCTTAGATGCATAACAGCCTCAAAGATGAGAATTGTTCCAATGTCTACAGTTCTGTGTGAAAGTCATTTTGACATCGAATAGATGCTGACGCACTGACGTCGTGTCATGTTCTTCGTAAGAGGACAAAAATCCTGCAAGACACATGGAGCTCATCTTGATGCGGAGACAACTTGTTGATTTTGCTGATCTAGCTTCTGATCTAGCTTCTAGCTTGCAGACATCTATGTTGTGGTGTTCTTCCTCACAAGGCTGGGAAATACCCTGCTGATATTGCTGATCTAGCTCTCTAAAAGATCAGAATAATACTATTTCCTCAAAAAGGCATGGAAATACCCTGTTGCTATAGCTTATCTAATCCTTGAGGATCTGTATATTTCTTCAAGAAGAATGGGAATCTGTTAGCAGCAGTCTGTATAATATATTTCTTGTCCAGTTTTGTCCACAAAATTGTTGAGATAGATGTACACATATAACCTGTTGATTCTGCTATTCTTGCTTCTTGCTGCTAGGGATCTTAGTTATATTTTCCATCCTCAAAAGGCAAAGGCATGCAAGATTTCACGAAAATCTGAGAGTAGCAGCCCATGTGCTATTATTGTGCAACAACTTTGCTCCAATTTTCACCAGATTGTTGTTGCTTCCTTTGATTCAAATCCCACAGCATACCAGCTTGAACATTGCATATCCCAGGCCTCTCTCTGGAGAATAGCAGCCTTTTGCAATGAATAATAGATTGCAGGCCTCTATAATTTAGTTGGTAAGTGCAATATGGATCGGCGCCAATATTGCATCTATCTTTGTATTACAAGAACTATGTGGACAATACTGTCATTGCAGTTAACAATAGTAATATAGTACATCTATTAATAGCTTCTATATTCGTATATATACATCCAGTTTTTATATATTGTACCATAAATGGTCAATTGTTCAAGAGAACATTGTTCTATAATATAACGACCTTATCTTCCTGGAAACCAATTACTATGACAATAATAGGCCTACATAATTACAGGATGGATGTAGTGTAACTTCCTTTTTTGCTGATTGTAATAGTACAACAAAAAGCTCCTTCTTCATTATATCTAGACCTGCAGTTTTTTTCTGGAAATCACTCAATGATGTAGTTAAAGTAATTTAG
Organism: Platynereis dumerilii; assembly: GCA_026936325.1. Taxonomy (NCBI): domain Eukaryota; kingdom Metazoa; phylum Annelida; class Polychaeta; order Phyllodocida; family Nereididae; genus Platynereis; species Platynereis dumerilii. The sequence goes on from JAPTHN010000020.1 coordinate 11,913,604, forward strand.
AAATCCTCTATGATTTTACAGTATCATTACACCATATTAACATATAATTCCCATAAGAGATCATCCTGTAAGTTTCTTTAGCAGCATCAGGAAGAACTAGAATTTCCACACAACTGTATAGCACAGCCTCCCAAGCAGACTCAGCAGAATTCCACGGTTTGTGTGCGCATATGCGTGAGGCGTGTTATTGATCGTTGTGGGACTCCTGGAGAATTAAAAGCACATGTCTCCGGTGGTTCTTTGGTGTCCTGGGAACCGTTTAGAACCTTTAGGAACCTCTGACAACCTCCAGGGAACCACTGGGAAGCTCTTGTGAACCTCTGGGAACCATAGGAACCTCATAAAACCTTCGAAGATCGTTCACAACCTCCTGAAACGATTCAGAACCAATGCTCTCCATAGAAGCAACAGATGAGTCCCTCAAATCACTATTTTGTCTAAATGAGAACTCATCATTTAATTTCACCACTGCAGAGTTTGAGATCCAGAACAATAATGATTTCCAAACAATTTTTTAGTCAAATTAAGATGAATATTTCTTTAAGTGATTTAATAATAATGTTCCAAAATTTGGAGTGTTTCAGTAGAAGAAAATCTGTGTTAATACATCAACAGGTAATCTCCAACTGTTTTTATGTAGACACAATATTATTGTTGCTTCCTCTCTTAATATAATGTTTGCAACAAGTTGCTCCTCTGTTAGACATCAAAAGCCAACAGCGGTACCTTTATAATATATGGCAGTAGCATTGATTTTCCTGTCAAGGCTGTCATCAATTAGAATGAATGAATCCTTGGAAAAACAGTTCCATGCCATGTGGGCAATGCCTCAGTAGCCAGTTCGTATCCAAAATAGTCCCCATAGCCTCAGATGCTATCATGGACATGCACATGTGTTCTAATAGCAGGTTGACCTGAGCTGACAGCTGCTGCTTGCTAGTTTCAAGAGCTCCACCAGGGTGCATGACGTCACAAGAGGATTCCCTCTTACCAAAAAAAAAAAGGGATTCCCCATAAGAACTATCTGTATGGAACAGAAGAGTATCGATAATAATGGATTGTCTGATTCTTCTTGAAACTGCTCATGGAGCTTAGCTCAGGTCAAGGAGGCTGATTCTATTTATTGATGAGATGACGTAAGAAAGAGGAGTCTACAGCAGATCATATATTTATACCATGTGTGGGATCTTTCCCTTGTCCAGAAGCTAGACTGATTACTATTTGACTGATACAAGGGGTTGCCTGTCCAACTTCTGTTCAACCCAGATATTTACAGACAGATAAATATTTCAGATGATTTTCTGTCTAGCTGTCTATCTCTCTATGTATCGGCTCTGTAGGTCAGACTAGTATAGGTATATATGTCTAGGCCTATGTATTGTATTTCTAGCTCGGTGTGAATAGCCCAGGTGGCTAATGTTTTCTTTGCTCCTACCGAGGGTAAATAAATCTTGATTTGATTTGATTGTATCTAGGCCTATCTCATTCTATCCATGTGGATATATATCCATTTGTCTTTGCATCGTACCTCTGTCCATATTGGCCTATGTTATAATTTATCTATGTATCTAGGTATGTATCTATGCATCTATCTATATATGTGTCTATGCATCTATCTGTGAATCTATCTATGTATGTTTCTATGCATCGATCTATGCATTATCTATGCATCTATCTGTGCATCTATGTATGTATGTATCTATGTATGTATCTATGCATCTGTCTATGTATCTATCTATGTATATTGTATCTAGGGCCCGGTTTTAAAACAGCTCTGGCTGACCCGGTTTTATTTACCCTTGTAAAATATAGTCACAATAAAAAAATAAATAAAAAAATCTATCTATGCATCTACATATGAATCTATCTATGCAGCTAACTATGCATCTATCCATTTATCACCACATTGCCTTTGAAAGAAATACCCAAACACAGGGAGCGCATCCTTCACACCAAACACTCAGTTTTATCTCTATTACAAATCCATTCCACTAATTAATTACCAATTTATCTTGCAGGGCAATCGATCAATTCAGGATGAACACTTTGTTATGGGCAGTTATTCGCGTCATGCAATAGGTCTATTTTTAGCACCATGTACACATACATGGCTTTTATTATCCTATTATTATGCCATTATTATTTTATGAAGCAAATGAGTCATCTAAACAGTGGGCTATATTTAGCACCACAAACATAAAATAACTATAAAATATGGAGCTAATTCTGTCATATTTTATGGCTGGTTTTGTGATAGAGTTGACCTAGTTATTGACAAAAACTAATCTTTTTTCTTCTAGTGTTTTTTTTTCCAGGCAATTAAATTGTGCTTAAAATGTGGAACTTCCTAATTGCCTAGAGTAACAAGTCAGAATAGACAGTAAAGAAATATCTGCACAATTTAATTTGCAACTAGATAATTTCAAACTCGTCCTGAATGGTTGCTCAAACTACAACTCAAGCAAGTGGCATACGGGTCTCTATTTTGATACAAACTGGCGACCGCAACTATGGCGAAATAGGCCAAGAGGTCAAGAAAAGAGGCGTACAGGTAGAAATGAAAACAAAACATTTGAGGAAACAAATCAAAGAAAATGAGAAAAAGATAGCAGTGAAGAATGAACCAAAACTGAGGAAAGAAGGAAGAGTGCTACACAATTTCTATATCTACAATGTCATAGATTGATGAATAGACAAATAAAGAAACAATTTGATAGACGAATAAATGTAGCACGAAAACAGTAATAATATACAAACAGAAATACATTTTACTTAAGTAACATCAACCTTTCAAAAGACGAATTCTTTGGTAAATTACAAGAGAAACGACAAAGTAGATAAGATAAAAAAAAAACAACATCTAAGACAAGAATGTAATCCCACATTTTCTCAGGCAATTTCGGGACACAATCACCCGCTGTCTACTCGTGTCTACGGCTGTCTAGCAGATCAATGGTCAGCCTTGACCAGGGCTACTATTACACACTAACAACAATAGCTTTCCAAATCCACAGAGACATGGCAGCTTATTTTTACTGACTTGCAATATATAGTCAGACAAGCAAGGTCGACAAAAGAAACCAGTTACTAATATGTTAGTGAATCTATGGTGCTATGTGTACTGAAAAGGACTGGAAAAAGGACATATCCCTGCAACATCCTTGCAGTAAAATGGTATAAAATGCCAAAACCCATCAGAGTGTGTAATTGCATTGTTATTTTGTGGGTCGAAAGAAATAAGGCGTAAAACTAGGCAGTACAGAGGTATTACAAGTAATATAACGTAATTCAAACTGTTGGTGTGTTCAAATGGCAATGCTAAATCTAGTGAAAACCTTGTGCATCGAAATAAGCTGTGGTGTCTTGAAGAGTGAAGACAGCCGTGTAACATCAGATTCAGTAATTCGAAATGATGGGTTATTGTACTAAGTTCTGTAGTTCTTTGCAGTTTGCACTCGGTAAGTAGGCCTTGAAACCACACGTCGGAGAAGTTAAACCCTTCTATTAGCATACGAATTCTGACAAAAGTAAAAAATAAGTAAAACTTGTAGGAAAGTTTAAGGAAACCATTTGAAGTTACCTGATGTCACAAACTTTTCACAAAAATTAATTAGACCCAATTTAATTCTAAATCTCCCAAAGACAACACAGGCAAGCAAACAACAACAAACATCATATCTGTGACTACAAGCCCTTATATTACAGGAATGTAGCTGAATCCACTTCTGAATCCTACATCATTTACCCAAGAAACTACCATCATATCATATTAACCCAGAAAATTACCAGAAACCATAGCATTATGAATAGCTGGGGGGCATTGGCAATCAATCACCAAGAACTGTCTGCAGTAAATTGGATGGCCATTGCTGCCCTATTATGTAATCAATGAAGAAGAAAGATAGTAACCAACATTTTTGCAAATCCCTAGTGGCAAAAAAAGGCACTAATCAATCCATCTTAAATAACCAATGGTAGAGGATAATGGGATGACTCAGGTTTAAAGGAGAGGAGAGAACTAGACTCTGGAGGTGCTAGAATATTTTAGTAATATTGACTGAAAGGTACCTAAGGTGTAAGAAAATGGCATTGGTTGGGTCTCACATTCTCTTAATAGGTGCTATATTTGGAATTGTGATTGATAATTAAAAGCTGAACAGAGATAAAGTTATTAAGAAGTGCTTTTACTGTAAGCAACTTTTCCAAGAAATGTTATTGTATACTGGAATTAATTTCTTGGTTAATCTTCTAATGCTTGTTATAAAATTTCCCAGAAACACCTTGATCTTAAAGTGACGCAGGCTCCACCTGGAGTCTTCCATAATTGTTGTTATTCAAAGTAAGAAGTACTGATTAGTGCAATTAGCAACTTTGCAGCTTATATAATCCGATCACATTAACCAACACTTAAATGCATGCTAATCGCGTCTTCTGAATATACAAATATCACCAGCTCACACCTATCATCATTACATGCACCTTTCATAAAAGCCATTTTTATCTGCCTTGCTAATTCTCCTCTTGAATGTAACTCCTTCCATACAACCATTGTCCCAGCTAATTAACAAGTTCCTTTTTCTGCGTAACATTATCAGCAGACAAAGGGTGATGATCTGCTCACACGTCATACGCATCATAGCCTACCTGTTGAGCCCATTTCGTTACAAGCACATTGTAAAAAGTGTGATATTTGTAGCTCATTATATTGTGTGAAGATCATTGACAGGTAGAGAGGATTTGCAACATTAATGTGAATTGGAGGGTTTTTTGATATCGTATAGTGCATGTCAGGTAATGATTGTGTTAGACAGTGGAGGTTAACGATGTCTTTACTTTCTGCACCTGTGCACTGTTATAATGAAGCTCATTATAACAGTGCACAGGTAAGGACCACGGCAATGAGGCAGGGACTATGACAATGAGGCAGGGACAACAATTATGAGGCAGGGATCAATCAAATGAGGCAGGGATCATAATAGCGAGGCAGGGATTATGACAGCTAGGCAGGGACTAAAATAGCGTGAGAGGGACCATGATAATGAGGCAGAGACCATGATAATGAGGCAGGGACCACAGTAATGAGGCAAGGATCAAAATAATTAGTCCAGGGACCACAATAGTGAGTTAGGGATCACAATAGCAAGGCATGGACCATGATGATGATGAGGCTGGGACCACAATAATGAGGCAGGGACCATAATAATGAGGCAGGGACCGTTGCAATTAGGCAGGGACCATTGTAATTAGGCAGGGACCATGGTGATGATGAGGCTGGGATCACAATAATGAAACAAGGACCATGATAGTTAGACAGGGACCATAATAATGAGGCAGAGACCATGATAATTTGGCAGGGACCACAATAATGATGAATGGACCGTGATAATGAGGCATGGACCATTGTAATTAGGCAAGGCCCACAATAATGAGGCAGGGACCATGATAATGGGGCACAGACCATAATAATGAGGCAGAGACCATGATGATGAGACAGGTACCATAGTAATGAGGCAGGGACCATAGTAATTAGGCACGGACCACCATAATGATGAGGCCAGGACCATGACCACAATGACGAAGCAAGCCACACTCTTGTTACAGGATGCAAATTCATCTTAGACTAAGAGTCTGTCCAGGAGCAGAATCGAAATCAGTACGAGACTCGGGAGGTTAGAGAACATGCTACCAATAAGCTTGGCCTGCTTGGGGTATAATCCCGGTATATAAACCTCATCAGCCCAAATGCAAGCACTTGGGGGCATATTTCAATTACCCTAACACCCACTTTAATCTGGGTAGCATCATATCTTCTATGCTTGAACGATCTTTGCCTTAATTAATGGCTAGGCAGGTTTGGAGCTTGACTACAGCATACCCTTCCAGTGGCTGCCTCTGCCTATCAATAAATCGATAATCTATCAATAAGGGATATCGAGCTTCTCATGTGTGAAAATACCCACTGCCGCCTGCAGGATCTGATGGAGTGCAGGTTGCTGAGGTTGGGGGAAGGGGGGGGGGAAGCGGCTGAAGGGTTGAGAAATTTAGAGAGCCTATTTTCCTGTCACATAAATACGTGTTGCTTGTACCAAATATAAATATCTAAGATGTCTACACTGCTGCTCTATAACCAACAATTAATTTATATATTGAACTCCGGTACATGAAACAAAGGAAGGCAACAAAAATAAAAAAATACTCTCAATCTTCTCAGTGACAACACAAGACAAGGGGACAGGGAAAGAAAATTTAGATTTGTATATGTTATAATGACAATTAAGCAAAAGTTACAAGAAATTCATTGACTTTGAATGACCACATCAAGTCAAAATGCAAGATTGCAATTATTAACATCAGAAATATTAGCCAAATAAGGAGATTCATCGACATTGACACTGCCAAGCTTCTTGCATCTTCTCTTGTTTTAAGCCACTTGGATTATTCAAACAGCATCTTATGTGGCTTGCCAGCCACTGCCATCAACAGACTTCAAAGAGTCCAGAACTGGGCTGCTAAAGTTGTGTTGGGTCTGTCTAAATATGACAGTTCTAAACAGGCTCTGTTGAAGTTACACTGGCTGCCAATAAGACAAAGAATAGACTTCAAGGTCCTATGCATTGTATACAAATGCATACACAAGTTGGCACCAGAATATCTGAGCAATCTTTTTCAAGTCAAGACTTTCGCTAGAGCGACTCGATCTGCATCTAGCAGTGGTATCATTCTGGATGTACCTTTCACCAGACGGGCAACCTTTGCCGACAGGTCAATCAGCGTGTATGGCTCTCGACTATGGAATCAGATGTCGGCTGACATCCGCAGTATTGACAATTTTCTCCAATTTAAGAAACAATTAAAGACATTTCTATTTTTTTCGATTTCATCTTAGTAGTGTTGTACGGCGCACCTGAATGCATATGTTTCTGCAAATGGTAGCGCCTTAGAAATGGTCTAATAATAATAATAAATTAAAATAGTATTTTTTTTCCAAATAACAAGCAAAAACATCAGATCTTAGTTTTAGGCCTCCGTGGATCTGCCACTGCACGTGACAAGCAAGTAGCCTCACCATCAAAACAGACATTCTAGAACGACGATATCAATCTTCATTTAAACACGTTTAGAAACAGTGCCATAAATGTCTATCAAAGGAAGACGACATTTTTGCACTAAACCCTATAATATGCTATATCTCTATGCATAAGCTCATAATCGCCTATAAAATGGTAAGCACAAAAGCTCTTTGCTTCTCTAGATTCAAGGCAGCCCCCAAGAAACATCCTACACCTCCCATTAATCCAGCAGAATATGCAAGCGCACACAGCACAGAGGGGCAGGCTGCTCAGATTTTTAAACAGCAATAAAACAAAGTGGTATGGAGAAAGAAAGATTTTAGGAAGGAAGGAAGGAAGGAGGAAGGAAGGAAGGAGGGAAGAAAGGACGGAGACAGGAAGGAGGAAACAATGAAGGAAGGAGTGAGTGAGTGCGTGTAGAGTTTATACCCAAGGAAGTAAGGAGTGAGTGAGTTTGTGTTTTACGCCCCATCAGCGCCGGTGTGGGCTATTTAGAGGCAACGGAAGGAAGGAAGGAAGGAAGAAGAATGGAAGGAAGGATAGAGGAAGGAAGGAGGGATGGAAGGATAGAGGAAGGAAGGAAAGAAGGAAAGAAGGAAAGAAGGAAAGAAGGAAAGAAGGAAGGGAGGGCAGAAAAAAAGGAAAGCAAATGAGGAAAGGAGGGCAAGGAAAGCAAGCCATGAAAGAAAGCAAGCAAACAAAGGAAATGAAGGCAAGGAAGGAAGGGAGCATGATAAAGAAATCAGGGCCACCCGGTGGAGAGCTGTGGAGGTGCTGACATGGTTTTACCTCCTGTATTTACGCACTGATTAGGCATTACAGGACAGGGAGAGAGAAGAGAAAGAGAATGGAAAATACGGAAAGAAAACAGGATGGAGGGAAGAAGAATGAAGCGGAAGGAAGAAGAACGAACAGGAAGGAAGAAGAACGAACAGGAAGGAAGAAGAACGAACAGGAAGGAAGAAGAACGAACAGGAAGAAAGAAGAATGAACAGGAAGGAAGAAGAATGAACAGGAAGGAAGAAGAACGAACAGGAAGGAAGTAGAACGAATAGGAAGGAAGAAGAACGAACAGGAAGGAAGTAGAACGAACAGGAAGGAAGAACAAACAGGAAGGAAGTAGAACGAATAGGAAGGAAGAAGAACAAACAGGAAGGAAGAAGAACAAACAGGAAGGAAGAAGAACGAACAGGAAGGAAGAAGAACAAACAGGAAGGAAGAAGAACAAACAGGAAGGAAGAAGAACGAACAGGAAGGAAGTAGAAAGAATAGGAAGGAAGAAGAACGAACAGGAAGGAAGAAGAACGAACAGGAAGGAAGAAGAACAAACAGGAAGGAAGAAGAACGAACAGGAAGGAAGAAGAACGAACAGGAAGGAAGAAGAACGAACAGGAAGGAAGAATAATGAAGAGGAAGGAAGAAGGACTTACGTGGGAAGCAGAAAGAAGAGCAAAGAGTAGGAAGAGGAAGAAGGGGAATCAAGACTTAAATTTGAGGATTGAGATTTGAAGAAGAGTGATTATTCACGAACAGCAAGACGGGACACTTAATGAATACACTATCATGCTGGCATCATGGAGCTTCCTGCGAGCCATTCTTACACACAACATAAAAGCATTAAAGATTCCATGCGAACCACGTGACTGATGCTTCTGCGGCTGGGCTATGAAGTAGGCGTCATATTCATGAAGGGCATCCGAGCCATCAACATGCAGTATGGGAGCTGTCTATCATAGCTATCATGAGGTCTATCATTATGTCTATCATGAACAACGGTCTCTTGTGTGTCTGTCAATCTGTCCGGCTGTATTTGTCTCTATATGTCCGCATGTATGTTGTCACCGCTGAGCTTTTAGCTTCAGAGGTGTCTTCATTCTTTCCTCTTATAGGAACTTTCCTCAAATCGCCATGAACCTCAAGACCTTAATTCTGTAATATCATTTATATTATTATTGTATAGAAGTAATGTGATATATTATATTATTGTGTGATGAGATTCAATGATAGCAACGGGGTAGAACTCACCCCATGTTTCCATGGCAACAGTTACCCTGGTGTTTCTGCGCAGCCGCAGAACACCCTAGTAGCAATCTCTGGGGGCGAGCTTGTTGGCCCAGCCAGAACAGTGCCCGCTTCCCGCTGAGGCAGCAGGAGGGCTACCTGTCTCCCTGACGGGGTGACGATTCGTCAGGTAAGGGTATTGTTGTTAGAGGTATGATCAAGGGTTACTCTTAAAGGAACCTCAGGTCATGGTTGATTGAGATGGCATTAGTTAATGATGTATGTAATTCGTTAAGATCGTTGTTTAATGTATTGATAAGTTGGTTACCATCGGTTCTTCGAATGACTCTTAATGTAACTGTCTATGAATTGTGTATTAAATGGATACGTGAATCTAAACTGTTGAGCCTCTGGTATTTCTTGAGTAGGTGTTTCGTGGTGGCAAGTGCTAAGGTGTCTCCCGCAGGATCCCCGGCAATGAGTCCATCTACTCAATTAGCTACCTCTGACAAAGATACGTGCGTTAACCTTACATGGGGGGGAATTAGCTAAAAGGATGGCATGGTGAGAGAATACCGGTCTGCGGCTTCTTGGCGCTTGTCTGCTGTGTCACACTGTCTCTTGATTTACTACGTTTTTCAAATTTAAGGAATACCAAACATATTCAGTTCTTGTACCATTGAACGTATTGACTTGTCAATGGTAACGTAGGCATCGACAACACACGTCGAACTGTAGAAGTAGAACTCTCTGAAATAGCATAGGAATAATTCTTCATATCTGTAAATGATCATACATAGCAACTCAATGTTTGATGTTCGTACGATGTAAGATTCACATTTAGTGACGTTTCTTCCCGAAACACTAGCCTTGCAATGCTATGGGCTATGGGCCTACGGTTTCTTCGCATGAAGAAAGTCCACTTCCTTGATGTGGAAATTCGATTATGTCACAACTTCATATCATGCATAGCGGGTTCGCCAGCTATGGCTAGAGAGCATTGGTTCAACGCCATGCCATTAGTCGCTGTTTTGGTCTCCTAATTAGCTATTGTTCTGCTATATCGTTAATTAAATTGATTAATATGCTCTACTAAACATGCAGAGCCCAAAGCCTAAATTTACATTCATGAAGTTTTACAGAGCCATGTTATCCCACCTTAATTCACATACTAGTATAGGGGGCGCAATTTTCTTATCAGGTAGCTCAGGGGCTTCGCCCATATCTTTATTTGGTTACCTATTAGCTCATGTTCAGCTTCGATATGCCTGCCTCTCATCTTCCACACTTCTCACAACTTTACCTACACACCTCATCCAGACCCGGACCAGACAGCGCACTCAAGTCTCTGGGGCATCTCTCGCATCATTAGGCCTTCCTGGCAACACAGCACATCTTCCAATACGGTAGGAGCTCATTTTGCAAACATTAATAGGAAAGGCACTTGATTCTTATTTCCTTAATTTATCATGTTTTCTTAGGCTATCTGTCATCTCCTCTTATACTTTAATTCTTGCATTTTAAGGTTACATTACCAATATGTCTGTCTGTTTCCAAACACATAGCATACTATTTAGATTTTATATACACGGCACTTAAGGTCTAATAGCCTGGTCTCATGGCCACGCTATTCTGCCTTCCTTTTTCCTCACTCTGCAACTTAAATATGTAACATTTCATTACTTTTAAAATTACAAATTCGCTATTGCCCGTCCAACGAACACTCCGGAGAATTTGATTATCACATACTGATTGTCATCCCATCATTGTTTTCTTGAGTAACAGCATGCTCTTCTTCATTTATGCATGTTTCCATTCATTTATTGCCGTTGCGCGCATTGATCATTGATAGTGTATCGTGTTGTATTTTGTTGTGTCAGGTCTACTGTTCTACTTTTAGCTAGCCAAAGTTAGTTATTTTAGTTTCTTATTGACTTGAAGGGACAGGTCGACATTTTTCTCCATGTATGGTGACGTGCTACAGTTAATCCTGCATTTTATATATATATGTAAGCAAGACAAGTGATTACTTATTTTATTATTACTGATATATGGTTTTCAAGTTATGTCTTCATTCCCTTATTCTTCGGGTTGTCGGTTGATATGTGTTATGAGTTACATCCACGTTTATTGCAAGGAATCGCTGTGGCACATTTTGTAGCCTTTACCCTTATTTTGATTTTAGGCTCTCTTTTCATACGTAATCTCCCTCAAATTAGTTATATTTTTGCTCTAGTAAGTGCTAGTATGCACGGCACGCTTGCTCTTCTTACATCTATTTTCGCTCTGAATGTCTGTCCCGTTGACACAGTTGACACTTCAGCAGTGGTTACTTAAGTTCCGTTTGGAAGCTCAGACAGCGGTTGATGAGGGATATTTGTCTGCTCGTGCTTCTCGTTATATCAAACATCACACCCCTACTATTCTCTTTAATAAATGGTTATTGTTGGCTGCTAATGATAAGAACACTCAATGGCATGTCTATGAGTCGATACTAGATCAGCTAGGTTATTTGTCTCTTCCCTTACCAGAACTTGCTCTGTTTCGTGAGGCTTCCTTTGCTCGTTATAAAACGTATTTGAGAAAACCTACCAATGTATGGCTTTACCCTCTTACCCTCATGATGTCAGAAACTGACTCATCCTCTGCTAGTACAAGTCAGGGCGATAAGGGACACCTCGATGTAACTGACGTTTACACTGACACATCGCTTTCAGGTGAACAGCCTAATACCTCGGGCCAACACATTGCCCAACAACCAGATAATTCTTCATTGACTGTTCCTTTACATGTTAAAGTTGGGGATATTATTGACGGGTCCCGTGTTTCCACACCTTCTCATGATAGCTTAAAATCTCGTGAGGAATCACCTGGCCGACACGATTCTGATTCTGACGAAGACAATTCACATCTTGCTTTAAAGATTGCTAGGGATAAGGTTGATAATTCCGATAAAAATATTTCTGCTGGCCATACTTTTGATAGTGATAACTCTGATAAACAGTCTTTTGGTAGAAATAGATCTCCAGCTCTTTCTGATTCTGAAAGTCAGGAACATCCATCTAATATCGCTGGCATTCCTGCAAACGCTAATAACGCTGAAACAGGTGAGGATAATTCTACTTCTCAGGCTGGTCAGTCTGACGCCTCTCTTATACATCAATTAGATTCTCAGCAACTTGGTGCATCATCATTTGATAATACTACTCAACAAACGCCTGTTTCACAGCCTGGTGCTGCTGCACAAACCCCTCCTGTTACGTCTACTGTGAACAGCAGTGAACACCCCCAATTACCTCCTGTTTCTCCTAGTCATTCTTTACACGGCTCTGATAATCATCACCATCGCACCCCAGACGACAGTCCACGATCTTCCCCCCGCCATCAGACCCCTCCACGTGAACCTGGATCAGATTTGAGCGACGACCAAATTCCTTCATTGGGAGGTCTCCGCCAACAGCATCAAGTCCCTCCTCCCGAGGACCCTTCTGTGATTGATAACGTTTCCAACAACGCCTATCAAAACCAGGAATTCGACCAGTCTCTTAATAACTTTCAATTTAATCACTCTTATCAGGAGCCTCCATCTCAACAACACCCCCCATCGTCTCCCCCGGGCCACGCACAACAACCTTCCCCGCGGACTGGCACGTCGCCCAGCACCACCCGGCCTGCTCCAGGACCCTCTGCTTTCTCTGTACCCCCCGTCCCATCTCATACATCTACCCAGGGAAGCCAGCCCGCATCTTTTACTTCTGCACAGACTTCTCTTACGAATACAGTTCAGTCTGCTACAGTCTCATATACTGTAAATACTGTCACTAGACCACGTGCAGCTAATACAACCACTCAAGTACTGTTCCCTTCTCACACTCCTCATTCTAGTCGTAAGCCAGTTATAGGTTACACTGATCCCAGCCATCAAACACTTTTGCATCGCCTCTCTGCTCAATCTCCCTCTGGCTCCAATATGGCTTCGAATAATCACAACCCGGGTGTGACCACTCCTTCTAATTACAATGCTACATCGGGCGCTTTTTCTCATACACCTGCAGCTCGCACTGGTGATCAATTATTATTCGAACATGCTAATCAGCCTTCACATTTTTCTCAACAGGTTACCCAGTCTCAAGCCGCTTCAACCAATCAAACTTTTCAAGACCTCCCTAACTTTGATCCTACTTTTAATAATCTTAATTCCCAGGCTCGATCTCAGCCACAAGACCTTACTGGCTTGCGCACATCCCTGCCCTACCCACCTTCCTATCAGGATTCCAGAGATGCGTCTTACCGAGCTACTCAATCTATTCACGGTCCAATTTCTACGTCTCGTTCAGGTTCCCTGCCTTCTTCTTTTTCTGCAGCAGCATTTAATACCCAAATGCCTGAAACACAGCCTAGAACTAAGCCTCTTAATTTTTCAGAGATGAAACCTCCAGTATTTAATGGAGAATCTGATAGTTTGACACCACAGGCATGGATCACCAAATTCAAGGATCATGTCCAATTACATAATCTAAATGACCAGCAGATATTGCATCGCCTGCAGCTGTTCACTGAAGGACACGCTCGCAATTGGTGTAATGCTTTGAAGCCTATGACTTTGGCTAAACTTGAGAAGTTGTTCTTAGATAAATTTTCATTGCTTAGGAGTCGAGCATCTATCCTCGATGCTTTGTCTCAGAAACGTATCACCTATGGTGATAGCGTTGGCAAATACTTGGATGAGATTAAGGAATTGGTGTCACGTTTAGGTCTACCTGAATCGGTTGTGGCTTTATACTTCCGTAAGGGCTTACCCTTGACCTTGCAGCATTCTCTTCAGTTAATTGATGATAACAAACCTCTTGATGAATTAATTCCAATAGTCCAAAGCATTATGGAGCGCGAAGTCATCGCCCAGCACGTTGACGTCACTAAAATCCCTAGTTCAAAATTCGACACAGGTAATTCGCAGTCAACTTTGCTCACTTTACAGGAATCCATGGGCGCTTTGAATCAATCCCTGCAGCAACTGCCTCAAATGCTTGCACCTCGCGATGTTCCCATGGATGACACTCAACCCCAATATGTCTCTCAGCAAATGCCTTATGGTCAATCTTCTTTTTCTGGTCTTACTTGCTTCCGTTGTGGACTCCGAGGTCATATAGCTACTCATTGTCGTAGATTCATTCCCAATCAGCCATATAGTCTACCAACATCTTCTGATTACCAGCCTGCCGGACGTTCATACAATCGTGACAATTCTACAAATGATACCTTCAATCAACGATATAATCGACCTAGCAGACCCTTTGCTAATAGGTTCGGTAACTCGAACAGGAATCTTCCAGCTAATGGATTTGCTAATTCAAACAGATCTGGTAACAATAGGCCATTCTCCCAGAATAACCAAAACTTCAATAATCGGCAGCATGACAATGCAAATCCCGCGCAACAGCAGTACAACAGTAATGCCCCTAATAACTCACGTGTTCAGTACCCTAATGGCATTAGAACTGCTTACCGCTCTCAGAGCGCTGGCCCTTTCCCTCGTAATCAACGACCTCCACCTCAGAATCGTTCACAGGGACCACCACATCAGCAACCACGACATAATGGATCATTCTGACTGTGCACAGACACGGCCGTGTCTCGTCCTAACTCAACACCTGCCATTTCTTCAGATTCTCACCACTTGTCTCCTATCGAATCTAATGACCTTACCAACTCTGCTCCTTCCCAAACTTTTAATACTTCTGTACAGACTTCTCCTTTTCATGATTTTTCTCATTCCGATATTATTGTTGGGGATGACTTCCCTGACATCTTATATGCAGTACTTCAGCCTCCTATTCCTCTTACTCCTTTATCTATCAAAATTCATGATTGCAACTTTATTCCATCACTTTTGCCCGATGGCACCAAATTCTTTACCTTGTTTGATACTGGCAGCTCACACAATTTAGTTAGCACGTCTCTTATCAAACGTAGTCCCTTTTTGCAGGGCCTTTCTCGTGTTGATGCAGATCCAATCAAGCTTATGGTCGGCAATGGTTCTTCTATTTCCATTTCTCAATTTATCTATTTTGTCATTCAGTTTGGCGAGTGTAAAGTTCCTATTAAGACCTTTATTATAGATGTGGCTTCACCAATTGATTGTGTTATGGGCTTGGACGCTCAAATTAGATACAAATGTGTTTTTCGCTCAGCAGAATCACGCATGGATATTTCTGTCGACCAAATTTTACTTGTCGTACATAAGTCGACCACTATAACACCTAATACATCCTGCGATGTGCCAGTTCGTGTAAATCATTTGGCACAATACTTTAATGGTCCATTTGAGGTTAACATATCTCGCATTATTTCTGAAAAGAACTACAAGGCACTTGTCGATTTCCGCAGTGGCTTTGGTTCAATCAGAATTAATAATGTAGATTCTGAAGATATACATTTGCCTGCTGATATAATTCTAGGAGCACTAGTTATGGATATCCCATTTACAACAGCACCTTCTGTGGTCCAACAGCCTGATACCAAATCTGTTGATGATAATTTACTCGATAACACTAATTACGTCATCATCGATAATGGCCCTAATGCTATTTCACAGCTTTCATACCCAGATTATGATGCTATGGATCCTGACACTCGTGTTCAAACTAGACTACGCAATTATCCATGGCTTCAACCTGACGATCCAACTATACGCATGACTGAATTCGATATAGTTAATCAGCAATTGAAGCTCGATAAGTGTGCACTTCAGCTTAACGAAGTAGATAAACTTCGTGAGATAATTTTATCGCACACTCCAGCTTTTAGTTTATATGGTCAGATAGGAACCATCACCCGATACGTTTGTGATATCACCCAACAGCTTATCACTGATTGTTCTTTTAAAGCTCGCCCTTATATCACTTCCCAAGCTGATATCGCCTACGTACGTAAACAGGTACAGAAGCTTTTGCAACTGGGAATTTTCAAAAAGGAACTCACACAAGCTACCAGTGCACTATTCTTAGTCCGCAAATCACGCACGGACGAAAATCCCCGCCTGGTCGGAGATATGCGTTCTGTCAACAAAGCCTTTCAGCTTTTGCAGAGGCCTTGTGCTAATATTGATTCCTTTAAGCAACAAATGGGCAGTCGTCCTTTTCGTTTCGCTACGGCCATTGATTTAAAACAGGCATTTTTTGCATGTCAAGTAACTCCTCAGTCTCGTCAGTACCTCGGCGTCGTTACATTCTATAATGCAGAGTCCATAACCTATACTAGATTACCGATGGGATATATCAATTCGGGGGCGCTATTCGCTGAAATAATGACTTTAATTACTGAAGAATTGCCACGAATTTATGCAGAATGTGTTTACAACTACTATGATGATTATTTGCTTCTTAGTGAATCTTCTGAGGAGCATCTCGCTCTCATTGATGCTGTTCTTGCTCTTTTTCATAAACACGGCCTGGTTCTTAACTTGGCTAAGTGTTCTTTTGCCTCTAATTCTACTTTTCAATTTCTTGGCTTTGATGTTGATTTACAGGGACCTAATGGACCTACTTTGCGTATCAGACAGTCTAGAATTGATGCTATTATGAACTTGCAGATTCCTCAAAATAGGAAACAGATTAAATCATTCTTAGGCTCAATTCAATTCATTTCTTCGTTTATACCATCTTATCAAAAGACAGCTGAACCTTTGACGCGCCTGTTGCGCAAGGCTAACGAATTTCTCTGGACTGATGAACAACAAGTTGCCTGGGATGCCATTAAGAAAATTCTTACATCACCACCTATTTTGTCATTCCCAAGACCTGAAGGTGAAATGATTCTGGTGTCTGACGCATCCAGAACCGCCTCCGGTGCAGCTCTTTATCAGTTACAAACTAATGGAATTGATGATACACCTAAAAAAGTTTTGTTAGGTTATGCTAGTCGATTACATGGTAATATTGCTACCCATAATTACAGCATTTCGGAATTGGAAATGATGGCAATTTACTTTGCTGTCCAATCATTTAAATATTTTTTAGCTGGACGTGGTAGGTTTACGATCCTGACGGACCACGCCCCTATTGCTCAAATTCTTAAATCTTCCAGTCATTTTGTAACACCTCGCATAGCAAAATTCTATTGGAAATTACAAGATTACCCTTATCGAATTTATTATGTAAAACCAACCACTACTGAGTTGAAATTGGTTGATATGTTATCTCGTCATCATAACACCCAATGGCCAGCAGATGCTGAACCCATTATTCCAATAGCAGTGGCTGATAAGGATAGGAGCATTAATGACGAAGAGCAACATTCTTATTATAATTTCCTGGATACCAATACTCATCCCCTTTTGACATCTCGTCAAACTTACTATGAAAATCTCTATGCTGACTTTTCGGGTTATTCTCTCTTTTGTGTTACAACAAGGGCACAGGCCAAGGAACACTCAGATAATGGTACCTCCCACCCTACCCCACAGCCCACCAAGCCTATAAAACCGCTGTCACATCTTACCAGTGAATGTACCCATACCACTGGACCAGTCTTACCTATTACCGAAATGAAATACAAGACCATCGATAGTAATCAACCTACTATCTTGACTAAAATGCCTCATCAAGCTGACTTAGAACCAGCTATTCGTAAATACATCACAGATGCATTTCATTACGTCAAGATACCTCATGATAGAGTCCAGCTTATAAACGCTCAAAAGCAGGATTTGTATTTGGGACCGGTTTATAACTTCATAGCATATAGCACGTTACCAACTAGTAAGCAAGTGGCAAATCAAGCAGTAGTATTATCTAATCATTTTGCTTTAATCGATTCACTTTTATTCTATGTTCAATCTAGTCCTAAAAGGCATGACGTCATTCTTAAATTGGCCATTCCTAACATCTATATTTTCGACATCATTGAATTCTTTCACTTAAATTTAGGAGCTCATGTAAAGTCTAAATAAATTGTATGATGTTATTACATCAAACTTTCACATTAAGAATCTCATGAAATACATTTTGGATTATGCCAGAACATGTTTGATTTGCCAGCGCTCGTCTCAGGTTATTGAAACAAATAAGCAAAGGGAATTCGTTCCTAGACTGCTTACTGATTGTACTCCCTTTGTGCATATACATTTTGATATCAAAACCTTTCCCCATGCTACTGCTCAAATTATCCATTGTCTCATACTACAAGATGTTTTCTCCCGTTATGTCGTAGCGATTCCGTTACGCAGTAGAAAAGCTGATGAGATTGCTAAGAAATTTATTGAGCATTTTTGTTTACCATACATGATACCTCATAGGGTTACTTGTGATAAAGAAGCTTCTTTCGTTGGTAAAATTATGACAGCAGTGTTTAAATCGTTGAATGTTCAGGTTCACCTTGTCCCTACAATGATACATTCAAGCAATATGGCTGAAAGGGCTATTCAATCTGTTTCCAACCTATTGTTAACTATGATAGAATATAAGTATTCTCAATGGCCTTCCCTTATTCCATATGCTTGTAAAACCTATAATTCGTTGCCTCACGCAGTTACCAAGTATTCCCCTAATTTCCTTGTTTTCCTTAGAGAAGACCGCAATCTCGTGGATATTAATCCCGAGGCACTTTCTGTGGTTGCTACTTCTTACGATCAGTATGTATCTTCGATTAGAGAGAAATTGCGGTTCGTCAGACAACAAGCTGTAGTTTCTCATAATAAAATTAAGATTAGACAGACCCAGCAACACGCAAAACGTATGCCAAAACTACATTCATTTAAAGAAGGAGACCTCGTCTTATTACTGGCACCTAAATATACTGGGGTGCAATATTCTACCAAATTAAACATTAAGCTTATTGGCCCATTGTATATTGCATCAGAGCCACTTTTGAATCAATTTTTGCTTAAGACAATTGACGACCGTACTTTACCAGGTCTATTTCACATAGGTAGATTGAAGCATTGTATGGTTCGTTCTAAGAATGGTTCACCAATTTATAACCAGCAACAATTGCGCATTCAAATTCTGTCCGAAAATCTCAAGATTGATGATGTGGCTGCAGCCACTATGCAATTACACAGCGACGAATTTCGAGGGCCTCCATTACAAGTCCCTACCCCATCCTCACAGGTCAACCCTGGCTCTTTGTCCCAATCATCGCTTGATTCCCATGACCTTTCACACCCTTCGCATCAATTACCCCAGCCTTCTTATAGTATGTCAATTTCTAACCCTGATGCTCTTCTTTTATATTTTAAAACTCGGCAAGATGATACTCAACCAGGCCCTGGGTCTGCACTTCATGAATGGCCCTGTATTCTCGATGATGACACTACAGTCGCCTCAACGATAACATCAGCCCGTTGGCGTGACGGTCATCTCCAAGTATATATCAACTACCCATCTCAGATATCATGTATATCTGCTTGGCATTTTGTGTTTCAGGAATATGGTCTGTTTCCATTGTTCGACTGCATTTCGAACTTGCGACCTACAGGCCGACCTTTTTTCCGTATGAACTAAGTTATTTGGCCATTGTGAAGATGAGCTTAAATGGCACCAATACCATGCCACCAATATGCTTTTTCAGTAATTCATAACAACGATGTAACTGTTCAGTTTTTCACACATACAGGGGAACGTTCTCTTCTCCGTCCTTGGCTAAATGAAGGCTCCACCATACCATCTAAGTGTATGTTTCTCTCACTCTCAAAAGTACTCCTCTCTGATCCCACCTGATACCTCCCCTATTGACCAATTGCTAATTTTATTAAACACGGCAATCATCGTGTTGAATTTTTTCCCTACACATCCATCTAATATGTATATTTTTTCTGTAATACCTTTATGGTGACAATTTATTGTGGTACCATATTGTATAATAATCTCTGAACAATTAAGTCGCATTTTCAATATAACCTTTATCCTATTATACCATAGCTCCGATTTATAGCAAAGTCAAAAATTCGAGAAGGATAGTGACCTTTCTTCCTTCCTGTAAGTCATGAATATACCTAGAACTACTCTATAACCTTTTAGCAAGGAATTTGCAGACTTTTCAGAATCTGCTTATGTAAGTAAAAACACCTCTCCAGGTAGTGCTCTAAACATTTCCATTGCTCTCCTTTCACAGGAACGGCACACCTTAAACAAGTTTATTCACCCCTCCTTCCAAAGTTACTTTCTATTTATCAGATTTAGTAAGCTAAAACGTTTTCCTAGCCAAACCTACTTGAGAAACGCCTTCCCCCATCCCTCATGTTTACTTAAGCTAAACTTACTGTAGTTTCGTTTGTCCATTTGCCAGACGATACTTCATGTCTTGCATTTTACCTCCTCCATGTGTTTATCCCACATGACACATCATTCCTTCCAGAACACATATCTGTTTCAGACACACACTTTATAGTGTCTCACCAGTCACCTCCGCGGTATGTGAATAACACCCCAGTCACACTCCTCAGTCAACATTCCTTGCATAGTCAACTATAGTCGTTGTTATCTGCGACGCCACCTTGTATTGGAATTACACATCCTTAAGAGTAATTGCACAATTACAAACCCTGACTTAGACATTAAAAGTCAAATTATCAAAGTAAATTTTCAAGATAAAATAACAACTATAAATTGCTTTATGTCTCATCAATGCTAAATGGCTGCAATGATTGTTGTTTCCAGTAAAGTTTTTGATTGCCATTTCTGCATGTTTCCACATGCTGCCACATATGGTCTCATGAACGTCCACATTTCTTCCATAATTCCTTATCTATAACTTATGTCATGGTCCCCCAGGCTTTCATTTTGCAATAATACCTAAGTAACGCCACGCGGTCTGATGCAACCTCAACTTTGCCTAATGAACAGGCGCTTGCATCACTTTCCTGGTCTGTTTGCAACTGATCTTTCCTTGGGACATATCAAGCCATATGGCGAAGTCAATCACCATAGACGCATATCAATACGCACAGTTGCCACCGCACATGCCTAGGTGCACAAAGTCCATTATGACCACCAAAATATCAGTAACAAGCACTGACTCATATGTAATCCTCGAATGACGATGTCCACTACACCGCACATATACCACTGCCTCCGTCGTCGCTATTAAACATGATAATTAATGATAATTAGTGATAATTAATGATAATGAATGATAACTTCTTAGGCATCAACGCCGAACAAATGAGTCATTTGCACACAACGACGATCTCCTAAAAATCGTATCATAAAACCATGGATGCATTGGGCTATTCTTTCTTGTTTTCTCAAGGCTTATACGATGCACTCCCCCTTCCTTGTTTTAGCTCTTGAGTACGTAATGCATTGTCATCGTCTGGATTTCCTTCATCCACGCTTGGCTTGGTCATCGTCCAAAAATTTCTTGTGCACTAATAACAAGACCTCAGCCTCTTGTGGTACCAACAAGTGATCACAACATTGGAAACAGAAATGACCCAATGAAATAAAACAACCCGTTGACATATCCAGTCCAAACAATCCAACGTTTAGATACTTAGACCAAGAGCACCTGAAAACAGCTGTCCCAAACAGCGTAACTAAAATATCCTCTTCATAAAGCTTCACTATAGCATTCTTCCATAGTTTTCCATTTAGAGATCTCTGACAATGATTTCCTTTTGGACCTGCCAGACAGGGCGGCAGTCATCCTACAGTACTTTCATCTTGTCTTTTGCCAATTTGATAATAGTAGTGAGATTGGATCCGACTATGTTCAATCAGTGATTGGAGTGCCTGACGAGTCCTTTGGGCAATCACACCGTTTCATCCTTTTCGGTATTGTCCTTGTTCTGATTGGAATACAGATTCACTCTCCTTTTGAATCGAATGCTTCCAAGTTCCCAACAAAACAAGTATACAGCTCTCCACCGATATAATTCAAGATCATGTTTAGGATCTTCAATTCTAGGTTCGAAGAGAAATTAATTGAAATACAGTACTCAATATACGGACAATGCTATATCGACAAAATGATAACAGAACTGTACAATAGCAGTGTTAACTTAACCTTCATGGTCTTACTCTGGAATCTATGCATGGAACAACGAATGTATAGCAGTAAAAGTGAAGTCTCCACGTAAGCACTTTCCCTCAAATTTCACAAGTTTTCTTTTGTGCTGACCATTCACAAATGTTCATGGTTACCAGCATACAAGAACAATATTCAGGTATTCTTTCCTTTCATTACAAAGCTGACCATCGTGTTACCATTGTACATGCAGTACATCTTATCTCTTACCATTCAATAAATACATTATATTCCAATCACGCATGCATGGAAGTGAACAGTTCAGCAGCTTCCCCGTTTCCAATTACAAGTCATTCTTTATATGAAGTTCATTGCAGTGTCCCTGCGATTCGAACTCGCGACCTCGCACATACCCTTTCTTCCTATAAAATCAAAATCTTAACGTTAGTGTCCGGACGCGCTACCTATGTCGCCACCGAGTCCACTGATTTGTAGGCCTTATAATTGCATCAAATTCACTTCACCTTTTCCTCCACATTCAGTGTTGTCATAAGCTGACAAATGCACGAAATGTATTGTATCTTCTTAGCTCTTTTAATATCATATCGTCCAACCTGATTGCATTAATTTCCTCTCTTTTTATACAAATTTAATAATTAGATTGTTACAGTACATTTATTTTGGCCACGTGCATGAATCATTACTCGCTATCTTCAGTGTCTATTTTTAGATCACTCTCTCAATCTGAAATGAAACCGAGGCTCCCCGCCAGCTCAGCAGCATACATCGGTCACTAGAAGTCTTAAAAATATGCTGTTGGCCGGTTCGGCCTTGGTCTAGGGGTAAAGTCTTCGCGTCTTAATTGACCAGCCAGCTCTCTCGCAAGACGAAGTTGAACTTCGTTGCTTCGAATCCCGTCCGGGACAAGTTCCCAACTTAACAACCACATCTTGAGACACGGAAAGAAATCCGTTGTCACTTCGTCCTTCCCCTCAATTCATGAGGGATATGACTGGATATTCGAGTACGTAACAAGAAATAAATGGCATCAATATAAAGACAAGCAATGGCTCAGTGAGTTACGCTTGAAGATAAACACCTCCTATCCTCCAAAGTCCGAACCAGGCTTTTGTGTTCATTACTGTGTCTTGTTTATTTCAGTGACAATATGACAGAAGGTTTCCTTCTTTCATTTCCTTCACTTTCTCTCGTGTAACACAATTGTTTTGCATTTAGGCTTCTTCCATTATAAAGTAAAGCAGTTCCATAGAGAAGAATATTCTCTTGAAAATAATAAAGATACAGGGGAATCTACAGGAAAATCTCCTGGCTCTTTTGTTGTTAAGTGTTGTAGCTCTGGCTATGAGTTGTCACTTTGGCAATTATGTCCATTTGCATATGGTATATCCACATGCATATCTTCAATAGTTCGATTAGAATTTCAGTTATTATAGACATGTCAATAAATCGGTAGACACAAGACTCAATTTAATTTTCCTTGAGTTACTTCAAGATGATCCTAGGTACGCCAAATACCATTGGAACACAATCCTACGACATCAGTGTCTTATTTTGGTACTTTGATACCTACTCTCTTCTGCACAATACTGACCTTAGGTCAACATGAATAAGAAAAAGAATTATAAGTCCTCTAATGTGAATTATGGATGCTACCTTTGTATAGTGCATACCTGTATGTCAGCAAAATCATGCATAGGTTGCTTATTATCGCCAAATAACAACTGAAGGGATCACCTGCTCGTGGTCTATTTCCACCTCACTGGAAAGTATCATCAGTAAGTGTCATAGTGACAGTGTCTTGCTTCAATAGTCCTAACCTTTATATTTTGTTCATACACAATTTAAAGGGTCGTCCGCACTTAGCATATTGGCTATACCAAAATGCCTAGTCTCTCGATTTCATATTTACATGTATTCCATGATAATCTTTTATACACAATATACCGAGTGTTCTATATAAATGTCATTACAAATAATGCTAAGTTTCCTTGCTCCAAGCCTTCCTCTTGAGACGCACATATCTCTCAAAGATCTCTCAGAGATTGTCTCCTATCATAGGATCATCTCCTTCCTTTAGGACATGTTTTCCTCAAAAATCTCTTCCGTCAAGAAGTATCGGAGTGTGTCGTTACTGGCATTGTCTTAACCTGCTACATTATTAAATTCGATTGTGGCTCGGCATCCTGTGCATCTTTTCGACGTTTGGTTCCTTTGCAATGTCCTGTTTCGTCGACATCCTGCCTCACAACTCATCTCAAATAAATAACAGATATTTAATTTAATATCCCACATAATTTCACAAGCTTTTCTGTCCAAAAATAGTTGGACTTATTTCAGTTGACTGTGGACTGATAACTTCCGTTCTCGTTGAATGAATGTTTCTTTAACATCTAAACGTTATCATTTCAGTATATTAGCTATCACCCATGAACCCATGGGAGCCCAACATCAGTTTCCCGCACCTTATCAGTCTTCTCTTAAGCTAATAATTAGTTTAATAATTAAACTTATGAATAACCACATATCTTGGCATTAAATTGATGTTTGTAAATTATTCCAGGGCCTAATTTAAGTATTGAATTAAACAATTCTTTACTTTACAATTAAAAAACAAAATTTCCACCTGCAGGTTAACACATAAGAATTAGGCCTAAGATTTTATTAGCCTCGTCATATACAGTAATATCATTTGATTTGTCAATTAATTACACTTTGAAGATCTGACAATAGTAAGTCATAACCTTCTCCTTATGCCGTATTCCTCTTTCGCACATATTCATGCCACATGTGTCTGTGTGATACTTCATGCATTTCTCATGGACAAAATTGGTTATCATTCTCCTCTGTTATGCAGACTTGTACTTGCCTTTAAGATTTCATATGGCTTAATGAGACACATGAGTTCTTGACATATGAATTCATCACTCCAACCGAGCTGCCAGCAAGCAGTGACACACAAAGGTGAAAACACAAAGTTCCAACAACATTCAAGCAGTTTCATCCTGATTACATAATCCGAACACATGTGTAATCACTTACACCTAAATTAGTCAGACCTATCTTCACACCATCTGCGATTCCTCACTTATACCCCCCCCCCCCTCCCCTCAGTGATACTCTACCCCTTGTTTATGGCTCCTCCATCATTTGGTATTTGTCTCCCGTTGACTCAACTACTGTTCCTCAGTGTATTTGCAACAATGCATCGAAGGCGAATGTCGTATCCTCCTTCGCACAGTAATATGGAATGGTCTACAGCAACTCGTGTGAATGTTGCTCAGCTGCAGCAAGTTCCTCAGTTCCAGGGACCTAAGCAGACGGTTTCTGTTGCTACTCAGACCGAGGCTACATGCATCTTTCATTCACCTCCAACCCTCGATATTGATGCTTTTAACTCTGCAGCCAATTATGTGGCTTGCACTCATGCTCAACAGAAACCTCTAGTCAATGGATGGGACTCGGATTGCCCTAGTCCTACACCGACACCGGACTCATCATGGTCAACAGATGAAGATCTCCCGGGCTATACCATGTCAGCCGAAGCAGCTGCTCAGCCTACACATTTTTTGCCACCATTGCGTCCAAAGCCTTTTCACCATCGTCATTTCTTTGACAATGAACAGGAAGTACGCATGGTTCCATCACTGCCGATGTATACGTCAACTCCGGTGTCATCACCCCCACTGTTGATGCTTTCTCAGCGTCTCCATTACATACAGGAATTACCCGAAGATTTCAATGACGCAGACGAACAACAAACCGAATTGAAGTCGACTCTACAACAACAGTAATCAGGTTTTCCTTTAACCTTACGAACTAATGGACTCATTCAAATCCATTTACTTCTTTAAAAATATAGACTTCAATGTACCAAGAAACAGTTTGACCCATCGAATGCCTTTCTCCCTGTTAATCGAACAACTATGGTAGATAATGTGAATGCTATATCACTGACTTTTGTGTTACCTACAATGCTGATTTATACACCTATTCATTAAATTTACAAATTATTACCGAATTATATTCTTCGTCCATTCTTCATAACCAAATAGTCTTCAAATATTTGCATTAACACACCCTAACAGGCCTTAAACCTCAACAAGAGTTCTCGACCCGCACATTTTAATACATGTGCGATGATATCTTGCATTTGTTGCGTCGCCAACTTGTTGCTTACATGCCACCAGGAGGGTGTAGTCCCTTCATTTCGTTCCCAGACCAATACGGTTATCCACCGTTAAGTCTTTTCTGTAGCTCACAAGCATTCAGCCGGATTATTCATCTGCTTTGAGCCCACCAACAACGCTCTTAAACCTTGCCATTCTTCGTTGAGAATTGTTTTCCATCTCTTATCACTGTGTTCCTTGTGACCAATCGATAGTATTTCCATACGTTGGCCACTGTCTCCTCGCAGCATTGACCACGTATTCCCTTGTTCTTTGCATTTGATTGCCTTCTTGATATAGTACTTTATTGGCTTATCATTTTATCCTCGGTAAACACCATTATTTGGTACGCATATTTCAGAGACAGAGACTCTCCACAGAGATCCATCACGATCCTTTCTTAGTAAATCTGATTGCCATTCTGCCTTCAATTGCCTTTTATAACCTCTTGTAACTGTTTAAGACTTGTTTCTTACCTATCTTTTAGTTCTGAAACTATTTTTATGATGAGATTATTGCATGCCACCGATAAGGTTTTTGTCTATTGATTGCACCCCTCGAATACTACTTGATACACGTGAGGGGAGTCTTCTCCTCTTCTCATCCAATGGCTTACCGCGTTCGTATCATTAGCATTTTGTACATATTCCATTCTGCATCTTGTAGATAGTCAGTAATATTCAAACATGGAATATGTTTCTTTTCTGCATTTCCTGCTCATGTTGTGAGTGTCGTTTATTGCAGATATTAGCCGTCAAATACCTTGCCAATTGAGAAGTGATTATATGCCATTGTTGATAGACTGTTTTCTTACAAATTATCCACTACTTTTCCATCGTGACATGTAGGTACTACTTTGATTGAGCATTACTATAACTGCTCTGATACAGTATTATCTTTGAGCATCCTTTCTTATAATTATTGTGCAACATATTACGTTGAGTAAGTATCTCAGTATGTTGCAAGTTCTCTGCCTGTCGGACTGGGAGCCCGACCATAATTTGGGGATATCTTGTGCTATTTCATGTGTTCCGGCTCATGCCGATGTAGTTATGTTAATATGTTCCGACAATGTGGTCGTGAGTTTAATCTTAGCACATAATTTTAAATGCGTTTCTGTGGATTTTGCTCAACCAGTGATTGTAGCATCGCTTCGCATTTTGGGGAAAGAGAAGCTTTTTTTTTGTAAATGACCAACTCATTATACACAAATTATAGCTAGCTAGCTAATTCCTTTTCCATAGTTCATTATATGGTATGGCATCACAACATAGCCCGGCAGGGGGCGCTTTCTGTGTTGCCATGGCTTCACCGAGACTGCCGTGGGAAGCAGTTTCTTGTTGCTTTGGTAGCACCCTCGCACCTTATATGGCACGCTACCTGCTGTAAAATTTTCGGCTCAGCCCACAGGGCCCAGCTCTTGCGGAGCCAGTAAAACCTTAGCTTACCTGCTCTAATCTTTACACCTGTAGAGAGGCAGCAGTCCTACATACAGCTTGCAACATTATGTAAGTACACCCTTTTCAAAGAGTCATTTACCGGTCATTTAGGACCACTAACTTGCATATACGTTTACTAATTAGTAAACCGGGAATTTCTATAGGCATTGAGTATTGTTGATGAAGTTTCAAGTTGTGTTATATTGAGATAAGTTCACAGTAATTATACTCCCAATTTTTCTTACACGCGTGTAATCGAGGGAAGGTACTTTATTAACTTACATTTCTTTGACGACAATTGTTATATTTTCAGGTCTGGTCGAGACTCTCGATTTCAGTAATTCAGTATGATCTTAGAGTACATCTCTTGCATTTTCTGTCGACATACACAGCATTCTTTCATATGATAGGCAAAGTAGTTGGAAAACTCGTCTTGCCTAATTG
The DNA here is from genome assembly GCA_026936325.1 of Platynereis dumerilii. Taxonomy (NCBI): domain Eukaryota; kingdom Metazoa; phylum Annelida; class Polychaeta; order Phyllodocida; family Nereididae; genus Platynereis; species Platynereis dumerilii. The sequence continues at coordinate 11,941,711 of JAPTHN010000020.1, forward strand.
TTATGAATACTTATTTCCGTTGATAATTATTTGTGTATTGATAGTCGTATTGGTTTTACATAGGATATGTCGACCTGATTGATGAATTTTGCACGCTTAGTATGCTAATCGTTACCATTATGTCTCTTTGTGGATGAACTTCTTTTACCTGTTATCTTTGTTTATGTGCATGTCTACATTCATTTAATCATGTCTTTCTCACCACCTTACTGGTTAATAGTTATAGTAATACCTGATTTTACTAGTGATGCTAAAACCTTTTAGCCAACTATATACCTTGCTACCTCATTATAAACATTACAATGACGCTAATTGCCCTTTTTCCCTTCCTCCTCCTTCCCTTGGTTCCAGCTCAATCACCACCTCCATCTGATTTGCAACGAATTGCTGAGCAAGACGCTTTTCTTTATAAGAATTTTGGATTTACCATTAATCCAAACACGGCCGCCGTTTGGGCCAAGCGTACTTTACTTCAAACACCAGACCAACCTATGGCTTCTTGTAGAGTTTCTATGTTTGATGAATGGTGTTCTCGCAAACGAGACATATTTACATGTGATTTGGGAGCCAATTTTTCTACACCTCCATGTGTATGGCCTCCCGATTCACCTCGTATCACAAAACTGATTCTTTCTTCTGGCGCACTTACTAAGGACATTATCTCTTTTTTCACCACTATGCCTTTCATGAGATATCTCACTTTACAAAATCTTACTTCTGCAGTAAGGTTTCCTGACGTTATTGACTCATTTCCCGAGATCAATTTTTTAGATCTGCCAAACACTCAAGTTACTCATGTACAGTACGTCCAAGCACGTTCACAGTTACATGCTATTACTAATTTAGTCCTTGATGACGCCTCAGTCTTCGCTCCATGGTCTTCCCTTTATCGTTTAAGACGCATACAACTTACCTTACTAAGGGACTTATCGTCTCCTGCCTTACCTCTATTACCACAAGCTCAATTAACTCATTTAGACCTTACCATACACGGTTCAACATCCTTTCAGTGGAACCATCTCGGCGTTTCACAAAGTAAGCTGATATCTCTTAGACTCCATCTACCAGATATGACCCGCCTCCCATCTTCTATGCCTTTCAATAATATACAACAATTAAAATTACAAGCTTCTAATGTTCCTTTCGAAGTTTCCAACCTATTGCCCAATCTATCAGCACATCAATCTTTTAATTTTACAAGACCAAAACCATTTCTTCAAACGCTTATTCTTCAGGGCTTCTATTTTCAGAAAACACAACAATTTAATGTCTTAAATTTGGCTAAAATAGTTATACTAGATTGCATTGGCGGAATACAGAATCTTCATTATCCAACATCTCTTAGAGTACTTAGACTCAGAAATATTACTACTTCGAGATCATTAAGAGATCCGTTAACAAACACACCAAATCTGCGCACTTTCGAACTAACTCATTCTAAGCTAACACTTATTTCCAGAGCATATTTTAGATATGTCGATCAACTTTATTACTTAAATTTGTCCTATAATAACCTTCATACCTTTGAAATTAGACATAGAGATATCCGTCAATTAGCTGTAATAGATCTTAGTTACAACTCCCTGTATAGAATTTCTGGTCCTTTCTTTATTAGAGACCATCTGGAATATATATTTTTGCAACGTAACAATCTGCAGTATTTAGATGGCGTTAACAAACAAATTTACTTTCCTTCACCCGAAATGAAAGAACTTGACCTAACATCTAACCCCCTTAATTGTAATTGCGATTTGGCAGTCTTCCTGAACACGTTGCCTGATACCACTAGGATTTCTGGTACTTGTCAAAGTAACGTGTCTTTCCCAATTCAAAATATGACGTTCGAAGCATGTGATTCCATTCCCTTACTCCGTTCATCCCGTTCCCTTAGAGACCAATTACGCCATATGCAGCTTCTCGCATCTGTCAATCACAAGGATGCTCGCCCACTCACAAGCAGCTCTGGCCTTTTTCCACCAGACGCAGCTTCACGTTGGAGCTCTGCACCCGCACAGCTTCTCCGCCCAGACTATGGCGTTGGCTATAGTTATCGAGGACAAATTTTTCCCAGTGTTGAATTCTTTATCATCAATGCTAATATTTTCTATCCCGATTTCCATATTCCCACATTCACTTGGGACCTCACAATGTTCGAAGACATGTGTCAATCCCCTGATGATTTAATCGCTGCAATATGTTCTGATTTCGCTCCACTCTTAAAGAATACTATTGATAAAGTTGATTCTTATAAAACAGCTTTAAAGGCTAAACTAGCACACATATCAACTATCTTTACTCAACAACATTTTGAAGAATATCGTCGTCCTCCTCCAACTCATTCTACCCCCATTGCCCCCCCTCCTCTTTCAGCAGTCCACCATCATGCTAAGAGGGCAGCTCCCGATCCACCTTTTGCGCATCCCACATTCTCATATTCCCCTCCACCTACCATGCCCCCCTTCTTTGATCAATACTCGCCACCCAGTCGTCCTAAACGAGCGGGTCGTACACCAACACCTCGAGATCCCCTTGCCTTACCTAATACCGATGATACATCCAATACAACTAAACAATTAATGCAATCTACTAATGAAACTTTTCGTGTCAATATTAATACACAGGATTGGCAATCCGAAGACAGTACTGCTTTCTGGCTTTCAGTTACTATCCCACAAGCCGGAGCAGGTATGTCTGCTAATATTAGACGACAGAGAGATCAAATTTTTGTAAATACTATTGAGTCTATGTCTGCACGTCAGAATCTTATGAGGGACGCTTTCCTTGAAATGCGTTCTGATTTAGTTCTCACCATTGACGTCATAGCCAGTACCTTCACCAACACCTCCAGAAACATTAAACTAATTCATACACTTTTAAACGAAACCAATCAGGAAATTATTTCCCAATTTGCTGTGGTTAGTAACGCTATCAACGCATTACAACGTAAGATTCAAGCCACAAGGATCCTTAGCTTGCTGACCTCTAAATATCTCAGGCTTTGGTCCCAACAAATACAGCAACTCCATATCCTCTTAAATGAAGCTGATAAATTAATTACAGCCTTCCACGACCTGGCTGCAGGTAAAATCTCTCCACATGTTCTTCCAGCCTCATATGTCCATAAATTAGTTCACAAAGTATCAACGGTATTATATTCATGGCACAATAGTTATCAATTAGCTTTTACGGATTTGGCTCATATCTATCAGAAATCACAACCAATCTTTATGCCTACTAGACATGGTTTCTTACTCCAACTCCTATGGCCAATCCAACCTAAGAATTCAAAACCCTACACTTTGTATCACACTGAGTCACTCCATGTACCTGTGGTAGCTACTCCTGCTTTCCAAGACCGCGAGTCTAACCATGATTACACTCGTATCTCTATCCCAAAACCTTTTCTAGGAGTGCAGCACGATTCCTTCTTGGAACTCAGTCTTGAAGAGCTCCAGGAATGTCTCAACATTGACGATCAATTTCTTTGCACAGAATCAACAATCCAAATCGATAGCTCGCAATTATCCTGCAACACTGCAATATACACGAATGCTACCGCAGACGTCATTTCCGAACTCTGTCAAGTCGATTACTTCTTTGAACCCTTTCGTGCAGCACCTCGTGTAATAGACGCAGGTAACCAGCTTTTAGTTACTGGCCTGGCTGCATCAAAGAAAATGACCCCCCCTACTCGCATACCGACCCGTACAACCCCACCGAGGCGGACTACCCCGCCTCGCCGGTCCACTTCACCCCGGCAACCATCGGCCCCTCGCATGGGTACCAGAGTCGATACCCCCCCTAATCGCTCAGTAGTTGATATCGAGTTGGAACCACGCCCCACTCGTCCTACGTCACTGTTGCTCCGCCCAACTTTCCCCCCTCCCCTTCCACCACCCCCCTCTCCTAACGATACCAGTACCAGCGTCTGATTGATCCTACTGCATGTTTATGATTAATTCCCTTTGCACTGCACTTTCGTGCAATAACTTTTCCTGTACAACTGCATTCTGACTGCATTTCTTTTTCCCTTTTCCATCTGTATGTGTATTGCTGCATTTTAACCCTTTCATACTCACGCTTGCATGCCCTTATATTTTAGTCAGCCTGTGAAGAATCACACCTTGTTGGTTCGATTGTATGGGTAACATTTTACTGACATATGCTTGAAGGTATGCATATATTCTGTGCATACGCCTTACGCAACACTTTCTCATCCTAAAATTTCATAATCTTATACTCACGTTGCAGGGTGATCTTCTTCCTTTATTGATGTGATTCATTTTGATCTTGGGGAGCTGATCACCATGATGATGCATCAAATTTTGCCGTGACTTGCTACCTTTCTATCTACATTTAAACATCTCTTTTTACCTTTTAATTATACACACTTAACGACCAGCATCTTGCTGGGATTCAGATTATTTATCTAAACCAATTATGATATTCCTTTTACTATCTCTTATTTTAGTTATTTATATTTTATATATATATCACGTGCCTTTTCTTACATGTTGTTTGCAGCAACCTTATTGGTTGAGCTCCTAGCCTGTTTCTTAAAGTAATTTCAGTATGACTATTGCATACCATTTTAATGCTGTGTCGTCACATAATTTGCGGGAATGTCTCTTTGATCACGAGTTGCTGGTCGGGCTGGTCGTCAAACATCAGTGCAAGACTTGCTGTGGGCACCTATGATCAGAGACACATTCGATGCATATGTTCTTTAATCTTTGATCTGAGACAGTCGTTACAGAGCCTGTGCTTCCACTGTGACTTCTACTGTTACGGGCACCCTATCAAGAGACACGTCCGATTCAACATCCGGAAGTCAGTCGATTGGAGCACCACCTCCTTGGGCACCATGCTTGCGTATGGGACCACGTTCCGACAGCAAGTGCGACCACTTCGAGTCGGCCGTATTCCTGTCGTCATCCCATGGCAATATGAAGAGGGCACCATTTCGGGGCGACCACTAGTGTGAACATTCCGTTTCACTCCATTTCCGTCGTAACCACGGCAAGCATATCGTTGCCTTGACCTGGTTCCAACATGGGGCTACATTACTGCAGAACTTTCTTTGAACTTTTGTGTCTGGCTTGGCATTGTGCAGTCTTCGTCGCACATGTCACCATTCACAACCGAGCTCACATTGTATGATGATATGGTGATGTCATCTCCTGCTTGGCTTCTTAACAGTCGGCTAATCTGGATTGCCTCTGTTTCTACAGCAAGCATCAACGAACAATCGTGCTTGAAGAGCATGGCCTCATTTTAGTTGGTGACTAATATGGATTGTCTCAACTACCTTCCGGCCTGCATCTTCTTAATGACACTCTTTTCCTCTCGGTAACTACCTTATTCAGGTGGCTAACACGGATTGCCCCTGCTATCAGTTACCGTCGACAGACACTAATATGGATTGTGTCTAGTTCAGAAGAGTCTCCTCACCACCCATTCCCCAGCGTTCTCGCACAAAGTTGTGCTCGCACATAACACATAATAAACATTGTGATCTCAGAAAGTGCATACACGAAAGACTCATGACGACGTCTTCTTCTCCATGACCCATCAAGGTCCACCTGATATTGGGATTGTCTGAATAAAAACATGAAGGTCGTGTCGAACGAGTCACGTCCTCCTTCGCCAGACCCCAACATAAAGTGTGAGTAACAGTTCAAGGTGTAGATCAGTCCACCTCCTCCTCCGCCTGACCCTAACCTGGGTTAGTCACGCAACGAGGCCGAACTGGCAAATCTTCGCAGTACTGCAGCTATATCAGTCCCTCGAGTCTTCAGCATAATCGCCACAATACCAGTTACTCGCTCAGAACATTTCCTGTCCCCGCTAAAGTTGTCGTGCCTATGGCACCACATCAAGCTATTTCCACCACTCCGGTTCGCACCTCGCCTGTGCTCCATTCACAGAGACAATATTCCTCCGAAATGACATTGACCGACGTGTAATGGTAGTCTCTCATGGCTTCCATTCACTTCGCCACTTCGGTACAGCTGAGAATGGTGGAAGGACCACTCATCCAGGATGACATTGTTGTTCTGTATCTGTTAGAACAGTAACAACCCACTCATCGTTTTGGGTGGATGGTAATAGGACCTTGAACTCTCGCAGCTCGTCCGTTAGGTCCACGACGTCCGGCATCTTTCAAGTTGCCAGGTCGAACACTCCGTTCGACCCTGAGAAACACATCGCTGTCGACACCTCGTTTGCCCTTGACAAACACATCTCATGTGAACTTGACAAGCCAATCGCTGCCAACGTCTCACCCTCTGCACCACGCACCGAGCGTCGGTGTTGCCTCCTTCGCCCTATATCAATGACTTATATAACTGACTCCTCCAATCAATGATTCTTCCAATCTTCTAGTCTACACGTATACAGATCATGTTATCTTTGACATCATGTATTGACTCTTGACTAGCATTTTGTAAAGCGCATCACTGATTAGACATTTATGCATCAACCAACCAATTACATTTAACTTAGATGATATAATCCACATTTTCATTGACATTGATCAATTCAGTACTCAAACCTTTGCCACTAGGTTATGTCTCAACGTGTCCACGAACAGTTATCACAAGTCAACTCTTGCACTGAACTTTCTCTGTAAACATCTGATCTCATTTCTTATAAGCTTCACATCAAATAGATTTATGCTTTAATCTCATTTGCTAATTATTCTGGTCTATGCATTACGCATGCCAGCCTTCCTATACAAGTTTTCTCAGGTGTATTAATATGTACCTATGTTTTCACTATTGCTCCACTGCACCAGTATACTGTTTACCTATTTTCGCATTGTTTTAATTCTCTGTACGCCTTATGCCTACAGTTCACTCGGATTGTTTAGAGTGTACGTAACAAGTTCTACGAAACCATAGTCCACTATTGACTTCTTTATCTCCATACTGGACTGTTGTTTCATCATTTTGATTATTATTCTGCTACTTGTCGCTTTTAAATTAATAATTGTTGCTTTAATCCATGTTATTGTTGGTATTCGTGATTCGACTATATTTCGTTTATGATTTAATTGTTGCTTTTAAAATCGCTTATCGCTTATATGTCATTTTACTTACTTACTTTTGTAGTTTAGGGTATCGGACATACCAGCCCATTTAAAATTATAAGGCTGTCCTGTCTTAATGCACTTCATGCTTTTGGTTTAGCTCTATGCATATCCAATGACACGCAAGGGATGATACCCGTAACTACCCTTGATAAAAACGGCTACTTGACTCGCCTGGTGCTTGAGTCTCTTTTGCTGAGGAGCCATGTAATTAGCGGCTCTATTTCCAAAAATAACGTTGGCCGACGAACCAACGATTCATAAAAATTGAAAAAATTTGGCACATAGGTCATAAGAATAACTTGTCCTTTTCTGTCAATCATTAAAATTTAGATTTCACTTTCCTATCTGAGCTCCCCTTCCAGCATCTCATTGACACCATTAAAAGAACTGTCATTCAGTTCCTCTCCTCTCACGGATGCAAGTCATATTCTTGCTTCCCTTTCAAAATTTTTCCTTTTTCCGAATTGTCTTTCATGGGCATATTGCACACGCCCGATTTTATCTTAAAATTTTTCCCCCCCTTCCGCCTGCCCGGTGGTAGTGGTTACATCATCCTGATGTCACCACAACTTTCATTAAAGCACTCACAAAATTCAGGTGCAATGAGACGCGTTTCCTCTGTCCGTACCTAAATTGGTATCATGTACAAAGTCGATTAACAATCCTCTCAATAGTTACACAAATCTATTCACAAGTCTTTACATCGTTCTGTTAATCAGCATGAAGCATTCAGGCTTCTATCTTTGAAAGGAAATACCTTGGCTTTTCAATGAATAGTTACATTATTAGTCACAGTATATATTAATTCATTATTACGTGAATGTAATCCGTATTCGATTGTAAGTTTAAAATAATGTTTTCTTCAAACCGGAGAAAAACTATCTTATAAAAAATCCTCGATCGGTCGGGATGTCACCGCTGAGCTTTTAGCTTCAGAGGTGTCTTCATTCTTTCCTCTTATAGGAACTTTCCTCAAATCGCCATGAACCTCAAGACCTTAATTCTGTAATATCATTTATATTATTATTGTATAGAAGTAATGTGATATATTATATTATTGTGTAATGAGATTCAATGATAGCAACGGGGTAGAACTCACCCCATGTTTCCATGGCAACAGTTACCCTGGTGTTTCTGCGCAGCCGCAGAACACCCTAGTAGCAATCTCTGGGGGCGAGCTTGTTGGCCCAGCCAGAACAGTGCCCGCTTCCCGCTGAGGCAGCAGGAGGGCTACCTGTCTCCCTGACGGGGTGACGATTCGTCAGGTAAGGGTATTGTTGTTAGAGGTATGATCAAGGGTTACTCTTAAAGGAACCTCAGGTCATGGTTGATTGAGATGGCATTAGTTAATGATGTATGTAATTCGTTAAGATCGTTGTTTAATGTATTGATAAGTTGGTTACCATCGGTTCTTCGAATGACTCTTAATGTAACTGTCTATGAATTGTGTATTAAATGGATACGTGAATCTAAACTGTTGAGCCTCTGGTATTTCTTGAGTAGGTGTTTCGTGGTGGCAAGTGCTAAGGTGTCTCCCGCAGGATCCCCGGCAATGAGTCCATCTACTCAATTAGCTACCTCTGACAAAGATACGTGCGTTAACCTTACATGGGGGGGAATTAGCTAAAAGATGGCAATGTGTCTATTGTCAGCCATTGTCCTTTCACTCTATTGTATCACTAATTGTGTAGAACAGCATTGTGGTGGCGAGTTTGGAAAGTACATGCATCACTCCAAACCTAGTTCTTGTTGCTGTTTACAAGGTTGGCTGATAGACAAAACATATTTTGCCATATCTCATTTGAATGACATTCTTGACATTAAACCGGCACGGTGCTTCTTAAGGGCTACTTATGGATTCCTCAATCAGGAACCAAACCTATGTCAGTTGGAAAGGCAGACTTTCAATTCAATAGACATAATTGTAGGAACATCAAAGAAAAGAATCATCATACCAGTAAGAATACATAGTGGAAGAAAATACATCCAGCAATTAAAAGCTTTTGTCTTTTGAATTAGCTTGCCTCTTCCAGTCTCCAAAATTTCAACGTAGGAGCACTAAGGGCCAGAAATACTTCCAAACAAGATTAGATGAACAATCAATGGATAGCTGGCAGCTCCAGAAAACATTCCCAAAAATCACCAAAGGAAGCTAACGAGGTTGGAGAGACATGAAAGTATAAGCGAAACAGGGAAATAAGATGTGTACGCTGACATCGCAAAGGATTTTGGAGAAAACTGCTTGGGGTAGACCTATAGAGATAGATAGATCAATATATATAGAGAGAGAGGTCTCTCTATATAGAGAGAGTCTGAGAGATCTCCATATGTAGAGAGAGACATATCTATATTATATAGATGGAATAGAATATACTTTTATTCAATAGAGAGATAGATAATTATGGCAACTGCAGCCTCTTCTGTTTGCTCATGAGGGTAGATTGATACGTGAAAGAGTGTGCGAGTCCTGAACATGTTACACATTTACCCAATGTGAGGGATCTGTTACTTGACCAGAACAGACACTGATACAAGGAGCAACCAATTTAACATCTCATCCAAATGACACCCAGTGCGATTTTGCTCTTAAAAATATTTTGGATTCACCCTCCTCAGGTGCAGATCCAGGATTATTCGAAGGGGGGCGCGGCAATATTTACAACATTGGAGTCTCTAAAAAGATATTTTTTCAAATAGCAATATGAAGGATTTATCTAAAAAAAGGGAGTGCGCGCCCCGGCGCACCATCTGGATACGCCTATGGTCCTAACTCCTGGGTTTGAACCCACGCATCCAAAGATCTTCAGTCGAGAAGGCTGTACACAATCACAGCCGCCTTGATACAAGCGGTCACCAGTACACGACATATCTAAAACAACGACGAGCTGGGATTTTGCTCCTGAAGATAAACTGATAATTGACCACTCCAGGTTTGGTCTCATGCTGACAAAGAACTTCAGTGCAAACCAGGAGTGGACTGTACCCGCTGTCTCACTCAGCCATCCAGCTATTTGGTAAGGTTTTGCTCGTTGGGCTCTGGTACAGATCTATCTCCCCACCTGACCTATTCATCTATCTCTATCAGCACCAGGAGGTGCTGGAAGGCAGAGGTGCAAGAACTCCCTCTGGTGTTTTTCTGCATCATCAAAAAGAAGCAGTCACCCTGAAGCAAAATGTTTTTGCCAACAGCAAGAGGAGCTCCAAGACAACTAAAGAAACTACAAGACTATGCAGCTTCATTACCAAGAAGAAAGAAGACATTCCTCCTGTCATTACCTCCCCATTTCTCTTTCATCTACAGCACAACAGAGGGAGCAGTGATCAGGCTGTTCTTGGAAAAAGCAATTGGCCAACACAAGCAACAAGGAAAAGTCACAAGCAATACAATGTAAATTGCGCAGGGACTATGGGACACATATATGAGAAATTCCACGCGGAATAGATTACATAATGGTAGAGTCTAAACAATGAGGACAGCCTTGACGAGCTTACGTCAAGCCACCATTTAGATTTTCAGGGAGGGATTTTTCTCGATGGAAAATTATTTTGCAGTAACTGCGACAGCAATTATTCATTTTGAGAGTTTGTGGTCCCCAAATATGCTTATAGATCAAACATCACCCTGTTTTAAAAATACAATAAATAATTTTTTTTTAACAAAATAAGGCAAGAGATTATCTATTTAAAAGAACTACAGGTTCTCCCCCAGAGATCTAATCATTCTCTTAGGCCTAGAATTAAGCTAGATTTTATATTTTCAATATATTAAAATAGAGATATTACCAAATGATAGATATGAATGTTGCAGCCTCATTATATGAGCTTGTATGAAATATACACATATATACACAATAACAAGATAGCCTCTACTCTGACTATCATATGGTCATTGGAGCTCTTGGCAATTGCCCACCCACAGCTTATTACAACTGACCAATGGAAGACCTTGACCTTGTCATGAGCAGGTCATATTGCCCTTTGAGGAGGGCAATAAGTCACTAGTCAGTCCGCCTCTGTTCACTAATTGGCTAACAACATGGCTAGCAATTTCTGGCCACCGAGTCAGGCAGTTGAGACAGAGACTGATTGGACTAATCACTAAGCAGAGCACAGTCTATTACAGGTTGTACCTATATGCTATAGATGCTATAGAAACTATAGGTACTATAGATCCTATAAGCTCGTCACGCAATAGTATAGTCTAGATCTGGTAGGTTGCTTGTTAGACTTACCAGTTGTAATGGCATAGGAATTTGGAAAATTGGAGATGCAGCTTATAGATAGATGATAGATAGATGACATATACATGACAAATAGATAGATGACAGATGATAGAAAGGTGATCAATAGATAGATGATAAATTGATAGATGATAGACAGATGGATGGTAGATAAATGACAGACAGATAAATGATAGATAGATAAATTATAGATAGATAGATAGATAGATAGAAAGATATATAAAATTTTGACTAGAATTAAAAAAATTTAAAGGGTAAAATATTAAGTTAAAATAAATACTAAAATATAGTGAACAAAAATTCATTCCATCTACATTTAAAAGAGTCATTCATTAACTGTTATCTCATTTGAATAAATGTATAACAGACAGAACGTAGTAGTGTACATACCTTGCAGCTTGCAGTAATTATGATGTGAACGAATAAGAATTGTTTCAAAATTATCCATTAGAGATAAAGAAAGCTGGAACATCAAGTTCTATAAAATAGTATGACATAGCAGTCGCTACATTTGGCAAAGGGAAATCAATAATCGCCACTCACTCGAACATACCCACCTTTTTTTTTTCTTCTTTTAAATGTCATCGTAAATGCTATCATTGTTCAGAAATGATGCTACACAGATAAAGACGATAACTTATATAGTAATAATAAGATTCATCTGCATTTTCTTGAATAAAAACATGACAATGGAGAAGCAAGTAAACAAAATGTGCCGAAATGCCTACTTTAATCTGCGAAACATTTCCAAACTCCGAAAGTCTATGAACAAAGACATAGGTAAAACTGCAGTAAATGCTTTGGTCACACCCCACCTGGACTATGGTAATGGCCTTTTGTATGGCATATCTCAGCATCTAGTGAATATTTCAGGTAGCCCAAAACTCAGCAGTTCGTCTCATAGAGAGGTTAAAACGGTATGACAGTGTGGGACCACAGAGAAAGAAACTTCATTGGCTGCCAATTCCTGCCAGAATACAGTTCAAACTGATGACCACAACTTGGAAGGCATTGAACAGGCAAGCACCAACATACATACAGCAACTCGTCCAACTCAAACCCAACCTGGGCCATAACCTAAGGAGCAACAGCAAACTTTTGTTGACTGAACCAGCTTCAAGCAGCCACAATAAATTTGAAGATAGAGCTTTCTCTTTTGCAGCACCAAAACTGTCGAACAAGCTACCAGGAAGTGTCATGGCTGCAAAGACTCTGGATTCATTCAAGGAAAAACTAAAAACTCACTTGTTTAAAACATTTTACAGATAACAGCCAACTCACAAAAGCGCTTTTGAGCAGTTTACTGGAAAAGGCGCTATATAAATTACTATTATTATTATTATTATTATTAAATCGAGAGACAGGTAAAACCCAGCACACTGTTCCAAATTCTGTTCTATTTGACCATTCCTCACAAAATGACAAGGACATAAATCAACTTTTCCGGGATAAAAATAGAAAAAAGATAAAATAGCAAGATAACAAACCATTTATAAAAGCTAGGTCCAAGCATTTTTTCAAACATTACAGACACACATAGATCTGCAAAACTCAGAAGAAATATCATAAATTTTCTTCTGTCCAAAATGGCTGCTGAACGTGGATATACCTTTCCGTGCTTCAAGGACAAGGTTATTGTAATAACTGGTAAGTTGTCATAATAACTGGTAAATAATTTGAAATTTTACATTATATTCAATTACCACATCATTAGAGTCTAGACTTCTTTTTTTTTTCCTTGGACATTTTTTGATGATAAATGTAAAGGACATCAATAAGACAAACTTGTACTTTTTGCTGGGTAGATAACCTCCTCCTAAACCTGACTCTCACAATTCAATCAGTGCAGATGTTTTACGATGGGTTTTGGGCTCTGATAATTATGCTTCCCGCTTTCAGGAAAATCTCACATCAAATTTTATTGTACTATCAACAGTTGTGTCAATCTAACTTAAAATTCAATCATTGTCGAAAAAATGAATACTGTGAGAATAATATTTATCCATTGCATCCATAATTCCAGGTTCCAGCAGTGGCATTGGGGAGACCACCGCAATTGAATTTGCAAAGGACGGAGCCAAGTTAGCAATCACAGGAAGAAATTCAGAAAGACTCAACAAAGTTGCCGACAAATGCCTGGCCAGTGGAGCTCCACCAAATGGGGTATGTCTTCAAAAGATATTCTTGACCTCAGTTCTCAAAGCTGCTCAATGACCTTAGATTGTCTATATCATTATAGCCAGCAGTACCTTGGTTCAACTCAAATGAATCAAATTAAAAAATTGTGCACACAATTTAATGTGATATAAATTGCTTTAGGAATATTGCGGTAGGTGGAGCCCTGACTACCAGCACACCCTCTGGTGATGAAATCTGACTTGCGTGTTTTACCTCCACAAGCTGAATGTGTGGATCATAAATATGTCATTGTACATTAGCACAGTTCATAGGATGTATTTATAGGATATATTTACTGTGTATCATTGTGTATATAGTCATAATTTCAACATGCAAGAGTTTTAGACCATGATAGTTTCTACAAATATTCTTTTAAGGTTCTCGCTATGGTTGGGGATGTGACTGACGCAGCGTTCAACGAAAGATTCATACAAGAGACTGTAACAAAACTTGGAGGAGTTGATGTCCTGGTAAGATCAAAATCAGTCACACTTTTATCTAGAAAAAGTGTGCATATACTTATCTATCTATGCGTATAAACTCTGCTGTCCGCGAGTTTAAAAACAACGATTGTGCCATTTATGACTGACTGCATGTATTAAAGTAAAGGAAGGGGTATTAAAAAAACAAATTATTTTGTACCAAGAATTCTATTTCAAACACTTACATTACACTCAATAATATTATGCTGGATTAAAGACTACACATTTTTTGGGTGTAGACATATATATATAGTATGTATAAGTTAGCATCAGTCAGGTTTCAATACCCGGGTCTACACACTTCTGTTAAATCCTATCTTTGGAAAAGCGTTTGTTGTCCTACAATGTTATATGCCATGGATTGTATTCTGCTCTCTCAGTCTGATATTTCTCTTTTAAAATCAGCTCAAGGTAGTATTATTAAGAATGTTATGGGTCCGAGTAAAAGGCACCACCACTCGCAGCTGTTGAATGCTCTTGAAATTCCTAATGTGGCTGATGTTATCAGAAAGAACTCTTCTAGTTTCTATAATAGAGCTCTTAATGTTGAGTCACCTGTAGAGCAAATTCAGGCCAGATTTTTGGCGCATTATTTATTAACTAGTAAAACTATTAAAAACACATTATTAGATAAAATTATTTCACAAGGTCTTAGCCCGCTTGACTGCATGTATAAATATGAAAAAGTTAAATTTCAATTTGATTGTAATGGTGTGTCTGATTCTATTAAATATTTGGCATTACATGATAATTACATCAAGCCTTGGGCTCCAGAATATGTACTCTTAAATATACTCACTCAGTCATTTAAGCAATCTGATTTTAATATCCATATGTACTCTTTTTACTCGTTGTTTTTACCATTTATTATTATATTTCCTCAAATATGGGGGCTCAATAAAGAAATAAAATAGTATACTATATCTACTGTAATGCTTTTCATGGTCAGAATCACCTGTCATTAGTTTATTGAAATTTTTATTCAAAATAGTTTGAAAAGAAATTAATTGTGATAGAAACACATTCTGATAAATAAAGTTATGTTAGTCGATCATTAAAATTGAAAAGCTCTTTCCCTTCAGATGACCAAAAATTCTATGAATTAATTAGTTACACTTTCTCGCAGGTCAATAATGCCAGAGCCGGAAACATGAGACCGGCAGGGGAGTTTGATGAGGGAAAGTTGGACCAGGCTCTGAAAATTGGCATTAATTCCGTTTACTATATTATAAAAGCCGCTCTGCCACATTTGAAAAAGAGCAGGGGAAGCATCGTCAACACAACTTCAATTGTTGCTAGTACGATCGTAAGTATGACCAATAAAACAAAATACACTGTATGTCATTTTTTTATTGCCAAAAATCACTTTGAATTTACTGCAGATACCCTGGTGGTTGGTGTGAGCATTACTTCATTCCAAACCTGAACAAGTGAACGTGGCGCCCTCTCTCAGAAAGAAGATAGAAATTTGAAGAATTTTGACCCAATTCGAACACAGTGCACCATTGCAAGATGACAAAGCTAGTCTGATCTATATCCACTAGGCGAAATAGGCAGCGTTATTGGTACCTGTTTTCATGGAATGTCTGTGGCCAACTCATACAGAGATTAGATTCATGAAACAAATATGAAAGTCCAATGAACCTAAAAAAACACTAATTAGAATTTTAATTGAAAATGCGCAGACATTTGAAAATACAAATAACAGTCCACAGCGCTCCTGAAGAAACATTGGGGTTAAAAAAATGAACCGAAAATGGGACCTATACCAACTGAAACTACATGACCATACGAACGTTTTAAGACAAAAACGAAAAAAATCTGTTGGGAATTTTTTGAGAAATTCACGTTTTTGAAAATCTTGTTTATCTCATCACTTGAACACATGTAAAATGGCCTATAATTCAATAAACAAGCTAGAAAACATGATTAAAGCTGTTAGCTTAGCTCTCTAAGGAATTTCAATAAAGTTAAAACAATGAAACAAAAATATTTAGCGACTTTTTAAAAGTAAATGTGACACATTGTTTATCACACACCGCATAAATGCAAAAATGCTGAAAATAACCAAATTTTCCATATTTTCAGTCTTTGGAGGTTATTAAACAAATTTGTTATCCTTAAACTGGATGTGAAAAGCTTCATACAGCATAAAAAAGTTAAAGCATGTCTAAAACAGATAATAAACATGACAAGTAAGTATGTTCTCACAGCAACAATTATTACTATTTCAGACAGGTTTCTCATTGGCCCATTTAGTTTATACAATACTATCTATATACAATAGTTTAAATAGAGCAAACGTGATGCAGGCTGAAGTATTTGACAGTAATATCTAGAGTGATATCTGAGGCCGAAGTAAACACGTCACAATTTAATTTTCTAACGTAGGTTTGTGAAATCAGCTGATTTTTTTTTTCTGCATCTGCATTGGAGGCCTAAATTAGGATAAATATGGTTAAACATTTTAAAAGTACTATTCAATAAAATATGGAATATCGTCAAATCCTTAGCCATAATATAGGCTATGAAAATAAACATTGCTGTTCTTGGCTGTGTGCGGAAATTGGGCTTGATGTTTGCTACACCTTTTCAGGCACCTTGTACATGCCTTACTGTTGTGAAAACTATGGTTGTTGTTTGAATATATATATCCTGTTCCATGGACTTTTAATCTGAGAATCTCTTTGAATAGAACAGATTTAGGGCGATACCAAAGAATGCTTGCATGCACAGAATGTAACAGCTGTAATGGGGCCTCATTTTTTAGCAACATATTCTGCACTGCATATCAAGGCTCGAGACTACCGCGAGATCAGTAACTGGATAAATTAATTTCCCTAAGAGGTTTACCTGCTAATTTTCCCTTTCACAATGTGAAAATGAATGTGAAACAGCGTTTTTTTTAGTCAGTCATTTGAATTTGGAAAGAGCTGTGACAGCTCACTGTGCAATATATTTATAATAACCATTTTGATAAGGGAGATGGAAAGCGGTACCATTCTCCTTTACTGAGTCAAGAAACTTTGTGTATTTCTGATCACTGCTACCTGCATAACAATGTTTAAAAGTTGACGATCTGCTGCAGTCCGCTTGGCCAAACATAATTTTTAGACCCACTTTTCGCATTTAAAGCTCTCCATATACATGTCAAGCAAGGTTTAAACTTCTTAACAATAAAAAATGAAAAAAAAGGGGGAAAAAGGGTTATTTTTAGCATTTTTTGAATTTTCAGTGTGTGATAAACAATGTGTCACATTTATTTCAATAAAGTCACAAAATATTTTCATTTCATTGTTGTAACGTTTTTGAAATTCTTAACGGAGCTAAACTTATTGGTTTCATTGTGTTTTCAAGCTTGTTTATTGTATTATAAGCCATTTTACATGTATTCAAGTGATGAGATAAACAAGATTTTTTAAAACTTTAATTTCTCAAAAAATTCCCAACAGATTTTTTTCGTTTTTGTCTTAAAATGTTTGTATGATCGTATAGTTTCAGGTGGTATAGGTCTCGTTTTTGGTTCATTTTTATAACCCCGATGTTTCTTCAGGAGCGCTGTGAGTCGATTGACAATAGTGAATAATATTCAATATCCTCTCATTAGAAGTATTTCCATAAACTGCCCCGCTGCACATAAGTATTGATATTATTCACTTTTTTTTTATTACACAGCTAGTTTTCCCCATAACTGAATGTAGAGATCCAGTTGTATGCATGACGCCTTTCATATCAATTAATTTTATTTCAGCCAGCACCTTTTATGATGGAATACTGTCTGGCCAAAAGTGGACTTCAACAAATCACTTCCAACTTAGCATATGGTAAGGACAATTGCCTTGTCACCTAAAAATTAAATACAATTTAGTTTTAATAAAGTACTATTTCGCTATAATTGAGAGAAAGTGGAATATAATTACGGAAATAATCTTTCTACAGCCACATTAAGCTTGTATGTTGATCAAAATATTAAAATTTAGTTATGCTCAGTTCTAACGACAACAAATCAAGGTTTTTTTCTGTAGTGCAAATCCATTTCCGGAGCATTGCGGGGTTGAAAAATCTCAGTGCACTGTTGATTTTTTGTAGGGACCATCTCAGATCTGTGTTAAAAGCTCCAAATGAAAACATAGGCTGCGCAGCAGCAAACCTTCAGCGAATAACACATTTAGAAGATTACAATTACATCATAAAATTGGTGTGTTTACCAAATTCCGTATATTATAGGTAGGCCTATGCAACAGTGGTCGAGTAATGGCATTCTATTATCTGTTATTTGCCTGCTGCCCTGCGATCTACCTGTGTGCTTGCCAGGGTTTGTAAAAGCAGGGAAAGGCCTTATTATACTAATTTACTTATATTATGGTACGGTTTGATGCATGCACCAATTTTTTTCCGATCATTCAAAAAGTGTTAAATACAAGTCAAAAAGCACTGCTACATTTTATAGGTGATACGTGTAGGAAATGGCATTGCTTTATATGCAATAGTGGGCACGTTTTGGCTCCTATAAGAAAATAAGTATTTTTAATATTTTTTCTCAATATTACGAAAAGTATAGAACATGTATCAGTCAGACCATGAAAAGGCACAACTAAACCACATAAGTCATATGTGTACCAAACTTTATCCATGTACATGCAATAGTGACCAAATCTTGTTCCAGAAACAAAAAATATATTTTTTCTCTTTTTTTTTCAATATTTCAAATAGCATTTAATATTTTCCACCAGACCTTTCAAAGGGCACAACTAGACCTTATAGGCCATGTTTGTACCAAACCTTATCCATTTACATGCAATAGTGACCGAGTCTCAACCCAAAAAACTAAAAAAATACATATTTTTCTATTTTTCAAATTTTTGCAAAAAGTATAGAATATCAATCAATGAGACCATCAAAAGGCACAACTAGACCATATAGGCCACATCTGTACCAAATTTCGTAAGTGCACATGCAATAGTGACTGAGATTTGGCCCGGAAACGAACAAAAATAATTTTTATATTTTCTCAATTATTTCAAAAGGTATTGAATATCTATCAATTAGACCATCAAAAGGCACAACTAGACCATACAGGCTATATGTGTACCAAATTTCATCCACGTACACTCAATAGAGGCCGAGTGCTGGCCCGGAAACGATCTATCCGCCCGCCGCCCACCCGCCCGCCCGCCCGCCCGGCGGACGGACAACATTTTTACCCAAGTGATTACAATACCTTCTTCGAACTTCGTTCGCTGAAGGTAAAAATACTTTACATGGAAATTCCCTAACTTATTGGCCATAAAGCATCAGAAAAGTGCTTTGTCATCAATTTATGTGTACGACAGTGGTGTAGCTACATGAGTTTCTGGAGGGGGCCAATAGGAAGTTGGGCTTGCAGAAATACTTTCCTTATGGCAGGAGTACCTTCCTGATTGACATCCAATATTAGGAGGGTGTTAATACCACAGAGGAGGTATCTGTGAGTAAAATTTTAAGATCAAGTATATATTGCCCCCTCTTGATATGGTAGTAGCTACACCCCCATAGCATCATAGTCATGGTTGAGTGAGCAGCTGCTTGTATTAGTGTTCATGGTTGAGTGATTGGGGACCATATCCAAAGCACACCTGGAGCATATCCCATAGAAGCTCATAGAGATTCCTTCAGAAAATTGGTTAAATATAAATACTGTATTATGTCTATAAAGATTTGGGATGATATAATAGATGTGGACAAACAACACTGTATGAAAATATTACATATTCAACTCCTCACAACTCCTGTGATTTTCATAAGCACATGAAAGGTGTAATAATCCAAATATACAACTCAGCATTAGTTTGTTGTTATAGAAATAGAAATTTCATGTTCATGACAAAGAATATAAAAGGGCTTCTCATTGCCTGGTTTGCTGTCTGTGTTTATAACACCTGTAATTAGGTATGCCTAATAATGAGGTAACTAAATGTGAAATCCCAGTAGGTACATTGGAGGTATGTAACTGCACATGCATAACAAATCAACAGAATATTATAAAAATAAAATATGTGTTTGAAGAAATCTCATATTTCATACAAAGGTCCTACAATTCTTTTTTTTAAAAAGAATTTCTTGTCTATGCATATTGCACAAAACTGCTCAACCCGGTCTTTTCACAATGCAGCGAAGTGTCAGTAAATATGCACCACGCCCGCTGACATGTATACCGCACACTAAACATGTGTCCCGCATGTCTAAACCATACATGGTGACGTAAAAACCCAGGTGCGGTGTGCCACAATTCTGTCAGTCGGTGCACAAGTCGATACTGCTTGGCCGCATGTTTCTGGTACACTGACGATGGAAAAATCCTCATTGCAAAAGGAAACATTGTCACTGCAGAACGGCCACTAATTGATTATGTTATGATTATGTAATGCTGTCTAGTCCATGATCTTCGCCACATTTCCCTTCAAAATTCCTTGTCGTGAGAACGTAGCATCACTTGCATACAATCTGACCTTGTCAAAGCTCTTAACAGAGTCAATAATTAGAGATTTAAGAGATCTTACTTTTTCTTTTGTTAACAGAACTCGCTCAAGATGGAATCAATATCAACTCAGTGCAGTAAGTATTTAGTCAATATTCTCTAACGTCTCCTTTTATCTAGGAGGATGGACCAACATCTTCAATCTATCTTAATTCATTTTGATAAATATATTTTAATTTAGTTCACCTCATAGAATGATGAACTCCCTTATTTCAGACCTGGTATTACGGAAAACCCGACGACAAAGGGTTCAGGGGTAAGTCAATATCCCTCTTCAAATCGCCATTAACCAAAAATACAGTACAACACAAATATAGCATGGATACGCATACAGGAAGGAAGAATCAGCCACTACTTTATCCTTTCGCACCTTTATGTACTTGCTTGTAAAAATTGCAATTTTTGACTACAATTTTGAGCATACCAAATGATTAACCCCCTTTGCACATTGTATCTTAGCCTATTACTGTGCAACTCCACTTGAAAGTTGGTTTCAAATTGGCTAGAATATTCTGAAGTACTTCAAGGGGTAGATGACATAACAATGATTATAATCATGATAAGCAAGTATTGGATATCTTACTGTTCTCGCTGTTTGTGATGGAACTCCAAAAATTAAATTCCGGGTAAACTCTAGTGCCACAAAGTTACAACAGAGTATCAACAGAGTATCAACAGAGTACCACTTCGTCACTTACAAGTTCTTATTTCCAATTTTTCACTACGTATCATAATGAACTCCGTATTTCCTGTTTCAGTTCCATGATATTGCCAAAACAAAGTCTGGTTTCAACCGCGTAGGATTGCCATTAGACGTGGCCTCTGCAATTCAGTTCTTAGCATCGCCGGCCGCTGCTTACATCACAGGAACGGAACTTGTCGTGGATGGCGGGCAATCCAAGAGACCGATCATGTTGCCGCAGGAAATGCAGCGTCCTCCTGCCTCTAAGGGCCCAGAGACAACTACAATGTAGCATTTAATCATTATCATCATTTGCCTGTCATCATCATCATCATTTTACCTATAAACAAATGTCAATTTATTCCTAAAATGTTTACATTTTGTTATATAATGAACCGTTTGTACTGACATTGTAGCGTAATAGAATTTAATGCGCTTATGTATAAAAACAAAAATAAATCATAAAGCAACAAAATTATTGTTTGTGTTCATATTTCATATTACGACTTATGCCCCTATCACACGGAGACGTAACAGATGGTTCTTGTCGCGTCGCTTCTTGCTTTTCCAGGAAAGAGGGAGGTTTTTAAACTACATTCAACAATTCGGCGACGATATTTTCGTCTACGGCGCTTCTTAAACTTCCTCGCCAAAAGTTCCTAGAAATCACGTGACAGGTTAGTGAAGCAAGAACTTGCTTCACCAAAGATTCAACTGGTTGAATCTTTACGAAGGAAGAAGCCACGATGCAAAAGACCAGAAAGACCCCCAAAATGATTGGGCGAAGTTAGAGACAGCTTGGGCGAAGTAAGAGGCAGGTTGGGCGAAGTTAGAGACAGCTTGGGCGAGGCTACTTATCATTGAGTCAATGGAACTTCGGCAAAAAAAGAGAACAACTCGCCGACGCAAACAGGCTGTTGAAACGCCGAAACAGCTACTTGCTTCACCGTAAAATGTATTTGCTTGGGCGTAATTGAAGATTAGGACGAAGTAAGAGGATGCTAGGGCGAAGCAAGAGCATGCTAGGGCGAAAATAGAGACTCCTTGGGCGAATCTAGTTTAACATTGAAGCAATGGAACTGCGCCGAGGCTTCTGACAACTCGCCGACACAAGTCTCTTCTTGCCTCGTCCGTAATTACGAGCGATTCGGCGTAGAAAACGAGTGTCTCGTCGTAATAGGAACCATCAACGACGATTTAGAACCTCTAATTGATTATATAATTGTCCAAAAATGGCTTGAAACGCCGAAAGTTGGCGAATCTGAAGTTCCTGGCACCTCTACAACTTCGCCGTCACTTAACCACTCTCGTGTGATCTAGGCATTAGAAAAAAGAACTGAAACACAATTTATACACATTTGGTAGACTAATTAGGTCAGGAGGAGACAAAAAAATGATTGAAACCAAACCTCAATAAAGAGATTTTCCAATTTTCACATGAATTCCAAAAAAGTACCACATAGGCCCTACCTTACAATTTGATTATAATTGCAATTACTCTGAGTCAAGCATTGCAAAGCAGGCACGAAATATGTGGTGAGCCTACCACAACGATGCAGCTCAGGGCAATGGGTAGAGACTACACTGTAAATTTTGAAATTTTGAGTTAGCTCAAATGATTGAGTGAGATGGTTGTACAATTTGTTTGAGCCATGATAGCTTGCCGTTTTGAGTTATGATAATCTTTATGTTGTTATAACTTGCAAACAACAAGCTATCTTGGCTCAAAGGAATTGTGCAACCATCTCACTCAATCAATTAAGCTAACTCAAAATTCAAAATTTACAGTGTATAGAGGAACATTGCCCATGGTTCCCATGCCGTAGCATCCTCCAGTAATGAATACTGCCGTATGATGATGAGTGATGAGAAGACCAGGAGTCTGGCACATATCCTAAATTATCCTATTCACTCAGGGATGTCCAGGGTCCTACAGTTGCTCCAACACAGAACACTGGATAAAACCCACCTCCATGTAGTTATGAGGGTAACATTGACAGACACGACACGTAATGTTGGATACCAAAATTTATTAAGGCCTCAATGATAATGAAACTTATCAATGATAATGATAATGCAAGACCAAAAAGGTTCCATAAAATGACCTTCGGCGGAGTCATTATATTTGACAAAGAAAACATCAATGAAACTTTTTTTTGTAAATAATATTATTATCATCAAATTGAATTGATGCGTAATGGTGATCAAGCCAAATATTCTAAAATATCCATTGACATTTTACTGAATCATCCTCATAAAAACACAATTCATGAAACTTTCGTACTATTTGACCATTTAGTACAGTGTGACATGAGATATCAGAAAACAAATCACATAAAAAAAGGATAAAACATGAAGAAAAGAGACCTGCAACCATATATATAAAAATAACCTCTTGGTATTTTATCATACAATATTGTACAGTCTGAACACTAAACAATAAACAGTGACAGCTTTGTGAAATTTTGCGAATTTTAAAACAATTCAAAATGGCCGCTCAACGGGGATACACATTTCCCTGCTTCAAAAACAAGGTTGTCGTAGTAACAGGTAAGTCATTTCTAAAATTTTATTTACACATCATCTATCTTCCTATATTAGGATTTAATCAGAACGACAAATTATATAAAACATGCAGTTGTGATCAACTTGGGAGTTGGATCTTTTGGAGTTGAATGCTTCACATATTTGCGCAAGAAATTTCACAAGATTATCTTAAAGATTCACAATGTAGTGCACATGTTCACCGATTTACTGATGGCACCGTGCGCTAATCCAATATTATAGCTTTATAAGTGATTATCAATCAAACTTCTTAACCTGTAATGTATGGTGGTTTTATTTACATTTTTTTAAACTAACTTTTATTCATATATGTTTGCAATGTTCATTTGTTGTCAGCAGTTACAATATATTTTGCCCCAAAAACTGAATTCTGTGGAAAATATTCATTTACTATAGTCTTTCATCAATAAATCATGACCAATTCCAGAATATTGTGAGAAAATATTCAGGTTTATATTGATAATCACAGGTGCCAGCAGTGGTATTGGAGAGGCAACCGCAATCGAATTTGCAAAGGATGGAGCTAAGTTAGCAATCACGGGAAGAAATTCAGAAAGACTCAACAAAGTGGAGAACAAATGTCTGGCAAGTGGTGCACCATTGACTGGGGTAAGTATATGTTTTTGGAACTAAATCATATTTTTTCCAAATTAATTCTCAGCCAGCATTGTTGTTTGCAATATCACTTCAGTATAAAATCACTTTTTTGAAAGGTTTTTGCTATGGACGGTGATTTAACTGTCCAGGCGTTTGTTGAAAGATTTATCAAAGCGGCTGTAGACACGCTTGGAGGAATTGACGTTTTGGTGAGTTTATTATTGGCAGATATGTATTGAGACAAAAGTAGGCCAATAGAATATTTTAATTTATGGTACCAACTTTCATTGCTTTCCATCCAAACCTTGACATATGAAAAGAAATAGCCAGTTGTAGAATAAACTGCATAAAAGAAATGTCTTAAAATTTATCATTCACACTTCAACTATTTTCATTGATGCAAAAACATTCAGCAAATTGATAGTTACATTGCCACCATGTATTTCAACAGGTCAATAATGCAGGATATGGGGAACCAAGAAACCCAGGAGAGTTCGACCAAGAGAAACTTGACCGAGCTATGAAGATCGGCCTTAATTCCGTTTATTCAACAATGAAGGCAGCTCTGCCTCATTTGAAAAAGAGTAAAGGCAGCATAATCAACACCACTTCAATTGTCGCTGATTTTATTGTAAGTGCTACAAATACCACAAAATAAGAGGTATTCCACATATCGAAAACAACACCAAAATCTTACGTGTTACAATGTCATGTCAAAATGTAACATTCAAAACATCAATAATTTATTTTTTCAGCCTGCTCCTTTTATGTTGGAGTACATCCTTGCCAAAAGTGGTCTTGCCCATCTTACTTCCAGTTTGGCCTATGGTAATTATTCTCAAAAAAATTTGCTCAGAAGAATATTCATTTTGAGATTTGTATGTTGCTTCTGAAAGGTGTATGCTAGGACAAAATAGTTACCATTTTGTCACTTGCATAAAACTAGTTCTAAATGGTATTATCCCTTATTAAATTAACAAAACCTCCTTATCTTTCCATGACAGAGCTTGCCAAAGATGGAATTAACATCAACTCAGTTTCGTAAGTATTTAAAATGAGTTATGAGTTTAAAAAAAATTATGACAGTAAATTTTAAGTAACATTAACAAAATTATCAATATTTTCATATTTCATGGAGTATTTGTTTTCCAATTACAGACCTGGTGTAACTGAAACTCCATTAGCACAAGGATCAGGGGTAAGTAATTTTACAATTACCTTAGTAAACATTCTTATTATTACACCAGAAAACATTTTGAATTTTATCAGTAAACATTATGATCTTATCTATAGCCACTCTTATAACCTCATCAGTAAATGTTATTCTTCAAATTGCACAAACCAAAAGTTGGTAGACATTAAAATTTCAATTCAGAGAAACTTAATGTCTGCCCTATCTTGGTTACAATCTCAGTCAGCCTATAATAAATGGAATAGGCTTATGATAATTAGATGGGTAGCAAAATTTATTGAGATATCTTGTTCTTCTAGGGAAATACAAACATTCAAATGAACTTTCAGTCAAACTTGACACAAAGAAGTCCTAACAAGGTATAACTTCAAGGTCTATGGGTTATTAGTTTCCCTTTGTTAGCTAGTGTTATAATGAACTTGATAAAACTGTTCCAGTTGCCTGAAGTCGCCAAAGCAAAGACGGGTTTCAACCGCGCAGGAACACCAGAAAACTTGGCCTCCGCCATTCAGTTCTTGGCGTCACCGGCTGCTGCTTACATAACTGGAGAAGAACTTGTCGTGGACGGCGGACAATCAAAGAGACCGTACATGCTTCCCCAGGACATGCAGCAAGCCAGTACAACAAAGGGTCCAGCAAAAACAAGCCTCTAATCGTTTGGTCCACCATTGTTTGCCTCAGAACAAATGCTGTAAAATACTTAATGAATTTTATGATATTTATTACTTGACAATATGCAATGTCATTACTGCTTAGATCGGAATATTTGTGTTTGTACATAAATATAAAATGTATATAAAAAGTGTCATCATCAATAAAGAAAAAATTTATAAATGTGACCTACTTTTTCGGTATGTTTTTTTAATGTGCAAAAATTCAGATGAATAATCAGAAGATAAGAGTCAAATTTCAAAGACCAACTAGAACATTATTGATCACCTCATTCGCTCTGACACTACATTTAAAAAAAAAGACAATAACATGCTTTTAAAGACTTCTTCGGTGACTCCAAACCAAAGAACCACAGAACCACAGAACCTGTGACTCACATTTTATCAAAGCAACTAATAAGTATATCATTCATAAAAACAACATTAACCAATAAAAACCTGCTCAACTTTTAAACAAAAACTTATCATTTGGCAAAACCCACATCCATCCACAAAGAAAACTACCCCTTCTCCATTCCCCAGGTTCCATAGACTAAATAATTGCCATCTTCATCAGGACCATCAATATACAACGCAATGTTGCTGACCTATAGATACACATTAATAGAGAGATAAGACAATCTTACAATTGCCTTTCAATCAGTTCATTCTTCATACTTGTTCCAATCAATCACAATTTTCCAGTATTACAGTGTGCTTAGGGTAAGGTGGGGGAAATCCGCCCCTGGGGCAAATCCGCCCCCTTGAGGAGAAAAAGTTCTCTCATGACCCAAAATATAAATGACAATAAATATTTCTCATGCAGATTAGTGCTTACGTGTCTAGAGACCACTGAAACACAGATATTAGACTGTTACATAGTTTTGTTTGGACTACAACTGAGAAAGAAGGCATACATCTCATCACTAAGCAACTTCAATGTGCAATTGAAACTTTCAAAACTGAGGTGTTTTACAGGTACATGTTGTATAAACATATTACTTATTGTCATTAATAGCAATGTTTATTCAACGACTTTACATGTGCAAGAGATTTCACCAATCAATAAAATGCATATATAGAAAATGCCACCTTCATAATTTCTAGTGGTCGGGGCAATTCCGCCCCTTGTCTATGGGGTAAATCCGCCCCCTCTGATTCTCATGTTAAAAACATACAAACACGAGATATGCCTTGTAAGTCACTCTATTTTGTCATAAAGCTCCACTAATTGTGATTATGATTTTAATTGAGATGAAGTAAGAATTTTTGCCATGTTTTTGTGTATGTTGAATATGCTATATGCAAACTTTTTTTATTCTCACGTATTAATTGTGAAACGATCCTTACATGTTTGTAAGTTCACCCAGAAGAGCCAGGGCTTAATTTAAGAATAGAATTTACTTCAGAAGCCAAATGTTTCTTGTCATTCGTAACCAAAACTCAAGGGGGGCGGATTTGCCCCACACTTTTGGGGCAAATCCGCCCCCTGAGATTGAACATTCATATGGCGATGTTGGCTCAAAGGTGTTGAATTAAAGCATGTAAGTTTCCAGATATGTTCAGATGTATATATTCCATCCTTCCCTGAAATACAATGTTCATTTTTCATAAAGGTGAGGGACTGAGCAAGGAATATATGTGAAAAGGGGGGCGGATTTCCCCCACCTTACCCTATCTTTTATCACACCAGACAATGGGTTACTGGATATAGAGATGACACAGGCATACACTGTGTAGAGTACCATAGGATGTGAAAATGTATGTGTACCTATTCATGTGTCATATAAGAGTTTTTCTGCTGAATAAATCTAAATTGTCCTTCTTGTTAAAATTAAAAGACATTCTGAAGTAATAAATTTTACAAATACAGCATAATCAGAATGAAATTACCAAATATATATAAAGCGTGGTAACTTTCGTGTTACATGTCCGTCATTAAGCGTAGCTCGCTTAGCACAAACAGAACAAATTGTTTCGTGTTGTGCTCCAGTGTAACTACCGGAACAGGAAGTGGCTAAAGTGAAGCTTAACAATTTAGCAATTACTTACATGACCTGAAAATGGAAGATATTATAGTAGTTCTATGAGTAGGGGAGACCGGGGCTGGTTGTCACAGGGGCAGGTTGTCACACTTTCGGGGCAGGTTGTCACACTTTTGGGGCAGGTTGTCACGCTTTCGGGGCAGGTTGTCACACTTTCGGGGCAGGTTGTCACGCATTCGGGGCAGGCTTTCACACTTTCAGGGCAGGTTGTCACACTTTCGGGGCAGGTTGTCACGCTCTCATGGATATTAAATTGCCATATCCTTAGTACATTCTACTGATGATTGATGATGTAAGCAGAAAAGGCATACCGTCTAAATAGATTTATTTCAAATTTTAAAAAGGAATTTGCAGAAAAATTCTACAGTCTGCACTCACCCTCTTACTTATCAAAATACATTTCTGTTGCCTTGATAAGTCAACATTTGTAGCACCCTTGTACAGAGTCACATGATTGTTAAGGTCTGCACTGGGCAAGTAGGGGATTCCTGACATGTCCAAAATAACTTGTCTCATTCAGGATTTGGCTTACTGAGTCTCACTTCCTGCATTCAAACTCTTAACCAAAAGTGTGACAACCTGCCCCGAGTGCTGAATTTTTAAAAAATGTCCAATATGACATCAAGATTTCGAATGACATAGGCATATATTCACCAGATAGATTTAAGTTACTCCTGTACTGACTTCCATATACAATGGCTATGCCCCTACTTGCTTTAAATAGAAAAAGAGCATGTTTAAATTCTACACAGTGTGACAACCTGCCCCTGTGACAACCAGCCCCGGTCTCCCCTAGTTCTTCACAGATTTCATGTCAGTGCAAATAAACTATTATATCTTAATATAATAACCCACTATTTACAAATTTAAATCCTTACAGATACTTGTCAATGGTAGTCCACATTCTCGATCTCACAAATAATCTACCTTCTCCTATCTCAAAGCAGAGTGAAATTCCATACACTATCACGATTAAAAAACTGCTCCCGAGAAGAAGGTCAGATAAGGCCCAGATACCTTCCAGACCCTTCTACAAACATTCGAATATCATGCATCTTGCTAAGTCATCGGTCGTATGATATTTTTTTAGAATTCCAAGAGCCTGTTTTATCAACAAGAACATACAAGACAACCTATGAAAAGAGTCCATTGGCTCATTTTGATTTGGCATCTGAAGACCTTTTCTAGTAAAACTTTTAATAGTAGCCCATTAACATAGCAATTGTGTAGGCCTACAGTTATTTTGGCCCTTTGCCTGGAACTTATAAGCATAAGTATGTTTGAGACGGTGAGTTAGTATCTTACACCCAGAAACTGTATGAGCCATAGAAATACATAGAACGGACATGAGGCTGTATGATTCTGCCTCAAGATGAGGTCACCAAATCCGCCATATTAGAACTGCCCTGAGACATGACGTCACAATAGACTAGAAATTTTGATTGGACGTCATGCCATTGTTATAAGTGACATCACAGTTACATTGTGCCAGGATACAGGGCAGTTCCAAGATGGTGGATTTGGTTGCTTCATCTGCCAGAGCCTCATGTCCGTTCTATGTATTTCTATGGTATGAGCATAGGCAGGACAACCCGGTGAACAATGACTGCCACTACCACCTTCATCAAATATTTAGAAGAAAGCTTGTAATATTGCTCTTAAACGTTTACCAGAAAGAACCGTAAGGGCAGTGACAAAAGGGAAGAATGTCCAGCTGAATATTTTGATGTAAGCAACCAAACAATTGTGTTTTTTAACTTTGATTTAACCATGACCCATCTAACTGTAATATGGAAGATTAGATTTTGTATTTTCCAATGAAAAAGTTATTGGCAATGTATATGAAGTCATTAGATTTTCATAAATAGCTTCCCAAGTGAGGAACTTACTGAACTTTGTGTCATAAGGCATGGTTAACCATGACTACCAACTCTGCCTCTCAACAGGTTGTACACTTTTTCTATCATAATAAAGCTAGCAGGTTCTTAATGCTCAATAAAGCTGAGACAAACACATTTTAAAAGTTGTACTGTAGAGAAATTTATTGGATATTTCTAAGGATAATGTTCTGAAAACTGTTCCAAAAGAAATGTCCCAAAAAATGACAACTCAGCCAAGCATCAAATCAGCAGACAGAGATATCAGGCTTGGCAAGGATATAAATACTGCCATGTCGATGTCAAGTCATAACACATAAAATTCGATCATCGAACTGCAAGGTTTACGATATCTCAAAGAAAGAAATCATAGACGTTCCTTCACGAACAAGATGGCCGCCGTACGAGGATACACGTTCCCCTGTTTCAAGAACAAGGTTGTCGTAGTTACTGGTAAGAGTACTCTTTAATTCTTAAATTTCCTCATGTTTTTTCCTTCTCAATAGTTGTCAGTAAAAGTGAAAATCAGTTATATCTTGGCTTGGCTATTTCAATTTTGGAGAAGCTTGGTCAAAAGGACACTTTTCAGACAAACCATCTCTCTTATTCAATGTCATCACCAACAGGTCCATACAGTGATGGATGGATGATTGGGCTTTACGTCCTGTATTTATGCATTTGGTAGGCTAATTAGGACAGGAGGAGGACACGGCAATGAGGCAAAGGATGATTGAAACAGCCATCCAACATAGGCCCAGGTGAACCGGCAAGAGCTGGATTCGAACCCTGGACCCAGCGACTGGCAATCCAATAATAGAAGATCACACCATTGACCCACTGTCACCCATTCACAACTTGTGTGATCAGGAAATGTTCCAAATAAATCATGCCATGAAGAGAAAGTACACTTAACTTGAAAGTGAACTTGAGTGTAGAAAGGTGGTATTAACATACCTGTCTTGAACAGCAATGTAACATCCATTATAGTATTATCCGGTGTATCTATTGCCAAAAACAACCCAAACTGGTCTTCTTTCAGCAATTATAATGAGGTTATCTGTTAGAGTGATTTTTGTGTCAGCCACAAAGTTCATATCATCAATGAAGTACCTTGCCTGGCCTAATTATCGAATAATATTATCTGAAACAGATAACCAATAAAAAACCAGCACAAGGTTGACAATTGGCTACGTGAAGGTGTCAAGAGCAAAATGATGTGATGACCTCATGACAATGTGATAGCATTATATCTACTATGATGGAACAAATGCTTAGAAACGATATATTATGCTATATTTTGTAGGACAAAAGGTGTTTGTCTGCTAGCAGACTATCAAAACTAAAGGTACATGAGGTATTAGCTATGAAATTGCAAATACATTATAAGCTAAAGAAGAACAAGAGTATCTAATAATTATTATCTTTAAACATAGGCAATCCTGCTCAAATGCAAAGATTTAAAATTCTCCCATTTGTTTTTGAGGAAGCAACTTCACATTCACAGATTCTGGGAGACAACATGGCCAAATTTCAACTTCATAAAAATGCTTGTGAAGGATAACTTCGCAAACACAGTGAATCTTAATTTAAGAACATACTCAGAAAGAATGTCAGGGATAGATTAATATTTACTTTTCCATATGCCTTAAAAATATATATCACCTAAATCATATATATGTTTTTGCAGGAGCCAGCAGTGGTATAGGAGAAGTGACTGCGATTGAATTTGCAAAGGACGGAGCTAAATTAGCAATCACAGGACGCAATTTGGAGAGGCTCAATGAAGTGGCCAAGAAATGTGTTGCTCAGGGAATACCTGCTTCCAATGCGAGTATATTTTTGTCCTTCCTTCATTATGCCAGTGACACAAAAATTAAGAGTATACAGCTAGCTGCTTATCTCAGGGTAAATTTTAATCTGTGTTTAGTATGTTGACAAAAATTCATTCATTCATTAAGCAATCGAATATATGCAGGCCTATCATGCATCAAATATGAGAGCAAAACGATAATAATAGAATATTTAATTAGTATGAATTTTGTTTTTTAATTTCAGGTACTGGCACTAAATGGGGATGTAACGGACGATGCGTTCGTAGAAAGGTTCTTCAAAGAAACTGCAGCCAAACTTGGAGGAGTCGACGTTTTGGTAAATATAGCATTTTTGGATCTTCTTTCTTTTTGTTTGTTTGCTGTTGGATCAAATAAGTTAATAACTTTTGAGAGGGGGCTTGACACTGGAGCTGAAATGGGAAATAATAATGCTCATATTGGTCCAAATCAATTTTGCAATTTTTTTTCGCAGGTCAATAACGCAGGAGGAGGGGAAAGAGTAATCCTGGAGAATTTGACAAAGAAAAACTGGACAAAGCAATGAAACTTTCTGTGGGGTCAGTCTACTCAACAATAAAATTCGCACTGCCTTATTTAAAGACAAGCAAAGGATGCATAGTAAACACCACATCAATTGTTGGATATTTGGTAGGTGGTTTATTTCTAAACTAGTTTATCAATTAGTTGCTATATCATAGACAGTAAACAGCTGGAAAATTGTGGCAGCAAAGTTTTAATATTGAGCATTTTATGTAACATTTGTACTCCATCAGACAGCATTGACATACTATGCTATAAGATTGTCAATAGATTACAGCAAGGTTTAGCAAATCATTCGTACCTGCAAGTGTTAGACTGCTTAATTATGTATAAATTGCATAAATTATTTTTGTATTAATTGTACATATGTTGACATTTCACTATTGTTGTTTGAATATCGCATTCCACAACAAATTTTACTGTATACAGTGACAATAAATTATTATCGTATCGTACTGCTTCTTTAATGATCAAGTTGTGGCCATCGCCACTCTGCAGAATTTTGACACTTGCAGGTACGAATGATTTGCTAAACCTTGCTGTTCTTGCATGTTGTGAGAGAATGATAAACAACAACAAAATATTTATATCATAAATGATTGATAGGTTGATTCATTTAGTGTTTCATTTTACATACCTGCATGTGGTCAGTTTGACTGATTCTAAAACAGCCACCTGTGCTAGACCGAATCATCGGTCTCTTTCGCTTCGTGCATTTCCGTGAGGGGGCGGGGCTTGTGAGCGAGGCACTCGCCCGCCCCCCAGACCATGAAGTTAGATAGACTTGTCGATCTACACCTGTGCTATGAACAAATGATTTAAAAAAATTGTAATTCCAGGCTAACCCAAGTATGGTAGAATACAGCCTTAGCAAGACTGCAGTTTCGCATTTGGCAACTACCTTGGCATACGGTAAGTCAGAAGACTACAGCATATTTAAGAATACCTTATGTGATACATCGTAAGATTCATTTCTACCAAATGATTAATTTTTGAATTCCTCCCACAATGTTATAAAAACAAAACACATCATTTTCAGAAATGGCAAAAGATGGCATTCGCATTAATTCAGTTGCGTAAGTACCACAAGCATATTTTTTCATCAGCAGATTCAGCACATTCTTCTATCCACAGATGATAAAAATTATAAAATATAGACATATATTTCATAACAAAACGATTGTTCTTATGAGATTGCATGAGTTGATCAACGACATCTGGTTTGATGTCATGGATACTAGAAATTACATTAGTTGAAATATGTTGAGGACTTCACAATGTCATCTCATAAGTCTTTAAAATGGGTCAGGAGTGACCATGATTGACACTACCGCCTTGCCAACCTTGTAGGATTTTTCTTTTTCTGTATTGTAACATATACCGATTTTAGTTTTTCTCTATTGTCACAGGTACCAATTTTAGTTTTGATCTATTGTGACATATACTGGTTTTGGTGTTTGCTCTACTTGTAACATAAATCAATTTTGGTTTTGCTCTATTGTAATATATATCAATTTTAGTTTTGCTCTATTGTAACATATATCAATTTTAGTTTTGCTCTTCTGTAACATATATACCGATTTTGGTTTTGCTCTTCTGTAACATATACCGATTTTAGTTTTGCTCTACTGTCACAGGTACTAAGTTTGGTTTTGCTCTATTGTAACATATACTGATTTTGGTTTTGCTCTACTGTAACATATACCGATTTTGATTTTGCTCTATTGTAAAATATACCGATTTTGGTTTTGCTCTATTGTATCATGTGTCAATTTTAGTTTTGCTCTACTGTAACATATACCAATTTTAGTTTTGCTCTATTGTCACAGGTACCGATTTTGGTTTTGCTCTATTGTAACATATACCGATTTTGGTTTTGCTCTACTGTAACCTTTACCAATTTCAATTACAGACCAGGAGTAACAAGAACAGCAATAGCAGTTGGAGGAGCAGATGTGGTAGGTACAATTTGGAAAGATAAGAGATTTACTTTTCCTTACATTCGTCTCTATCAGCCAATCACATGCCAGTATTTCAGGGCGATAATTCCCATATTCTTTGTTGTCCATTTATCGTCTCATGTTTGAGTGTTTGTCTCATGAAATAAGACATTTATTCACCATGGGATCGGGAATATGTGTTTATCAGACCTTGGCCTAAAGCTCTTAGGTGACAAATCACATATTCCCTCTCCCACGGTGAATAAACTTTACAAATACAACTTCCAACAACCTATAATACAGGCTGATTGCGGAGTGAGTGAGTTAATTGTTTTATGTTCCATCAGAACCAGTGTGGGCTATTTAGAGGCACCTAACCCATCTGATCGGAGAATAGAAATATTTATTTTCAATTGTTTATTTTTATTGTTAAAAGAATATTGACTTAATTCATCTCCAAGGATTGGCCTTACCTCAAAACTACTTTCAACTACCACCTTAATTAATATTACCATTTTCAGTTTGCGGCCTTGGGCAAAAAGAGTGGTTTCGGCGAAGTAGGCAGGCCTGAAAACCTCGCCGCTGGAATTCAGTTTTTGGCCTCGACGGCCGCTTCTTACGTCACTGGAACAGAATTGATAGTCGATGGAGGACAATCTAAGCTGCCGTTCATTAGGCCTGAAGATATGGGGATGCCTCCTCCCCCTACCGGTCCCACTAAAACAAGTCTTTGAATAAAAGTTTGTTTGTGAAATGTTATTAATGTATAATGTAATATTGAATCTCTGTACAAAAAGAATATGAGTCACAATCCAAATATAAAAGTGCTAACTCTCTTGGGTCCATGTCTCCAGCATAACTCTAGTGTAAAATAAAAGGCTAAAACAGAAATCTTCATTTTTATTACATCTTCCAGTTTTGCATGTATGGTTCAGAGCAGAAAGTATTAAAAATCATTTCATATTCTGCATTCCACAAGTTCTTACACATTCGATAGCTCAGAACCAGGGCTTCTTCGACATGTTCCAGTAGTTAAACTTTCCCAAAATAGTTCAGCCAAATACTCTGTCGAATCCTAAGTCTTTGAAAAGCAACTAGCTCGCTGTATCTTGCACCGTATCTGTTTTTTTAAAATGAACTTTCACAGCCAAGGGATTACAGGCGAACCCCCATGTAATGCAGTTGAGCCACTGTGCAGGTCAATTTGTCATTGGGTAAATTATGACATCAATTATGACATCAATTATGACATCAATTATGACATCAATTATGACATCAATTATGACATCAATTATGACATCAATTATGACATCAATTATGACATCAATTATGACATCAATTATGACATCAATTATGACATCAATTATGACATCAATTATGACATCAATTACGACATCAATTACGACATCAATTACGACCATAATGATTCAGTCAGCCCTCATATAAATCAATTATCATTTTCATGAAAAGAAGAATTGTTCTGCCACACACTTACTTTGCAATTGCCTAGCAATCAGGTAAAAAAAAAAGCATAACAAAAAAGTTGTTTGATGTAAACACAAAGTTTTCACCCATTAAATTAAGTGGAGCACTGGGGCAGTGCAATGTCAATGCTGAAGATCATAAATATACTTTTTAGTAAGACATTTAACCCTGTCCAAAAATGAAGGTGCTATAGGCCTTCTGCAAAGTGATCATTGATCATCAGGGACACATAACCTTGACACTCATTATGTACAATAATGCATTGTATTGACAATTGTGTGTTTTTAGAGGTTACATGTCTTATTGAAATAGAGTCTTTGATATCAGCCATGGAGCACTGAGGCAAAAACCCAATGCCCTTGAAACACCATTACAAAATAATTAAAAGAGAGTCTGGATATTCTGTAAAATAGCAATATCACCTTAACAGACAGCTGTGGCAGACTGGCCTGGGCCTACCCTCACAACACAAGAAACCACCAGAAAACAACAAGCACAAAGAGAATCATTTTCGTACCAGGATCAAAATGGCGGTCGAAAGAGGATACACCTTTCCATGCTTCAAGGACAAGGTGATAATCGTAACAGGTGAGACTTTTTGTCTTACTTGCTCAAAAACTTGCTGAATCATTTTAACAGCTGTAAATTATTTTTGGCTTTGGAAAGAATAAAAATCAGTGGATAAGTTGTGTTACGTATTTCGACAAAGGTGTTGTACGATTACATATTTCTTTGTAGAGTAATAGAGTTTAAATTGTTCAGTTTAATTTTTATTTGAACTCCAGATTCCAGACCTCATAGACTAGTTTTACCATCATAATTGTTACTAGATACTCACCAGAAGCAGATATCATGCAAAAAAAACTCATTCAGCTAGTGAGAAAAATACATTTATTGCAGGAGCTAGTAGTGGTATAGGCAAATCAACTGCGATTGAATTTGCAAAGGACGGAGCTAAATTAGCAATCACAGGAAGAAATTCCGAGAGACTCAATGAAGTGGCCAAGAAATGTGTTGCCGAGGGAATACCTGAGTCCAATGTGAGAATAGCATTCATGTGCTTTCTATGTTTTTTGGATATGCATGCATTCGCACAATTATGTGATGAAATTGATGTAAATTTATGTATGTTAAAAGTGAATTAAGCATTAAACATCAAGAAAAATCTATCAGTTGAATGTGTGACCTGCTACAATGTATGACATATGACAGTGCTAGTTTATCAATCATAAAATTTTAGAATAGTCTCACAAGCATTGACATATATATTTCTGACTTTTTGGTCAAATGTGACCCCGTATAGTCCATAAAAACCTATATATATATATGTAATTATTTCAACTGTTGAGTGATACGACACATGCCCCTATTATAATTTTACAATTATGGACCTTTTTTCCAGATATTCAAACTGACAGGAGATATAACAGATGATGCATTCATGAAGAGATTCATTAAAGAAGCTGCAGCCAAACTGGGAGGAGTGGATGTTTTGGTAAATACGTATGGCGCAGCCATGTTTAAAAAAAATTATAAAATAGATACTATTCTTATTTATGTGCTAGATATAATCTATTGCATATAGTTATTTTCATTCTGCAGTGGCATCCTTATAGGGGGGCCCTGGAGGGCATGTACCCCCCCCCCATATTGGACCTGTGCCCCCCCCCAGGTGCCCCCATATGAACTTTCTAACTCCTAAAATCTAAATTTTTTATTGCGTTCAGTTTAATTTTTTTTGCAGGGATAAAAATTGGTAGGTTAGTCGAAAGTCTAGAACAACCAATGATTTCTGTTTTTTTGTGGTCGCAGATTGGCAGAATAGTATACCAAAGATATATCTGAGGAATAAGCTATATTTGGAAAACTAGAACAAAAATGTTTAAAATTCACTAATTATAAGAGAGAGCACACATGTGATGCTTAGTCTACATGTATTTTTTCATCAAGCCAATAAATAATCTGTAGACTATTATATAATATGTGAATATCTTGGTTTTAATGTCATAAAGTATAAACAACAATACCTGACAGAGACACTGACTATCATGTTAAATTAGGCCAATAACAAACCACAATATTTATTTAAGTAAGCTCTATCCCGATTGGTCAAAACACGGTCACATGACCAACAAAACAACACATAAATGAATGTAACCTTCATGCAGACAGTTTTCCCAAAAAAGATGGCCTTTTTTGCTGGCTCAGGACGGTGTTCGGATAAATTCAGTTGCGTGAGTATGGCACCACGAACAAAAGACTGAATATCACTTCTTAATGAAAATTTAATGTTTATGATAGTGCAAAAGAATAAAAATAGTATTTAGGATTGAAAATATTTATTGAAAAATGATTTTTTTTTTCAATACTACAGCCCTGGCATGACGAAGACTCCAGCAATTTTTGATGCAGTGAGTATCCAGTCTATTATTATGATGCATACTGTGTTCTTTTTGCCGATGACATTGCTCTCACAGTCAATTATCAAAAATATCCAGAACTTGGATTAGAGGGCTGGATGTACCATATCTATCTATGTATCTATGTATCTATGTATCTATGTATTTATCTATCTATCTATGTATCTATATATTTATCTATATACCTATCTACCTATCTAACTATGGATCTATCTATCTTTACAATAGCCTTAACTGCTTCTACAAGCACAGCACCTAATCCAATGCAAACTGTAAATAAAGTTTTGCAAAACAACAATAAAATAGTTGTGGTAATAAATAGAATATCTTGATCAACTGCCCATCGAACTTCACAACGATCTCTTCAATATAGCAAACTCAACAGAACTCTCCGTTTTCAGACTGAGGCGCCGGCAGCCAAGAAAAGTGGCTTTAATCGTATCGGAGAAGCTTCTGAAGTCGCCTCAACAATCCAGTTTCTAGCTTCATCCGCTGCTTCTTATATAGCTGGCACAGAATTGGTTGTGGATGGGGGACAATCTAAAGTGCCCTTCATTTTACCACAAGACTTGGCATAATCGGAGGAGGAAAAAAGAGAAAATCACTTATAGTTTCCATGGCAATCAGTTCTGTTGATTCTATTGATGTTATTAATTATACAGCCATTGTAAAAAATATATCTATTTTTTACTTTTCCAAATAAAGAAACTATATATCAATGAGTTAGCTGAAGTTGTATTAATGCAATATCCTTCATCTAATGTCATTACCAAAGTATAATTTTGCTAAAAATTTTTTGAATATATGAAAATACTATAATGCAATAAAAGGTTTTAATAAAATAGCAATACTGCAGTGACAACCTTCTGTGTTCCAAATCCTTGGGAAAAATTCCGTTTTCCTGCATTTGTAAGTCAAATTTTTCTTCGAAGTTTGACCAGAAGTAAGTGATCTTAAGCCTCTCAAATCTTTGAGGCACTTTTTCTAGGGTGGGTCAGCAGGGACAAAAAAAGGTGAAATCTCAAAATTTTATAATGTCCATGTTATAAAAATTGTGAGTAAGCTCAATTTGTTTAGCCAAAAATTAAATATGTCTGTCCTCAGCACTTGTCAAAAATTTGCAGCATATTCAAGTCGTTGAAAACCAAAGACAAAAGTAGTCCCAATCCAGGTCAAAGTGGAAGCTAACAAAAAAAAACTTGCCAGCAACCTATACATATATACAGCTTCCAACAACCTATAATACAGGCTGATTAGAGTAGAGAGTGAGTGAGTTTGTTTTTTACGCCCCATCAGCACCAGTGTGGGTATGCAAGAGGCACCCATTAGAACGGAGAATAGAGATATTCACTTTCAGTGGTTTATTTTGATTGTTTTAAGAGCAATGACTTAATTCATTTCAAGGATTCGCTTAACCTTCTGATTTAGGTGAACACAACTTTCAACAATCACCTTAATATCAATATTACTATTTTGATTTTTCAGTTTGCGGCCTTGGGCAAAAAGAGTGGTTTCGGCCAGGTAGGCAGACCAGAAAACCTCACCGCTGGAACTCAGTTTTTGGCTTTGACGGCCGCTTCCTACGTCACTTGAACAGAATTGATCGTAGACGGAGGACAATCTAAGCTGCCGTTCATTAGGCCCGAAGATATGGGGATGCCTCCAACATCTACAGGTCCAGCGAAAACGAGTCTTTGAATAGAAGTTATGTTTGTGAAATGTTATAGATGCAAAATAATATTGAATCTCTGTACAAAAAAATATGAATCATAACGTGAAATAAAAATGTAATAAAATAAATCTTCCAGTTTTCATACATGGTTCAGAGCAGAAAATAGTAAAATCTGTTTCATATTCTGCAATCCGCAAGTTCTTACATGTACCATAGTACAGAACAAGGGTTTCTTCGACATGTTCCAGTAGTTAAACTTTCCCAAAATATTTCAGCCTAATCCTCTGTCAAATCCTAAATCATTGAAAAGCAATTAGCTCGCTGTATCTTGCACTGAACTTTTTTTTTATGAACTATCGCAGCCAAGGGATTACAGGCGAACGCCATGTGGTTGAGCCACTGTGCAAGTCAATTTGTCATTAGGTAAATTATGACATCAATTACGACATCAATTACGACCAGTGTGATTCAGTCAGCCCTCATATAAATCAGTTATATCAAAATATCATTGTCATGGAAAGAAGAATTGTTCTGGCACAAACTTACTTTACAATTGCCTTGCAATAAGTTAAAAAATGCATAGCAAAAACTAGCAAAAAAGTTTATTGATATGTACAAAAAGTTTTTACCTATTAAATTAAGCGGAGCAGTGGGGAAGTGGGTCTTGTCAATGTTGAAGATCATAAATATACTTCTAAGTAAGACATTTCCAAAAATGAATGTGCTATAGGACTCCTGCAAAGTGATCATTGATCAACAGGGACACATAACTTGACACTCACTATGTACAATAATGTATTGTATTGACATTGTAGTTTTTTAAAGGTTACATGTCTTGTTGAAATAGAGTCTTTGGTATCAGTCATGGACCACTGAGGCAAAAACCCAATGCACTTGAAATGCGATACTAAAAAAAAAAAAAAAATAGTCTAGATAATAAGATAGCAATATCACCTACCCAGATAGTTGTGGTAGACTGGCCACAACACGAGAAACCACCAGAATGGAACAGGCATAGAGAATCATTTTAATACGAGGATCAAAATGGCGGCCGAAAGAGGATACACTTTTCCCTGCTTCAAAAACAAGGTTATCATCGTAACAGGTGGGACTTCTTATCTCAATTGCTCAAAAGCTTACTGAATCATTTTAACAGATGTAGATTATTTTTGGCCCTAGAAAGAATTGAAATCGCTCAATACATGTATGTTGTGTTAAGTGTTTCAAAAAAGGTGTTGTTTAATTACATATTTCTTTGTAGAGTAATAGACTTTAAATTATTCTAATAATTTTGATTTTGACCTTATATGTATACCAGTTTACCGTCATAACTTTCCCAAGATATAGTCATCAGAAGCAGATATGATGCCAAAAAATAGATCATTTTTTAAAGAAAAACACATTCATTGCAGGAGCCAGCAGTGGCATAGGAGAATCAACTGCGATTGAATTTGCAAAGGACGGAGCTAAATTAGCAATTACAGGACGCAATTTGGAGAGACTCAATGAAGTGGCCAAGAAATGTGTTGCCGAGGGAATACCTGAGTCAAATGTGAGAATAGCACATTCATGTGCTTTCTATGTTTTTTGGATATGCATGCATTCGCACAATTATGTGATGAAATTGATGTAAATTTATGTATGTTAAAAGTGAATTAAGCATTAAACATCAAGAAAATCTATCAGTTGAATGTGTGACCTGCTACAATATGACATACAACAGTGCTAGTTTATCAATCATAAAATTTTAGAATAGTCTCACAAGCATTGACATATACCCCTATTATAATTTTACAATTATGGACCTTTTTTCCAGATATTCAAGCTGACAGGAGATATCATAGATGATGCATTCATGAAGAGATTCATCAAGGAAGCTGCAGACAAGCTGGGAGGAGTGGATGTTTTGGTAAATACATATGGCACAGCCATGTTTAAAAAAAATTATAAAATAGATACCATTCTCATAGATGTGCTAGATATAATCTATTGCATATAGTTATTTTCATTCTGCAGTGGCGTCCTTATAGGCGGGGCCCTGGAGGGCATGTGCCCCCCCATATTGGACCTTTGCCCCCCCCCCGGTGCCCCCCATATGAACTTTCCAACTCTGGCTAAAATATACAATTAGTGTACGCCACTATCATTCTGGTCCACACCTTGCTTTATAAGAATGACGTATATAGCCAACAATGGACACTGGAAATGACATTTTAATCACCCAAGACTCAACTAGAATAAAAAAAAATCACTTAGTTCAATAGAAATACCTCTGTCACAGGTGAACAACGCAGGAGGTGGCGTCCTGACTACCCCAGGAGAGTTTGACAAAGAAAAATTGGACAAGGCCGTTAAACTTTTTGTCGGTTCAATCTACTCAACAATAAAATACTCTCTGCCTCATCTGAAGAAAAGCAAAGGGAGCATTGTGAACAACACCTCATTCTTGGGACATCTGGTAAGTAGATGTAAAGAATCAAAATGGCAAAATAAATTCTTCTCCAATCTCCTCCTGAAATATTGTTTCAAAGACTTATTTACTCAATTTTGTTTAGTCCTTCAATTTGATATTTGGAGATATTGTAGATGGACGGATGATTGGGGCTTTAGGTCCTATATTTATGCACTTGGCAGGCTAATTAGGACAGGAGAAGGACACGGCAATGAGGCGAAGGATGATTGAAACAGCCATCCAACGTAGGCCAAGGTGACCCGGCAAGAGCTGGATTCGAACCCAAGACCCAGCGATTGGCAGCCTAGCATACTACCACTAGACCAACCATCCCCCCTCTACCCTGGAGCTATTATAGAGATATCTAGAGAGATAGACTTTGATGACTATACATGTAGATATTGTGACAGTATACATATATTGACAATTTCCATTATATTTTAGGCCATGCCACTTCTGGCAGAATACAGTATCATGAAGAGCGCAGTGACTCATCTGGCTACCACTTTGGCTTATGGTAAGTACTCAACAGCATCACTTCACGATAATGCATTGCCAAACTTATTTATTTAACTAATGGGCATTTTCTAGTCATCTTACATTAGGCCAATAACAGACCACAATATTTATTTAAGTCAAAACATGCTCACATGACCAACAAAACAAAATAAATGAATGCAACCTTCATAGAGACAGTTGCTCCCAAAAAAGATTGCCCTATTTTATGTATCATTACAGAACTGGCTCAGGATGGTGTTCGGATAAATTCTATTGCGTGAGTACGACACCATGAAAAAAAGAGTGAATATCACTTCTCTATGAAAACTTTAATGTTTATAAATGATAGTGTAAAAGAATAAAAATAGTTTATTCATGACTAGCATTGTATTGGCCCTGTAATACCAAATATACAAAGGGAAATAACAAATTCTGGAGGGACAATAACTCATATTCTCCCTCAAAGGATGTTGCCAACGGCACCCTCTTTTCTTAATGTGCAGAATGTTGCCAACGGCGCCCTCTTTTGTTATTGCGCAGAATAGTAGACCTTTTGGCAGAAATTCATTGGTAAAATTAGAGTAATCTCATAATATAAACGGCAGATCATGGAATTAAACCTTTAGAAAACGTTTTTTTTTGCATTGACCGTCATGTTGTTCCTGTCTGTCCATATTATCCCGAGGGCCGCTATATACATAATATATAGGATTGAAAAAAATATCTTATTTATTTTTTCAATATTACAGCCCTGGCGTGACGAAGACTCCAGCAGTTCTTGATGCGGTGAGTATCCATTCTGTTATCATGATGCTTACACATCCTCTTATGCCCATGGCATTGCTCTCATAGCCAATTTATCAAAATACCCAAAACTTGGATTACAGGGCTAGTTGTGCCCTATCTATCTATCTATGGATCTGTCTATCTGTCTATCTTTATAATAGCCTAACTGCTTCTAAAAGAACAGTACCTAATCAAATGTAAACTGTAAATAAAGATTTGCATTACAATAACGATCTCTTCAATATAAAGCAAACTCAACAGCACTCTTCATTTTCAGATTGTTGCCCCGGCAGCCAAGAAAAGTGGCTTCAACCGTATCGGAGAAGCTTCTGAAGTCGCCTCAGTAATCCAGTTCTTGGCGTCACCCGCCGCTTCCTATATTACAGGAACAGAATTGGTTGTGGATGGGGGGCAATCTAAAGTGCCCTTCATTTTGCCACAAGACTTGGCATAATTGGAGGAGGAAAAAGAGAAAGTCAGTCATTGTTACCATGGCAATTAGTTCTGTTGATTCTATTGATTTTATTAATTATACAGCCATTGTAAAAAAAATATATCTATATTTTACTTTTCCAAATAAAGAAACTATATATCAATGTGTTAGCTGAAGTTGCATTAATGCAATATCATGCATCTAAAGTCATTACAAAAGTATAATTTTGTCAACAATTTTTTGAATATATGAAAATACTATAATAGCTTAAAAGTTTTAAAATAAAATGGCAATACAGCAATGACAATCTTCCGTATTCCAAACCCTTGGAAAAAATACTGCTTTCACTTCATCTACAATTAATAACAGACAATGATAAGGATGACAAAGAACATGCTACTGGAGCCCAAAAATGACTAAAAGTTCTAAGAGAATC
Organism: Platynereis dumerilii; assembly: GCA_026936325.1. Classification (NCBI taxonomy): domain Eukaryota; kingdom Metazoa; phylum Annelida; class Polychaeta; order Phyllodocida; family Nereididae; genus Platynereis; species Platynereis dumerilii. The sequence goes on from JAPTHN010000020.1 coordinate 11,986,324, forward strand.
TATCTTTAACAGTAGAAGTCTTCTGCCTGAATAAGTAGAATTTTTCTTCGAAGTTTGACCAGAAGTAAGTGATCTTAAGCCTCTTAAATCACTTTTTCTGGCTGGGTCAGCAGGACAAAAAAAAGGGGGACACCTCAATTTTTACAATGTCCGGATTATAAGAATTGTGGGTAATCTCAATTTGTTTAGCCAAAAATTAAATAAATATGTCTGTCCTCAACACTTGTCACAAATTTGCAGTATAATCAAGTCGTTGCAAACCAAAATAAAAGTAGTCCTAAACAGGCCAAGGTGAAGCCAGCAGAAAAAACTAACTTGCCATTAATAAATTATAAGGGTGTACCAAGGCATTGGGTCATGTCCGCCATACCAAAGACATCTAATTTCAACAAGACATGTAACTTACTCAGTGAGAGTGCTTGAGGCACAACCAAAAGTGACACAGCCTAAACTATACACACAGCCACTGGTTTTGCTTACCAAATCAAAAATTAAATAGAAGTACTCAGACATTGGCCTTGAATGACTGAGCACAAAATGTATGTCCTGTCCTAAAAAACGTACGCTGATATAATAAAGATTGCCTGGATAATCTATAAATAGCAATACCCTGAGTCTAGACTGAAAAGGCCAATACCTTTATATCATTTCACATCAATACAAGCACATACAAGAGGAATTTATTTTTATTAAAAATAATTCAATATAAATTGGGATCATAATGGCTGCCCAAAGAGGATACACGTTTCCCTGCTTCAAGAACAAAGTTATTGTCATAACGGGTAAGGAACATATATTTTTATCAATGGAAATTTGGGCATTTTACCATACATTACACCAAATATTAATTTCCAAGAAAAGGGAACGTTGGTCACATTGTTCAGGTTTACCGTGTTATAATATATTGAACTGAAGTATTCACATAAGAGACAACCAGAAGCTAATATTAAAAGTAACAATTGATCAGGTAACAATAGATATTTCAAAAGTGTTTCTTCCAGTAAACTGCTCAAAAGCCACTAAACTGATCCGTCACCGCCCTCTTGATATCATTGGCAGATCCAAGCAGATTTAAGGCATTTTCAGGCTCTTGTCATTGCATCTTTTCATCTCATTGGTCCACTATATAACCCCCCCCCCCCCCAACCTTGATCCGCCACTGGATATAACCATTGTTAACCCCCGAAGTTTGCATTTATTGCAGGAGCAAGCAGTGGCATAGGAGAATCAACCGCCATTGAATTTGCAAAGGATGGAGCTAAATTAGCAATCACAGGAAGAAATTCCGAGAGGCTCAATGAAGTGGCCAAGAAATGTGTTGCTCAGGGAATACCTGCCTCTAATGTGAGTTTAACACATTCAGCGCTTCTTCATGTCATTTGGTGCTCTTCTATAATGCCTAATGCCAAGTAATTTGAATAAAATATATAAAAATACTTCTAACGATGAGTAAATATTATTAGATCAGAAAAGCAACCTTTGTCAAGAAATCATTAGGTTATATGCATTTATGATGGACTCCTATTTGACATATCTAAAATTGGCACTAAAATATTAATAGCACTGTCATCATATATCGTTCCCTTTTCATTAAACCTTGATTTTTCTCTGCAGGTATTAGCCTTGAATGGAGATATCACAGATGATGCATTTGTGGAGAGATTCATCAAAGAGGCTGCAGAGAAACTGGGAGGAGTGGATGTTTTGGTAAATATAGTAATAAAGTGTTAAGAAATGAAGTCATAAACTGGATGCAATGCCACTGCTATTAGCTTATCAGTGTCACCGTAGGACTTATTTTTCAATCAGATCTGTTAGCCTGTCCATGTATGTTTGTCTGCGAGTTACCAAGCTTCAGCAATTGTAAGCTATGCAAATACTTTCTGATGAAAGAGTAGTTAGAGGAACAAAAAAATCTACATATTGAGGTTGGTGTTTCCAATGAAATGGAGAATTCTCAAGAAGTCCAGAGATCAGTAATGACTTGGCATTTTCACATTCTCAAGAAATTTCTTGAGAGATAAGACCACTGACATGCACCTTGTTGTTGACCAGGTGTTGGATTTTCTAAAGTCTCATAGCAGTTACAGAAAGCTAAAGGCTACTGTTGTCTCGTTTTGATTAAACTATGCAATTGTGTGATGGTTCAATATAAAGTGAAATATTAAAGGTATACCTGTGTAAACACTGTTTAACTAATCTATTTAAGTTTAGAAACTTGCGAGGGAGACTCTTTGGAAACATTAATTAGGTAGGACAAGCCCAATTCCATCAAGAATTTATAATTTGCAAGCTAAACTATAGAAATTCTCCCAAATACAATTTTTGTTAAAAGTAGTATAAACATGTATGCTCTTTACATCATCAAACAGGTGAACAACGCAGGGGCTTCGGAAGTTAGCACACCAGGAGAATTTGACAAAGAAATGTTGGACAGAGTTGTGAAACTTTTCTTGGGTACAATCTACTCTACGATCAAACTTGCTCTGCCGTATTTGAAGAAAAGCAAAGGAAGCATCGCAAACATTACATCAGTTGTGTCACACTTGGTGAGTATCTCAGCAAAAAGGCACACTGCTACATATAAAACAATTTTGGAAGATACTTACGAGGAGTTATTAATAAGGAGCAGCAACATATTAACTTTTTTTCCATTCCCATCAAATTTCAGGCCCATCCGATGATGGTGGAATACAGCATTGCAAAGAGTGCAGTGGCTCATTTGGCTACCACCTTGGCTTATGGTAAGAATAAACAGGTTAACCATAGCAAATGTTGAGTTCATGGTGTCTGAAAGCTGGCTCACTACCTAAGAAATACAATTTATGCATGAAAAAAGTACAAGTTAGACAAAATAATTTTATCATCTCACCCCTCCAATCATTAGGTAATACCCCTATTTTGTTCATATTTAGCTTTCCATCATCCAATCCCGCCCTCTTTAAATGCTGTTGCCTCAGTGGGAATTTCTAGCAGCACTATGGAGATATTTGGAACCTCAAATCACTTTTTTGGTATTGTTTCAGAACTAGCCCAGGATGGCGTTCGCATAAATTCAGTTGCGTAAGTATGTGGAAATTTAATAGTTCATGTAACAATTCTTAAAAATAATTTCGTGACGGGATATTTTCAACAAACATTCCATCACTGGAACTGTGCACCAAGTCGAATGATGGTTGAAAAAAACATTCCAACATACGTCCAGGTAATCCGGCCTTGCTATCTCTTCACTGCAATTTCTTAACACTGTATTTTTCAATTGCAGCCCTGGCTTCACCAAGACTTCAATTGTTCCAGACGCAGTGAGTATCTTGTCCAAAATAATCAGTACTTTTCGAAGTACTTAAGTCCAGTACAGTACTTTTCAAATGTTCCCAGTACCCAGTACAGTACCCAGTACTTTTTTAGTCACTGTACTTAATTCCAGTACCCAGTACTTTTGAAAGTACTTAAATCCAGTACCCAGTACTTTTTGATGTCTCATATTGAATCAAAATTGTCTAAAACAAAATTGCAATCTTTTTGAAAATAAAATGAAAAATAACACTATCATCTGATCATACACTTTTTTTAACTTTATCAATATCGTGCACCAGCAATTATACTCATCAAGTATAATAAATTTTGTGAGATAAATTATAGATTAAATAAATTGACAAAAACTTAGTGTTTCTATCTCTAGCAAACGGGGATATTCATGGGATACTGTTTCATTGGACAGATAGACAGACAGATAGATAGATAGATAAATAGATAGATGGATAGATAGATAGATAGATAGATAGATAGATAGATAGATGGATAGATTGGATAGATAGACAGATAGATAGATTGGATAGGTAGACAGATGATAGATAGATAGATAGATAGATAGACAGAAAGATAGATATTAGGAATTTCATTAATAATAATGTAAAAGAATGGGCAAATTGGATATGCCCCACACTGTGATATTTTGAATGATTGTCAAATTAAGGAACTAGTCAGAATTAGATATTCAGATTTTAATCTTGGGGTTTTTATTAGACACCCAGAAAATTAATGAGGTTATTAGGTATCTTTGTACCAAACAGTGGTTTTTAATCATTGTTTTTATTTACTTAATTTATTTGACTGCAATTGTCTTATTTAATGAATAAAATATTTATTATTATTGATCAAAAGTTTAGAAAAATTGATATTTAATTGACACGGATTATGTTTAAGCAAACAACGGATGAAAATTGACATTCTATTGTGAAAGCTCCCTGACCAATTCTAAAGAGGGTAATTCTCACACCTGTGTATACTGTACAAGGTCAGGAACATGCAGTGACCCATTTTCTTTGCTAAAGACAATAGGCCAATGCATTCACGCCTGCATGGCTCAATGAACATGGGAAACCCCTCCAAAAGATAGCATTGAAATTGATTGAATAATCACTGAATTTATGCATGTATACAGCATTCTTTCAAAATGATGCATCATGAACAAAAAGTTGTTTCTCAAATAATTATCATAACCATATTTATTCTTGATAGATTAACCAAACAAATTCAGTGGGTGAAACGGAATAAATACATTATGGGTAAAATATTTATTAAGTTATATTACCTTTCATTAAAATGAAAATTATATAAATGTTGATTGTACATTTACTGCAGAACTGAGATGCAAGTTCAGCAACATAGTTGGACTACTTAGATAGTGACTCTGTCATGTCTTTTCTGATTGCAATCACATTTCTAATTTGCTTTGACAGGTATAGTGTGAGTTCTTCTTTAGCATAAATTGAATTTGCTTTGACAGGTATAAGTGTTAGTTTTTCTATAGCATAAATTGAAATTGACTAATTGATATATTTCTGCACTATCCAATGAAACTGTATTCCATATATATATCTTCTAAGAGCCAAAATAAATAAATTATTTATTATATAAATTGCATTATTGAAAAGTATTATTTTTATAAAGTAACATTTATTACAGACTACATGAAATTTATGATTTCATGAAATGTCATTTATTCACAAATTGTCCTGGAAAATATTGACACTTCACTCAACATGGCATGCAACTTTCATGTTGGCTTTTTTTTTCACTGAAAGTACTTAAATGTACTTAAAAAGTACTTAAAATTTCAAGTACTTTTTGCAAAGTACTGGGTACCAGTACAGTACTTTTGGGTTCAGTACTTCCAGTACCCAGTACATTCCAAGTACTCTAGAAATTGTACTTAAGTACAGAAGTACTTAAGTACTCAAGTACTTGTTAACAGCCCTGGTAGAAGGTGTCTGTCTCTTAGTCTGGCTGCATTGTCCAGAACAATATTTGTTAATATGCTGGCTTTTGCGCATCAAAATTGAACTGAATAGAATCATCTTAGGTTATTTTTCAATTTACTGACTATTGAAACGACTTTTCAGTGATGTTCCTGTAAACTTTAACCATTTCTTCGGCAAATAGACAACATATTTTCAGAGAACTAGACAGCATCGTTCATTCCTCTTCTTTATTTTAAAATATAATTTCAGCTCTTTGCCCTAGGGGCCAAGAAAAGTGGCTTCAATCGTGTCGCAGAAGGTTCCGAAATCGCCTCCGCAATCCAGTTTCTGGCTTCACCAGCAGCTTCCTACATCACTGGCATAGAACTGGACGTGGGTGGGGCGCAATCTAAAGTGCCCTTCATTATGCCACAGGACTTGGCATAATTTATTAACGACCAAAGAAAAAACAGCACATCACACTCATTATTGAAGACATTGTCCTGGATTATCTTTAGGCCATCATATCTCTTCATTACTTACAACAGCAGCTATATGACATATAAATTACATCTTACCCTTTCCAGATAAAGAAACTACATTATATTGGTTTGGTTGTTAGTCGTTTTATTACATGCCACTAATATCATTACATAAGTATTATTATTTTAATTATGCAAAACTGATTTCAGAGGTTATGACTTTGAGATAATATTGAAATAAGACTACCTTTCATTAAACAAGAATGGATGGATGGATGGATGTTTGGGGCTTTACGTCCTGTATTTATGCACTTGGTAGGCTAATTAGGACAGGAGAGGACACGGCAATGAGGCGAAGGATGATTGAAACAGCCGTCCAACATGGGCCAGGTGACCCGACAAGAGCTAGATTCGAACCCTGGACCCAGCGATTGGCAGTCCAGCACGCTACCACTGGACCAACCCTCCCCCCCATTAAACAAGAATGATGTGTCAATTTTCCATAAAATCCTAAATCCTTGAAAGTTACGTCTAATTTTACCTTACATCTTGTTCTTGAACAAGTCGGTATTAAAAAATTACGGAGCAATGAGGTTGATGCTCTAAAAAGGCATACTATAAAACTGTGGTGGGCAAAAAAATGTCAGACATTAAGACAAACTGGGCCATGTCCTCTGTACCAAAAGACCATAAATATAATTTTTATCAAGACATTTCACGCTCGCAAAACAGCAATAATAAGGGTGCCTGGATATTCTATTAATAGCATATCATCAAACTAGTTTTAAATTCATTAAAGCAACAAGTACGAAGGAAAACGCATAGAAGAATCATTGGCATAAATTCCAATCAAAATGGCGGCTCAAAGAGGATACACGTTTCCTTGCTTCAAAAACAAGGTCATCGTCATAACGGGTAAGGAATCTACATTTCAAATAGAAATTCTGATGTTTTATTATTCAGCAGTTTTTATTTTTCCCAGAAAAGAATGTTTATTAGTACTTTGCTTCTACCATACAAATGGCATATTGGCAAGGGTCTAACAATGCATTTTACACTTTTTGTTTGATTCTGTCAGTCCTTATCAAATATGCATCTTCATTTTGATTATAACTTCGATTAACTCTATATCAGAAAAACACAGACAAAGGCAACCACAATCACCTTTTTTAAAAATAAATTTACAAACTTCACTACTCGTAACAGGATAGTTTCAACAAACATTCCATCACTGGAACAGCTATCCAGCCTTACTGTCCCTTTACTGCAATTTCCTGATATTGTATTTTTGCATTTAAAAAAAATGCTGATGCTAAATAATTTGAATTGTGAAACTGGTGTAGAAAAAATGTATACATTCATCGAACTTTCCTGTTAATATCAGTACTCATAATCTCTCCATCACATACTCGTTGAGAAAAAAAAGCGTAACCAGGTCGAAGCCTAGAAAAAAATACACTTAAACCCGAAAAAAAACTCACTGAAGCTTTGGACTGGAGTTACATGTCTTATCAAAATAGAAAGTCTTTGAAATCAGTCACACGTGACTGATGAAAAAAAAAATGAAAAAAAATGCAGTCCTAAAAAAATGTCCCTTGATAAAGAGTGCCAGGACGTCTTGAACTTAGATAGTGCTAGCCGATAACAATATATAAAAAGTTATATCACAACCAAAAAAACTAGTATAAAGGCAGATATACAGAGACATACTACATAACTCAGTATCAAAATGGCAGCACAAAGAGGATACACATTTCCCTGCTTCAAGAACAAGGTTATAATCGTTACAGGTGGGCCTTCTTTAGATATCTGCTTATTTACAATACGCAAAGAATAAATTTAGTTATTTTTTTGAAGACAAAATAATTACTTTGTCATATATTTTGACAAATGCTGTACCATGATATGTTTGACATAATTATAGATTTTTATTTACAAACTTTCATTGTCTTTGTATCGTATTCATGCACACAAAAAAAGGAATTAAACTGAAAACATGAGGGATAGCAAAACAAAAAGCTTATTATAAGCAACCCTTCCTATGAGTTTACCAACATGACATCTACAAATATCATATAGATACTTGCAGAAACAACAAAAAATAATGAAAATGCATGTTGCAGGAGCCAGCAGTGGCATAGGAGAAGTGACTGCGATTGAATTTGCAAAGGACGGAGCTAAATTAGCAATCACAGGACGCAATTTGGAGAGGCTCAATGAAGTGGCCAAGAAATGTGTTGCTCAGGGAATAGCTGAATCAAATGCAAGTATTGCAAAGCATATTGGCTATATGAATAATATCATGTATACATTTAAATCCTTATTATACCACTTTTTAAAAATTAATCATCTGAAGATGCCTTGTGGGTCTTTTTGGATATGCAAACTGTAGCATTGAATAAAAGAGGGTCAACACATTTTTTCAGACATCAAATGCTTGAGATATAGAACTGAACAGTGGGTCACACAAAAAAGAAAAGAAAATAGGACATAATTATGTGCCATCTACTAGAATGATGATAGAATTTACACATTATACAATAGTTTTGCACTGTGAACTTCTCCTTCATGACAAAAAATTTAGATTAAAGGTAAAATGAAGCAGCTTTTATCTCTGTGCAAAACAAAATATCAAGACAATGGATATGAATAAAGAGAGCCTTGTAATGAGACCATTGTAAATAGATAATTTGTAACAATTTTAAAAAACTTTTTCTGTCAGAGTGTCCTGGATTATTTCGTTTTCCTATAATGAAGACAGTTCGAGGAATAAAAAAAAGAGCACTATGTTATCACAATATAAAACATTCCTACAGTGTCAATCGAAGGAAACAACTTGATTATTCATGTGTACATTATAATACCTCTTCTGTCTTTTCTCTGCAGGTATTAGCCTTGAATGGAGATATCACAGATGATGCTTTTGTGGAGAGATTCATCAAAGAAGCTGCGGCAAAACTGGGAGGAGTGGATGTTTTGGTAAATATTTTGCAGCAAAGTTTAGGGAAAAAAGGGTTATTAAAAAGAAATTAATCAATCAAAAATAAAGCTGTGCCAATTGAGTCAGTCCATTCACCTAAACTGTTTGCAAATCACAGACATTGGTGAAAATTGGATTTGGATATAAATCATAATAATGGATAGTCATATAGTCATAATTAGATGTATCACTGTTGGCGTCAGGGTGAACAGGTCACAAGCGAATGATGATGTTAGTAACCTAATTTCATTCGCCATAGATGCAAAATTTCAAATACCAGATAAATTATCACGGTCTCCAGTGAAAAAAGACTACGTTGAGAATTTCAGAAAGTTACAATGTAAAATTCTTCTATCATAATTCTATAATAAACTGAACCAAATAAAAAACGCAAAACTATTTCTAGGGCTGTATTTTTGTGTATAAGTTTCAGATGGGCTTTTGAGTTTATGTGTATGTATAGTCAGGATTCAAAGAACCCAGTTGCTTACAATCACTCAATTGTGACCATTTCTTGTGTGTCTGTTGCCAGGTTTGTCACATTGGGGTATAGCCACTGGATGGGGGTATTAGGCACCCCATAGGGCAAGTCTAATGATTTCTTGTGAAAGCTTGAAGAAAATGATGAAAAAGGCCACACAATTCACTTCAATAAGTGCCATCTAACTCATTAAAAAATTTGATTTTTGGAAAGTCAGACCAGAGTTTGTCACACACAATGATATTCCAATGCAGCCATGCAGCCATGGAAACAAGTCCTCAAACATCCTGTACAATAGCTGTGGCATCAAAAGTCTTATGGTCTATCAGAAAGACCTAACACAACCTCTATAACAGCTTGCCAGGTAAAAATTGGCACTGTGTGTGCCGGTGTGTCCTCCTTGTGCAATTCTGACAACCTGACATCTGCCGTCGCAAGAAAAGTCATGAGGAGGGTACACTTGGAATTGCTGCTTGTCCTATGGCTGCTATAACGGGTGTGTAATGTCGTTTTGATGGACCCTAAGCCTTTTACCACTCCCAGGCTATTTGAGGACCTGTTTCCACAGTTGCATTGTTTCACTGGAATATCATTGTGTGTGACAAACTTTGACTTGACTTCTCAAAAAACGAAATTTTAGCATGTTAAGTGATTACAACTTAAGTGAATTGTATGGCCTTTTTCATCATTTCCTTCACGCTTTCACATGAAATATTAGATTTGCTCTGTGGGATGCCTGACACCCCAGTCCACTTGCAATACGCCAATGTGATAAACTTGGCCATAGACTTGCAAATAACGATCACACTGGAATGATTTTTTGTAACTTAGTCCTTTGATACCTGATTACACACATGCGTACATTAAATAGCCCATCAGAAGCAAATACAGAAAAATAAAGCCCTGGGAATAATTTTGCGTTTTTTATTTGGCTCAGTTTATCACCACTATAATATACTTGGTGGATGTTGAACAGTCTTGAAAACAGCAGTTCATCTAGGACCAAGCAAACACAACATGTATTCTACAATCTACACTGTCAGTAACACCATTCATCAGCTGCTGAGTATACTTGTAATGTATGACATCATACACACAGTACAATGCAGGTATTTGAATAATTGTTTTCAAATTAAGGCCACACATAATTGATCTTTAGCTTCTCGGATCTTCTCAAGGCACTTTTTCTAGGGTCTGTCGATAGGGCAAAAAAAAAAGGTGAAAAAAAAAATTATAATGTCAAAAAAAAATTTTTTTTCTATATATTTTTTTTTCATCGGCAGAAAATCTATTGTGTAGGCGGTCCGCGAAGCTAAGAATCAATTACGTGTGGCCTAACACGTCTTTGTATATCTCTTAACAGGTGAACAATGCCGGTGGAGGAGAAGTCACCACCGCTGGAGAATATGACAAAGACAAAATGGACAGAGCCATGAAACTTGCTGTGGGTTCAGTCTACTCCACGATTAAATACGCTCTGCCTGAATTGAAGAAAAGCAAGGGGAGCATTGTGAACGTCACTACAGTTTCAGGATTTGCGGTAAGAAGTCTAGATAATGCACAGATATATTGACACCATCTTATTGTTGGAAAATGTATATAAGAAAGTTTTGAAAACATACACATGTGCTAGAATGTTTTTAACAAACATTTTAACTGAATTCTGAGAAACACCAAAGGCCAAGAGGTGGAAAATACTCCTAAACTAAAAAATTGAATATTTACTACCTCCTCCTGCATATGCTACCATTTGGCTTCCATGTGATTATATCATATCACATGATGACTTTACACATTATAATTACCACACACACATTAAAATTACCATACACACACTTACGGACGGATGGGATGGTAGTGAATCTTCATTTACATATAACTCATACATTCCAGGCCACACCAGTATTGGCAGAATACGGCATAGCTAAAAGTGCAGTGACTCATCTTGGTACCACTTTGGCTTATGGTAGGTATCGCATAAAAATTTATGTTGATAACATTACAAAGGGAAGTTAAGAGTTGTTTTGTTGCAATACATACATTTCCGAAATCATTGACAGGGTTTTTGGTTCATAAGATCTACCGTTTCTGTAATGGTTATAACTGCATGGTGGTCTGAGGACTCAGGATCTCTTCAACTCATGAGATTTATTCTCAAAATGTCACTGCATGTATACCCAATTAGTCTGATTATAGCACCATAACTCAGTCAGTAGAGTGCTGGCCTCACAAGCGAAGGACCCGGGTTCAATCCCCAGGCTGGCCACCATGTCATTCCACGACATCGCCGTTCGCATCAGACGTAAATTGGAGGCGCCGTGGGCCCAACTGGAAACAAGTCGATGACCTAGCTTGGCTGCCCGCATTCAACAAAAGTACCTTTACCTTTACCTATTCACTGAGATTGTGAGAACCTCATATTTTCCCTTTAAATTGTTTCAGAACTGGCTCAGGATGGCGTGAGGATAAATTCACTTGCGTAAGTACATGAACAAAAAAGTAAATATTCTTCCTAAGCAGAAATTTGAATGCTTACATAAAACAGATTTCATGCCAGGAGACTTTAAGTGACCATTCCGTCACCGTCCTCAGTAATAACTTAAAATTGCAGCTGGGCATAACCAGAACATGATTGTATCAACGCTTAACACATATTATCCTAATCTAGTTATGTCATATAACTAATCTTCTAAAAGGAATACTTCAAAAACAGTTTGGTCAGTTATAAGATGAGCTTAGTGAATTAATACTAGTTATCTGACTCATATTCATTTTCGACACAATTTCAGCAAAATGACTTAACCTCCTCAGGGTTACAGTGATAAGTGTTCGTACAATGATGCAGTGTGGCAGAATTGTAAGGACTGACTTTGAAGGACTGACTTTGTTGGCCCTCTTTGTCTTTTCTCTTGCATCGGATTCATTAGTCACTATTTTTATGTAATTCAGTTGATGAATTGACTTGATAGCTTGACCCATCATGGCTAATAAGTTAACAACAGAGATTTAGAAGATAGCACCACTGACCAATGTTGCTGGTTTACTCCTATTTCCTTACTATGTATTTTCAATTATTACAATTTACAGCCCTGGCATCACTAAGACTCCCGTAATTCTAGACGCAGTAAGTATCCAGTTTATAAATGACATTCAAACATATTTAAGAAAAAGAAAAAAAAACGTTACTGGCCAATTCTCTGTCCGTCCATCCATTCATTTATCCATCCAGAAATTTCTTCCATTCACAAATAAACATTTCAGTGAACTGAATCACTTAAATTGTGGGGCTACAACTTTTTCTTCATAAAGAAGATATATCATTTCAGCAAACTGACTAATTTTGCTTTTCAACATTTACAGCTTGATGCCTTAGGGACCAAGAAAAGTGGCTTTAATCGTATTGGAGAAGCTTCTGAAGTTGCCTCAGCAATCCAGTTTCTAGCTTCACCAGCTGCTTCTTATATAACTGGAACAGAATTGGTTGTGGATGGAGGACAATCAAAACTGCCCTTCATTTTACCACAGGACTTGGCATAATCGGTTGATGAAAATGTAACAAACATGATTGACCACGCTGTTTGTTTTTGGCTTATTTTGAGGCCACCATATCTATTCACGGTAGAATACTTTTGCATGAAAAAAAAATCAGATTAAATTGTTTAAGTAGTCCGTCACTTACTTGTAAACACTATCAACAGCCTTGGTTTTCATTTCAGACAGAACCAGAAAAACTTTAATTTCTTCAAAAAACAGTAACTTCCCCTTGACTTAGTAACGTAATTTTTTGCAAATTTTTAGTAGGCATTGATGGGTTTATATCATTTATGCCTACAGGCAGGTAGGAGCTGCAGCTACTTAAACGTACGGCTGCAGAATTTAGATTTTCAGAAAGTCGTCAAAACTTTCCTTCTGGCACAAAAAGTATAAGAGCTACAGACACCAAACTCACAGACACAGGGCACTTTTAATATATAGTTACGAGCATTTCTGCAGAATTTGACTAATGTAGTTAAATTCGCATATATGTTATTAAATAAACCAAGCCACAGGCAATTTTAAGCTAATTTTTGGGTGTCAATGGACAACAGTAATCATACAATAATCACACTAGAACCCAAACCAGAGGTGGAGTAATGTCAAAAACATCTTATCTTAGATATGGCAGTTAGTTAGTTGAAAATTTACTGAAACTGACAGAAGTTCTAAATATAAGTTAAAAACCTTTCAATTTGTGATAACATGCATTTTCAAGAAATCACGTGAATTCTTAAAGAAATGGGCATAAAAGGAAAAGCAATTTGACCCAGATCAGTTCCAAATAGTTTGAGATGACAAGAACAGTGTGTCAGATATGATATTCTGCCTCTGTGGTCATGAGTTCAGATCCAAGTCCGCTGCAGAGTTCGAGAAAAAGCCAAAACACCCACCTAATTTTCATTTAAACTCATTTTCATGATTTTCGGGTCAAATTTTTCTAAATTAGCTTCATCTGAAGTAGATTTAATCCAGAATCAGTTATCACTAGTAAAATTTGCAGAAAACTGCATTTTTTTATATTTCATAGTAATTTATCCATTTTCTTAAATAATGCCTATTTTACAGGAAATAGATTTTCAGATTTATTCAATATAATTTTTTGGCATGTTGAACATGTTTTCTGATGTATATTCACAAATATCAACCATCTAGACAAGTAGTGGTTGTGGAAATAAGAGTCTGTCCCTATTCACCCCAAAGTGAGGGGTGAATAGGGACAGCGGTTTTCTGGGCCTAAATAATTGAAAATGTGAGATATCTTCAAAAGCCTCTAGCGATATTTAGAACCTAGGCTAGGCCATATTTTGACACTATATTTAGAATTCTGAGATGATTTTTACAGCTGCTTGCAGCCTGTATTACAGGTGGAATTTTCTGTATGCCTCTGACCATATAGGTAGTCGCACTATTTCACCTATAGCCTTGAAACTTAGCATACAGTCTCAATATAATTTTATCTTGCTTCCATCAACTTTTGGTAAACTTCTGTGACATTAAAATTTTTATTTACGAAACTAAAATGTTCGTTTTTGGCGGGAGTTTCAAATGATTTGCTGCAGTGAAAGCAGCACCAACAGCAGCAGCCAGATCCAGTGTTCGCAGATTCAATAGAAAGAATGAAGGAAGGAATGAAGGAAGGAATGAAAAGGAAGGAAGGAATGAAGGAAGGAAAAAATACCGTGCAAAGCACATTAAACCTCGGCGCAAGGCAGAGTGATCAGCTGAATTGAAGGCCGGTTGGAGTTTTCCTGGGGGGGTTGGAGTTTTGCTCGGGGAGAAATTATTTATTTTCACGGTCATGAAGGAAGTATTTATTTATTTCAAGTGCGAAGTCTGGAAATATTCATTGCACAAGCAAGCAACGCCTTATTAACCCTTACTGGACTGCTCAGTCAAAAAAAAAAAGTCCTGTGCTTGCGACGTCATCAGGGACAACAGCAGATTTTGGGGAGAGAAAGTGTCGCTACAGGCAGTAAGTTGGGGATGCACATAAATGTCCCTTTAGTCCGGTAAGGGTTAACCCTTACCAGACTGGGCTGTTCAAACAAAACAGTCTCCCAGGACGATTGTGACGTCATCAGCATGTACCTGAGGAACATAAATGGTCCCTGAGGCAGCTAGGTAGGGATGCCATAAATGTCCTTTCAGTGCAGTGAGGGTTAACAAGCCAAGTGACATTAAATGGTGGCCCCTAATACAAAAATATTTATCCATCTATATGTTGTCATGTGCTGGAGGACATGGCTCATATGCAGCAACTTGAGTTTAAACACTCAATTATCGCTCATGTGCTTGCCTGCTCAAAAAATTGTGGAAACTGGCCAAGCAAAAATCGATTTCTGTTTGAAAACCTCATGCTTAAATCCCAATCTTACATTTTCTGAGAAAGATCAATGATGGCACCTCAAAACTGACCAGAAATCCATTGAATCACATTGTCTCTGCAAAGTTGAATTTCCTAATTTTTGTTTATAGTATTCTGCAGACCTTCCGCGGTTGAAAATCTTTCTGTTGTATGATTTGTCTTTTGTTTGAAGCCTGGAAAATGGGGGAAAATACTTAAGTACACAGTAAAACTCTTAAAGTTGATTGCACATACATTGGTAATTAAACATGATCACAAAGAAATTGTATTAAAAAGAGTGCATGAAGGGAAATATATTTTCAACCGCAACATTCTGCAGATTAGGTTTTGAGATATTTTTGCCGAATTTTACGCTAGGGGCGCCACCCGTACCATGTAAGTTCAGCGCGCCATCTGTCGCATTTGTGTTTCCGATACTAATTTATGCACGAAATCCACTTCCGCCCACCTCGCAGTTGTAAACATGGCGAGGTTGAGCTGTGGAAATATGCGCTCTGCTGTCAGTTGTCAAATAAAGTGTTCCGGATACGTTTCAGGTGTGTAATTGTGCGGCTTTCACAAGCTAAGGGCCCGTAACGATGACGGACGAAGTTTGGAAGGGCATATTTGTATGTAGCCGGCGTTTTTAGGCGGCAAAGGTGGCGAGTTCAGGCGTCTTCAGCCGTCCGTTCGACACCGGTTACAAAACACGAGGCCAGGCCTCGGTAAAAAGGAAGGAAAAAAGGGAGGGGGAGGAAGGCAGGGAGGGAGTATATCTACAAGCAGCTGTTAAAGTGCTTGCACGTTATTTTTACCCATGCTATGACAGAAAAATGCCCAATTTTTTCCCTATTCACCCCATATTACGGTACCAGACCACCGCCCATATTTGAAAAGGTTTCCTCACAAATATTGTCCCCACTTTTGTCCCAACCAATCAACTATTAAAATAATCATGAATTAGGCACACTGACTCGGGCCACACCAACTGTGACCTAAGGACAGACATTAAAAAAAAAAAATTTTTTCAAGATGATATTTAACCTTCTTATCAGTATCAGTGCTTCAGTGATATTGCAAAGTCATCATTATACCTTCAATAAACTGTTGGTATAACAGATATTATCACTAAATTTGTATTACTGAATACGGTGTAATTAGACTGACGTTCTAGTAGATGATTAAGTGAGAAATTGGTCCACTTTTGAGCTGAGCAAAACACTTATTGGGCAATGCCCCCCTCCAGGACAAAAGGCTTTTAACATTGCAAGTATAGGACACCCCTCCCCCCTTACCAATTGACAATAAGAAATATCCTCTGCCACTGGTTATGACTCATTAATATCTAATCTTGAGATGTCAAAAATGAAAATACATTGATAAGGACCTGGATTTACTATAAATACAGGAATTGGTAATATCATCACCAGATATCTTCAGGAGAAGAGAACGGAGACTCACACAAATTTTCAGAATATCTTCAGACACATTTGTGAAGGAGAATCTTATTTTCAAAATTTAAAAAAAAATGGCCGCCCAGAGAGGATACACATTTCCCTGCTTCAAAAACAAGGTCGTCATCATAACAGGTAAGGGTTTCTGAATTTTGTATACAAAGCAAAAGAAGCACGGGGATTTTCAATCTTTGCAGATTAGCGGTCAAAAAATATTCAAAAATAACTTTCAACTTGGACTTGCGATGTCACTTGCTTCGAAATGTTTTTACAATTTATTTGTCTCAGTTTATAGTTTAATCAATTGATTCAGTGCATTTCACACCTTGCAGCATGTGTGTCTGTAAACAAACCAATCAAATGACCTCAGGTGTTCATCTAAAAAGAAGATTAGGAAAATCACTGGTAACTGAGAATTACGTGGAAAAGCCAGTCTCAAATTGTAAAGAAGAAAATTAATTTTCCAGTGGACCGCCAATCTGCAACGAGCTCTAATGAAACTTACAATCCAACGTAACAATTATTTGCAGTTTTGATCATCTCTTTCAGGAGCCAGCAGTGGTATAGGAGAAGTGACTGCGATTGAATTTGCAAAGGACGGAGCTAAATTAGCAATCACAGGACGCAATTTGCAGAGACTCAATGAAGTGGCCAAGAAATGTGTTGCTCAAGGGATACCTACTTCTTATGTATGTACAATATATACAGCATAAATCATTGCATTTTTGTGTTATTCCGTTTTTATTCATATTTTCTGCCATTATTCAGTTTATACCAAATATTATAATAGAAAAACACAAATATCTGAGAGCAAAATACTTTCTGGGCTTACTTTAAGATAAAAGGAGAACTCGAAGTCAGTCAATTTCTTGTTACAAACAAAAAAAGTGGCATTTTAACAAATTGTAACGATGATGATAATGTTTCTGTCTATTCCCCTTCAGGTATTAGCATTAAACGGAGATGTTACAGATGACGCTTTTGTGGAAAGATTCATCAAAGACGCTGCGGCCAAACTGGGAGGAGTGGATGTTTTGGTAAATATATAAATAGCATTATGGCACTGAATACTGCTACACCCAAAGCTCATTCTTGAACAGGCCAGCAGCGGGTGTAATTGTGAAGTCTATTGAGATGGACTTTGGAAATAGATATTTACATTTATGTTGTGATTTCGAAAAAGACTATAAAAAGGCAACATCAAGTGTTTCTTAAAAATTGTTTTTGTAATATAACAATCATGAAAATATTTATTTAGGTTAACAATGCAGGAGCTGGAGATATGACCACTCCAGGAGAGTTTGACAAAGAACAATTGGACAAAGCTGTGAAACTTTCCATTGGTTCTGTTTACTCCACAATAAAATATGCCCTGCCGTATTTGAAGAAAAGCAAAGGGAGCATCATAAACACTACCACAATTGTGGCCCATTTGGTAAGTAAATCGAAGAAGCTATGATACATTTTCAGAAATACGACTTGTTACTATTACTAAAAAAAGTTAGAAAATCAACATCAAGATTGGAACCACAACTGTTTTTTTTTGTTTTTTTGAGTTCTTAGCAGATCATAAGAAGCGTTTGTGCATTTCCATAAATATCATTAAGAGATAAGCAATAGCATTATTTTAATTTTCTGGTTCACAAGCATTTAGCGCAAATAAAATATTTTCATAAATTTTAGGCCAACCCAATAACGGTGGAATACGGCATCACAAAGAGCGCAGTAACTCATCTGGCTACGACGTTGGCTTATCGTAAGTACTTTAAGAATAAAATTGTTAGTGTCAAATTTGCATTTCATCTCATGTGGTACTTTTGATGTTGGATGATCTTTCTTGTTGTAATAACTAGTTCAATCTGTTTGAAAGGATTTCAAATTTCATTTGGTTACCAGCAAAATTAATTATCTGAACACTACAAACTTTGAAGCCGCACCAAAACATATATTTTTGACCCACCCATTTAGTTCTGTCCGTCTCATTGTGAAACAGAATCAATTTTCTCTACATTATTTCAGAGCTGGCTCAAGATGGTGTCCGCATTAACTCAGTTGCGTAAGTATATGCGTGGTTTTACTTAGGAACATTTCGTAATGATAAAAAGGCCAGACTTTATTTATTTTTAGCTTCTAGGATGGCCTAAAACCCGATCTAAGAAGCTAAAAATTAATCATGTTGGCCTTTCTTACCATTGCATTTCATCATGTACCATTTCATTACAGCCCAGGTACAACTAAAACACCAGTTATAGCAGCAAGTCCTGATGCAGTAAGTATATCCATCCAATTTGACCTACATTGAATTCTCTATCTTTCTGTCTGTCTAGCCAACTATCTATCTGTCAGATTCTGTCCGTCTGTCCGTCAATCCACCAATTTATCACATCTTTGCATTATTGGACTCTCACTTATTAAATTAGTAAACCAACTAAGTGAATTTGTTTTGTGACTGTTTCAATCACAACAACATTTAAAAGAGCAAATACTGTTTCAATCACAACAACATTTAACAGAGCAAATACAAATTTAAAGCATTTAAAAGAGCAAATATAAATTTGCAAAGTATTTTTAATCATTCATTTCAAATATTTTCAGTTTCAGGCTATGGCAGCCAAGAAAAGTGGTTTCAATCGAGTCGGAGAACCTTCAGAAATTGCCTCAGCAATCCAGTTTCTGGCTTCTCCCGCTGCTTCCTATATCACTGGAACAGAAATAGTAGTGGATGGGGGACAATCAAAACTACCCTTCATTTTGCCACAAGACTTGGCATAATTGGATAACGAAATACAGCAAATAATTAACCTTAATAATAAGTTAATATTGGTTTGTTCTTGCTAACTATAAGGCCATCACAGGTATTCATTGTAAAATATATCTGATTCAATAAAAGTAAATACTTAAAGTATGGTTTTATAAGATTGTTACTCGCTTGCACGGTAGACTGCATTTCAGCTACAGTGCTAATGTTCAGATTTAAGGAGGTCACTTCACGAAAGATTGCCTCTGTTTAAAATGTAGCCTTCCAGGAGAGGATCCACAAAAAAATGTTGAACATTAGAATCTACCAATTTATCACGATATCTGCAAAGAACTGCGTTGCTATAGAAAATCATATTTAATAAGAATACGCTTCCTGCATGTAGGACTATTATCATGAGGTTAATATTACATCAATGACCTCACTGGCATTGGTATACATTTCAGACACGTATAAGGGGTTTAATATCCAAGAGAGGGGGAGGGGGCTTCAGTGGAATTTTTTTAAATAAAATAAATAGTAGCTTGCTAAGTGTTACAGAAATAAATAAGATGAATGAATATTCGGGGACTTTGCGCTTGAAATAAATAATCACTGCCGCAGCTAACGTGAAATAAACAATTTCATATGGATGAAACTCCTGAAATGTCAGTCCCTAAATATTATGGTGACACTCCAAATTCATTTTTTCGAAGAATTCTGTTGTTATGATGTCCTATTCAATCAAAATACGCTTCACAGTGACTCTCTTCAAACAAGCTGTATCAATTCCTTCACTAATATTAGTCTACTTTTAAGTCAAGTACAACAAGTACAAAAAACAAGAGCAGGTATACTGCCTCCATATCCCCCATGCCCTACACATCTACCAATACCCACCAGAATTCCCATTTTAGTTATGCCAAATATTTCCACCAGGGGCACAAAAGTGCATTCTTCTTCTTCTTCTTCAGCATTAAATCCCGCCTATGCAATAACAGGCGAACCTCAATTAAATGAGTATCAGGCTTCTAATTTTTTCTAGTCTTCTACATAACAAGCTACTACCCTGGTTTGCCCTACTTATTCTCCTGGGATCTTCTAGACGAATCACTCTTGGGGATGCTTCTGTGGTTCTAAATTTATCTCCATTCAATATTGCAGAACACAGTTCCTCTGGAGAGGCAGGAGCCCGCTTATCTTCCTCTAGGTAGAGTCCTTGGATCCAGTCTGTGCTGTGTGTATTTTCTGGGCAAGTGATGAGTAGATGGAGAATGTCTTCTGTCTCTTGTAGGCATCGCTGGCAAATATCAGATGACAAGGCTTGGTATTTGGCCAGGACAGCAGCAGTATGAAATTTTCCAACCAACATCCTAGCTCTCGTTGATGCCGCTTCGCGGAGTGAGTCAGATTCTTGTCCGTGTAGCCACAGCTGATGTGGGGTGAATTGTGGGGAGTTTTCTATGAGCATCCATTTGAGGGAAGACTTCGCTCTTGATGTCTTAAGCAGCTTGAAGTGCCAATGAAGAGAGATCGCTTCCTTGACGTGACGTTTCCACATCAGTTTTGCCCAGGGGAACGACAGTTGTTTCCAGATGTTAAGTCCATATTCTGTTGCAAGTCCATTGATCATGCAGAACCAGCTGTTTCGGTTTTCACTCAGGGAGAGTTGACGTCTGGCGACACTTCTCAATAGATGATCACTCGGCAGCCGGCAAATTGATCCGAACAGTGTAAACAGCTTTATATGGTATTGGGCCTCAACTGGAAGAGTGCCTGATAGCCAGTAGATTGCCTCAGCAGCAGTACCATCTGGGAGACTTTGCAGCTGTCGAAGAATCTTCCTGTAGAAGGTTTCCAGTTTGCTGATAGAGGCTCTGTTCAGGGTGGCGGCGTCTAATCCATGGAGGAGACTAGGAGATACAAATAGCTGTGTCAGCTTCAGCGAGGTTGCAGCTCCGAGGCCATCACAACCATGAAAGCCGGTCCTCATCAGTGCATAAGCCGACCTCCTAGCTTTGGAGATATTGATCTCGATAACGGGGTGGGAACAACCTTTGTTCCAGTCGATCCCAAGATGAGTAAATCTGTCCTTCTGTGTAACACTGTCACTTCCCAGGAACCATTCGTACGTCAGGCCATGAAGGCTCTTGGGCTGGTGGAGAACGGTGACAGACGACTTCGTAGGATGTATTTCATAGTGATGATCTTTGGAGTATTCATGACACACATTAAGCATAGCCTGAAGTTGATGAGGGCAAGTTGATATCAGGAGGACGTCATCAGCGCAAGTTGGAGAGCCTATGAACTGGTCACCGATGAAGGCTCCAAGTTGGTTCCTCTGAAGCGACAGGAGTAGGCCATTTATGTAGCTCTTATACAGCATCGGGGAGATGATGCTCCCTTGTTTCACCCCTTGTAAGGTAGAGAACGGGGCACTATCCTCACCCTTCCAACGAACGCATTCCTTGGAGTCTGAGTATAAGTTGTCCAGGATACCCCATAGGCCTCCGCTCAGGTTCTCCTGGTGAAGTTTCTTCTTGAGGACATCATGACTGACGACGTCAAATGCTTTGCGGGCGTCCAAAGTGGCGATGAGTAAGGGAGTTTTTTGATGTCTGGCTTGGGCAATTGCTTCAGAGATTAGTAGACTGGCCATGCTTGGTGACCGTTCTCTGGTGAAGCCTACTTGAAGATTACTGGAGCGCTGGTCTATCTTCTGTCTGAGTTCCACATTGGCAGCAACTGTTTCGAGAATCTTCAGGAAGACGGACGCAATAGTGATGCCCCTATAGTTGTCGAGGATCCTGTTGTCCTTCCCACATTTTGGAATCGGAATCTTATAGGCAATCTTCATACGTTCAGGAATAACATTAGTTTTCCCTATCTGTTGAAATGCATGGAGGAGTAGACCTTTGGCTCTAGGTGTTAGAAGTCTAACTTGCTCCGCGGCATGGCCTTCTAAGTCCTTTGCCTTTCCTTTTGCTAGCTCCCCGACTGCTGTGTCCAGTTCTTTATCCGTGACCAGGAAGGGTTCCGAATGGATATCGTAGTACAGCCGCAGGTAATGAGTAAGTTCCCCGCCTTCTCCATATCTTCTCTTCGGAATGGACAACTCACGAAAGTATCCTGCCACGGCTTCCCTCTGTTTGTCAATATCTTCTACCAGTGTGCCATCGATCAGTAGGCCATAAGTGGGGTTGTCTCGGAGTCTTTGCTTCCTAACAATTTTGAAGAAGAGCTTGCTGTCTTTTTCTGACGCAGCATTGATCTCATTAATCATATCATTGCGCTCTGTGGCTGCTTGTCTTCGCTGGGTGCGCCTCACCATCTTCTTAGCTTCCTTCTTAGCTTGCCAAGTTGGATCCAAACCTCTAGGCCGGCCAGCAGCCTTCCATTCGAAGTGGGCAAGTTTTGATGACTGGATCGCTTCGGCTAGTGCTGGAGTCCAAACAAAGTTTTCCTTCTTTCTTGGGACGGTCTTGACTGTCCTACAAGGAGCTGAGGACTGTGTGGCTGTGTTGATTGCGCACTGGAGAATGTGTATTGCAGCGTCTGCATCTAGCATGTCCACTTGAATGTTTTCCAGTTCCTCATCCAACGTGGTTTGGAAGGTAGCTTCATCCAGCTTTTTGAGGTTGTAGATCTTGACGGGGCCGGTCTTCCGGGTGCTTGCCTTCTGGAGAGGGTTAACATGGAGAACTGCTTCAAGGACAATGGGATGGTGGTATGAGGTGTTCAAGTGGGAGAGTTCATCTTCAGACAACACGCTGTAGCTCTTCCAAACATTGCTGGGGTGCGTGTGTTTAAGTAGAGCGTGGTCTAGATGCGAGTTGTGATTCAGGAAGATGTTTGTGTAGGTCATCTGGTCTCTTGTCGGGCCTCCGAGATCTTTCAAGTTGTGTTCCTTCACTAGATTTAAGACTGCAAGCTCCTTGGGTCCATTTCTGTGGTAGTGGTCCTCATTAAGGTCCCCCATAATGATGATGTCGTGAGTACCGGAGTAAGTTTCCAGGAGCTCATGGAGCGTGTCCATATCTTCCATGAAGGTGTCTCTGGCATTTTTGCTGTTTCCTGAAGGTAGATAGCAGTTAATAATACAGACGGGACGAAGGGGGAGGTTGATCTTAGTGAGGAGAATCCTGTTGTTACCTTCCTGCTGGGTGGGGTCAATAAAGGGGCTAAGTCTGCTACCCCAGAGGGTTGCCACTCCTCCGTGACAAACTGGTCGCTTGCATAGCTCTAGAGACTCATCGTGGTTATCTGTGGATGTCGACTGGAAGGAGATCATGCTGCTGAGTAGGGAGCCAAGCCTGGGGGTATCAAATTGGGGCAGCCAGTGCTCTTGGAGTAGAACTAAGTCGAAGGAAGAGTAAATTTGGCTTATGAACGCACTGTTTTGCTTGACTCCCTGAATGTTAAGAGACATGATCTTAATAGGGGCCATGCTTTGTCATTCGTCCCTTAGTTTCTCGGATGTCCTGCTACTGACTGGCGCAGCGCCGGGCGTTGAGACTTGAGCTTCAGTGTTAGGCATTTCCAGATTTGTGAGTTCAGTCCTCCATCTGTCTGGTCGAACATCTCTCTCCTCCCCAAGGGCTTTTGAGTCTGGGATGCTCTGTTGCCTGCCCAGGACTGGTTCGTCTCTGACTGGAGCACCAGGGGGATAATTGGACGGGGATCTTGTAGTTGGGGGTTGTCTTGTGGGCATAGAAGAATAGGATGAAGATGCATGGATTTCCTCTGAAGGGCTAGCTGGGTGTGGTGCAGGATGCACAACGGTGGGCTTTGAGGGCTGGCTCATACTAGGGGGAGGGGTACTGGGAGAGGGAGTCTGATGCTGTTGATACCTCGCATGTCTGGCGGCACCTTGATACCGCTGAGGGTCCCCGTGGGCATGCCCGCGGTGGTGAGCTTGGAAGTTGGCAGCAGGCTGGGGATGAGATTGGGGCCACTGACCTTGTGGTGCGAACTGCGGGAAGGCTTGGCTTGGGAAGAAGGGCAGCATCTGCGGGGCAGCTGGGTAGGATGGGAATGGTGGCCGAGGTTGTAGTTGACTCATAATGCATACATGTAAGGATGTGGAGACACCTGGGGGTGGAGTTTGCTTTTAAAAAGAACATGGCTGCAGGCCAAAAGTGCAGCAAAAAGTATTAAGGATGTGAAAATGGTTATGATATTTATTGATTTATGGTCAGATTTGACAAGTTTAGGGGGGTGTTTGAATGTTGGGAAAGGATGAGCATTGTGCATGGTGTGGTGTTTGAGATATTTGATGGACACCATGACATGGAGACTAAAAGTAAAATCCCCCATAGCATAGCATGGGGGATAATTAATAACAAGTTAAGGGTGATACACAACCAAGTGTAAACTTAAGATGTGAGTACCGGTATAAGAATAGTTATAATAAAGTATGCAGGCTTTAGATTAGATTTCTGTGCATGCGAGTTTGTGAGCACTCAACAACCTCACATTAAAAAAAAAAGAAAGTGTGCTACTGGCCTAGAATTTAGAAATTTGAGCAAATAAAAAACGGTACACACTTCCAAACCAATGCTAGATCGCCACCAGCAACACCAGACGCCTCTGTCACCACAAGCAAGAAACATCACATTATCTTATCAGACTTATCCCTAGGATCTCATCGGACTTCAGAATTTAAATCTTAACATAATGGCAGAACAGAGAGGATACACCTTCCCATGCTTCAAAAACAAAGTTGTCATCATCACAGGTAAGGGCATATTTGTCGTTATACCATTTAATTGACACATCTGTCAGCCAAGCACATTCACGTGCCAGTATTTCAGTGTAATAATTCCTGTATCCTTTGTTGTCCATTATTGTCAAATGTTTGTCTGTTTCGTGATTGGCTCATGGTATAAGGGGGTTATTCACCAAGGGATCGGGAATATGTGTTTATCACACCTTGGGCTGCTCTCTGGTGATGAATCACACATTCTCTCTCCCATGGTGAATAATTAAGCAATGCAGGGTTCTCCAGAAGCATAAATGAACTAATTTCAGATTAACTGTTTCTAAAATCTACATGTATCATATGTTCTAGAGAATCATGAGAAACTGTTTTCACTAATGTTGTCATGCAATATTAGAAAGAATAATTTGCCATGTGCACCATGTCATATGCAGTGTTTGGGCTATAAGTATCATAAGTCAGTTTAACGCATTTTTCCATTAAAATGACTGCTTTAAAACTGTACAAAATTCATCATGTTTCATATTTTATCATATCAACCCATTTATAAATTATGTTCATATTATTGCCAACATTGCAACCTAAAATTGTAATGAATCGCACCAGTTGTTTGTGGGCAATGATTCATATTATGAAAAAAAGTTCATATTTTCACCTGAATGTACATTTTGCAGGAGCCAGCAGTGGTATAGGAGAATCAACTGCCATTGAATTTGCAAAGGACGGAGCTAAATTAGCAATCACAGGACGCAATTTGGAAAGACTCAATGCAGTTGCAGAGAAATGTGTTGCTCAGGGAATACCTGCATCTAATGTGAGTATACTGCAGTTTATTCAATGTTTTTTAAATTCTACTTAGTTTTACTGTTACGTTCTCTGTCATTTGGCCACTATGTCAAGTTACTCTAGCATAAAACATGTATGTATGTCGTTGTACGATAACTTAAAGTTATAATTATAATATGTATATCCATCTATGATTCTGCTTTTGTCTATCGATATTATGTCTGTCTATCTAAAGTATTTATTTGTCCGTCTGTAGCTCTCCCTCTGATATAATATATTTGTAAGATTAGACTCTTTTGTGAAGATCTTATCAGAATTAGGCACATACAATGTAGGCCTATAGCCCTAGTCTTTATCAGTTTCGAGTTTTAGGGATTTTAATCGCACACAATTATACGATTAGGCCTAATTGCGTAATGGCACATGTGTAACAATAAGCTGGAAGGAAAACCCGGGGGTATAACAATTTGTTAATTGGTATTTTTTGTTTGAGATTTGACTAGTGTTTTGCACACTTAGCAATAGGCATCTTTTGCCCTATTTAGATGCAAGAAAGATAATTTGCAGAGCTCTATTTAAAATGTGGCGTGCAAATCTACGCATTATCATTTAATTACCAGAGTGTCAATTAAAAATACATTTGTCTGCATTAAGCTACACTGATTTCATACGTTTGGAAAGAAGCAGAATCAAACAGAGTTGAAACGGACCATTTTTAATTACTAAAGATTTAGAGATAATGGTTGTATGGACAACCAAAATTTAGGGTACTTTAATCTTAGCTTTAATCATGGTTTAAACAAATTGGTAAATATGCGATATTTCAGTTTCAGCAGTTTAAATAACTTCTTTAGTTGTAATACATTTTAATTTTGATAAAGTTGATGACAAAGTCGATAACAGGAATACACATGTCCAATGATGCGTGTATATGCGGGCAGAACAGGGGAGGGGGTCGGGGATGGCAGGGGGGCAGGCAATGGAGGAGCGTTGCATGGCAGTACATGGTCTGCCACCTGGAGGACTTAACTGGTTATTAAGTATCGGTATCGGTATCGGAATCGGCCGATACTAATAGGGAAGAATCGGTATCGGCAAGAATCGGTAAAATTCAGGATCGGCACACCTCTAATAAATTTATTAGAGGAATAATGACATCCTATTTCTCTTGTATCTTCTCTGAAGGTATTAGCCTTGAATGGAGATATTACAGACGATGCATTTGTGGAGAGATTCATCAAAGAAGCAGCTGACAAACTGGGAGGAGTGGATGTCTTGGTAAATATATAACAGCGATTTTTCACAGTGAATGTCCGTCAGAGTGGGCAGATGACAGGAGGCCTTGTTTGTATTTCTATGAGACAAGCAGGATTCGTGAGGATTAGACAAGATATAATTAAGATACATTATCATTTTTTCACTGTTTGTTGTCAATATATCATGTAAAATGTGAAATAGATAAAACAATCCATGTCAAATTATCCCTTTAACATAAAACACAGGCGCCAAGGGCTTAGATTTGTTTCAATGGTGAAGGCAATGATCACAAGCGAGAATGAACGTGCTGTTTTATCTACAAGTTGTTGTTTTATCTACAAGATGGCTTGTCAATCTGGAAACAGCACAATTGCAAAAAGATTAAATTTATTTCTGTAGAAACTCGTCAATCTGGAAACAGCACATTTGCAAAAAAATATTCGTTTATTTCATAGAAATGTAAAAGCCAGTAGAATATTTGCTGACCCTCTCGAACTTGTGGCTTTTGAAATATGACTGTTCTGGCACGGATATGGCAACCATTCAGGACATAAGGGGCCTCCGCAATGCTGTATGCATTGCTTGAATTTACTCTAAATGACATTGACAAACTCTTGACATAGCTATCTATAAACTAATTTGTATTTATTGATTAATAATCATCTTTAAATTTAAAATGTACACCAAAAATTATCTGTGTGAAATATATACATAACAAGAAGCCGGAACCTCATAAAAAAAATTGCAAAATTATTCGAGACAAGAGGAGAATGTTCCTAGTGTAAGGGAACCGTTTTTTGTTTTATCTGCTTTAGTAATAACCATGACAATAATTAATAACCATGACAACAACCCCATTCACAGGTGAACAATGCAGGAGCAGGGGAACCGGCCATTCCAGGAGAATTTGACAAGGAAAAATTAGACAGAGCGTTGAAACTTGCTGTGGGTTCCGTCTACTCTACGATAAAATCTGCTCTGCCTCATTTGAAGAAAAGCAAAGGGAGCATCGTGAGCACTACTTCAATATTGGCACATGTGGTAAGTGGTATCCAAAATGTATTTCAAATAACACTTGAACGGTGCATGGATAATTCCGGCTTTACGTACAGCATTTATGCACTTACTGGGCTTATTTGAGCAGAGAGTTAGTTTGTGTTTCACACCCCAATCTGCCCCAGTGTGGGCTATTTGGAGGCAATATGAGGATTGGAGGAAGACACTGCAATTAGGCAACTTTAACTACAGTTGCTCTCGAAAGTAAGTACACCCCTGCGAGATTATTGCATTTGGCTCATTAATTAAATTCTGGTCATGATTATCATCTCATTTTCGCAATGAAGTGAATCTCTTTGAAGTCTTACATAATATGTAATTTGGATTTCTTGAAATACCAAGGTCATTTTGACCTTTGACCTCAAATGAAAAAATAACCCATTGCAAAAGTAAGTACACCCTCACAATATTTTACCTTTTTATCGCATTATTCCCTTTGTTTTGGTAAATCTGCTTTTGCCCCGCAACACTAAAATGTTTGTGGTTCCGCCTGGTTGATTTTGGCTCCTTCAATTTGATTTGTATCCTCCTCAACAGTACTTAACAATTGATTATCCTTAAATATGTTTAATCAATTCATTATGGTGTGAGTGGTGGGTCAGTCACCATGCCAAGAACTTAGGAACTGGCTAAAAGGCTAAGATATACTATTATTTACACCTGCAATGATGGATTTGGATATGTAAGTACATTTATGAACAGCTTGGGGTTCACATATCTTCTGTCAGGATCTTTTTTTGCTAATGGAAGGAGCAAAAAACAAAAACTCATGAAGCCGGATGGGAATACCAACAAAGGTGTCTTGCAGAACATCTAAGAAATTATTACAGGAAGCAGTAAAAATACCGTAAGGTTACATCCACATAATTACAAGAGCAACTGACATCATCTGGAATGCATGTCCACACGTCAAATATATGGAAGCATTTCAATGAATGAACGCCCA
Organism: Platynereis dumerilii; assembly: GCA_026936325.1. NCBI lineage: Eukaryota > Metazoa > Annelida > Polychaeta > Phyllodocida > Nereididae > Platynereis > Platynereis dumerilii. Next base: position 12,015,346 of record JAPTHN010000020.1, read on the forward strand.
GAAACAAGCCCATGCTGATAAAAAAACACGAGGAACCAGGCCTACACTTTGCCCAGAAGCATTTTGATAATCCTGAAGACTCTTTGGCTAATATTCCTTAGACAGATGAACCTAAAATTGAATTCTGAGGTCATGTGAACAACCGATGCATTTGCTGCAATGCGAACAAGGCTTTCCAAGGGAAGAACCTGGTGCCAATAGTGAAGCATGAAAGTGGGAACATCATGCAGAGTAGGTTTTTTGCCTCATCAGAAACTGGCAAACTGGTTTATGTAGAAGGAATCATGAATCCAAAGCTCTATTATGAAATCCTAGGAGATAATGTTGTCCAATTGGTGAAATGGTTTGGTTTAAAGTATTCTTGGGTGTTCCAGCAGGACAACAATCCCAAACACACAAGTGTGTCAACTAAATCCTAAATATATTAAGATAAATACAAGCTTTTTGTATGACCCAGCCAAATCCCAGATGTGAATCCCATTGAATTGTTGTGGTTTGACCTCAAAAAGTGGGCGAATGCAGAGAATCGCCCAGACATCCAGTGGTGACACTGTTTCAAATGGAGGCATGGCCGAAAATTCCAGTGCAAAGATGGTATAACCTTATTCAAGGCTACAGGAAGCATCTACAAGCTGTTTTAGCCACCCGATTAGGAAACACGAGGTACTGACTGTCTGAAATTAGAAGGGTGTACTTACTTTTGCAATGCCCATTTTTTCCATACTTAACTGTACTAATTTAATGGGAGACCGAATTAGTGAATTAGCAATATAATTGTATGCACATGTATTACGCTAACATTTTTTTATTGTTAGTGTGTGAATATATAGTAATTTGTACCCTTGAGAGACAGAAGTTTGAAATATAGCATGCGGTGTACTTACTTTCGAGAGCAACTGTAGGTTGCAAAAAGAAATAAAACATAAACTTCCCAGCCACTATTTGGAGCCCAAACTTGGGAATTACATTTTTTTGTGAGTAACACTTGATGAGGACTGTTGCCAGTGGTTGTCTTTTACTTAAAATAGTTTGAAGAAAAATAAATTCATGAAACTCAAGGTAAGATTGAGTAGTTCATATTTAAAGATTTTGGAAGATCCACAGAATCACTGTCTTAATTGATTTGGTTTGGCCATACCAGAAAACTACTACTATGGATTGTCTTTATTTGGGAGTTGATGTTACTGCAAAAAAATGTCATGATGACCGTTTGATTAAATTAAATTTTTCATATCTTTTAGCAATGTTAAGGCTCATCTTATTGTATTGTCAGCCCAGTCAGCTCAGTCATTAGAGTTCTCGCCTCACAAGCGAGGGACCCGGGTACAATCGCCAGGCTGGCCACCATGTCATTCCACGTCAGACATTAATTGGAGGTGCCCTGGGCCCAGCTGTAAATAAGTCTTTGACTTAGTCTGGTTACCCACGTTAAATAATGTCTACCTTTACCTTTATATATGTCTATTTTATCTATATATCGTTATTGTATAAACCATTAATTTTTTAACTTAATTTTTAACTTTTCACCTCCTTATGCATGTACTGCGGTTGTAACAACTGGTAGCTTACTGAGAGGAGGGCCCTATGGAAGATAAGTGTGTACACTTAAGAGTATTTAGTACGAAAGTAAGTCCGAATAGAGACATTGTTTTTGTACAATATTTCGACCTTTATTTGGTCATCTTCAGTTACAGAATGAAAGGAATGTTGAAATATTTTAAGAGGAAGGTTATCACACTGAAAACAAAAACAAACATACATGAAAAACTGAAAACAAAAGACGGGTTACATTTGTTTTCACAGTTTTTCATGTATGTTTTCCTTTTTGCTGAGAATTGAGGGGCCTTCAGAGACCACTTAGATTTGACTGATTTTTATGAAATATTAACAAGGTGCTTTTTTTACCATTTCTCCCAAAATGAGGGGGTGTGCAATGTGAATTTCAGAAAAAAAATTTTCCTGTACATTTTTAGGCCACCTCAAGGACAACGGAATACGCAATCATGAAAGCTGCCGTGACTCACCTGGTGACAACATTGGCATATGGTGAAGATTTTATCTAAGTTGTAATACCCTCCAGATTTAACCAGAATTTTAAACCTGCCCATTGATGTCTTTTATTGTAAAGTTTTAAGTCATCTAACATATTCTTATAACAACATTCTAATTGCCTCTACTCCAGAAGCAATATAATTGATTAGGTGTGTAGAGAGAGTCTTTTCAATCTGTACACATTCTAGCTGAAAAATTTATTTTTATCAACACCAAGGAAATCCAGTATGTTCCAAATATTAAAGAAAAAGAAGCCTGATCCAAAATTACAACCGCTGAAAAAAGAACATCACATCCTAAGGAAGAAATCAAGAAGCAAGAACCCAAGTATTGCACAATTTGTGACTGTGAAACCAGTAACACCAACCCAATACTTTTTCATGATTACAGAACTGGCTCAGGATGGGATTCGCATAAATACAGTTGCGTAAGTATGTTGAATTCTCTTCTTGGTTGCTGATTATAATTTCTTTCGCGGACAAGGGAGAGTCACATTAGGGCAATTCCGTAAAGTCCGATTTGCAGATTTGACACTTTGGCAGCTTGTGTAGCCCCAGCATTAGGCCTACACCTCAGCTTTTTCATTGTTAAACAGGGATGAGGCCAGGTAATAGGGGTATGAGACAAGCCATCAACTGAAGCTCCAAGTGCAACAGGAGCTGAGCTACAAGGCAAAATGTCACCGCGTCAGACGTACTCACACGATGTACGTCCGACACGACGACATTTTGACGTAGCTCGGCTCCTGTTGCACTTATAGCTTTCGTTGATGGCTTGTCTAATACCCGTATTTCCTGGCCTCATCCCTGTTGGACAATGAAATAGCTGAGATGTAATGGTAAGGTTACACAAGCTGCTAAAGTGTCAAATCTGTGAATCAGACTTTACGGAATTGCCCATTAACTACATGTATTTTTGTATCCTATAGAAAGACACTCTACAACTGAATTATTAAAAGCAAGGCTTTAGAGGGTCAAAACAGTCATTCTTAATTCGCATCACGACAAAATTGAGCTAAATTGAGACAACTCAGAAAATCTACCAAATTATCATTTTACTGAAATCTGATCGTAGTAATCAATCTCATTGTCATGAAATTTAACCGTAAATTGTTGATTGGATTTTAAAGGGCCAATACATAATCATTATGTCAGCCCACCACTAACATAGTACATAATATCATGTTATTGTCTTCTTGATAAATAAATTAATTGAAATTGAAGAAAATTTTTAAAAATTCATTTCAGCCCTGGCATGACTGAAACTGCTATGCTCTTGTCACTCCCTGATGCGGTGAGTATGCTCCCAATTTGATCAATGTAACAATTTCATCAAGACATAATTTAAAGGAAGAAAGAAGAAAACAGGTACAATAATATCATCAAACTGTTCCTTTTCAATATTTTTAGATGGTGGCATTAGGAGCAAAGAAAAGTGGCTTTAATCGCATTGGAGAAGCGTCTGAAATCGCCTCAGCTATCCAGTTTTTGGCGTCACCCGCTGCTTCCTATATTACAGGAACAGAATTGGTTGTGGACGGGGGACAAACTAAACTGCCCTTCATTTTACCACAAGACTTGGCGTAATTTATCAATGAAAAAAATTAAAATTCCACTCATGTTTGACCATATCTGGTTTGTTCCTGCTATTATTATTATATACATATGTGTATTCAATGTGTCATGTAACAATGCATCTTACCACTATGAACAAACTAGTACCTAGCGGTTCAATAATGGCTTCCCCCACATCTTACATAGTAGCATGTCAAATATGTACTACTAGAAAATACCCATTAAAAATGGAAGAAGGAAAATGAAGAATTATGAGAAAAGCTGTCAGATTTATATTCAATGTGTATTGAGCAGAAATGAGGCGCTACAATGGTAGATGTATTGCTGGAAGGCAGGGTTCCCACTCCTTTACGAAGATCAATTTCGAGGTTTTTTCCAGGTTTTTCCAGGCTGCCAAAACTAATTTTCAAGGTCAGAATTGGCAATGTCCAGCAGGGTATCAATTAAGAAAATTTGATCACTGTGCGTATTGTCTTGCACGAACTATCGCCATTAATATGGATAACCAATCGGCGTTCTTAAGAGCTGGCATTGTGATATCAATTAAGCATTACAAATTTCCAAAAGTTGTAATGGACCATCATCAGGCAGACAAAAGTATCAAATTGGTTGAAATACGAAGAATATTTTAGGGATTCTACAGTTCACCATAATTATGCACTAAAAGAGAGAATTTGATCGCTGCACAAATTCACTGCATATTTCAGATTGATCACTGCACATATATTATATATATATATTATTATATATACATTGCACATCTACCTATAAAATGTTTTCTATCCATTTCAATAAAGCCACAATTATGACAATAATGAGATGACCATAATTCACAACATTCACTGTTCCCTATGTAATTTGCCCAATTTGGTTTAAAAATGATTTAATTGTTGTTAACACAGGGACTACCATTCTGGCTAATGGCACAACTGATCTATTGATGGCCGATTTCCAGTAATTGGTGCATGATGAATTGCGTTTAACAAAATTCACTGGCTACGGAGCGCAGTGACAACGGGAGAGCGCTAGAATATATAAGTTCCCATTAGGACATGAATGAATGGGTAGGCTGTAGGTTCTGGAGATGGTGGAATGGGTCTGTATCAAGTTATGATATGTGCTGTCAGCAGAAAGGACCCACCGCAATCTATCTATCTACAGTACAACCCAAAATAAAGTACGATTACCCCAGCAGGAAGGAAGAATCAGCCACTACTTTACCCTTTCACACCTTTTGACTACCTCTGAATCGCTTCCTACGTTTACCTACTTGAAACTACCTTTTAAAAATACATTAATTAAAATCACATTTAAACAACACCAATTTGAACTCAAACACCCCCATTGTGTTTGATTTACTTGATATTTTGCACCTCTGCTAATTGCAGTTACATTGGTAGCTGTCTAAATAGAGTTCTTAATGTAGGCTAAGGTTGTTGTAAGGAGTCAAAGGGAGTTGTAAGGAGATTTGGGGCGGAGAGGAGAAAAGAGGGCAAAATAGGTAAACAGAGGACTTCAGACAGAAATTGTTCTTACATTATTATGGGTTGTACTGTATATCTATATAAGAGTGTAGCACCAAGGGTCCAGCCTTGCTTTGGCCAAAGTCTTTGTCACCCCTGTCTCTCTCCTAATCTTCCCAGGTGTTAAACACTGATTCTCTGTCATGTCTTCATCATATGCTGCCACTTTCAAACCTCTTCTCATTTGTTTTTTCTTCAACTGAGCTCTTGTTCTTCCTCTAACTGGCTGTATCGTGGATTTTCTCTCCATTCCCACCAGGGGACCGCACATGCAATGGCTTCTTCATCATACTTCATGCAGATCTATTGTTTTCAACAACCTACAGTACAGAACCTACAGCCTATCCATTCATTCCTGTCACAATGAGAACTTGTGTCTTAAAATAATGGCCAAGGCCCTTTCAGCAATATCTCTCACCATTGCAGTTAATCCTTAGGTTCTAAAGATGGAAAACAATGCGTCAATGCATGTTGGAATATTATGATGAGGTTAATACCTCATCAACACCCTCACTGACATTGGTCAAAATTTAAGAAAAGTATAGGGGGGTTTAATATCCAAGAGGGGGGAGGGCTTGGAGTTCTTTTAATAAAATAAATAGTATCTTGCTGAGTTTTGCTGAAATAAATAAATAATTTTTGGGCAGTCTTGAAATAAATATTTGTCGCTAGGGGTATTTCTCAATTCTTAACAAAGTGCTCCTTGATTTTGAATGATTGTTCGGAGACTTTGCGTTTGAAAAAAATAATCCTACCGCAGCTAACATGTTCACAACAGTGCGCCCTAGTTCAAAACAGTGCCCCCTAGTGCTAATGAAAATTTGAGAAAGTATGCATTATTATGAGCTATTATACCACCAATCAAACTAAAACAATCCAGTAAAACCTTAGAAAATTAAAAATAAATTTAATTCCCAATTTGCTAACATGGAAATTTTTTACAGGACACCCCTCCCCCCATCGCTGGACCCGTCCACTACTTATTACGGGCTGTAGTTCGTAACAGACCCCGGTGAGCCCCCCTTTTTAAAAAATAAAACAAATTGTTATTTCCAGGGGTGCCGGAAGGAAATGCGGGCGGCAGGGGCAGTCGGATGAAAAAGGGCAAATCTATTTGCGCCAATTTTGCATGACTAAATTCATAATAATTTTGAATACATAATAACTAATTTGTGCCTAAAATTAATAACATAAGGCTGAACAATGTGCCTAAAATTACAAAAATAAGGCGGGATGTTTTTTTATTAAGATCAAAAGGGCACACCTTGCCCCCCCTGCCCCCCTTGGACTTGGGCAGGAGGGGCAATTGTCCCCCCTGCCCCCCCTGTTCCGGCACCACTGGTTATTTCATATCTTAGCTTGAACATTATCAACTTCTACCATGCTTTCATGGGTACTTTTCATTTTATAAGCCCACATATTTCAAAAAATGTGATTTTCCCTATGTTTCCTATATATTATTTCCAAAGACCAATTGCATGAGGTGCATTCATGTGTCAGTAGTTCTTTTAAAATGCTGGTGACCCCCCATTTTTATTTTTTCTATGTATACCTAGCAGTCATAGCATGCTTATCACAAAATCTCATAAACTTTTTATGGTTAGTTCTGAACTGTATCATTTCCCTTTAAGACAAGTATGACAAGTGCAAAGAATTAATAACAAGTCAAGGGAGACACACAACCATTAGTGTGCCAATTAGTGTGCCAATGGCCTAAATTTGATCAAGCAAAAAATGATACGCACTTCCAAGTCCAACAACAAGATACAACAGACACGTCAGATACATCTTATCAGACTTATCCCTAGGATCTTATCGGACTTAAATTTAACATAATGGCAGAACAGAGAGGATACACCTTCCCATGCTTCAAAAACAAAGTTGTCATCATCACAGGTAAGGATATTTTCGTTGCCATATCATTTTAACCATTTAATTCAAACATCTTTCAGGCAATCACGTTCACAAGCCAACATTTCATTGCGATAATTCCTACATCCTTTGTTGTTGACTTGTCGAATGTTTGCCTGTTTGAATGTTTGTCTCATGGTATAAGCCAATTATGTTATTCACCATGGGATCGGGAATAACCAGTTGTTAATGAGAAATGATTCATATTAAGAAAAAAAGTTCGTGTTTTCAACTGAATATACATTTTGCAGGAGCCAGCAGTGGCATAGGAGAAGTGACCGCGATTGAATTTGCAAAGGACGGAGCTAAATTAGCAATCACAGGACGCGATTTGGAGAGACTCAATGCTGTTGCAGAGAAATGTGCTGCTCAGGGAATTCCTGCTTCAAATGCATGTATATTAAAATATTAAAATATTCTTAATGTTTAAAAAAAAACAACATTTTATTTAGTTTTTACTCTTACGTTCTCTATGATTCAGCCCCTATGGCAAGTTACTCTAGCATAAAAAATGTATGTACGATAACTTTATTACAGGAATAATGACACCCTATTTCTCTTATATTTCCTGTACAGGTATTAGCCTTGAATGGAGATATCACAGATGATGCATTTGTGGAGAGATTCATCAAAGAAGCTGCAGCCAAACTGGGAGGAGTGGATGTTTTGGTGAATATATAGCAGCTATTTTACACAGTGAATGTCTGATGGAGTGGGAGGATGACAGGAGGCCTTGTTATGTGTTTCTATGAGACAAGCAGCGTTCGCTAAGATTGGACAAGATATAATTGAGATACATTATCATTTTTTCACTGTTTGTTGTCAATATATCATGTAAAATGTGAAATAGATAAAACAATCCATGTCAAATTATCCCTTTAACATTTAAACACAGGCGCCAAGGGCTTAGATTTGTTTCAATGGTGAAGGCAATGATCACAAGCGAGAATGAACTTGCTGTTTTATCTACAAGTTGTTGTTTTATCTACAAGATGGCTTGTCAATCTGGAAACAGCACAATTGCAAAAAGATTAAATTTATTTCTGTAGAAACTCGTCAATCTGGAAACAGCACAATTGCAAAAAAATTTAGTTTGTTTCTTTAGAAACGGTAAAAGCCAGTAGAATATTTACTGACCCTCTCAAACTTGTGGCTTTTGAAATACGACTGTTCTGCCACGGATATGTCAACCATTCAGGCCATAAGGCTAGCTTCCAAAGAGAACACCTAGGTAGTCACATTTTGGGCCAAATTGAGTTAAGGTCAAAATAGGACTGCTTAGACATGTTTCTATATATTTATTCACTTTAGATTTTCATGAAGTGGCCCATTACCCCAGAATGACACTGGCAAATCCGAGTAAGTCCATCTCTTACTGCAAGGACTGGAACTTAAAAGTGCATTTTCTCAGAAACTCCCAAATGTGACATACTAGGTTTTCCCTTTGGATGTAAGGGAACCATTTTTTGTTTGAACTGCTTTAGTAATAACCATGACAACAATTAATAACCATGGCAACAATTAATAACCATGACAACAATTTATAACCATGACAACAATTAATAGCCATGACAACAACTAATAACCATGACAACAATGCCATTGACAGGTGAACAATGCAGGAGCACAAGAACTGACCATTTCAGGAGAATTTGACAAAGTAAAATTGGACAGAGCGTTGAAAGTTGCTGTGGGTTCAGTCTACTCCACGATAAAACTTGCTCTGCCTCATTTGAAGAAGAGCAAAGGGAGCATAGTGAACACTACTTCAATATTGGCACATGTGGTAAGTAGTATCCAAAATGTATTTCAAGAAACAATTGATGGGTGCATGGATAATTTGAGCTTTACGTGCTGCATTTACGCACTTACTAGGTTTATCAGTATTTGAGGTGAGAGTGAGTTTGTGTTTTACACCCCAATCAGCACCAGTGCGGGCTATTTGGAGGCAATATAAGGATTGGAGGAAGAACTGCAATTAGGCAACTTTTTAACTAGGTTGCATAAAGAAATAAAACATAAACTTCCCATTTTTTTATTTTATTTTTTTTTGTGAGAAACTCTTTATGATGACTGTTGCCGGTGGTGGTCTTTTACTTAAAATAGTTCGAAGAAAAATAACTTCAAGAAACTGACACTAAGATTGAGTTGTTCATATTTAAAGATTTTGGAAGATCAACAGAATCACTGTCTTAATTGATTTGGTTTGGCGATATCAGAAAAACTACTACTATGAATTGTCTTTATTTGGGAGTTGATGTTACTGCAAAAAATGTTATGATGACTGTTTTATTAAACTAAATTTTCATATCTTTTAGAAATGTAAAGGCTCATCTTATTGCATAATATATATATGTCTATTTTATCTATATATCAGTATTATATAAACCATTTATTTCTAACTTTCTACTTTTCATCTCCTTTCGCATGTACTGTGGTTGTAACAACTGGTAGCTTACTAACAGGAGGGCCCTATGGAAGATAAGTGTGTACAGAATACGCAATCATGAAATCTTCCGTGACACACCTGGCGACAACATTGGCATATGGTGAGGATTCTTTCTAAGTTGTAATGCTACAGATTTAACCAACATATTAATCTGCCCATTGATGCCTTTTATTGTAAAGATCTAAGTCACCTAGCATGTTCTAATAACAAAATTTTAATTGTCTCTACTCCAGTCTCCAGAAGCGAAATAATTGATTATGTGTGTAGAGAGAGTCATTTTTACACATTATAGCTGTAAGATTTATTTTATCAACACCAAGGAAATCCATTATGTTCCAAATATTCAAAGAAATAAGAAGCCTGCTCGAAAATTACAACAGCTGAAAAAAGAACTGCACATCCTAAGGAAAAATCAAAAAAACATGAACCCTAGTATATATAGTATTACCTGGATGGATGAGAGGGGCTTTACGTCCTGTATTTATGCACTTGGTAGGCTAATTAGGACAGGAGGAGGACATGGCAATGAGGCGAAGGACAATTGAAACAGTCATCCAACATAGGCCCAGATGACCCGGCAAGAGTTGGATTCGAACCTTGGACCCAGTGATTGGCAATCCAACGCGCTACCACTAGACCAACCCTCCCCGCCCCCCAGCCAAGTATTACACAATTTGTGGCTGTGAAACCAGTAATGCCAACCCAATACTTTTTCATGATTACAGAACTGGCTCAGGATGGCATTCGCATAAATACAGTTGCGTAAGTATATTGAATTTTCTTCTTAGTTGCTGATTATAACTTCTTTCCTGGACAAGGAAGAGTCACATCAGGGCAATTCTGTAAGGTCCGATTTCCAGATTTGACACTTTGGCTTGTGTAGCCCCAGCATTAGGCCTACACCTCAGCTATTTATTGTTAAAGAGGTATGAGGCCAGGTAATAGGGGTATCAGATAAGCCATCAATCAAAGCCACAAGTACAACAGGAGCCGAGTTACAAGGCAAAATGTCACTGTGTCGGACGTACTCACACGGTGTACGTCCGACACGATGAAATTTTGACGTAGCTCAGCTCTTGTTGCCCTTGTAGCTTTGGTTGATGGCTTGTCTGCTACCCCTTTTGCCTGGCCTCATCCCTGTTTGAAAATGAAATAGCTGAGATGTAATGGTAAGGCTACACAAGCTGCTAAAGTGTCAAATCTGTGGATCAGATTTTACGGAATTGCACATTATTTTTATATCCTATAGAAAGACACTCAACAACTGAATGATTAAAAGCAAGGCTTTTTTAGGGTCAAAACAGTCATTCTTAATTCTCATCACAACAAAATTAACACAACTCTAAAAATCTACCAAATTATCATTTTATCGAAATATGATTGTAATAATCAATTTTAAAGGTCAATTGGAAAAATTGCTAAAGTTATTGTTGATTAAATTTAAAAGGGCGAATACATAATCATTATGTCAGCCCACCACTAACATTGTATCTATATGTTCTTGTCTTCTTGACAAATACATTATTTGAAATTGAAGAAAATTCAAAAAATTCATTTCAGCCCTGGCATGACTAAAACTGCCATGGTATTGGCATTCCCTGATGCTGTAAGTTTCCACCCAACTTAATTAATGTAACAATTTATCAAGACATAATTTAAAGGAAGAAAGAAGATTACAGCTACAATAATATCATCAAACTGTTCCTTTTACATATTTTTAGATGGTGGCCTTGGGGGCCAAGAAAAGTGGCTTTAATCGGATCGGAGAAGCTTCTGAAGTCGCCTCAGCAATCCAGTTCCTGGCTTCTCCTGCTGCTTCTTATATAACTGGGACAGAATTAGTTGTGGATGGGGGACAAACTAAACAGTCCTTCATTTTGCCAAAGGACTTAGCGTAATTTTTCAATGAAAAAATAAAAATGTGACTCATGTTTGACCGGATCTGGTTTGTTCCTGGTGTAATCATATAATATATTTTCACTGTGTAATATAACATTGCATCTTACCACTCAGAATAAAAAAAAACTGATACCATTGTTTTTGTAGTTGGTCACTTACTTACACACCTGGTCTTAACTTCAAAACTACTACTGTAATAAGCATTTTCCTAATATAAGACTTGATATTTGTTCTAAGGACTATATTTCAATGAGGATGTCGCTTTAATGTTCCTATGAATTCACAGGGATAATGCATACTCCCCATAATATTTTCAGAGGATTTTGTTGCAATGAGTGAGTGAGTGAGTTTGTGTTTTACGCCCCATCAGCACCAGTGTGGGCTATTTAGAGGCAATTGTTGCAATGAGAGTTATCACAAAAATGCTGTACTAGCTAATATAATAATTTATTAGCTAGTATCCTAACTAACACTGGCCTACTTTCAAGACTAGTATCAGCAATGCACAGCGCTTCTTTCTCAGATGCGGACATGCCAATCTAGTGTGTCGTGTGTTTTACGCCTCTGCAGCACCTTAGTGGGCTATCATGCCAATCTAGTCCAAAACCATAAATTTGTGAGTACAGCAATGACTTCTAAAAAATTTTTTACATAAGATGGCTTAAGATTAATTGGACCTCTTCTAAACACCCTCTTGAAAAAGGTTCTAAATGTTTAAATGGGGCACTCTATAAACACAGAAAACATTAAAACGTTGTCTTGAGCGCTCTAACTACCAGATCTATATAACCACCATCATACGCCACTGTCATCACAAGAAAGACGGACATCATTAAGCCTCATCCTTTTTTGCAACTTCACAAAATGGCTGAAGAAAGAGGGTACACATTTCCCTGCTTCAAAAACAAAGTTGTTGTCATTACAGGTGGGAACTTTTCTCTCTTTTTTTTGTGAATAATTATAAATGGTATAGATCATTGAAATCTGGTACACAGATTAAAATACATAAATACTATTGAACCAGAAACTTTATAGAATAAAATAATTTTTGTTTTCAATAACTTCAAAGATTATCTGTGCTGTAGGCCTATATATGCATATCAACTTGGTAATAATTACATTGAAGTTTCACTTCAACTCTGACAATACAATTTTGTAGGAGCAAGCAGCGGTATAGGAGAAGTGACTGCGATTGAATTTGCAAAGGACGGAGCTAAATTAGCAATCACAGGACGCAATTTGGAGAGACTCAATGCTGTTGCAGAGAAATGCGTTGCTCAGGGAATTCCTGCTTCTAATGTATGTATAGCTTTTGTAGTTTTTTTTTCAGCTTTTATTTTTTAACATTAAGCCAAGTTACTGAAGCATTATACATGTAAAGAAATGTAAGGCAAATTGTGACTGTAAGACGGAGAACATTTTTGCCAATGCTCTATATAGCCTATATCAGACCTGTAAACATTTTCAGATAACAAAATCTTTTTTTATTTTGCTCTGTCATATGTTATACTAAAGAAACCAAATTTGTTTTTATATGCAGACAAACATCTAAGAGTTTAACCACAACTTGTTGAAATTATTACATTATAATCATCTTGTTTTTTTCCTTGCAGGTATTAGCATTGAATGGAGATATTACAGACGATGCGTTTGTGGAGCATTTCATCAAAGAAGCTGCAGACAAACTGGGAGGAGTGGATGTTTTGGTAAATTAATGTATAACTAATTTTAGGCATGTTTGGCAGTAGGGCTGAAACTTTTTCCCGGGTGCCCGAGCACGGGTAGGGTAATGCATTTACCCGGGGCCAACTTGTCTTCCCGGGCTATCGTTCTTTTTTAAAAGGGCCTGTATTTCAACATGCCAGCTGTTTTTAATCCAGTTGAGTGATGCTGGGTTTCTCAAACATACTCCAGATAACCTCAAGTGACCTTAAAAGTGTGGATTTACCCCTTATCCAGACGACTCTTGATGACAGATCCTGTAACTTTGCAATGAATAAACTTTTATCCAACCCTTTTCCACAAGATTACATGACAAATTGTATGTTCTTATTTAACAACGAGTGCCCGGGCACGGGTCGGGTAGAGGGTGTCAAGCACCCGGGGAGAAAAATCTCTACTCGTTTCAGCCCTATTTGGCAGTACGAACGCTCATATTGGTTGCATTTATCTAACTGCCACACATTCTATGACTTATAGAAGACCAGCGGATATTAAAAAAACACCACCACTACTACAAATGTATTTTTTGTGCTATCTTTGGTTTGAACAGTTTTTTTATAACCATGAGTGAGTGAGTTTTGTGCTTTAAGCCCCATCAGCACCAGTGTTGGCTATTTGGAGGCAATTTAATAACCATGAAAACAATTGAATTAACAGGTGAACAATGCAGGAGCCGGAGAATCGACCATTCCAGGAGAATTCGACAAAGAAAATTGGACAGAGTTGTGAAACTTTCCATGGGTGCAACCTACTCCACGATAAAATTTGCCCTGCCTCATTTGAAGAAAAGCAAAGTGAGCATCATAAACAATACATCAATCGCTGTACATATGGTAAGTAGCCTCTGTTGTATAATCTATTAAGCCTCATTCTGGAATTAGCATTCTGAGATAGCCATTGAGCCTCATTCTGAGACAATCAGTCTAAGATTAAGTGTGGAACTGTAAGACACACAATAAAACAAGAAAATATATTACCAGCATCTTATTATCATTGATCCATAAACACAACACTCTCCATGCATGATGTTTTGTCCGCAACACAAATGAGTATTTTGTAAAAGGAATTTTAATTCTTTCAAACTTGTCAAAATTAATCGAGATAATTAACCAAAACCAAAATATGCCTAGGACAAAATTATTAGCCCTCGGATGCTTACCATCTATGGGTGTCCCATGCCTGCTTTTAAATGCTTTTTAACACTCAAGGTTATCAAATAAAGCTGTCAACTCATATCAGACACAGGATTTAGTGTCCTTTCTTTCTTGAAATTCATTGACGGCGCTCCAAAAGTATTCGTCTCCTAAACACACCATGACCATATGCAGAAACATCCTTTTTTCCAAAAGTATAAAAAGTCTGCCTCCCAGACTAAATCAAATGCAGTATGAAGTTGATGTTAGAGTTCATAATGACCAAATACAAAATGTTCCTCTTTTAAAAAAATTTAGAAGTAGGCCTACTAGAGCTTTTTTTCCTCAGTGATTATGAGTTGTAATCTCTCCAAATGGCGACTATGGCTACTTAGGAGATTACTGACAATTTGGGAAAACAGTGTTAAACAAACAAACCAAACACTGTCGACAGTTAGATTTCTAACAACTGTGATCATTTGCAATAGAATTACCTATTTAATCCATCATCTCTCTGCTCCAACCAACCTCGTGAAAAACAATCAAATTAAATTTGTGCACTTCAGCATATTTCAACACGGATTTATTCTCAAGTTATTGTATAAATACAATGAATCTCAAACTGAACCAAGGCATGCTTTTCGCAGTTCAAGGTAAAAACTAGCAGAGACACCTATATCATACATGATTGGCCTTAAATTTTTGCTGCAGAATATATCTATTTATCTATCATTGAGCATAAACCCACAATGTTTATATCACAATATGTATTTATAATCACCTCATATAGGCACCTCTAAAACATTGTTTGAGTTTGGCCCAAACTGAAGCGAAAATCTCAGTTTCAGTGTAAGTACAAAATGCTGTGATTACACAATGTGAAGACTGAAAAACATGTCAAATTGTCATACATTAAATGCATAATCGCCCACAGAAGTGTTGAGACAGATCCACCAAACTCTTCTTCCAATTGTTTCATCGTTTATTTCATGATATTTCCATCAATTCATCCAACAATCAAAGCAAGTGAACCTGAGGTTCTGAAAATGTTGCGGGCCCGTCTTCCTACATAGAACCGATGACGTAGACAAGCGATGACGTCATTACAAGCAATGACGTCAGAGATACGTCACTGTTATGAAAACGAGGCTAGCTAAAAATAGACCTAAATCACTTCACAGATCATTTACACCGGCCCCTTAAATGCAAATCATTTGCATTTACAATTTACAATAAGTAACATTTAGCTAAAACAATGTGTAAATTATAGTCTATAAATCACTAGGTAAAAAACAATTACCTAAAATCACTTACAATTTGACTTAAAAGTTAACATTTAAAAAACAGTAGAACTTAGCCTAGTCTACGCCTCACTAAATGACATAACTTATTGATAGGTCGTTTAACACACCAGAAATAGTCTGAACATTCGCAGATCTAATAAATCAGTCACTGGCAATAGTTTCCATCACACGACTCAACCTCCACACCCTCCAGTGCATGCTGTCATCCTTCACAAGGTCCATGTCGTCAACTTCCAGTTTGCCAACTCCCCAGATCACCGGCCCCTGTGACCTTCGCCGACTTGACAGCAGTTGCACAGCATCCTGTAATTCCATTCGAGCCATATTTGTAGCCCCAAAACCAATCAGAACTGGGAGACCATCCATCCATTTCCGCCATCCCTGTTCGTCTGGAGACTCTAGACATTCATCCTTCTGCCGACGTCCACGTTGATCTGGTCCTTGGAGACACATCTCATAGAGTGACTCCTGTTCAAACATTGCAGCAGAATTGAACTCTACACGGAACTTCGTCTCAGACTTGTTCACACAGCAATGCGGCAGATACCAAGCACACGTTGGGTCATCAATCGCCTTCTCAGCATGGCTGTCAGTCAAAAGTTTCCGTATTTCAGCATTGAATTCCTGAAAATCAGCTGGATTTCTCGACAAGTGCTTCGTCCACTGGAGTAGCCTTGTCTTGGCAAGTTCCAAGTTGTTGTGTAAATCAGGAGGTCTGTTCCTGAATGGGACGTCCATTCCGAAGTGTCCATCTAGAAGCCTTGACAACTGAGGATCATAGTTGTCACAGACCAAAGCACTGACAGCAGCCTTGTCAGCAACTCCTGGCTTCCCTGATCCGAGGGGTCCACTCAGCATCCATCCCAGGACTGTACGGACTGCATAAGGAGCACGGTCATCTCCACATCTCACCTCCAGAGGTCGCATCAGATGTCCATTGTCTTGTCCAACCAACAGCCTCACCTCTTCATCCATAGGGAGTGCCAGACCGTGAAGATGTCCCCACTGCGAAACGTCATCAACAGTGTTATGTAGACATGACATCTTCATGGCAAACACCCTATCGAGGGGAGTAGACTTGGACTTCCTTTGCTTTCCTTTTACCTCAAACGACACCTCGTGACCGTGGACCTCTTGGGATCCATGAAGTGTGTCAAGCTTCAAAACTTGTTTCCTGGATTCTAAACAAAGTTCCTGGATAAGACTGCTGTCGAAAAATGTCCGTGTTCCACCAGTGTCCAAAAGTGCATTTGTCCTTACACTTCTGCCATTGGCACTGACTGTCACTGAAACAATGGGAAGGGCCGTCCCTGCGTTGGAAGTCACAGCGCAACTTGTTTCAGTGGATGTTTTCTGAGAATCTTTCTCATAGTCTACAAATGCTTCATGCAACAACTTGGCGTGCTTCCTTCCACATTCACATGAAGACGTCTTGTTACAATAACGTGAATGATGATGACCATCAAGACAGTTGAAGCATAATTTTCTCTCACGGATGACTTGAAATCGCTCTTGCGGAGTCATGTTGATCAATTTGGTACAAGATGGAAGTTTATGGTCACTTCCACACAGACAACATTTCTTCTCAACCAAGGCACTATTAGAAGAAGTCTCACCAGATGTCCTGTTACCGTCTGACTCTGAGGTCTTGGTCTCCCTCAGGGGATGTTTCTCATTCGTGGCAAAGCTGGTGGTCCTAGGCGTAGTCTTGACAGAAACCTTCGAAGAAGACATAGTTTCCTTGTCTTCAAGCCCAAAGACGGGGTCATTCACCTCTCTTGCCACCCTGTCTAGAAACTTCACCAAACGCAAGATGTTCGGGTATCCTCCCGTAATGTCAAGCTCATCAAACACCAACTTCCTCCACCTGGATTGCAGCCACGATGGTAGTCTCTTTACAATTATTGACATTCTAATTCGCGAATCAATTTCGCTCAGCATATCCATGGCCTTGAGAGTCTCAGCACAGCTGCGCAGGTCATCCACAAAATCCTGGAGAGCCCTGGGGTCATTGGCCTTGAGTTGGGGTCCATCTGTTATTGAAGATATCCAAGCTTCGGAAATCTGGTACCTATTTCCAAAGCGTTCTTCTAACAGCCTCAAAGCAGTCTCATAGCCGGAGACGGGGTCCATGTAGACACAAGGGGCAACCACCTTAGCAGCCTTGCCAATACAACAGTCCATCAATCTGTTCAACTTCGTAGCACAATCCACAGATGACCTTCCAACATTGCTCTCAAAGGATCTCTTGAACTGCGAAAACTTCATCGGATCACCATCAAACTTCATCTGTGTGGCCTTCGGAATAGTCAAACTGTCAATTAGTGCTCGTTGAAGAGCTACTAAGTCATTTCCAGAGCAAGAATGACAGGCATTTCTACTTCTCTCGCAATGTCTGTAATCTTCTTCCTCACGACGTCGGTCTTCAATCATGCGAGAAGAGCCTGTATCACCCCCACTGAACTTCGGCCTATCTGGACTTCTTGGCTCTTGAGTAGCTTGACCTCGGATTCGACCATGAACAGATCCTTGGTCAACTTCATGCAATCTATCTTCATCAACAAGGGCATGATGAGTAGATTGGCGATGTCTCTTCATAAACTTAGCAGTTGCAGTCAAACCAGTTCGCACACCTGAATTTCTAGTCCTTGACTGACTATCAAATGTCTCTCGTCTCTTAATGTCTCCACAAAGTTCACTGAGAGTATTTTCATTCACAATTATCTCTTTTTCAAGTTTTGAAATCATTGCCATAACTTCATTGTTCATAAATTTCAGTGATGACTGAGTAAGCCGGTCTTGTCTCCTGGATTCAGCAGGTTCCTGCATCTTCTGACGAGCGAACCAAATCTCCTGATCCGACGAAGAGGGTTGGTAGTACCGCTGTGCCACCAGAGGGGTGGAGGTCAGAGTGTGTGACGGCCTAGGAGACCTGACTAAATATCTACCAGAACTAGCCATACTCATACTCAAATCATTCACAAGAACATGTCAAACTTGAAAGTCCTGCACATAAAAACATGTAACATGTAGCTACAACTTGAATGTCCTGTACAAAAAATCATGTACATCTCAAATGTCCCATGTAGCATTTTAAAAGTCTCCATCATGACATAACAGCAAAATGACAGTTGCAAACAACATGTATGTAAAAACATTTGGTATAATCAACAGAATTTGCATGAATAAATCTACAGTCAACACCAAGAATTATCAAATTCTGACAAGGCAATATCATCCACAGTTGCCATAAATTCACCATAGGCAATTTCAAGGCACATTGAATACATTGACACAAATCCCAGTGCACAAGCACATACACAAATTTCAGAGCACACAACACAGACATAAATACTGCACTCATATTTGCAAAGCAACACATCAAAATCATCATTGAACAACTGGTAATTCATTGTGACAAACAATGTAAGACACACAGCAATTGTCAACATCTATGAAACATAGAGACATATTTTGTAAATTTTCAAGTCTTTTGAGAGCTTTTGAGTGTCCAAATTCACAAGCACAAATCATTGTCACTGACAGTAAATAACTCACTGTAACTGAGAAAGTTCTGATTCCTGAAGCCTTGATGATCCACAGAGTCCCTGATCCAATCTGTTGCTTCAACTTCAAACTCTTCATGTTCTTCGCGATAACTTGCCGATAAGTGTCAATAAAACAGCACGAACAGTCCAAAACGAACACGATTAACAGCTCACGGACGATTGACAGCTCCCATCTTCAGTCTTCATCCAGAAACGACATCTTGGTAGGCTGCAGAAGTCAGGCACTTTAGTAAACGTAGTGCCGCGAATGTCACACAGGTGGCGACACGAGATAGCCCAAAGGTTACAGTGTTTAGTCTGGCCAAAAATCGGCAAAAATACTGAAGACAGTCATTCAGAAACGATTTTTCAAACTTCTCAATTTGTCACATTATATACGGATGATCCAAAAACATGCCAGAACATACTCATAAGTTCATGCAAGAACAGTTTTTCATCCATTTGAGAGCCTACGGCCGTCGTAGTATCCATCCTGACTTCACAAAGTTGACAAGGAACATGTCAACAATGTCGTCTGCTCCATCCGATTTCTTCATCTGGTCAGTCAATCTTCATTTTCCTTCCGTTAGGGCCACATTTTCAGTGTTACAGATCCACCAAACTCTTCTTCCAATTGTTTCATTGTTTATTTCATGTTATTTCCCATCAATTCATCAAACAATCGAGCAAGTGAACCTGAGGTTCTGAAAATGTTGCGGGCCCGTCTTCCTACATAGAACCGATGACGTAGACAAGCGATGACGTCACTGTTATGAAAACGAGGCTAGCTAAAAATAGACCTAAATCACTTCACAGATCATTTACACTCAAGTTATTGTATAAATACAATGAATCTCAAACTGAACCAAGGCATGCTTTTCGCAGTTCAAGGTAAAAACTAGCAGAGACACCTATATCATACATGATTGGCCTTAAATTTTTGCTGCAGAATATATCTATTTATCTATCATTGAGCATAAACCCACAATGTTTATATCACAATATGTATTTATAATCACCTCATATAGGCACCTCTAAAACATTGTTTGAGTTTGGCCCAAACTGAAGCGAAAATCTCACTTTCAGTGTAAGTACAAAATGCTGTGATTACACAATGTGAAGACTGAAAAACATGTCAAATTGTCATACATTAAATGCATAATCGCCCACAGAAGTGTTGAGACAGAGTCCTGCTCTGTCACATGTGTAATCTCCAAGTCTTCTATTACTGGTTCACTAAACAAATTCTGTGTTCCCCAACCTTTTCTGTACTTGGAACTGCAGTAATTAAGTAATGCAAGTGTTGTGTTTACCTTTTGAAATATCTGTGTACCTAACCATCATTTTATTTCGTCATTTTTCATTTTGGGAGGATTGAGACATAGAGAGATATATGTCCTCTTAAAGTCATGTATTTATCTGCATGTCCATCTACCTGTCTACCTATCTGTCTATCTCTATCTACTCTCTATCTTCGCAGGCTTGGGTGCTTGGATTAATTGGAATTAATTAATCTCAATCATCTATAGCCATAGCCCTGTTTATAGCTGCTGAGGTGCAGACCAATCACTTAAAATCATAATATGCAGACGTCTATATAGTACACGGAAAATGGTTAATAAGGATCTAGATTGAAATTTGTAGCAGTGACTGATCTGTTGTCGACAGACCGTCTGGATAACCAAAAAAATTAGCCCTTACAGATGTCTCCGTAGACCCTAAACAGAACATCTGTAGACGGTCTAGACATCTGATAAAATGAGCCTTCACAGACGTCTCAGAGAACCCTAAACAGGCCACCTATAGACTCTCTAGACGTCTTTAGAGGCTACAAAATGAGCCCTGTTTATATATTATATCTCAGTACTGTGATTACAACTTTCCTACATTCATAACCACTCTGTAGTCGCCTCTGGGACACCCAGGTGACTGAAACTTGTATAATCACTTGTATAACAAAACCATAGTCGACAAACAGGCAATTGCTTAATCTCAGTCTCAATCCCAGTCGCCCACAGGTGTTGAGATACTGAAGCCTCCACCCTCTTCTTTGTGTTTCTGACAGTTGCACATTGTTTTGCATTGGAACCAGGTTTTCTCCATGCAAAGTAAATATGTGTATAACTGCGTGAAACAGAGATAACAGCTTAAAATCTGCCATAAACTATTTTTGGCGACAAAGTTCAATTTGGAGATTACAGAGATTACAGTTTATAATCACCGAGGAAAAAAAGCTCTACTAGAAGCACTGCAGAGAATTAGGACAAACTTTCAACTTTATGACAGTAGGAATAAAAGGACTATAGGAATGACTTGCAACACAGCACAGAAAACAAACCATTTGATGCAATTCATCCCCTGTTCAAAAATAACCTAGTGTACTACTGATCTAGAACATGTTATGTTAACCCGAGCAAAACTACGAGGGGTCGAAAGGCCTAGGGTGCAAATATAAACACAGGGAACTGCATTATTGTCCCAGAGAACCTCAAACCATCACAGGAGAGACACTCACAGAGGATATTCGTAATATTTCTCATCACAATAGCTTTATTTGCAATTTTAAATTCTACAAAATGGCAGCAGAAAGAGGATACACATTTCCTTGCTTCAAAAACAAGGTTGTCATCGTTACCGGTAAGATATTTCCGAATAGTGTACACATATATTTTATTCAAATCCACAAAATATTGTTGTCCTAGAATGTGCTATACAAGTTCAGTTTTGTGACAGTTCCAAGTGATGGTTTTAAACCATATATTACACGACATGTTTCAATTTATTTTTATTTCAATAATTGTATTGATTTGATTTTAACTACAGAAGTCAAAAACAATAATGATTCATAGTTTTAACAACTTAAATTATCCAGTGATCATCCCAAGAAATGCCTATATATCTACAACTTAGGCTCATCGCTTTTCATAAAATGCATGAACTTTGAGGAAAACATTTGCAACGGCACAAACCTATGAAAAATATAGTGCCAAACATCTAAAATACCTTAATCTTCACATTCTTTATGATTTTTTTTTTTGCAGGAGCCAGCAGTGGCATAGGAGAAGTGACTGCGATTGAATTTGCAAAGGATGGAGCTAAATTAGCAATTACGGGAAGAAATTCCGAGAGGCTCAATGAAGTGGCCAAGAAATGTGTTGCTCAGGGAATTCCAAAGTCAAATGTGAGTACATAACAGAATATCCTATTTTTTTGTATATTTTTCAGCTTTAGTCTGGTGTTCACTGTTCAGCCACCATGCAAAGAAACCCAATCATGAAAACATAATGAAACCAGAGGCCTATTAGGTGGATCCATAAGATCAAGCACATGTACAATTGTACATTTTTGCCAATGCCCTATTATGCCTCATCTAATATAGCTTTTGTGGAATCCAATCATACTCTGTATTGGACTAAGTCCTTAACCCTGGGTAGGTCCCAGGGCTATATTGGACTCCTTGCCATCCAATATTTGTAATATATTAACCACAGAGTAATACATCAGTATATAATTCCTGATGACGACAACTATTTTGTCTAGAATTCATTATGAATTGCAAATTCTCTTGTTGTTTTCCGCGCAGGTATTAGCTTTGAGTGGAGATGTTACTGATGATGCCTTTGTGGAAAGATTCATCAAAGAAGCAGCTGAAAAACTGGGAGGAGTGGATGTTTTGGTAAATATTTAGAATAACCGTCATTCCTCATACTATAGGGTTTCTTGTCATGTGTTTTTGCTCTGATGAGGCTAAGCAGGACATAATCGACCTTAAGTTTCTTGGCACTTACTTAATACTTATTCCATGACCGGTTAGCAGGACGAAAAAGAATTGGTGTAATCTAACATTTTTATAAGGTCAATTTAAAGAAAATTGTGACCAAGATAATTGAGTTTTTTTTTGTCATGGCAAAATAAATTCAGTTGGGTCGTTTGGACAAAAGCCTTTTTTAGATAGATATCCGAAAGAAATCACACAAAAAAATATAGAGAGCAGAATTTCTTGTCAGCAAAGTTAGAGCAGTTTTTGTGATAATAATTCTTCCTATTCCTAACAGGTCAACAATGCAGGAGCTGGAGATGTGACCAACCCAGGAGAATTTGACAAAGAAAAATTAGACAAGGCCGTGAAACTCTCCATTGGTTCAGTATACTCCACGATAAAATACGCTCTGCCGCATTTGAAGAAAAGCAAAGGGAGCATCATTAACACTACTACAATAGTCTCTCATTTGGTAAGCAGTCTCCAAGATATATCGTCAGAAGCACTAATGAGTTTTTCCTCTCGATAATATTCCTCTGTGATAATAAACAGCTGGTCAAAAGTATGGAAACACTATGCTGTTCGCCATATCTTTAGTGTTACAAGAAATGCTACCTGGGTGCTTATATTCTTATTCTAACATTTTGAAATAGACCTGTATTAGTGAGAAGACGATTATTAGGGACCGTTCAGAATTTATGACTGGGGGGGTGGGAGTTTTGGCCGAGGTGGTACAAACTTTTCACACGAGTTTCAAGGGGGGGGTATTAATTTTTGACGACACTTCCAAAGGGGGCAAGAAATTTTAACAAAGTAAAAATGTTTAAAAACACGCATAAACTCATTTCATTTGGACCTTTTTACACGCAAAAGTCCGCGAAATGACGCGAATCTGTACGCGTGGCCGAGTAAAACAGTATATATGTGTGTATTGCTTTGTATGTCGAGGAGGGGGGTACTAAAAAAATGCATGAAACCTAAGGGTGGGGTACTAAAAATCCGCATGAAACTGAAGGGGGGTATCAATTTTTGACGGGAAGTTCCAGCAAAACTCCCACCCCCCCAGTCATAAATTCTGAACGGTCCCTTAGAGGTAAATGTGTGAAAACAGCATTAAATTTCAAAGGTTGCTCTCAAAAGTAGGGTTTTGTCAGAGTGAACAAGCCTTGTCCATTGCTATTCAATTGAGATGCATGTCCACCTGTTTGGAACCATCAGTATTTTTGAAAGCATCAAAACAATAAAATTGAATGAAATTCATACAGAACCTGTCTATACAATCTCTATTCCTATTATGATATATTTTCTTTTGATCAGATAAATATCATGCACCCACAAGCTAATTTGTGATACACTTATCCTATGGCAAGCAAATGCAGTTTCATAACTTTTGGCCTGCAGTGAAAATGCAAAAAAACTGACAAAGTTATCGGTTGTTGCTAAAATTCAGGAAGTTCAAAGTTCTGGAGAGACCCATTAATTTATAAGATTTCACACTGACTTGTTTTCGTGTTGACGGATTCATTTCAGCCGAACCCGATGACAATGGAATATAGCATCACAAAGAGTGCATTATCTCATTTGGCTACTAACTTGACTTATGGTAAGGACTTTTCTAATTATAAAAAATAATCTTAATAATGCAAAGTAATCAGCCACATAAGACATTTTGCACGTATCAAAGTAATAATGATATCAGTCATAAATTCAAATAACAGTGAAAATTTCAAGTTATTTTGCTCTCTGGAACACCGACCTTTTGGTATTTTTCTGTTTATAATATATATTTTATTTTTGAGAAGGGTGGGGATAAAGGATTTTTTGCCTTTCAATTTTTCTTCATGATTTCAGAACTCGCCCAGGATGGCATTCGCATGAATTCAGTTGCGTAAGTACAATGAAAATGCGATTTTTGTTAGGAAAACAGAACATCTCCACCAAATAAAAGAACAAAGAGCAGCAATGTTTTAAATTTAACCTTACTACAGAAGGACCTCTTTCCTGTGTTTTGTTGGATTTTTTTTAACACAGCATGATAATGTCTCTGCACCTGAGCACCTTATAAAGATGGAAATTTAATTATTACTACATTTTCTACAAATTGCAGTCATGTTGTATTTTATTTTTTCCTCTTTTTTTGTGCAGTGCATCTCTTGAGTAAAACAGCAGCCTGGTGACCCCAATTTCTGTTTGATAATTCCAACAAACAATGTCCCAAACATCATTAAGCAGTGTTTAGAATTTTAGAAAAGTTGAATTTTTTTTTTACAAATTTATGTAAGAGTATTCCTTTTTGGCTGGTTCAGAATTTTGTTATGGTGCTGTGCATTCCCAATCCACAGATACTAGACGAGATTGGGACACTTTTTTTTTGCAGTGATCAGTTTCTTTTATCTATTGACCTTAACAATAACAAAGAAAGTATTACTGCAATTTCTACAAGTATGAGTTGCTTTGAACACTTGCTACATAGTTTCCTAGCTTTCTCTAATTGGCTTAAGGACCAATCAGAGGAAGAAAAAGTGCTATGTAACAAGTGGCCTTGCAACTCATAGTAATTGAAATTGCAGTAAAAAAAGGTTAATGTTGACCGGTCTACCTTGTCTTAAACATGTGTAATTTTATTCCATTGCAGTCCAGGCGTAATTAAAACCCCGGCCGTTGCAGCAGTCCCAGAAGCAGTGAGTAGCCTATCCATGTAATTTTATATGTTTGTCTGCCTAGCTGGCTGTCTATTGTCTGTCTAGCTATCGATCTATCTATTTATCTATCTATTGTATATGATATATCAAAGTAAAAAGTTATTTCATATGCATATATATAGTTATTATATAAAATTTAAAGCATGCATCAGAATCTTGGTTTATGCATCAGAATCTATAGCTTCTTTGTGGTGTGATTTGGCTTTTAAAAAGGTTTGCTAAATTAAAAACTAAAATATTTTGTAATAATTTCATGTATAAAACCATTAGTCTTTTCATTTCAAACTTGCAGTTTCAAATTGTGGGAGCCAAGAAAAGTGGCTTGAATCGTATTGGAGAAGCTTCTGAAGTGGCCTCAGCAATCGAGTTCTTGGCCTCACCCGCTGCTTCATATATAACTGGCACGGAAATGGTTGTGGATGGGGGACAAACTAAACTGCCCTTCATTTTACCACAAGACTTAGCGTAATTGATCAATGAAAAAATAAAAGACCTGGCATAAGTTGGTGAAGGAAAAAGGAAAAGAAGACATAATTGACTGAATCTGTTTAATTCTGGCTAAAAGTGAGGCCATCATATGTAGGCCCTGCATGTATATTTATTGTATAACATGGATCGCATTTTACAGCTTTCAAATAAAAATAAAATAGATCACATTGTTTTAGTTGTTTATTATTTACACTTCTGATCATATATATGGAGTGCATCTAAATTTTACAACTTGGTAACATCCATAGTTCTGATGGAACACAATCATGATTTATCTTTATGACTCTCTCCGATTTTATTTTCCCAGTAGAAAAAGTATGGAATTTTGTCAGTTATACTTGTTAGATTGTTATAAAAAAAATTAAAATCCAGTATCTATTACAATGAGACACTTAATAATTATCAAATAGATTGTCAGATAGAATATCACAAAATTGTGACATAGTTTCAATAGCCTTATCACTGTAATCTGTGACATTGCAATCTCATCCTGACATATCAAACAAATTGTGCTGCTATGATGTTTATTTTGACGACACATGCTTGGAATACACCCTGAGGTTGTCGTCCTAGTTTATGTACCACCCTAAATGGTCTACTTCTAGGGAAAAATATATAAACACTACGTAGAGAGAATTTCTGGCATTTCATAAGGTCATGCGCAACTGGTACAACCATCGCATGTACCCTAAGAATGACTCCTTAAAAGTAAGCAGGCTTTAGATTCTTGGCCGTACCCCGCAACCAATTCAAGAAATTTCCAGGTGTACTAATGGTCTTGACCCCCAGATGATTCGACATGAAGGGTTTCAATGAGGGCCAGGGACATAAAATAAATACAGGAATCTCCATTACCATCAGCAGATACCAGTATCATCACAACTGACAAGTGCAAGACACACACATCCGATAATATCATCATTTTAGAATTCTACAAAATGGCGGCAAAAACGAGGATACAACTGTACAAGTGTTTTCATAATCATTTGATGATGTAATATTATTTATGTTTTCTGCACATTAAACACTGACACTTCAAAAGATTTCACAAAATTCACAAATTTGTGCTTCACTGACAAGGTATTGTTTTAAACGCTTACAAGTGCTATGTTATAGTTATTTGGTTTCTAAATTTATTATTAAAAATTAAACCAGACAACCAAATTTGTCTCTTTTTTTTTTTCACCAGTTTTTATCAAACCATGTAAAAAAGAAAAAAATTACAAGTATTTTTTAATAATGCTAAAATGAAGCTTCAATATTTGGCTAACAAATACAATGAAATATGCATTTCCCTAATATGAAACTCAGGCATTTTCTAAAGACTATTTCTCAATGAGGATGTTCCTGTAATGCTCCTATCAATTAGCAGGGATGATGCATATTCCCCATAATGTTTTCAAAGGACTTCATTGCTATGAGAGTTATCATGAATATATACTAACTTTAATGAAATCAGTTTCACAACTAATGTACTGGCTAACATAACAATTTATTAGCTAGTATCCTAACTAACACTGGTCTACTTTCAAGACCAGTATAAGTAATGCATAGCCTTCCTTCTCATGTGGGGTCATGCCAATCTAGTCCAAAACCATAAATTTGTGAGTACAGCAATGACTTCTAAAAATTTTGTTCAATAAGAGGGCTTGAAATTAATTGGACCTCCCCCAGCTGCAAAAAGGTTCTAAATGTTCTACTGGCCTAGAATATTTTTTTTATCCTGTATTTTTTATTCTTTAAGTTACCCAAGTTGAAATGGGACGCTCTATAAAAACAGAAACCATTAAAACGTTGTCTTGAGCGCTCTAAATACCAGATCTATATAACCACCACCATACACTACTATCATCACAAGAAAGACAGACATCATTAAGCCTCATCTTTTTTTGCAACTTCACAAAATGGCGGCCGAAAGAGGGTACACATTTCCCTGCTTCAAAAACAAAGTTGTCGTCATTACAGGTGGGAAATTTTCCCTTTTTTTTGTGAATAATTATAAATGTTTTGCACAGTACAGGTATAGATCATTGAAATCTGGTACACAGATTAAAATACATACATACTATTGAACCAGAAACTTTGTAGAATAAAATAATTTTTGTTTTCAATAACTTCAATGATTTTCTGTGCTGTAGGCCTATACATGCATATGAACTTGGCAATGATTACGCTGAAGTTTCACTTCAACTATGAAAATACAATTTTGTAGGAGCCAGCAGTAGTATAGGAGAAGTCACCGCGATTGAATTTGCAAAGGACGGAGCTAAATTAGCAATCACAGGACGCAATTTGGAGAGACTCAATGCTGTTGCAGAGAAATGCGTTGCTGAGGGAATACCTGCATCTAACGTATGTAGACCACATTATACAATTAGAGTGTTTTGGTAGTTTTTTTCACCTTTTAGCCATTAAGTCAAGTTACTGAAGCATGATGTAAAGCAATGTAAGGCAAATTGTGACCGTAAGATAGAGAACATTTTGCCAGTGCTCTATATATATCAGCCCATGTAAATGTTTTCTGATTCATGAAAAACTGTTTTTGCACGGTCTCATGTCACACCAAAGACTAAAAATTTGTTTGCATATTTCGACAAACATCTAACAGCTTAACCATAACTTGAAATTATTACATTATAATCGTTTTTGCTTTTTTCCTTGCAGGTATTAGCATTGAATGGAGATATTACAGATGATGCGTATGTTGAGCATTTCATCAAAGAAACTGCAGACAAGCTGGGAGGAGTGGATGTTTTGGTAAATATATATGTATAATTGGTGTGCGGGTCGGCATGCATGTTTGTCAGTTCGAACTCCCACATTTGTAGCAGGTATCTAACTGCTAAGTTGTTTATGACTAAAAGAAGGACATTAGATAGTAAAAAACCACAACCACTCTTCCTTATCCAAGGGAGTAATTTTGTAATAAGCATGACATGATGACAACAATCTGATTGACAGGTGAACAATGCAGGAGCGGGAGAACCGACCATTCCAGGAGAATTTGACAAAGAAAAATTGGACAGAGTTGTGAAACTTTCCATGGGTGCTGCCTACTCCACGATCAAATTTGCTCTGCCTCACTTGAAGAAGAGCAAAGGGAGCATCGTAAACAATTCATCAATCGCTGTACATATGGCAAGTAGCCTCTGTTGTATAATCTATTAAGCCTCATTCTGGAATTAGCATTCTGAGACAGCCATTGAGCCTCATTCTGAGACAATCAGTTTAAGATTAAGTGTGCAACAGTGAGACATGCAATAAAACAAGAATATATCATCATCAGACCATCATCTTATTATCGTTGATCCACAAACACATATATTGTCAGAAACACTGAGAATTTAAAAAAAAAATATTTGAAATTATTAATATTTTGCAAGATCAAATCAGGAGTCCGTTGCCACCAACAAGGGTTTAAGTAGAAAATTAACCATTATTTTGAGCCAATTTATTTACAGATGTTGCAAAAATGATTTTTTTTCAAGAAATGCTTGTTCATGACTAGTCTATTGATCTATATCTTAAAGCATCAGTCTTGAGTCAGATCACTTCTAGCTTTAGTCAACATTTTGTATTCAAATTTCTTGGAAGACCCAAAGAATCATTTTTGCATTTCAATCAATTTTCTTCAGTGATACAAGAAAACTTGTATGATTAACTATAAGCACTTTCATTAAGCAGCTATACATAAATAAAAATTGGCATATCAACCTTTTTCATGATGATGATTTAATTTGACGATGATTTAATTTTAGGCCAGCCCAATTTCTACGGAGTACAGCATGGCAAAGATTGCATTAGCCCACCTGGCTCCAACTTTGGCGTATCGTAAGGAAATTGTTTACTCCATATTATGATGTAAAGGAAATATGGTGTACCAAGAATATCTAAGAAATAAGAAGTCTGTGCATGAATTGCAAAGACAGAAGAAAAAAAATTAAGGAGAAAATTAGGTTTTGCCACCCTAATGATGGATGCCCTATTGTAAATACGTACTTTTATTAAATAATAGGTTTTACCCTCATGAAATCAAGTTTATCTGTCTATTTGAGCACACATTTTGGTACGAGTGATACTTCACTGAGATAATGGTGATGCAACAGTTTTTTCGTATCATTATTTCAGAGATGGCACAAGATGGCATTCGCATAAATACAGTTATGTGAGTATGATGTATTTTCGGTTTCTATAAATTTAATTAATAATTTAGGATGAGGCAGCAAACCCTGTAGCCATTTTGAGAACGTGCCCTCTCTCTTAAAAATATCCAAAAAGTGTATCACTTACACCCCATGAGGGAGCTACAATATGGATTTATTATTATAGATTAATTCAGTCAACTTGTTATAATGTACTTTTAGAAGTAAACCTAAAATATTTGTTAATAATGAGCATTAACCATTTTTAATTTTTATTTAGAAATATATCGATAAGACAGATGTTTTCATTTTTGCTTGTTAATAATTTCAGTGTTTTGATAGACTAAATAACAATTTCACCCTCTGCTTTACTTTTGTATGCATTTTATATTATAGCAAAACATGTATCTTGTGCTCTTGTTTTGGTAAAAAAACTTGATAAGTTATGATCTTTTTAATACTCAACATGATAC
Organism: Platynereis dumerilii; assembly: GCA_026936325.1. Lineage (NCBI taxonomy): Eukaryota > Metazoa > Annelida > Polychaeta > Phyllodocida > Nereididae > Platynereis > Platynereis dumerilii. The sequence goes on from JAPTHN010000020.1 coordinate 12,046,027, forward strand.
AATAAACACACCTCATGAAATGACTTTTTACTGATTCCAGCCCAGGGATGACAAAAACTCCATTGCTCACAGGATTCCCTGAGGCGGTTAGTAGACATCCAATTTAATCCATATCTACACAGAATTACAGATTGATAGTGACTGGGGTTTATCTCCATTTGTAGACCTACTGGTCTTCTAATTTTCCCTGTGCATTCCTTTGGCCCTCCAGGCAGAACTCTCACCTTTTGAAGGCCATTACATTCCTCTTAAATGGACTTATTAATGATAATAAGTTTTAAGCAGATTTGTACACACAAAAGGGTAGGACCTACAAGGTCTCGACAACTTGTTCCCCTCTCATAAGGCTCAGATTATGTTCCAGGAAAACAAAGGGCTATTATTCTTCAATGAATCGCATTTCAATCTTATGATTTGCATATATTTCACATACTTCCAACTCATTCACAGGCCTTTTGCTTTCTATTTTATTCTCTTCCCTCAAATCTTAGGGTAACTTACTAGTAACAATAACATCAAGACATCATTTAAAACAAGTAATAACTCAACCACAATATCTCATCAGTCCTTTCCAATATTTTTAGATGCTGGCCATGGGAGCAAAGAAAAGTGGCTTTAATCGGATCGGAGACGCCTCCGAAGTTGCCTCTGCAATCCAGTTCTTGGCTTCGCCCGCTGCTTCCTTCATTACAGGAACTGAGCTGGTCGTGGATGGGGGACAAACCAAACTGCCCTTCATTTTGCCACAGGACTTGGCATTATAATCGGTTAATGACAAACCAGTGCAAACTGTCAATCCTTCTGTTTTCTTCATTCCGGAGGCACAATTATCGGAAAATTAAATCAATATCAGCATCAAACATCTGTACATTGTATTGTCATTCTGGATAAATCTGTGGTCATTTGTTTAATGTGTAATTCATTTTTTAACGATATTTTAAAATGAGGACATAACTTGAACCTTCCTATCAATATGCACGTCATGCTATCTTTAACAAAATTACGACAATATCATAATTGTAAATACTCCTGCTTTAAATAAATTGAATACAGTAATAAGCTGATGTTCCAGTTTTAATTTACCTGCCAAATACAACATTGGCTGCAGAGAATTAGGACTTATTTTAACTTTTTGAGTGCACGAATACATGTAGAAGTATACTATAGGAATGACTTACTAAGCACAAAAAACTAGCCATGGGATGCCATTCATCCCCTCTTCAAATAAACCTAGTGCACTACTGATCTAGAAAATGTCATGTTGACCCAAGTATAAACTAAAAGGGGTCGATATGGGCTGGGCCCGGGCTAGTATGCAAATATAAACACAGGAACTGTATTATTGTCCCCATAGAACCTCATACCATTACAGGAAAGTCATTCACATAGGATATTCCTAATATTTCTCTTCACGATATCTTTATTTACAACTCTAAATTCTACAAAATGGCAGCCGAAAGAGGATACACATTTCCCTGCTTCAAAAACAAAGTTGTCGTCATCACAGGTAAAATATTTATAAATGGTGAAAATATTTTATTCAAATCATAAATATTGTTGTCCTAGAAAGGAATAATACACAGCAAATCTTCTGTGCTATACATGTTTAGTTCTTTGTGAATGTTCCAAATGACGACTTTAACTCATAAATTAAACCATATGTTTCAATTTATTTATATTTTCTTCATTCCACCAGTTTTGTGATACTATGTTTGTATTTAATTGATTTGAACAGCAGAAGTCAAGAGCAATAACTGATTCATAGTTTCAACAACTTAAATCATCCAGTGAATATCCTTACCATCAAAGACAAGCCTGTATATATACTACAACTTGGGCTCGTTGCCACTCATAAAATTTATGAACTCTGAGGAACACATTTGCAATGGCAAAAACTAGCGAAAAATATTGTGCAAAACAACCGAAAGACCTTAATTGAATATTCTTTAAGAACTATTTTTTGTAGGAGCCAGCAGTGGTATAGGAGAAGTGACTGCGATTGAATTTGCAAAGGACGGAGCTAAACTAGCAATCACAGGACGCAATTTAGACAGACTCAATGAAGCGGCCAAGAAATGTGCTGCTCAGGGAATACCGGAGTCAAATGTGAGTATATTATAGAATATTCAGTGTTTTTGTATATTTTTCAGCTTTAGTCTGTTCATAATTCCTGATGACGACAATTATTTTGTCAAGAATTCATTATGAAAGTGCTAAATTTATTTTCCACCAATTCTCTTGTTGTTTTCTACAAAGGTATTCGCATTGAATGGAGATGTCACAGATGATGCATTTGTGGAGAGATTCATCAACGAAGCTGCAGACAAACTGGGAGGAGTTGATGTTTTGGTAAATATTTAGAATATCCTGATTCCTCATACTAACCAATAGGGTTTCTTGTTTTGTGTTCTTGCTTAGGCTAGACATAACTGATCTTTAGTTTCTTGGCACTTATTCCATGATCAGTCAGAAGGATGAAAAAGAGAGGGTGCAGTCTAAAATTGTTATAATGTCAATTTAGTGAAAATTGCAACAAGATAATTTCTTTTTTTGAAGTGGCAAAAATAGGCGTGGTTAGTCTTTCTGAAGAAAGCCTTTTTTTAGATAGAAATCCAAAAGAAATCACACAGAAAAATATCTATAGAGAGCAGAATTTCTTGTAATGAAATTTAGAACAGTTTTTGTGATAACAAGTCTTCTTATACCATTCGACACCACTGTCAGCCAATCATGAGCCAGTATTTCACTGCAATAAAACCCATATTCTTTGTTGTCCAGTTATCCTCCCATGGGAGAATAATAAGTGAAGCTGTGAAAAACCACAGCAACAAATGACAAGTTTCAGTTTTGTCTTATGGTATAAGCCAGTTATTCACCGCGGGATCGGCAATATGTGTTTATCACAGCTCGGGCTAACGCCCTCGCTGGATAAATCACATATTGCCTCTCTCTAGGTGAATAACCTATACTTATTCCTAACAGGTCAACAATGCAGGAGCTGGAGATGTGACCACTCCAGGAGAATTTGACAAAGAAAAATTGGACAAGGCCGTGAAACTTTCTATTGGTTCTGTGTACTCCACGATCAAATTTGCTCTGCCGTATTTGAAGAAAAGCAAAGGAAGCATCGTGAACACTACTACAGTAGTTACTCATGTGGTAAGCAGTCTCCGCGATAAATTGTCAGAAGCACAAAAATTAAATGAATATTTCCTCTCAATAATATTCCTCTGTGATAATACACAGCCAATTAGTTTGGAAACAGTACATTGTTCTCCATTGCTTAAGTGTTACAAGAAATGGCATCTGGGTGCTTGGATTCTTATTTTAACATATTGAAATAGACCTGTGTCAGTGTGATGATAGTGGACGATTGAAACAGCCATCCAACATAGGCCGGGATGACCAGGCAAGAGCTGGATTCGAACCCTGGACCCGGCGATTATTGCAGATAAATGTGTAAAAACAACATTAAATTTCCAAGGTTGCTCTCAAAGTAGGGTGTTGTCAGAGTGAACAAGCCTTGTCCATTGCCATTTAATTGAGATGCATGTCCACCTGTTTGGAATCATCTGCATTTTTGAAAGCAATAAATGAAATTGAATGAAATTCATACAAAAACTGTCTATACAATCCCTCTTCCTATTATGATATATTTTCTTCTGATCAGATAAGAATCCATGGACCCACAAGCTAATTTGCGATACACTTATTCATCCTATGGCAAGCAACTTATGGTTTCATAACATTTGGCCCGCAGTGTCCATGCAAAACAATTCACAAAGAGATTGGCTGTTGCTAAAATTCAGAAAGCTAAAAATTCTTGAGAGACCCATTAATTTATAAGATGTCACACTAACCTGTTTTTGTGTTGACGGGTTGATTTCAGCCGAACCCATTGACACTGGAATATAGCATCACAAAGAGTGCAGTATCTCATTTGGCTACTAACTTGACCTATGGTAAGGACTTTTCTAATTATAAAAAATTATCTTAATAATGCAAAAGTAATCAGGCATTTTGCAATATCAAAGTAATAAGTATGTCAGTCATAAATTGCAATTATAGTAACGAAAGTTATTTTGCCCTCTGGAATACAGGTTTTTTTTTGTTTATATCTGTTATTTTTGAGAAGGGTGGAGATAAAGGATTCTTTGCTTTTCAATTTTTTCTTTGTATGATTTCAGAACTCGCCCAGGATGGCATTCGCATAAATTCAGTTGCGTAAGTACAATGAAAGTGCTATTTTTGTCAGGAATACAGAGCATTTGCACCAAATAAAAGTACCGTGCCATGCATTCCACATGCTCAGTATGGCCTACTACATTGGTAATTTTATTTCATTACAGTCCAGGCGTAATTAAAACCCCAGCCGTTGCAGCAATCCCCGAATCAGTAAGTTTCCATCCAACTTGATCTATCTATCTATCTATCTGTCTGTCTGTCTGTCTGATTGGCCAGCTATCTATATATCTATAGATCTGTAGACACATCCCTCTTGTATAATGACAGTACATTTGGCGTCCTCCAGGGTGGAATCATCAGTCCAAAACTTTTTAAATATATTCTTGGCTGATATGAATGAATACCTTGACCACAAATGTGGAGTGACTGTAAATGGCACAACATTCACACACTTATTGTATGCAGATGATCTTGTTCTAATGTCTGAAAATGCTAGAGACATGCAAGTGCTACTAAGTACCTTGAGGCATATTGCAAAAAGTGGCATTTACTGATTAACTCTCAGAAAAGCAAAGTTATGGTTATTAATGCAAAACGCAGACGCAATATTTCAGATTATGAATTCCAAATTGGGGATGAGAAACTTGAAGTGGTTGACTCTTACAAATATCTTGGGCACATAATAAGTAACTCTTCTAATATCCACAAACTTATGTATGACCATCTAGCATCTCAGGCTCAAAGGGCAATGCATGCTCTTAAAGAGAAAATTAAATCAACAGTTGGATACCTTCCGCCAAGTCTGAGCTTAAAAATGTTTGACACTCACATATTACCTATTTTAGAATATAACAGTGAAATTTGGTTCGAAACTAAAGAAATTGACATTTTGGAAAAAATGCAACTTAAATTTCTTAAAAACCTCCTAGGTGTACGTAACCAAACATCTACAATTGCTATTTTAGCAGATACAGGAAGATTCTCTCTGATATACAGACAGCAAGCTTCAGCACTGAAATATTGGCATAGGCTAAAATTTAATGATGTTCCTAAACTTCTCAAAACATGCTTCGATATCCAGGTTGATCTACATGAACGTAGTCACCCATGCTGGTTATCCAAAGTCTGTAAAATGTCAAATGGTCTAGATATTGCAGGTGTTACAAATTCTTCTATGAATGAATCTCTATTTAAGAAAGCTCAAACAAAAATAATGCATGAGATAAATGATAGTGACTCTAATCCTAAACTTCGAACTTACAAACAATTCAAAAATGATTTACGACTAGAACCCTATCTTAATTTCAACCTGCCAAAATCAATCTACCAAAGTATAGCCAGATTTAGACTGAGTTCCCATAATCTACATATCGAACTGCGTCGACATAAGCGCCCTTATATCCCTGCGGAGAATAGAATATGCAAAAGATGTGATTCTGACTGTGTCGAAGATGAATTCCACTGTTTAATGTTGTGTAGCCATTGGAAAGACATAAGGGTAGAACTATTTGAAGTAACAAATAAATTCATCGAAAACTTTTCAGTGCTTAGTCAAAATGAACAATTCCTTAGACTTTTATGTTCTAAAAATGAAGATGTTTTATTTGCACTAGGTAGATTCTTAAATACTGTACTGAGAACAGACAATATTATTTAAATAAACTAAGCTCCCTCCAAGATGGATGACAAATGGCACTGACACTCCCCTCGCATGATCTGTGGTCTATGCTATGGTGTATATATATCGTTGCTTGTATATGTAAATATCTTTGCTATGTTTGTGTGTCATTGCCTTTTATGTCGGTTTCAGTATTAATACTCGGTGCTCTGTATCTATGTAAACATTGGACTCTGCTTCTGATTCTTTATATATTATTACAAATGTACACGATGTGCTATATTTATGTAACCTGAATGAGTGCTGATTATGTTATTTATATTATTTATTTATATTTAATGTATATCCATTACTTAAAATGAATATTGCGTATAATTATGCTTTTACTTGTACATGTATCTCATAGTATATTGTATTACCTAGTATATTTATTTTTCTTTTCTGATGACATATGTATCTGTTTGATGCTTTTTTATGTCAATAAAATTCTATATAAAATTCTATATATATAATACATTAAAGTCAAAGTTATTTTTTTGCATATATGTACTACTATATACAATTTAAAGTATCCATTAGAATCTTGGTTTATCAGATCTTCTTTGTGGTGTCTTTAACCTTTGATTGAAATTTACAAGTCAAATTAATAAGAAAATTATTTTGTAATAATTTCATAAACACAGCATCTGTAGAGCAAAACAAAGTGTAAAAAACCTTCAGTCTTAAATTTCAAACTTTACTTTGCAGTTCCAGATTTTGGGAGCCAAGAAAAGTGGCTTGAATCGTATTGGAGAAGCTTCTGAAGTGGCCTCAGCAGTCCAGTTCTTGGCGTCACCCGCTGCTTCTTACATAACTGGCACAGAAGTGGTTGTGGATGGGGGACAAACTAAACTGCCTTTTGTGCTGCCACAAGACTTGGCATAACTTGGTGATGGAAAAAAGGGAAAGAAGATGTCATGTTTTTGAGCTGGACATCCTTTAATTTGAACTTCTAAAATATGCAATTGGACATCGTTATCCGTACATGGAACTTAGGGACCGTTCAGAATTTATGACTGGGGGGGGGGGGATTGGGAGTTTTGCTGGAACTTCCTGTCAAAAATTGATACCCCCCCCCTTGAGTTTGAGTATCATGCGAGTTTTTAGTACCCCACCCTTAGGTTTCACAAGTATTTTTAGTACCCCCTCCCCCTCGACATACAAAGCAATACACACAAATATACTGTTATACACGGCATGCGTACAGATTCGCTTCATTTCGTGGACTTTTGTGCGTGAAAAAGTCCAAATAAAATGAGTTTTTGCATGTTTCATAACATTTTTTCCTTGTTAAAATTTCTGACCCCCCTTGAAAGTGTTGTCAAAAATTAATAACCCCCCCCCATTGAAACACGTGTGAAAAGTTAGTACCCCCTCGGCCATAACTCCTGCCCCCCCCCCAGTCATTCTGACCAGTCCCTTACTTTTTTATTTCATGAGTTTCATCAAACAATATTTTTTAAAAACATACTTTGGGAAGACAATATGATTCTACAAGTAAACAAGATAATTACTACAATCATAAATTTGTAAGCGTATTTTGAAGAGACAATCTAAACAGGAAATTGGATGAATATATTAACTAGAGAAGCACCTGCTCTTCTGCAAATCACAGGGAATAAGAAAATACCACAACAAATGTGTACAAGCACATTAACATTCAATTTTAATTCAATCTTACACAAACAAGCACATTCTAGACAAATATGAGAAAAAGATGTTTGTACCTATTTTATAAGTCTGTGTTATCCCTTCTCTCGTAGGTAGTTTGATATTAAAACGACTTTTTAAAAAATACATGCATTTAGGCCTAAATGTCAAACCTTATCAGTTTTTCTTAATTTTTTTGTGGATGGATGCATGGATGATTGGGGCTTTACATTCTGTATTTGTGCACTTTATAGGCTGATAAGTACAGGAAGAGGACACAGCAATGAAGTGAAGGAAGCATTTTTTGTTGAATATAATTTATGTATGTTTCAGAAATGGAAATAACTGAAGAACAAACTAAAAACAGAAAATTTTTGCAAAAAACATAGGATTCACACAGTCACATACACACAGAAACCTCAGTTGTATAATTCAGCAATTTCAGAAGCCACTACCAGATATACAGCTCCGACTGCTGACCCCAAATGGAAGTAGGTCCAAGAAAATGAGATTGGGGAAAGCTGAGAGCAAGCCACTTAGGGGCTGAGTGCTTGTCAGCTACACTTAAATCAATAAAAAGAACTCTCCACTGATATTTCCTAGGTTTTTTTGCTGGAGTCTGTTGCATACCTTTATAGGATGGGGGTCCTTCAGTAGTACTGGCAGCATCCAGACGGTTTTTCTTAAAATAAGAATTCATTTTGACAGTATAATTTTTTCAAATTTGTTGACATATATTTCATAATTGATTCACTTATAAATGCAACTTGAAGTGATCAAAAAGAGTCCAGACACAATGAGACTGTACACCATTTTGATTACCACAGAGTTAACACTGAATTAAGGTATCGGGAGAATCACTGACTGGTAAGAATGTTAAAAAGCCAAGACAATAAATATAACACTAAGAACAATCTTAAAAGATGCATTCCTGAGATATGCCATGCAGATTCCTTCTACTATTCTAATTTCGACTGCACTTCTATAATTCTCTATTTTTCTCACACCCTGGTGTTTCATCAGCTTATTTGCCACGATTTGATGAAATTCAATTTGAGGAGGCAGCAATTTAAGAGGTTACTTTACAGCCTCATTTCACACTAGCAAATGTCGAAATGCTGATTGAATGGGCCTTGATTAAACAATGTTCCTCCTAATTAATGACATGTTCCTAATAGTACTTGTTGAATTCCCTGCATTCCATTAAGTGAACCCATTAATTTCCAGAGTGGCTGAGTTATTTGTCTTGTTAAAGTCGCAATTGTCTGCATGATTGTTTGTTGCAATTTTCTGAGCTTCACTTGTGCACCAAATTTGGAATTGCATCAGTTCAAGATATGGAGGTAGCCTACGTGTAAATTATTTCTTCGGAATCCATACTTTCTCTGTTCCTTCATTCCTTTGTTCCTTCAAGTTTTTTACTTTGTTGTACTGTTCCTCTATTATTACTTTCTTATTTATTCATTTATCCATTATTGCCCCATTTCCATTCTCATCCTCAATCTTCTCTTCGTTTCTCTATCAGCCCCCATCCCTTCCTCCCCTCATTCCTTCCTTTCCTTCACATCTTCTCTCTCCCCTTCCTTCCCCTTCCTTCCCCTTCCTTCCCCTTCCTTCCCCTTCCTTCCCCTTCCTTCCCCTTCCTTCCCCTTCCTTCCTTCCTTCCTTCCTTCCTTCCTTCCTTTTCCTCCCTTCCTTCCTTCCTCCCTTCCTTCCTTCCTTCCCTGCAGCACCTCAACATTGCCCTTCACTCCTTTACCATAATTACCAACACAAACTTCTAAGAGCTTCTGAGCATCAGGTGTTTTTCTTTCAGATTAAGAAGCAATGTCACATTCCTGGTCCATTCCTAATGTGATTCCTTGACACTTCCCAAACTTTGTCTTGCTCATTCTTCATATGCTGGGCTATGCATGGCTGGAAGGTAAGTTCTGAAGTTAACACATTATCGCCCATACATCTGGGTCCCATATGATTGCAAGTCATGGCATGCTATATTTAGGAGCTGAATTGCAAGAGATGTATACAGAAGCTCAGCCGCTCCCTGGAAGCAGATGATTAATTCTAAAGCAAAATAATGAGAAATTCTAAATTTCTGAGGCCTCAATACTGCAAATGATTAGCTATTCAACTAAAACTCTATCAGTCCTTCACCACATTGAAGATATTTAGGGTATCGAAGCCAAATTAAAGCTCAAGCATGGGTCTTTTACTTGTACAAGCACAGTTGAATGTACGTGATAATCTCATAACTATCATGGACAAATCTCCTGTTAATAACTAACTTACTATAGATGCTCCTCTATTTGAGAACTCTAGTAGGCTAATTAGGACAGGACGAGAGGTCCCTGCGATGGGAAAGCTTACTGAAACATGCAGGAATGGAGATCGGACTTGGCTTCCAGAAATTGGAAGCCCACAGCAGTACAGATTCAATATCCCCTCGTATCAGCAAGAAGAGTTAATTTACAACATTACCACTCAGATCAATAACATATTTCACACAATATCAGTTAAAATAACAGCTATGCACACATTAGCAGAGCTTTAGGAATATCAAAACACCAGAAACACACCTGTATAGTGTATACCTGTATTAGCATCACCACAAACATCGCAAACCATTGAAACCAACCCCAGAATACCTGGATGCACAACAGTCAGCATGGCAGCCTTTTCAACTAATCTGAGCTCTCTGCTTTTCAGTGCAGCTCTGTGGTCTTTGTAGCTGTGTGACCTTGTGAAGCAGCAGTCACACAGAGAGATGGATGGACATTAGCAGGACTGTAAAGGGACTATAAAGGAATGGCACAGCGTAGATTCTGTGGACCAAAGCAAACACTGCAACACTAGAAACAGTGTCACATCAAGGACCACTGCCTAATAGACAGCGTTTTAGACACAAGTGCCAGATGCAGTGAGTGAGTCATCTATCTAACATGCGCCACTGTCAAAAGAATAGAATTAGCAATACAGATCATTTGGGAACAGATAAAAATATTAGACTCAGAAATTCAACAATATCCGTTCAATATAAACAAGTTTTTTAGGAGGAACGACTCCTTTATGACAAGTTTTTGAGGAGGAACGACTCCTTTATGACAAGTTTTTGAAGAGGAACGACTCCTTTATGACAAGTTTTTGAGGAGGAATGACTCCTTTATGACAAGTTTTTGAGGAGGAACAACTCCTTTATGACAAGTTTTTGAGGAGGAACGACTCCTTTAATATGACAAGTTTTTGAGGAGGAACGACTCCTTTATGACAAGTTTTTGAGGAGGAACGACTCCTTTATGACAAGTTTTTGAGGAGGAACGACTCCTTTAATATGACAAGTTTTTGAGAAGGAACAACTCCTTTATGACAAGTTTTTGAGGAGGAACGACTCCTTTAATATGACAAGTTTTTGAGGAGGAACGACTCCTTTATTACAAGTTTTTGAGGAGGAACGACTCCTTTATGACAAGTTTTTGAGGAGGAACGACTCCTTTATGACAAGTTTTTCAGGAGGAACGACTCCTTTATGACAAGTTTTTGAGGAGGAATGACTCCTTTAATATGACAAGTTTTTGAGGAGGAACGACTCCTTTATGACAAGTTTTTGAGGAAGAACGACTCCTTTATGACAAGTTTTTGAGGAGGAACGACTCCTTTATGACAAGTTTTTGAGGAGGAACGACTCCTTTATGACAAGTTTTTGAAGAGGAACGACTCCTTTATGACAAGTTTTTGAAGAGGAACGACTCCTTTATGACAAGTTTTTGAGGAGGAATGACTCCTTTATGACAAGTTTTTGAGGAGGAACGACTCCTTTAATATGACAAGTTTTTGAGGAGGAACGACTCCTTTATGACAAGTTTTTGAGGAGGAACGACTCCTTTATGACAAGTTTTTGAGGAGGAACGACTCCTTTATGACAAGTTTTTGAGGGGGAACGACTCCTTTATGACAAGTTTTTGCAGAGGAATGTCTCCTTTATGACAAGTTTTTGAGGAGGAACGACTCCTTTATGACAAGTTTTTGAGGAGGAACGACTCCTTTATGACAAGTTTTTGAGGAGGAACGACTCCTTTATGACAAGTTTTTGAGGAGGAACGACTCCGTTATGACGAATGTTGTCGATCCGATCATGCAAGACTACCTGAAGTAAGACCGCCTTGCCTTGTGAGACCACCTTCCTTCGGCACTATGTAGTATTTTCTCGCAAGAAATTTTTATTGTCTAGCTTGAAGAATCCTATCATTAATTGGTGAAAGCTCAAACTTGGAACATTAGGCCTGTATATATGCAATCCACACTGATCCAGATTCCTAAATTAAATGCTTGACATTACAAAGGCATAAGCCACACACGCACAGCGAAAGAAATTTGGTCAAATCTGTCTCATTCCTAGTGCTCTGTAGTTGCAATCAGTGAAACAATTACTATTTCTTATTAATACTATCATTAATTAGTATGTAGTTATCCTCAGTGAGTAAAATGGATTAAAAATAGTTATTTAAGACAAATCTGCCAATTTCATTATCCAGCCAAATCTCCTGATCAACCACCATCCATCAACCTGCCACTTTTAGTTTCTTTTAGTTCCATCTCCAAGTTTCTATATTTGGCAAGAAACCATGGAAAGATCACATGATTTTCATCATCCAATCAGAATGCAACATGAAAACCAAGAACGTTAAAGAAACCTGTGTAATGTCTTAAGGAGTCTCTGGTTTGCAAAATCAGGTTACACCGAGCATTACTGGAGGGACAGAAGATTGTTGAGCCGGGCACGGAGGATTGTTGCATCGCTACGCGAAAGAGCCATAAATATAGGCTTTGGCTACGTTGTGCTTAGCCCCTTAACCAAAATTTCATCACAAAAATCACCACAGTTCTTATACAACAATAAAATTTTAGCAATAATACTAAATTTATAAGCAGCCCTACTTTATTATCTGACTGCGCTTAGTAGGCCTATAGGGGCGAGTAGCGATGTCATGAATGGTAAATTACTATATTCCTAAAGTGATGAGAGTTAGTGCGTTTTACGCCCCAAATCGCCCCATCATCATGAGTGGATAGCTGTGAGTGCAATTGGTAATTGACGGGATTGGTCAGGTGGTGTTACCTCAAAGCAACATGAAAACCAAGAAGGACTCCAGTTGAAACGTGAACAGCAGGCAAAAGGCAAAATAACAATAAAATCATTATCTGAGGGATGCCAATAAGCCGCTCACCACAAGTTTCACCAACTCCAACATTGCCATTATGCCAATATTTCAGATGTTGTTTATCCTAAAGTTAAACTTATCCATAAAACAACACCTTCAATTATGAGAAAAATTCATTTTGACTTTTGGCTACTGAATCGACCAAGCTTTTACCTTGATGATTTTGTTGAAAGTACCGGGAAAATTATTCACTGGGAAGAATGTTACAAAGTCATGCTAATGTGTATAAAACCATGAGAAATCTCTCAAAGGGCACACTCGAAAGACATTCAAAGTAAGTAGTCTTTTTTTTACCATATTAATTTCAACTGCACTTCTATAATTCTCAATTTTTCTAAATTAAACACATCTTGGCGTTTCACAGGCTTATTTGCCATGATTTTATTAAATTCAATTTGAGGAGGCAGCAATTTAGGAGGTTACTTCACAGCGTAATTTCACACTAGCAAATATCGAAATGCTGATTGAATGGGCCTTGATTAAACAATGTTCCTCCTAATTAATGACATGTTCCTAATAGCACTTGTTGAATTCCCTGCATTCCATTAAGTGAACCCATTAATTTCCAGAGTGGCTGAGTTATTTGTCTTGTTAAAGCCGCAATTGTCTGCATGATTGTTCATTGCAATGTTCTGCGCTTCACTCGTGCACCAAAGTTAGAATTGCATCAGTTCAAGATATGGAGGTAGCCTACGTGTAAATTATTTCTTCGGAATCCATAGTTTTTCCATCTTTCATTCCTTTGTTCCTTCAATTTCGTTACTTTGTTGTGCTGTTCCTAAATTATTACTTTCTTATTTATTCATTTATTCATTGATTGCCCCATTTCCATTCTCATCCCCCTATACCTACTCTTCCCTTCTGCTTTCAGTCCCCATCCCCTCCTCTCCTCATCCCTTTATTCCCTTCCTTTCTTCTCTGCCCCCTTCCTTCCCCTGCCTTTAATTCTTCCCTTCCATCCCTTCTCATCCTTCCTTCTTCTCTTCCCTCCTTCCTTCCCTCCCTCATTCCCTTCCTTCTTTCCCTCCCTCCCTTCCTTCCTTCCCTTCCGTTCCTTCCAATCCCCTTCCTTTCTCTTCCCTCGTTCACTCCCTTCTCTTCCCTCCCTCATTCCCTTCCTTCTTTCCCTCCCTCCCTTCCTTCCTTCCCTTCCTTCCAATCCCCTTCCTTTCTCTTCCCTCGTTCACTCCCTTCTCTTCCCTCCCTCATTCCCTTCCTTCTTTCCCTCCCTCCCTTCCTTCCCTTCCTTCCAATCCCCTTCCTTTCTCTTCCCTCGTTCACTCCCTTCTCTTCCCTCCCTCATTCCCTTCCTTCTTTCCCTCCCTCTCTTCCTTCCTTCCCTTCCGTTCCTTCCAGTCCCCTTCCTTTCTCTTCCCTCGTTCACTCCCGTCTCTTCCCTCCCTCATTCCCTTCCTTCTTTCCCTCCCTTCCTTCCTTCCTCCCCTTATTAATTCCTTCTCCTTTCCTTCTTCTTTCCCAACAGCATCTCATCAATACGCCAACAGTCCTTTACCGTATTTACCAACACAAACTTCTCAGAGAGCTTCTGAGCATCAGGTGTATTTTTCCACAGATTAAGAAGCAATGTCACATTCCTGGTTCATTCCTAATGCAATTCCTTGACACTTCCCCAACTTTTCGCTTTTCATACTTCATATGCTAGGCTATGCATGGCTGGAAGGTAAGTTCTGAAGTTAACACATTATCGCCCATACAGCTGGGTCCCATATGATTGCAAGTCATGGCATGCTATATTTAGGAGCTGAATTGCAAGAGATGTATACAGAAGCTCAGCCGCTCCAAGGAGGCAGATGATTAATTCTGAGGCAAAACAATGAGAAATTCTAAATTTGTGAGGCCTCATTACTGCCTTTGATTAGTTATTCAACTAAAAATACCTATAGCCTTCACAACATTGAAGATATTGAGTGCATCGCAGCCAAATTAAAGTGCAAGCATGGGTTGTTTACTTGTACAAGCACAGACGCATGTACTTGCTAATCATCACAACTATAATGGACAAATCTCCTGTTAATAACTTACTATAGGTGCCCCTGTATTTGAACACTCTAGTAGGCTAATATAAATAGGACAGGAGGACCCTGCGATGGGAAAGATTACTGAAACATGCAGAGTGGAAATTGGACTGTAAGGCTGCAGTATTACAAATCCAATATCCCCTTGTATCAGCACGGAGAGTTAATTTACAAACATTACCACTCAGATAATTAACATATTTCTCACAATATCAGTTAAAAACTTAAAATAACAGCTATGCACACATCAGCAGAGCTTGAGAAATATCAAAACACCAGAAACACACCTGTTTAAAGTGTTTATTGTACACCTGTATTAGAATGATCGCAAACCATTGAAACCAACCCCAGAACACCTGGATGCACAACAGTCATCATGGCAGCCTTTTCAACTAATCAGAGCTCTCTGCTTTTCAGTGCAACTCTGGCCTTTGCAGCAATGTGACCTTGTGAAGCAGCAGTCACACAGAGAGACAGATGGACATTAGCAGGACTATAAAGGACTATAAAGGAATGGCACAACGTAGATTCTGTACACCAAAGAAAACACTGCAACATCAGAAACAGCGTCACATCAAGGTCCAGTGCCTGATAGACAGCGTTTTAGACACAAGTGCCAGATGCAGTGAGTTATCTAACATGCGCCACTGTCAAAAGAATAGAATTGGCAGTACAGATCATTTGGGAACAGATAAAAATATTTGACTCAGAAATTCAACAATATCCGTTCAATATAAACAAGTTTTTGAGGAGGAACGACTCCTTTATGACAAGTTTTTGAGGAGGAACGACTCCTTTATGACAAGTTTTTGAGGAGGAACGACTCCTTTATGACAAGTTTTTCAGGAGGAACGACTCCTTTATGACAAGTTTTTGAGGAGGAACGACTCCTTTATGACAAGTTTTTGAGGAGGAACGACTCCTTTATGACAAGTTTTTGAGGAGGAACGACTCCTTTATGACAAGTTTTTGAGGGGGAACGACTCCTTTATGACAAGTTTTTGCAGAGGAATGTCTCCTTTATGACAAGTTTTTGAGGAGGAACGACTCCTTTATGACAAGTTTTTGAGGAGGAACGACTCCTTTATGACAAGTTTTTGAGGAGGAACGACTCCTTTATGACAAGTTTTTGAGGAGGAACGACTCCTTTATGACGAATGTTGTCGATCCGATCTTGCAAGACTACCTGAATTAAGACGCTTGCCTTGTGAGACCGCCTTCCTCCGGCGCTATGTTGGAAGAAATTTTTATTGTCTAGCTTTCCATGAAGAATTCTATCATTAATTGGTGAAAGCTCAAGTTTGGAACATTAGGCCTGTATATATGCAATCCACACTGATCCAGATTCCTAAATTAAATGCTTGACATTACAAAGGCATAAGCCACACACGCACAGCGAAAGAAATTTAGTCAAATCTGTCTCATTCCTAGTGCTTTGCAGTTAAAACAAGTGAAACAATTACTATTTCATATGAATACTATCATTGAGTAGTATGTAGTAATCTCCAGCGAGTAAAATGGGTTCTTTAAGACAAATCTGCCCATTTCATTATCCAGCCAAATCTCCTGATTAGGAACCATCCATCAACCTGCCATTTTTAGTTCATTTTAGTTCTACATCTCCCATGTTTCTATATTTGGCAAGAAACCATGGACTGATCAAATGATTTTCATCAACCAATCAGAATGCAACATGGAAGCCATGAATGTTAAAGAAACCCGTGTAATGTCTTAAGAGTTTCTGGTTTGCAAAATCAGGTAACATCGGGCATTTCGCATTCCGTAATTACTGGAAGGACAGAACATTGTTGAGCCGGGAACAAGAGAATTGTTGCATGACTACATGAAAGAGCCATAAATATAGGCCTTGGCTACGTTGTGCTTAGCCCCTTAACCAAAATTTCATCACAATAATCACCACAGTTCTTATACAACAATAAAATTTTAGCAATAATACTAAATTTATAAGCAGCCCTACTTTATTACCTGAATGCGCTCAGAAGGCCTATAAGTAGCAATGCCATGAATGGCAAATTACTATATTCCTCAAGCAGTGAGAGTTAGGGTGTTTTACGCCCCAAATCGCCCCATCATCATGAGTGGATAGCTGTGACTGCAATTGGTAATTTACGGGGTTGGTCAGGTGGTGTTACCAAAGCAACATGAAAACCAAGAAGGACTCCAGTTGAAATGTGAACAGCAGGCAAAAGGCAAAATAACAATAAAATCATTATCTGAGGGACGCCAATAGCCCACTCACCACAAGTTTCACCAACTCCAACGTTGCCATTATGCTAATATTTCAGATGTTGTTCATCCTAAAGTTAAACTTATCCATAAAACAACTTCTAAAACCTTCAATTATGAGAAAAATTCATTTTGACTTTTGGCTACTGAATCGACCAAGCTTTTACCTTGATAATTTTGTTGAAGGTATCGGGAGAATCATTCATTGGGAAGAATATTACGAAGTCACGCTAATGTATAAAACCATGAGAAAACTCCCAAAGGGCACACTCGAGAGACATTCAAAGTAATTAGTTGGCTTTCTTTTACCCTACTAATTTTGACTGCACTTCTATAATTCTCATTTTTTCTCAATTAAACACATCTTGATGTTTCAGTGGCTTATTTGCCACGATTTGATGAAATTCAATTTGAGAAGGTAGCAATTTAGGAGGTTACTTTACAGCCTCATTTCACACCAGCAAATGTTGAAATGCTGATTGAATGGGCCTTGATTAAACAATGTTCCTCCTAATTAATGACATGGTCGTAATAGCACTTGTTGAATTCCCTGCATTCCATTAAGTGAACCCATTAATTGCCAGAGTGGCTGAGTTATTTGTCTTGTTAAAGCCGCAATGCAAATGATTGTTTGTTGCAATGTTCTGCACTTCACTCGCGCACTGAATTTAGAATTGCATCAGTGCAAGATATGGAGGCACATGTATATTATTTCTTTGGAATCCCAAGCTTCTTCGTTCCTTAATTCCTTTGTTCCTTCAAGTTTGTTACTTTGTTGTACTGTTCAATTATTATTACTTTCTTATATTCAGGGTGTCTGCAGGGCTTTTTGAAACCAAATTCCAGGCTTTTTCCAGGCTTTTCCAGGCCAAGTTTTAAAAAATTCCAGGCCAATTTGTTGATGAACTGACCAATTAACGATACGATACACACATTTTTTTCCGAACACGACATTCGCCCTTTGGTCCTATCATCGCTAAAAATTGCCAAAAATTTAGCAGTGGACTATTTTTATTTCCTTACAAACTAAATTCCAGGCTTTTCCAGGCCTTTTTTTCAAAATGCTGGTTTTTCCAGGCTTTTCAAGGCCTGGAAATTGAGAAACCAAATTCCAGGCTTTTCCAGGCTTTTCCAGGATTGGCAGACACCCTGTATATTTTCATTTATCCATTCATTGTCCCATTTCCATTCTCATCCCCCTATACCTGCTCTTCCTTCCTCTCTCAGTCCCCATCCCCTCCTCTCCTCATACTTCCTTCTTCTCTGTCCCCCTTCCTTCCCCTGCCTTTAATTTTCTTCCCTTTCTTCTTTCCCTTCTTTCCCTTTCTTCCCTCCCTCATTCTCTTCCTTCTTTCCCTCATTCCCTTCCTTCCCCATTCCCTTCCTTCCATCCCTTCATTCCTTCCATTCTTTCCTTCTCTTCCCTCCCTCGTTCCCTTTCTTCTTTCCCTACCTTCCTTCTCTTCCTTCGTTCCTTCCTGTCCCTCCCTTCTCTTCCTTCTTTCCTTCCCTTCCATCCCTTCCTTCCAATCCCCTTCCTTTCCCTTGCCTCCCTTCCCTGCCCTCCTTTCCGTCCTTCCCCTTAGAAATTCCTTCCTTCCACTACCCTCCCATATTTCCTTCTTCCTTCCCAGCATCCCAACATTGCCCTTCACTCCTTTACCATAATTACCAACACAAACTTCTAAGAGCTTCTGAGCATCAGGTGTATTTTTCCACAGATTAAGAAGCAATGTCACATTCCTGGTCCATTCCTAATGCAATTCCTTGACACTTCCCAAACTTTGTCTTGTTTTATTTCATATGCTAGGCTATGCATGGCTCGAAGGTAAGTTCCGAAGTCAACACATTATCGCCCATACAGCTGGGTCCCATATGATTGCAAGTGATGGAATGCTATATTAAGGGACTGAATTGCAAGAGATGTATACAGAAGCTCAGCAGCTCCCTAGAGGCAAATGATTAATTCTAAAGCAAAATAATGAGAAATTCTAAATTTCTGAGGCCTCATTACTGCAAATGATTAGTTATTCAACTAAAAATCTATCAGTCCTTCACCACATTGAAGATATTTAGGGTATCGGAGCCAAATTAAAGTGCAAGCATGGGTTGGATACTTGTACAAGCACAGACGCATGTACTTGCTAATCATCACAACTCTAATGGAAAAATCTCCTGTTAATAACTAACTTACTATAGATGCTCCTCTATTTGAGAACTCTAGTAGGCTAATTAGGACAGGACGAGAGGTCCCTGCGATGGGAAAGCTTACTGAAACATGCAGGAGTGGAGATCGGACTTGGCTTCCAGAAATTGGTAGCCTGCAGCAGTACAAATCCAATATCCCCTTGTATCAGCCCGAAGAGTCAATTTACAAACATTACCACTCAGATCATTAACATATAAATTTCACAAAATACCTGGTCAAAATAACAGATATGCACACATTAGCGGAGCTTTGGAAATATCAAAACACCAGAAAAATGCCTGTTTTTTGTATACCTGTATTAGCATGACCACAAACATCACAAACCATTGAAACCAACCCCAGAACACTTGGATGCACTACAGTCATCATGGCAGCCTTTTCAACTAATCTGAGCCCTCTGCTTTCCAGTGCAACTCTGTGGCCTTTGCAGCAATGTGACCTTGTGAAGCAGCAGTCACACAGAGAGATTGATGTACATTAGCAGGACTGTAAAGGACTATAAAGGAATGGCACAGCATAGATTCTGTAGACCAAAGCAAACACTGCAACATCAGAAACAGTGTCACATCAAGGTCCAGTGCCTAATAGACAGCGTTTGAGACACAAGTGCCAGTTGCAGTGAGTTATCTATCTAACATGTACCAATGTCAAAAGGATAGAATTGGCAATACAGATCATTTGGGAACAGATAAAAATATTTGACTCAGAAATTCAACAATATCCGTTCATTATAAACAAGTTTTTGAGGAGGAATGACTCCTTTATGACAAGTTTTTCAGGAGGAACGACTCCTTTATGACAAGTTTTTGAGGAGGAACGACTCCTTTATGACAAGTTTTTGAGGAGGAACGACTCCTTTATGACAAGTTTTTGAGGAGGAACGACTCCTTTATGACAAGTTTTTGAGGAGGAACGACTCCTTTATGACAAGTTTTTGAGGAAGAACGACTCCTTTATGACAAGTTTTTGAGGAGGAACGACTCCTTTATGACAAGTTTTTGAGGAGGAACGACTCCTTTATGACAAGTTTTTGAGGAGGAACGACTCCTTTATGACAAGTTTTTGAGGAGGAACGACTCCTTTATGACAAGTTTTTGAGGAGGAACGACTCCTTTATGACAAGTTTTTGAGGAGGAACGACTCCTTTATGACAAGTTTTTGAGGAGGAACAACTCCTTAATGACAAGTTTTTGAGGAGGAACGACTCCTTTATGACGAATGTTGTCGATCCGATCATGCAAGACTACCTGAAGTAAGACCGCCTTGCCTTGTGAGACCACCTTCCTCCGGCACTATGTAGTATTTTCTCGCAAGAAATTTTTATTGTCTAGCTTTCCATGAAGAATCCTATCATTAATTGGTGAGAGCTCAAGTTTGGAACATTAGGCCTGTATATATGCAATCCACACTGATCCAGATTCCTAAATTAAATGCTTGACATTACAAAGGCATAAGCCACACACGCACAGGGAAAGAAATTTGGTCAAATCTGTCTCATTCCTAGTGCTCTGCAGTTAAAACAAGTGAAACAACTACGATTTCATATGAATACTATCATTGAGTAGTATGTAGTAATCTCCAGCGAGTAAAATGGGTTCTTTAAGACAAATCTGCCCATTTCATTATCCAGCCAAATCTCCTGATCAACCACCATCCATCAACCTGCCATTTTTAGTTTCTTTTAGTTCCATCTCCAAGTTTCTATATTTGGCAAGGAACCATGGACTGATCACATGATTTTCATCAACCAATCAGAATGCAACATGGAAGCCATGAATGTTAAAGAAACCTGTGTAATGTCTTAAGGAGTTTCTGGTTTGCAAAATCAGGTTACACGGGGTATTTCTCATTCCGTAATTACTGGAAGGACAGAACATTGTTGAGCCGGGCACGGAGGGTTGTTGCACGGCTGCACAAGAGAGCCATAGATATGGGCAATGCGGCTCTTGCCTCAATCATGCTAAGCTCCCCACCAAAATTTCAACGAAGTAATCATCGCATTTGTTATACTTACATGTATAAAATAACTTAATTTTACCACATGTAGGCCTATGCATTGTAAGAAGCCAAACTTTTTCTATCGCGACAGTGTGTCAACTTCAATGCCGCCATTGCATTTCGATTTTGTATAATCATTTTGTTAAAACCTCGCAATGAAATGTTTTCTAAACCGTCAATGTAGATGAGAAAAATTAATGTCAACCATCTGAATTTGGCTCCTCCCTGAAGCGAGAAAGCATGATTAGCTTCGAAATGAGCACTTCTTTGGAATGCTTCAATAATATCACCATGGAACCTCAACAATGTAACAGCATCTAGAAATCATGGAAATTAATTAATTAAACTTCGCAAGTTCCATGCGAGTCTTGCATCATTATAACATCTGAAATAATTCACTTCATGCCTCTAGAGATATCCAGACAGAGATATCCAGACAGATGACCTTAGAGAAGCATTTACTCCAGAAAGCAATGCATTGATTTGGAGAAAAATAAATAACACCTCAACATGCAAAAGTCCTACAAATGGTCGCCAAGGACGTTGGTGACGTCATCACATGGTGACGTCACACAGAAACCAATCGGATGTGTCTCAAGGCAATGCAGCCCTTGGAAGTTTTCCTTCTTCTTTTTTCTTTTCAAACTTTTTCTGTTATTTTTCTTTTGTCTGCCACAAATGAATCTTCAGATGCAGCGGCTAATTATAGAATCTTCTCCGGGAGCTTCCAGGAATTCTTTAAAGAACGGGCTCAGGTTTTGCCACAGCGATTGGATAATTGCAAAGCTATTAATAGCTAATTAAATGTAAGAAGCGCCAATGAACTCCATACTGAAGACGGAACGGAATGAGGGAATTTCAGAGGACAGCGGTGGATAAAATACGCTATTGGAAATAGGCATACACCAAGGCAATATACTTATAGGCTAAATATCATCTTCTTCACTATAGGCCTAATAGTAATTAGTAATTTAGTTATGAACATAAAAATATTCAAATTAATAGATTCGATCAGATGGCCAAATAATAAAATAATTCACAAAGCATCCATCTATGCACCTCACATAGCGGAAAACATTGTGTATGACAAACAATTCCTTCATTGCAGAGGTAATCAACAAATATATTCACAAACCTAAGAAACCTTATGCAAAATATTTGGACAAGAGTGTAAGAGCTCTCCATACAAGATACAACATTAATAATACCCAGTCATAGTATGTTTGGCTAAGTGTAGACTGTAGAAATTTGAATAATTTTAAAACGCTTCAACATTTCTGGCACACCTGGTAAGGGGGCTACCATTTAATCTCAAACAATTTCTGGTGGGGATATTTTTTAACAAAGTGATGCATGATTTAGAAAGGAACATTTCGCAATGTCATGAGCGTGAAGTAAATAACTACAGATACCGTTACTGTGAAATAGATAAATACCCGCCAAGGAAAAAACTGTAAGCCCCCTGATCATTAAACGGTCACCCTCTTAGAATAGATCCGTTAAAAAAATTCTCGGCGGACTTCCAATCAGCAGTATTGACAATGAGCAAAAGAATGAAGCAACAGCCTTGCACCAGAACTAAATCCATACATTCAAGGTCTTCATGCCACTTTAAAAATCTTTAAACTTTGTAGAAAGTGATTAAAGTTTCATGCCCTTCATGAAGCACCTCACTACATGACCAATGGCACGTCCCGGAATATCGATGACGTTTTTTTTGGTAAGAATCTGCAGTGTGATGTGCAAGTTGAGCGTCGGTTCATGCAAGTTTTGGATTTGTTTGAGAATCAGGATTATTTACCTTAATGAGTTGAACTTTCGCTACGAACCGCACAGAATTGTCCAATCAGATTCACATTACAAACTTTTCAAAGACAGACCGTGTGATAAGGTGCGTGTCAAATACATGCGGTCATGTGTCGTAATGTCGTACAATTTCAGAAATTTTGCATTTAAATGATGATTACATGTGCTTTACAAATATCTATTATGCAATATTATACACCACTGGAAGGCCTGACTTCTTCTGTATCATATTAGGTTTTAAAAAGTCAACCTTATCACAACATGAGGCTTCTAGCCATCAAAAAACTCAGGAAAACAAGTGATTTTTTTGTGTCCCACGTTACGTCAGATTTGAAAAAATCATATAGAAAGTGAGTTTTCTTGCCAGCCACAAAAGATATTTTAATCTGGTTTTCTCGGCAGGAGTACCTGATTCCTACTTAAGCTCTTGAAGCTTAAATTGTCAATCTAACTGTTACAGTGCCTTCTGTAGATCCTTTAATGTGCAGCGACGTGAACCTGTCCCGCTGGCAAAAAAAATTAAACACATTTTCTTAGATTTAGTCTGTAGCTATTAATATTAAAGCTAGGAAGTTCAAATATATATCAATTAAATGCTCATAAGTTCTATTTTTAAGTGCATTTATCAGATTTTGCTTGCATGTAAAATTCTTTGTGTGCTGCTTGTCTACTTTAGGCTGAACTTTTCGTAACACTTGCAAAAACCCGTATAATTGGAGAGGGGTTCTAAGTTTAAACCACGAGAACTCGAAGAAGGTTAACCACACCTTGTGGATAAGGCTATTTCCTAAATGCTCATGAACTATATTTTACTATGGTATAAAATATTGCTATGTTTTCAATCATTTTCTCACTTCTGTGATGCTCTGAACAAGGCTGAACCAAATGTAACACATACAAGCTTGAAGCGTACACAATTTTTTCGCTTAATGTAATGGACTTCCAAAAGGACAAAAAGGGCAGGCCACATCATCAAATGAATAAATAACGATCACATGTGATAATCTTGCTCTCATATAGCCAAAAAAAGAGATACATATGGGTTAAATCCACAGATAGCTCCAGAATGGTATGCTCACATGAGATGTTGATTTCTCATGCAATAGAAAATAACTGATATAAGATATATTTGCAACATGTCATTTAATATCTTATAATATCTTATTTGCAATATCAGAATTTGTTCTCAGGGGTCTTGGTGATGTTTTTAAACATTTTATTTCAGATTTTGACAATAATCAGGCTTCTGGCACAGTTTTAAACATGATGCTTAAGAAAGGTTTTTTCTCTGTTGCTGTAACATAAATTCATTGACGTATATGAAGTCTTTTGGAGAAGAGGACATTTTTTTTTTGCTTTGTGTAGTAGGACCATCTTCTCAACTATCTTCAGTGAAAATTTCATGGGGATACAAGGAGTACTTTGTACTTTATAGTAACATTACTGAAATATAGTCGTTTTTGTGAAAAATGCCTTTAAAGTTTGAGCTTTACATTTATTTGTATGGTGAATAAAATCAAATAATGAGACAAACAGCCCTAATTTTTGTGAAATTACACTGGTTTCTGGTTTGAATAGGATATTTAAGACCTAATTTAGACTTTTTTGATGAAAAAAATTTTTGGTCCAAAACCAACATGTAACGCATATTGTACGACCTTGTGACACGCGACCATGCGAGGATGCAGAAATATTGTGCAAGCGCAGGAAGTCTCCAACCTAAAAAGTATGCATGCTTAAGCCAACAAAAAGTTACAGATGATAGTATGGACCATTTTACAAAGGAAAATGATCAAGCGTACTCTGATGCTACAATTAATAGGATGTGAACAAAAATGATAATACATTTAAAAAATGGCTCTCGGGGAGCTTGATTATTATTGTAATCCTGGAATGCGGAATAATTATCTGTCTGTCCATCTTCCCAACAAATAGTACCTGCCTATCTATTCAGATAAGTGTACAATAGAACTTGTACAATGTATATGATACATCTGGATGTCTCAAGCGAATTAATCAATAAAATGCCTTGGCAACTCAATTTTAGTACCAATAAAGTCGGAATTAATGACTGGATCTAATCTATCAGCCTTTAAAATAAACATAAAATGCATCTCTACAGTGATATAAGAAACCATCCTCAACCGGGATGCAGACTGCTGAGAGAATTTAGTCTTCAAGCTTCTGTTTCGATTTCATGAGCTTTTCGTATGTCGCTTGTGATACATAACTCCCAGTCAACAGTGCGCAGACAGTTTACAGCACATTCTTCTACTATTTCAAAGGAGAAGTATCTATTAGTTCTCCATGCCATTGTTTGAAACATAATAATATAGAGATAAACAGATTCACAAATACACAGATATATCGCCTATAGTAATAAAATATGCACTTCTAAAGACCTCCCATTGGAAGATAATCCATTCTAATGTGCATAAAAAAAAGGTTGATAGATCCATTAAAATACCATTATCATTAAAAAAACTATATTTGGTGTTTTTGAAATTATTGATTTTCATCAAACTAACAGGGTGATGAGGCTAGATTTGTCACAAGCTAAGATTTATTTGCACCATATGTAATTGAAAATACCTGGAATTATGTATCACAGTGTGATACAAAATTCCCAGTAGATCAGACAACTCCATTTGGCCTGGTCAGTGATAAAATACCTAGTAATAGCAGTATGTCATGTGAATTCAAAGCTTAGGACAACATGAAATTTCCTAGTTATTATTTGGTTATCTCAGTACCATCTGGCAAGTCACAGAATGGCCACATCCATCTGGAAGGCCACAAAATATCTGGCGAATCATAAATTGTTCAGTTTCAGGCTGACTTTATGAAATACCAAGCAAATAATAATGCCACGAGTTTATGCATGTTAAGACCTTGGTAAATTCTGCAAATGTCACTCAAAATCTCTGGAAATTATCCATATTACCCAACCTCATGCAAGTCCAGCTAAAGCCTCTCAGTAATCATAGAAATCCTAGCATCACACAAGGCATCTGTCAATCCATCATATGGGAGTCATGCAAAGTACCTTTAATACACGAAATTCTCCAATTAATCATAACTAAAACCTAGTCTATAAAGTAGAACTTCTTCTGATGAACACGAATATCTGATAGATCATTAAAACAATCCGGTATGTCAGTTGTCACCCAAAGCAGTTATGCAACAATTGCCACATACCCATATCCTACCCAGTAGACTATAAAGACCCACCAGGTAGATCATAAAATACCCACTTTACACCTTGGCCCCATGTGTTACATCCACTTTCAGTATGTCATATATTTTGATCATAAACCCAATAATAAAAGACTGTGCGCCTAGTAGATCACATACCCCATATATCACACACACACACACACACACACACAGTTTATCACACATACCCAGTAGATCACATACCCTGTATATCACATCCCATATATCACATCCCCCGTATCACATACTCCGTATGTCACATCCCCGTATATCACACAGCCAGTAGATAACATGACCAGTACATGATTACATACCCTGTATATCACATCCCATATATCACATACCCTGTATGTCACATCCCTGTATATCACACAGCCAGTAGATAACATGACCAGTACATGATTACATACCCTGTATAATGTATATCACATACCCATATATCACATACCCATATATCACATACCCATATATCACATACCCCACATATCGCATTGACAAAAAGGTTCTTAAATGCACAAAATATATATTGTACATCACGCCACACATATCGGACCAGATTTGGCCACATCATACACATTCAATGTAAGAAACTATCACATTAGGAGCACCTAATATTGAAAGAAAAAGTAAAAGAGGCCTACCTGCTCGCTGCTCCATGATGAAAGTGTTGATGAGCTGAAAAGATATCAAATCTCCATCAGATACAATTCCACTGAAATTCCATTGCGTTCAGTTCCACAAAACTTCCACTATCCACAGTAAATCCATATGGTGGTGTTGAATTATCTAATAAAAGTCTTTAAATTAGTTAACAAATAGTCTTGGAGCTGTACATTTCATTTCATAGACAAAAGCCATCGACTCCTGCACAATGTATATTATGTACACATAGCACCTTCAGCATGAAATAATCATATGGGCCTATCAGGATCATTGAGCAATATATTTCATACTCATTGTCTCACAAGACTCCCATATAATATGATTATGCAATAAAAAATGATTGAAGACATATGATCCTCAGCTTAATATGTTATGAAGTGTAATCTAAACACACTCAAGTCCTATGTCCACTGATTAGTGAAGTATTTCTGGTACAAGTGGCTTATAAGTAATTTAGAGTATATCCTGATATCCTGGAGAAATGGAGAAAGTCAACACGGGCATGACACCACGATTGTTATTTGACTAATTGAGTATCATTTAGATTGTTTGCCTGTTACCCTTGATATGTAAAATCCAAAACAGTTTTAGCAGTGTTTTGGTAAGAGGTCATAAAAAAGAATAACTAAGGTTTTGTGTCTGGAATACAATGAAATCACCCTTAATTAGGTTTTCATAAGATCATCCAATCAGGTTTTACTTCCTGAGTTATTGTACCTTGCCAAATAATGACAATCACTTTGTTGTATGATATGTAGGAAGTCCATGAGATTATCACAATTTCAACTAATTAGGTTTTAAACCCTCCATTTATATAATATCATATACCTTGAGTTGAGCTATCTAGTTTTAAGCACGCGTTTCAATCACTCCACATAAATATACAAATCCATATTTCACAGAACACTCAGTTGTGTTTTAGGTCCTGTATTTCTTGTGACTCCAATTCCATTATTGGCAGGTAGATCATCCACGTGGGTCAGTGTAATCGGTGGGAGTCAACAGTATGTTACACATTGTCACCATGTATGGGCTCGTTAACTTGCCCAAAACTGCTGCCAAGCATATTATATGTGATATAATTGTAATATATTTCCATGGCACTACAAAAATCCATATTGGCACCTACATATTGTATTGGAAGTGTTGTAGAATACAAAACAAGTACTTCAACACTCAACATGTGGTGCCGTACTATCCAAACAGAAAACTGGTGGAACTCCACAGACTGATCAATTCTGGCCCCTGCAGCAAAGGAGCCTAAGCAGCGACAACACGGAACAGCAGCAGCGGTAATAGCAGCAGCAGCTTTTACTACTTCTTTGACCTTCGGGAACTCAACTTTCAAAAATGTCCATGAAATGTATTTGTCACATGATAAAACCGTCATAATCTCAGGCAATGAATTTTTACCTGGGAGTTGTGACAATTATCAATGGATTGATGGGTGATTGACGGATAATTGGAGCTTTATGTGCTAGCTTTATGTGCTGCATTTATGCTCTAGTAGCATTAGCAGGGAAAAATGAGCATTCTAGGCCTGTTTTAATGAGCAAACAAATGTCAAATCAATGTTCCGGAGCAGTCGGAGCAATGCTTCGGAGTAGCTGGAGCAGTTGGAGCTCCGGGGAACTTCTCCGGAGAACAGCTCCGGAGAACTGCTCCAGAGAACTGCTCCGGAGAACTGCCCCGGAGAACTCTCACACAGCTCCGGAGAACTCTCACACTGCTCCGGAGAACTCTCACACTGCTCCAGAGAACTTTCACACTGCTCCAGAGAACTCTTACACTACTCCGGAGAACTGCTCCAGAGAACTGCTCTGGAGAACTCTCAGACTGCTCCGGAGAACTCTCACACTGCTCCAGAGAACTCTCACACTGCTCCAGAGAACTCTCACACTACTCCGAATCTCACACTGCTCTGACTGCTCCGCAGCACAGTTCTAACTACTCCGGCTGCCATACGGCACAGGTGAGGACCTCCAAGGGCAACGAAAGTTGCTCATTTTTTTCCACAGTAAAAGCTGGCCCAGAATTTATTACCCTACTGCCAGCATTGGTAGGCCACTTAGGGCAGGATGATACGCATGCAACAAAAAGGCAAAGGCAGATGAGAGGTGACTGTAGAAGAGATTGATTCTAACCAATAGCCAAATACGTGGCTCCACATCGGACAGCTACCAACAGAGGTTATTCCGTCTCTGTTTGACTTTCAGAAACTCAAACTTTCAAAAAAGTCCATGAAATCGATTTGCACGTAATCTGTAGCTGCAAATTCGAACTATCATTCCAGACAATTTAAATAAATTTGATAATTCTTCATTTCCATGATCGGCCGTGATTTATAATTTATGATGTATAACCTTAGATTCGACAGTGTTTCAGTGTCAGATGTGCAGAACTTTAATACCTTGCAAAACATTTATTTTATATATCATTTCTTACATCATACAGACTTGAAACAATTATATTTGCATTCCAATAATGTATTTCTATGGTAACAACAGCTAGCAATTGCAAATTGAAAATGACGTACTTCTTAATTTATGTAATAGCTGTTCTACAAAAGTCTAGGGAGTTTGTCTATTTTCCATACAAAGCTCATCAAATACATCCTGTTTTTTGCACATCAAATATATCATGTTGTTTGCAGCAAGATTGTAATTAATACAATGCCAAAACATGTTTATCTGATATGATGTTGAGTCAGAACAACATTCTTCAGTTCCTTCTATTTCAGTGTTTGTCTGCCTCCAGGTGTCCCCTTTTTACAACACAAGAACAAGCGACACCTAGTGTTCAGATATCATTCTGAGAAAGCTTTGCTCCATTTTTTTGGCCAAAGAGAACAGAATTCAGGCAGAGAAATATAATCAAAACTACATTGATAACTAAACTCTGTAAAATCTCAGGCCTAACCAATGTTAGCCTTGGACTTTCAATAGACAAATATAATTTATCTCTTTAGCAATGCAGGATTTGCAGTTTGGCTTGACTTTTTCATATATTTATGGTAAGGATATGAAAAAAATGCTGAATAAAACCTTGAGTTACATAACCTTCTTTCTTCCTGTATTAGGTTATAGTATACATTCATTTTTAAACTAGAATATATTGCAAATATTGTCATGATGTCATCATAAGAACATTTACCTCCAAATCTTCTGGCCCAATAGTGGTACATGGTTTGGGATCCTTCATCAGTTTGGCTCCTGAAAAGGAAAAAGCCAAAGAAAAGTTAAGCAGCTAAATGATGGATGGATGTTTGGTGCTTTACATCAAGTATTTATGCACTTTGTAGGCTAATTATGACAGAAAGAGGACATGGCAATGAAGCGAAGGATCAAGGATGGTTGAAACTGTGGCCCAACATATATAGGCCAAGGTGACACGACAAATTTGAAAAAAGTTGGAATTGAACCCGCAACTCAACATTTTAAGCCCAGAGCAGTGCTCTGAGAGCACTACCAACTGAGGCAAGCCTCAACCCCTCCTCAACTCAAGCAAGTATCATGACAAATTCATTGTCCAGGTAACAAAATGATTTAATACTCTAAAACCTCCTTAAATATTTAAAAGACTAATTTCTACAAAGAGCATTGTGCCATTGGCTATATAGCTATTGCATAGATGCAAAGAAAAACATTGCTTTTCAAGAAAGTGTAGATAATGGTTTGTTCAAGTAGTAAAGACACCTGAAGACACGATTTAGTGTTTGACACTCAATTGGAAAAAGTCAAAAACAAACTTCTAAGATGCAATAGCATTACACTGAACATTAAATTGAACACTTTGTGTTTACTGGAGCAATATGGATCTTCTAAAGGAATATAGACTTTGCCAAATGGGGTTATTTATAACCTGGATCCTATAAATAGCCCCTGTGACGTCAGAAGGTCCTTCCAAATAAGGGCAGACAACATGATAGAACATATACTCATGTAAAACACAATGTCTATCATGTGGGCATAAAATATACTCACACTGACATGGTATATAATTTTCTCATAGACAGGATTCAAAGAGCTTATATAAAAGCAGCAAATTACAAATTCTTTGCCAATGGTCATATCTGATGATAATACTGATATGGTATAATTCAATAAGCTGTTATAGTTATTATTTGTATATCAAATCTGCAGGTTCACATATTGCAGGAAGATATCAATTATATTTTATTCATTATTTTGGGTATATTATTATTGCCAAAAATGTAGTGACACCCACAATATCAAGATGAAAATAACACTCCAACAGGTTTAACTATACAAACTCTTATCTACTCCAACTTCCAAGAGCCAATATAGTACTGTTATACTCAGTGTTATTAAGATAGCAATGTGCCATTTTCCAACTAAACAATCTGCTGGATCACAAGTTCACAATGCACAACAATACCACAATAAAGTGCACTTAACCCAAGTGCTATTTTATGCTATGTTGATTTCAAGTATCTCACTGAATATTGGACTTACTTTTGAATCTAGGTTTCTTGATATTCCTCAAGCCCTTCATTGTGGAGACGTTTTAGGTAATTCCAAACTCCAATTAAAGTATCCTCAGTAAACAGGATGTGTAATCCCTTTGTCCATGCGTTTATGAGTCCTGAAAGAATACAAAACAGTACTTAAGATACAGTAAAATATAATGTATTTTGCATGCCAGTACATTCAGTGCAGATGCCCCTGTGGAGACACATCCACATAACTTCACAAGCGGAACTTTGCTGTGATATGCAACTACTTTGTTGTGATATGCCACTGCCAAAACTTAGTGATATCCAACCTTTCTGCAATATCTAACTTCCCTGTGATATCAAACCTCCCTGTGATATGCTGCATTGCAGTGATATGAAACCGCAATACATATGCCCCCTACCGGACCCTACGATATGCAGCTTTGCAGTGATATGCAACCTCTATACAATATGTAACCTAACTGAATCTTGCAATATGGCCTATGATATGCATGCAGTTTCACTGATATGCAACTTCTTAAGTGTTTGTGTTTAACGCCTCTGCAGCACCTTAATGGGTACAAATTAAATAATTAGAAATAATGGGCTATACCAAGCAACTTTTTAGTGATATGCAACCGCATTTTGATATGCAACCTCACTGTCATAATATTATGCAACCTTACTGTGATAAGCTGCCTTACTGTGATATGCTGCCTTTCTGTGATATGCTACCTTACTGTGATATGCTACCTTACTGTGTTAGGGCGTGTCAATTTTCGAAAAAGTTTGAAATTGCAAAAAAAGCCCCTCCAAAAGGGTGACAATGGTTCCATTCAAATCGAAATTGAAGGATGTTTAGCTTGGTAAATCTTTATTTGAAAATTGTATGTTTAATTTTATTCGAAAAAACACATTTTCTCAAATAACTAAGAAACTATTGGTCTTAGACCAAATATTGTATTGAAGTTGAATAGAAAAAGGTGTATTCCGGAAATTTTGGTGCCATTTGCATGTCTCTAGCTCCAATATTAACCGAGATATGGCAAATTTAATGTTTTTATTGATTATATCATGATTTTTTAATCAATGGGACAAGAAAATTTTGTTTTAGATATCACCATTTCTTGAAATTTGAATTCTCAGGTATGATCCCAAGAGTGGATGCATAGATGTGTACTAGTGAAAGTATAGTTCAAGAAATGTGGCATATTTCAGGTAATTAAAATCAAAATCACACAATTTGGTGCTTGGATAATGGATGGTAGTTCAGTGTTTTGATTTCTCAAGAAGGTTGTTTGAAACAGTCTACAATATGCCATATCACATACTAAATTGTTGACAATGAACCTAGAAAATATTGCCTATTGTAATGTACAACACATCAACACCATGTACAAGGTATTATCTAGACATTTTAAAATTGCTATATCGGATTGTGTTACAAATGAAATATAACAAACTTTTAAACTTGTTTGAGCAGATGACAAACATTTGTGACACCAATTTTATGATGCATGACAACAATTGACAAATTGACAAAATATCTTTTTTAAAGTTTACTTACTTGTCAGATGTGTGTCTTCTGCATGTTAGGTTATTGAAACAGCAGTCATCTTTTTTTTAAGGTGAATACTTGACTTGCACAAACACGACCCTGCATAATCCTCAACACATCATTCTGTATCCTGACAATGCCCTGGTCACTTCAGTACCTGAGTGGGTTCATCCCCAACTTATTAATTCTTCTGTAGTTAGTAAGATCACAGGTATCAGCATGCTCAGATACAATGCCTGATGAGCCAATCATTTCAAGAAGGGGTTTTCAATCTGTGTTAATGAGAGATAGCTTGACCTCACAGAACCGCTCAATGGACATATGCAATGTATTCCCTCTCCTTTCAACTCTCAGAAACTTTGTTGACAGGAAGTTTAGAAACTGCCTTTGCTGTTAGACATCCTTACTGTCTTGAATTTAGATAACAGGTCAAAATCAAGAGTTCTTTGTCTACACCCCAAAAAGGCACCTGATATCAAGTATTATCAACACGGGCACAAATCCCTCTCTAGGTGATCAACTCAGCAGAAGATGTACTTCAGGAATTTAAACTGGTACTAGCCACCTCCCTAAACATGCTAAACAGAAATAAAGATGCTCATAGATGAGCCTCACATGTCACTGCTGTACCAGCAATGGCCATGATATTGAAAGGACAAAGAAATATACACAATTCATGAAGAAGGTTACTAATATTGCAAGTAAAGTATTCATTCCTAAAAATTCATGTGATGACATATACCTGTGCTTAAGAAATAATCAGAAGACACATGTCAGACATAATAAAGCATACCAATTTAAATGAGCTTCACAAACTCTATATCATTTGTAAATGATCATTATGACATTGCAATGCCATAAAATTAGTATAATAAATGCTCCTGACTATGCAAAAACAGGTTGGCTTTGTTGTGTGACAATAGTTGATTATTAAAAATTGTCTGTAATGCTCTGTATGTGTTCTTCATTAAAATACTGAAGATCTACTTGTTTCACAGTCAACACTTTAGTATGTGATATGACATATTGACTATTTCAATCATCCTTCTCGAGAATACCGAATGTTGCATTATAATCCAAGCACCAAATTGTGTAATAACCTAAAATATACTGCATTTCTGGAATTACACTTTTTAAAATTAGTACACATTTCTATGTATCCACTGTTGGAAGAATACCTGAGAATTCAATTTTAAAGATATAGTGACATCTAAAACTAATTTTCTTGTCCCATCGATTAAAAAATGATAATATAATCAATAAAAACATTAAATTTGCCATATCTCGGTTAATATTGGAGCTAGAGACATGCAAATGGCATCAAAATTTTCGGAATACACCTTTTCCTATTCAACTTCAATACAATATTTTGGTCTAAGACCAATAGTTTCTTAGTTATTTGAGAAAATCAGCTGAAAATGTGTTTTTTCGAATAAAATTAAACGTACAATTTTCAAATTGAGATTTACCAAGCTAAACATCCTTCAATTTCAATTTGAATGGTACCAATGGACTCCCATGGACCATTGTCACCCTTTTGGAGGGGCTTTTTTTGCAACTTCAAACTTTTTCGAAAATTGACACGCCCTATTACTGTGTATAACTGCGATATGTCACCTCATTGTGATAAATCTCCAATCGTTATTATGCAACACCACAAAAAGAGAAAGGAGCAGAATGTCACAAGAATGATTGTTCCAAATAAAACCATCTCATCATCACATCTGCCCAACCAGCCCAGGCCTCAGCTGAAGCAACCAGACAATCATTTCAAACAAGGTCAGTCTGCTCAAGATCAGTTGAATACATGCATCATAATATTATCATTATTATGCACCACATTAGCATGGCATAACTGTGTATGCACTTCCTGAATGTGTGTGTTATTCCCACATGGCCAGTTGAGATCTCAAGTTGGCAATGCACTGTTTTTATATCCATTAATGACAAATTAATGCACAGTGGTCATTTATATCTACTAATGGTAATAATATTACAAGGGCAGAATACCTGGTACAAGGAAAACATAGCTAGCTCTATAATGCCTATAATATAAGGAAACTATTGTAGGGAAAAATAATGGTCATATATTTCTTACAAGTCTGTAGGAGATAGAATTCTGTATCCTTGTGTTATATTAGAAGTAAATACACATGATACATTGGTTATATACATGTATAAGTATGCAAGTGTATGTATCATAAGTGGAAAGGTACATAAATTATTAAGCATTTCACTTATTTTGTTCCTCAGAAAATTACATGTTTGCATCCTAACAAAGGTATGTCAATTATTGCATCCTTTGTCAAAAGAATATCCATATAGATATATCTGTAGGTATAGTATCAAAAGTTTGAAAATTGCACAAATTTTGAAGTAATTCATCAATTTTTACCTTAGAATATTACATGTCTGCTTCCTGATAGTATATCTCAGACAGAGCATCCTATATCATAAGAAATATCAACATATCCGTATATAGAAATATCTGTAGGCTAGCATAGTACTAGCAATACAGTATGTGTATCTCCTGGGCTGTAGCCCTGACATAAATGATCCAGCTAGCTCTGAAGTCTCGTGTGCTTGAATATGCACCACATTGAAACTAGGGTCAATAATTAGAATCCCATAGGACTGGTTGTATGACCTTGAATGGCAATAAAATGGCTACAACCAGGTATTTATATATAAATGGATGTCATATAATAAATGAATACCAGAACAATATCAGTGATTATATCACAGCTGATATCATCAGCTGATATCATGAAGTAAACTTGTACCACCAGTTTTACCAGACTATCACAATGTTATTGTGTGAATCCATCTGTAGTGGTTGTGCCTTCCAAAGCATAACATGCCCCAGAATTTACAATATGTGCCACACTGACTTACTTCTGGCTGCAATGTTTATTGTGATATTATGCATCTTAATTGCAAGGCCATTCAATACATAGTGTGTCAACAAGGGTGATACATTACAAGTCCATAATAGTTGTGTGTTCCCATAATGTCTACAGGCTATAGCCTCTGTGAGATAATTTTCAGCTGCAAACTTATGTTAGTGCATGACTCAATTTACTTATGTGCCTAAAAAAATAATTTTGTGCATCTTTTTGAAATTGGAATGACAAACATGTAGTTAAAAATTACAATACATTGGTGTTAAACATGATAACCATATCTCATAAAGCCTGTAAAACTGCAATGGTTTACATTTACTATGTAACTTATTTAACACAACTTCAATTTACTGCAAGGCACAGCCACTACACATGGATTCACAATAATATTGTGATAGAACTGTATGGTAGAATAAAGGTTGTTATTGCATATTAAATGACAGATTTCTTAACAGGATACAAAGAATAAAAGTAAAAAAGTTGTTTTCCTGATGTAATTGATACTAACTAACTTAAAAAAGTACCATGTATTTCTCTATTATCCCAACATACAGTTGTGTAGCTCTAAACTTAACCCTCACTATTGTGCATTGGAGTGTGTCAGTCAAAACATGAGCAAAGGTGAATCTCAGGTCATTTTGGAGTGTGCACCTCATGAAGAAAGACCTCCTAGTATCCAGCAACCGAACAAAGTCAAACAGACAGAGAGCTGTGGTACAGGATTAGCAATGTGGACTCCCACTCTCTCCACCATGTTATCAATTAGTTGACCCTAGTGAGCAACCATAAAATTCTGGGCTTGGAGGGCTGAACTGACCATATCTATCTACACAGGTGCTCGAAAGGAAACGAGGGCAGCAGGGGCGGTCGGACGAAAAAGGGCAAATCCAATGTGCATGAACATTTTTTAATAATTATTTATAGTGTTGATTAAAATGAATTACTAATTTGCACACAAAATAAGGCTCATAATGTTTTGGATAATTTTGTTGTGGGAAGATCCTAAGACTACAAATATATTATGGGCGCACTGATACCAGTTTTTTATATCCAAAACCGATACTGCGTGGTAGTTTTTCCAATACTGCTGCATCAAACTTAACTTATAAATTTATATCCACAGAAATAGTGCCTCAAGTTCTTCAAAGTTTTGCTCTACTTAAAAAACAACCTTCTTTTACCCTTGGAAGGTTTCATCACTCATATAAGTTAACACGTGCAATAAAACAATTTTACCATCATACCGATATCGAGTTTTTTACGCTTGAGTCAACCATCTCTTTTTACAGGGTAGCCAATGTGACATGTCCTTATGCTTGACCAATGTCAAAGTATGATCTCCTCTACTTGGTTTTAAAAGAGGCAGTCAAATTAAATTAATTCCTAATTAGAGAGTAATGTCTTGTAATATTACAGTTATAAGGGAGAATCAGCGTTTCTCACCAGATATCTTATTTGCTAGTAATTTGAGAAACTTTCACAAGTCAGCTGAGTAGGCCTATCATAAGAAAGGGAAGTCAATTTAAACATTACACATTCAGCATCCACTTCCTTGTTAAGGTCAAACTTGGTTTCACAAGTGGAATATTTGCTTCCCTTGCTGTTTGTCTCTTAATAATAATAATATATATAGTATACTGGAAATTCAACCACTCCAAAATCGATGTTTAGGTTTCTTTTAGTCTGGCCTCTTTCAGGTCAGCAAAAATAATCAGATTTATATCTTAGTGATAAATCAAAGTTTAAAATGCTGTTTGGTATGCAATGTCACTGATGTAGTCGAGGCCAGGACATCCAAGACCGACACAACGCCAAGGATTTGGCATTCGAGAACAAGCCAAGGCAGAGGCCACCAAAATATGGCCTCGAGGCCGGCCTCGGGGACGAAGCCGGTCCCGAGGCCTCCATCACTGGCCGAAAGACCCCCGAGACCGAGGCAAGGCCAAGGATTTGGCATCCGAGACCGACCCAAGGCCGAGGCCATCAAAATATGGCCCCAAGGAAGGCCTCGAGGACCAGGCCGACCTTGCGACCACGAGTGGAGTCACCTTTTGTTTGTGATGAGCTTGTGATGAGTAGATATACAGAGTATGAAACTAGCATTTCACCTACTTTCATGGGCTAGTTTATCCTCAAATTGACACATTTTAAAGAATTGACAGAGTCTTACCTGATGTTTTTCTTGCTCCGTGCAACTGTCTTTTTGTATGGGACAGGCCAAAGGTTGTTGTCACCTCTGTATTTTAATGAAAACCACCTCTTTCCAAAGCTTACACAGATATATAGGGTCTTTGGCCTCAGCCAACAATGGCTGCCAGTGATAATCAAAACAACAGCCAAGGACAAAATTTAATTCTGAGATTTAGCAACAGGGGGTCAATCACTTCTAGACATGACAGCACCTGGTGAGAAAAGTAATTACAATCCACAGCTGCATTGCAATGGATCAATTGCTTTAATGTGAGTAGATATGTGATAAAGAGAAATTGCTATTACAATGTCTTGTAAATGTGAATTAATACAAATAAAGAAAATTATGACAGATGGAAAAGCTCCATTTAGAAATTTAAAAAACCTCTTCCAAACTTTTAGAGACCTTGACATTTTTCTAAGACTCAGCTGACAGTAAGTAAAGACTGTAATGTGGTCCAGGAGAAACTTAAAAGCTTCCCATTCATTTACAAATGTCATGTGCATTCAAGTACAAGAAGTTTCAGGGGAAAACAGATCTAGACCTATCACTCTGAAAATGTTACTGTGAGTGTGAGGTGCTGCCTCTGATGGAAATATGTGTGTTGTGTCACTCCATTTGTAATGTCTAGCATATTGACTGCATGCCTTCCTGCAATAGAGTGACAACCAAAAACTACAATTCCGACACTCCAACCCTGGTAGGTTGCCATGTTGGTCAAATTTCTGTGACAGAAGAATGAATTATGTAATCTGACTTATCTGAGTGATCGTTTGTGATTTTACAAAACACACCAGGTATACAATAACACATGCCTGCACATTATCAAGGGTTAATTATCTGATCATGCTGATGGGAAACTCTAAAAAAGTCAAAAGTATCTATTCTTTGCTAACTCAGGAGCAAAAATGAAAGAAAAGGCCCATCGTCTCACAACCATGCAGAGTAATGAAATAAAAATTAAGAGGAGACTTTCAGTATGCTGACCTAAAAGTAATGTCATACATATTATCATTGACCAAAAGAAGCACTCATGAACCTGTTTTTTAGAAACATCTTCAAGCAACTACACAGGTCTTCAGGCTACCAGGACCATATTTCAGTGCAGTGCATGAATTGAAGCCATGGAATGTCAGCGGTCATTATGTTGTAGAAAATCAGTGTTGTGTGTTATCTAATCCTTTTTTCCAAGTGTAATATTATTCTAATTAATGATTTTGTTGATGACAGTGATCACTTGGTTTGGAAGTGATCATCAGGTTTGGCCTTTTTTGTCATTTGACAGGTGTGTTGCTTAAATTTTGCTTAAAATTAGGCAGACAATTATAACAAAAATATCACCAGGCATGAAATAATTTTACAACAATTCCTGAATGATTTGCAACCAAGTAATTGATTATTTTGGACAAATCATTTATCATCCAATCACAGCATTTGTTTATTTTGCTGCAAAATCATTGATGCATGGAGTGGTTCATTGAGTCTAATGGCCCTAAATGAAATGGTAAATGAGTTGACTGTCTCCTTCAACAGCAGGATATCTGTTTATAACAATGAAGCTGGCACCCATAAGTGGATGAAATCATTGCAGAAATACACAAGGATGGTGTCCA
The DNA here is from genome assembly GCA_026936325.1 of Platynereis dumerilii. Classification (NCBI taxonomy): domain Eukaryota; kingdom Metazoa; phylum Annelida; class Polychaeta; order Phyllodocida; family Nereididae; genus Platynereis; species Platynereis dumerilii. Next base: position 12,085,631 of record JAPTHN010000020.1, read on the forward strand.
ATTCGTTTTTCAGGTGGGTCATGCCTTATATAGATAATAATCAGCACACTAAATTTTATAAACAAATCTTTCAATATGGCCTATCATTCATCCCCTTGTAAATAATATAGACACACATCACAAGCTCACAACTTTTTTTGAAAACACTCGTGCTTGCGACCTCCAACACTGGTATGCATGCAAACTATGAAATGGCCATCTTTTCTCCTATCTTTTGGAAGTTTTTTTTTTCCTTCTAAGAAGTAAGCAACAGGATATTTTGCCCCATTGAATTCCCAAATAAAGGGCAGCCCTACATCAATCTGTCATCATAGCAAAACTTCAAGAAGATACAAAAATAACATGACATGGGCGGACAAAAGGGTTAAACTCCAGCAGAGGCTACAGTATTACGAAGGTAAAGGTAGAGCAAATCACACACAACGTTGAAATAAAATTTGGAGTGCTTTGAAAACATAATTTGCACCTTAATTCTACTCTTCATTTCCTTTTTCTTTTTCTTCTTTTATTCACAAGAACAATTCAGAGGAATACCCTTAGAACAAAAGGATCAAAACAGGATATTGTGGTGATTGAGGTTTACGAGTGGAATAAAATTTGAATATTTTTTGTCTTTTTTTTCACCTTTAGGATGGGAACCAAGTCCTTAAGTTCTTTAGAAGCACTTAGCTTTTTGACAGAAAAAAAATGTGTGTGAAATATGCAAAATTTGAAAAGATTTGACAGTGTGATTTAAATGTGTAGGACTAATTATTAAAAGTTGGGATGAAAATTGCCTCATACAAACTTTTAACCAATGGAAAGATCAATCTATCAATCACACCATCCATCTACATAGATTTCTAGCCTTCCTTCAATCCATCTTATCTACCTGCCTATATTGAGTTCGCCCATGGCCTAATTATCCCCCATGCTATGCTATGGGGGATTGTACTTTTAGTCTCCGTGTCATGGCGTCCATCAAATATCTCAAACACCACACCATGCACAATGCTCATCCTTTCCCAACATTCAAAGACCCCCCTAAACTTGTCAAATCTTACCATAAATCAATAAATATCATAACCATTTCCACATCCCAAATACTTTTTCCTGGGCTTTTGGCCTGCAGCCATGTTATTTTTAAAAGCTAACTCCACCCCCAGGTGTCTCCACATCCTTACATGTATGCACAACTGTGCTCCTGGTGGAAATATTTGGCATAACTAAAATTGGAATTCTGGTGGGTATAGGTAGATGTGTAGGGCATGGGGGATATGGAGGCAGTATACCTGCTCTTGTTGTTAAGTGCGCTTGTCAACTGGCTTTGAGGGCGTGGGTTCAAATCTCACCCCGGGAAGTCACTTTAGTCCGAGCCCATGGGACATTCAATGGAGGCGGGTTGTATACAGTGTTCTATGCTGGGGAAACTGAAAGACCCTGGGCATCCCTGAATTAATAGGGTATGTGCCAGACTCACAGTCTTCTCATCTCATCATCATACGGCTATCGCCTGCCTCGATATAGCCCACTAAGGTGCTGCAGAGGCATAAAACACAAACAAAATCTACCAGCCTATTTTTTTTTTTCGCAGTATATTTTCAAAATTATCAACCAGTCTACTTATTGCATCTAAATATGCATCCACCAATCAGATAAAACACATTCACTCATACTAAAATAGTTTCACATTCAGTACAACATTAAGCCTATGTTTTTGTATTTTCTTCAATATTGACATTCCACTTAGTGGTTTTTGTACTGTACAAGAATATATTTACTTACACTTTCTTCATCAAGTTATTTATGGAGTTATGCATTTACACCCGGGTAGCCCGAGCAGCCCAGGAGTGACCATGCCGTGGAGAGATCCTGTACTCCCTTCATAAGCCCGGAAACGTCACAAGTAAGAATAAAATTCGTCAGACACTTGTACAGATTTTATTTTATTCTATATTAGTTTTTAGCCTAGCCGTAGCCGTAGCCTGTATCTTAGTTGTAGCCAATTATCCGAACGGATTATTACAATACTGTTTTTAACTGCAACTTTTATCACTCCAAAGGATTTTATAATGATTTTATATTATTCGAAATGGAGGTTCGTCTGAACAAGAGGCGGAAAATAACTACAGAAGAAGAAGAAGAAGACTTGGTTTTAAAGCAGTCATCGTGGAAGAGGTGGGCGATGAATGCATTATAGATTTAAATCACACTTTGCAGCAGAATTAATATGGTTAAAAAGCTCCTTGTAAATTCACCAGCAAGTTTTTTCTAACTTAGATAATGACAGTTGCACTATTCTTCACATTTTAAAATTGCAAGCAAAGCGGTGTGTTATCTTTTTTACAGATCAAAATTTTTCAAAGACAAATGAATAACAAATTTGCCAAAAATTTGTTTTCGATCATTTCTCACAAGAGTCGCTTCGGTAGAATGAATAATTTTGACACATCCATAAAATTTAAATATTACTTCAAGGCCTTATATCAAGTTGTTGCTCTGCATGCCATGATTTTATTAAAGATCAATTTAATAAAAAATATGCAAGGCTGTTTAGCTAGACTATTAGTTTGTATACGTTGCCAATATTAACGAGTTAGACAAGCAAACAAAAGTAATAACTAACCTTGGTCAATCAGAAGTGATTGAGTTTGGCAATTTACAAAGGAAAAAGTTCTCTCATGCCTCAAAAAGCATTCCAAAATGGAAGAGTTCTTCAGAGGTGACAATTTATAAATCCCTTTCCAAAAGTGTTGCACTGTTTTGCCAGGCCATGAAAGTTTTGACAGAGCTATGACTATGTTGCTGCTACCACAAAAATCTCAAAATTTCTCCTTTTTATTTTATTTCCCAATTTTTTTCTGCTATAATCCTTTAGTCAGGACAAACAAATCTCGAAAGACTGTGTATATCATTCTCTTTAAAAGAGACTTTTTTAAGGTAGACACTCAAACAGAAATATATGTATTCTTTTGGCTAAAAATATATATCCAGGCACCTAAAATTATACTGTCCAACACTGGTCAAACAGTTACTTTGTTCTCAAGAAAAGAAGTTGCCAATAATGCATGAATAACATTTCTTCAATCTAAAATAGGCCTACCTTTTTGTGCCCTGCTGCAGAATGTAGCTCTAAATGGTCCTAGTGAGCCTTAGTCTGACGTCATAGGTCATGTGACTTATTGTTCCATGACGTCAGAGGGATATACCTTTTCATGCAACCTGTGTGTAAGGTCTGAGTATGGTCTGTTAAATGGAAGGTTCGATTACAAGTTGATTGGAAAGTGCCATGGTGTAGCAGACTTAAATTGACCAAATTGAACAGAGGCAGGCTATAAGAGCTTAGAGGGTGAGGTGCATAGGACCTATAGATATGGATCCATTGTGTTTTAATGGATCACAATATGAAGAAACTGAGGATTTTTCTATATAGGATAGACCTTAGAAAAGGATGAAAATTCAGATTGAACATTGAGGCTTTATGCTATATACCCACTTATGCACTTTGGTGGACAAATTGGGACAGGAATGAGTAATTAAGTTAAAGGATGATAGAAACTGCTGTCCAACAAAAATCAAAGTGTCCGGTCATAGGTGGTAGGCCTATCCATGGAAGTCGAGACCCAGCAATGAGAAGCCTTCAGATGCCGAGTATTACCAACTTAGCCGATTACTACCTAACCTAACCTTACTATTCTGCAATTAAGCAGAGATTCCTCTCTCTACTCGTGGTTTGAAAGTAGATACATGCACACCGGGTGAGCAGGTTGCAACTTTCCCTTACCTTAGTGTCAGAAATACACTACTTCAAGTCATAAAACTATAACAAAACATTTTTGCATGCATAGGCGTATTTCGCGGGGGGTCAAGGGGGCTGCAGCCCCCCTGGTGTTAGGGCAAATGGCCTATATATGGGCAAATCCTGACCAATCAGGGCAGATCCACTACCCTGGTCACATCCGTGCCATGTTAAAATTTCAGGGCAAATTAGCGACAACCCTCCCGCGAAAGCCCGTCCCGTACACCTATGTTTGCATGCTAAATGTTAAGTTGATTCTATATCAGTGTCCACCACAGTGGCAGATCCAGACACCGCAGTCTGAGGCGGGGTTGGTAGGCATCACAATTTGCAGGGCTACGTAGTTGCATAGTTCCTTCAAAATGCTCCTTTTAATTGTATTGGTCTCAGGGACCAGGGCCATCTGGGACCCCCTGCATCTGAAAATGCACACTATAGGCTGGAGACAAGGCGACAAACTAAAGATCAGACAAGCATCAGGTGCATGAATCTACATATTTTTGCACGCATAAATATACAGACACAACTTTAAAAGTGATCATGAAAGCTGGGCATAAGCCAAAGGACATTTATCCTCTCCACATCCTTTCTACAGCACCTACCTTCCAGCGGTTTGTCACAATATGATCTGAATGTCAAACTCGTGAGCAGAAAATAACACAACAGTTCACAACAAAACAGGCCAAGGTCTGCTCTAGTTTCTTGCACTTTAAGCACTACTTTAATATAAGTGGTTTTCTTTGTAATGGTGGTTATATGGAAAAAAGTTTGAAAAGTTTAACACTAACTTTTCATTCAACTCTCTACACCAAGCAGAATCAATGACGTCACTACTTCAACTTGACCTTCTAAAACAAGGTCACTAACTTTTTAACTTGGTTATCATTTGCATCACGTGATATATGGAGCACGTGTGGCAGCGTTGTTACTATGGCAACAAGTAGGTCATTCTGGACAACAATGACAAAAAAAAAGTTGCACAACTTGTTGACACTTCAATGCACATATATCCCACAACAGCCTAACACCTGTTTTTGAAAAATGAGAACTGACATTTGTGTTTCACCTTTTTTTCCATAAATCTTGATCAACACTTATTTTGTAACACTTATTTTGGACATGGAGAATCCACATGTGAAAGTAAGTTCCTCATTCCCTCCCTATTCTACACTTCAAAAAGTCCCTATTCAGTTTTGGGACCTTTCAGAGTTATCGACACAAAAATGGCATCTCGAATCATTACAAGCAAGTTGCCTCTCTTCAACAAATCTTTGCAGTGACACACACATTTCACCATAATATTACGCATTTGGGATGAGAGCACCAAGAACTCTATTCCATCCAGACCGGACAGACTACCTTGAAATTAGTGAAGAAGATTCCTCCAGAGCTCAGTTCACCAGGATTAGCTATCAGCCCTCAAACCATTTGGGCCAATGCAAAAAAATGTGAAAACTTTGAGCTCAGTTTCAGAGCTATTCCATTGATTTCCCTGAAGCAGGCAAAAATGTCAGGAAACCAGGAAAACCACAAGTGGCACGCCATCAAGCAATCAGCTAATGTCCATGAAACACTCTGGGATTAGTGTAACACTAAAAACTCTTCAAACATGGTAAGTTTAGAATATTATGTGCAAAAATACTTTGAATGATCTCTATCCATCATGGATAGATGGATGACTGGGGGTTGACATCCTATATTTATGCATTTGGTGGCCTAATTAACACAGATGACCCGGCAAGAACTGGCTTCGAACCCTTAACCAGACAATTCCCATCTCCATCCACCATAAGTATGTACCAAACTAGTCTGTCTATCTATAAATACATTATATCTTTCTCTGCAGAATCTGAGCAATAAACTGGCTGGCAACTGGAATCTTGGAGCTGACTTCACATATCAATCTGCCCTCAAAATCAAGAATAAGAATTTCTGGGTTTTTGTGCTTTAGGAAGCCAATACTTACTCATTATTAAAAAATAATTAATGTATATCACTTTGTACATCCATCTATATCTACTTAAATTCGATTTGATAATTTTACTTTTCATCATACATTTATAAAAGTTTGTTGAGATCTGAAGCTGTGAACAACCCCAACACAGCCAGTCTTCATTAACTTGTGAACAAGGCCATGAGGAATAGCTGAAAGCTCAAGGGGAGCAATACACATGGCCTACTTTTATGTCTGATGAAAAGTTTAATTTTCAAATGGAAAGTAATGCATATTTGATCCTTTTAAAAGAAACTGTCTACTCACCTTCGGTTGCTCTTCAAGGCGGATGGAATCCAGACGAATTCTGAAAATCAATAGAATGAAAAATCAATAAAACTTTAAAAGACAAGAATAGCCCTAAATATGAAATCAATTATTCACAAGGAAAAAATATGTAGTTCTATTCCATGCAGACGTTTGTATAAGGCACTGTTTTAAAAGAGTTTGGCAGAAGGTTATATCGAACTATGGCATTGGTTTCACAGAATCGACAAGCCATATAATGCGAACATTTTTTTTTGCAATTTTAATTATCAATTTCTGCTTTTATGTCTTTTAAATTAGTACAGTTAGTAGTTGAAATAAATTTCAAGAAGTCAAAAAACTTTTAAAATATTACTAGAGATGTTCATGATCTCCAAGAAGACCTCAGATATACTATCTCAGCAAAGGAAACAATTAATTACCAAGAGAGATTGGTAAAAATTATGTGATGCACAAAATTGACACCAAGGCCACAATTTAAGTATAATAACACAACTAACACTAAACTGAAACTCTGCATTAATGTAATTACATTTTCACAATTTTAGCATCAAAGCAGCTAGGCTCAAACAAGGAATGATTATAGTTACTTACTTCAATGCAGAACAGGCAGCTTCTGGGTCTTCAGAATAATCCACTAGAGGAGACACCAGTATCCACACAAGATGTCAGCAGCAACAGACAGAAAGAATGATAGGAAAGAAAGGAAGAAAGAACAGGAAGAAGGAAAGATAGAAGGGAAGAAGAAGAGAATGGAATGGTCTAATCTACAAGTGATGAGATGAATAAAAGCAAAATTGATGATAATGTTATCCACAGATTCTTGCAAGGCTAACATTTTCTTGAGAAACCCCAATAATTAGAACCCCCAATAAATTTGTTGATGATAATAATTTGGCTAATTTTCTATAACAAAAAAGCTCCAGTTTACTCCTGTTATTTTCTATAAAAAAATCATGCATGTATTATTTTTCACAAAAAAACAGATGACAAACTGAAAGGAAGAATATTCTTAATACGCTCCCGCGTCCACCATCCGTACTAAAAAAAGAACAGAATTGCTGACTCTCAATAATTCCTAATGATTTCTTAACTGAAGCGTCCAAAAGTACTAATCTTATCCCCATATACCATCAGCCAATCTTGATTATAAAACTCAAAAACTAATTTGTGGTGATTTTGTGACGTCTTCTTTCCGATGAATCTCAAGGGTAATCCATAGTGTCTCTTATAATAACATTTTGCTATGATCACAAGTTGCAGTAAATCCACATTGCACTAGAAATATATGATTTTTTGTATCCGTATCATTTGCGTATCATCCGTACCATCGAGATCGACTTGCTGTATCATCTCCTGTATCTCCTCTTGTGACGCTTCCTGTCGCAATCCCGTCATGACTGTCAGAAGTTCTTCGGTCGTAATCGAACCGTCCCCATCCTTATCAAAAATATTAAACGCTTCTCGCAACTCTGGAAATACAAAAGAGTAAAACAGAAAATGAAATAGATGAACAGAAAATGGAATGTATGAACGGAATATGAAATGGATAAACAGAAAATGTAATGGATGAAAAGAAAATGAGATGGATGAACAGAAACTGATGGGGATGAACAGGAAACGAAATAGATGAACAGAAAAAGAAATTAAGAAAAAATTAAATGGATGAAGATATGAAGAAAAAATTAAATGGAGGGAAAGAAAATGTAATGGATGAAAAGAAAATGAAATGGATGAACAGAAAATGAAATGGACAAACAGAAAATGAATTGGACAAACAGAAAATGAAATGGATGAACAAAATGAAACGGATGAACAGAAAATGAAATAGATGAACAGAAAAAGAAGTAGAGAGAAAATGAGATGGATGAAGTGATGAAGAAAAAAATTAAATGGAGGGAAAGAAAATGTAATGAATGAAAAGAAAGTGAAATGGATGAGAGGAATATGAAATGTATGAGCAGAAATGAAATGGTTGAGCTCAAAATGAAATGGATGATAAGAGAATGAAACGGATGAACAGAAAATTAAAAGGATGAGCAGAACATAAAATAAACAGAAAATGAAATTGATAAAAAGAAAATGAAATGGATGAACAAAAAATGAAACGGATGGAGAGTAAATGCTATGGACAAAGTATAGCGAGGTCAGATTTTCAGACCTTTTCCAATGATTTTTTAAAAATTGGGCATAAATCGGAAATCGGTATGTACCATTATCCTGGACTGCCTCACCCCTGTATACAACAATTTTGCCTTTTAAAATACATTCTGATGTCACATTTTGCAATATGGGAATTTCTAGATTAAATGCAAGCGCCAACTCAGCAAAAACAAGTTAGTTCGACTGGATTTCTTCTGGAGTTTATTTCTAAACATTAACACAAACACAATTAACTGCTAACCTAAAAAAGGGTATTGAATAAAAAACTTCAAGGGTAGTTGATAAGCACATCAGTCTATGTTTATGTTTTGAAACAAACATTTACATTGGTATCAAATTTTACAGGTAGCTGGTATCTTATCCTCTGTTAACAACCATGTTTTTCTTCAACTTTATACAAACACCATCTCAAATCGGACAGGTTTTTGGCTGAGCTCTGAGGTTGGAGTTAATTTGGGGTTGAGCCAAATGAAACCCATTGCATATCACAGAAATATTCAAATAAGTCAGCAAGTCATAGGGGAAGTTAAAAGACAGTACCTAGCACTTTGGTTGCATGCATGATATTTATTTCTTGTAGAATTTGTTTCTTTTTAACTTTACAGAATGTCTGTATCAAGTTGTCAGACGTCACATAACTTCATGAATAGGTGAATAAGTAAATTTGGCATGGTTGTTGGTTACTAAAGCTATAAATATATCAATATTTCCATGAAAGTATATAATGAAACTAGCTGTGTGTGGTTTTCTCTGCAGATAAAAACTCGTTATAAAATAAATTGAAATGACTATTTTGGATGAGGTGATCACCCTGAGAATCTGCTGAAAGTGGATGTGATGTGATTATCTGAATTCAAGATATTTAAATATTTGGTAGTCATTGCTTCCTCATTTTAATCAATTAATATGCAAAATTAACATGCACAAAGTGATACAAACATCAATGTACCAATAAAAAAAATGAACCACAATCCATACATTTTTCAACAATTTAACATATTTTTTAGACTTTTCTCATCGTAAAGTACTCACCGTCCACTTGCTCTTTCGTGAAGGCTTCATTTTCCAGTTCCTCCTGCAAAGAGAAGAAGATGCAATTAAATCTACTGGTGACTGATTGATGGATGGATGATTGGGGCTTTATGTCCGGTATTTACGCATTGGGCCAATCAGGACAGGAGGAGGACATGGCAGTGAGGCGATGGGTGCTTGAAACATCCATCCAATGTAGATAAGAAAGTATGGATTGGATAGTATTTGATCGTTCATACCATCCTGCAACTCTGTCAGCCAATCACAAGTCATTATTTCACTTTTATGAATCCCATATTCTTTATTGTATTGTTCACTTATTCTGCATGGTTTACATGTTTCAGTGTTTGTCTCATGTAATGGTATAAGCCGGTTATTCACCATGGGATCGGGAATATGTGTTTATCGCAGCTCGGGCTAAAGCAGTTGCTGTATAAATCACATATTCCTTCTCCCTTGGTGAATAACCTATACCAGTTTTGCTACAGCAGTTTCAGTAAGCAAGTAGTAGTTCTGGCTCCCTCACAAGGGTTGACTGAGAAGTTAGGAAGGAGCAGACACCAGGATGAGACAGCAGGATGAGGCAAGGATGAGACGGCAGGATGAGGCAAGGATGAGACGGCAGGATGAGGCAAGGATGAGACGGCAGGATGAGGCAAGGATGAGACGGCAGGATGAGGCAAGGATGAGACGGCAGCATGGGGCAAGGATAAGGCTGAAGGTCTACTACAATGAACGCTCTGTTTCTAATGTATGAGTTTTTAGCCGCTATAGATTGTGAGTGCAAAATAGCAACCAATTTTCATTTTTCAAACAACATCCAGCTTAGACGACACTCGAAAAGAATACTCAGGCCAGGATTTCAAACCAGTACTTTCACGGGAGCAGAAAATATGAGTTGAGAGTTTGACACACAAGCAGTATCCAATTACCTCGGCCAGTCATCATATTTTAAACCTTGACCAGAAAGGTAGCACCAAGAGGGCCTAAGGAAGCCTGCTGGATGGATGAATACACCGGCCTCCATCAAAACATTGCGACGAATATGTTAGGGTAAATTAGCCTCAGATTTATAACTGACCTAATGTCAATTGAATTCATTAATTTGCTCAGAGCAACAAACAAATCAGCCTGATTTCTCGTGTACAGGAATTCATACAGATCTAGAATTAGGTCAGTTTCTTGGTTTCCCAATATTTGGTTAATGTTACAATACAGGCATTTCCTTCAACAACTACAGGCTTATCATATATATCATTTTGCACAAGGGAGCATTATCCAATCCAAATTACATTATTGCACCTGACATTTGCAATATGGACACTGAGATCAAAATATACTGTTATCAGCTGAGGGTGATTATAGCAGTACAGTACTTTCTATGATAAATTGCCATGAACTGTCAACTTATCTCACGTAGCCACAAATATCAAGGACATCTCAGTATTGCATTGTGTGTATATAATCTTTGGATAAATATCTTCACAACTACTGGATAACCAGGATATGTAACCTGTGGACTGCTTTTAGCAGCTTAGCAAAAAAAGGTATATTCGGTTGATAACTTTTGAAAGAGCATCTATTTTTGCATGACGTAATTGCAAGGGTTGATACAGTTTAAACGCAGTTAACAGATTAAAATTTGTCATAGACCTTGGCCCTATAATTCATGGTATATTGGGATATTAACATCAAATACCCAGCCTAAATATTGACATTTCTTTGTCATTTCTGGTAATGCTAGCAATATAAAAGGCTACACACTGATGAACAAAGCAGACTTATGTTATTTCAGCAGATTAAACTGTCATCATCCATTGAACCAATTTGACCTTGAAAATATTCAATTCACAAAACCTAAACACAAGTTGTAGGTTAAAAGTTCAGATTGAATGCTTCATCTATTAAAATAAAGAACATTGCTAAATTGACCCAGGTTTAACTTCTTGTGTGAACAATGTTCATCAACCAAGATACCTAAAAGAAATTTATAACTGATAAGTAGAACTTTTCTTAACTTTCCATTTTGGCATAGGCCTATAGATAAGCCTAATGCATTTATTTGGTTCAGGTTTAAAAAGTCAACCAACACTCACAAACAGTGTCAACAATTTTAGTTTGGCTGATGAGGCCTTAAAAATTATCTTAAATTCATGAATTTAAAACATTCCAAAAATTTTAAAGAATCTCCCAACCATACCTCTATTCTTTTCTGCAGAGCAAGGTCATTTGCATACAATTGCATGAATAGATTCATTTCGTTCTTAGATGACGTCATGTTCCTTTTCTTCTTTGGTGACGTCATGGCTCTTTGTGGAGATCGTTTCCTGCGTGTCAGTTTTGTTTTAAAGAAACTCAACATCTTGAAATTTTTAATATTCCAAATATGACGAAGTAATGATTATGATGTTCCTGTATTTGACTTGCAATCCAAGCTTGTGACAGTTAAGTTAATCCACCAAACAGTTATCAAGCAAAAGGTGTCATTTAAGGTTTAACTTCAGTTTCCTCAGCTTGTTCTAGGCTTATAATCTGTTAAGTTAGTCTATTTCTTGCAGTTTGACTGGCTAAATCCTGCAAAATATGAAACCCTTAGCTGAATGATTTCACTAATCCTGGTAAATCCTGGGCTAATGTTTTGTTTTTATGCTTGAAGCAACCTATTGCTTCACTTTCCCAGGGGTATCAGGGAATAAAATTGTTGTGGTATATCCAGAGCTATCCAGTATCACAGAATGAATGCATAATACGCAGAGGCTTGCACCATTTGGAGCAGTCAATGTTTATAAATTAACCATGAAAATACTAATACTCATGTACACCAGTAGAGCACGTGGCAGACCAGTATGTACTGCAGCAGTCAGGTGACAATGTATGGGCTCTATAGGCCTACTAACATAAATGTTATTCCTGCAATTATACGTACAGTGTACACATAAAAAGGACCTCAAAATGTCAATAAGTACAGCATCAATGCTAAATATTCAACACCAAAACTCACAATATCAAAATATCCAAAGTTACTTAATTATCAACCACAAAATATCATCCAGCCTTGGAGCTACATCAATGGCTCAGTAATACTGCAGGCCTCTCTATATATATACAACTTCCAGTAAGTCACATTTACTGTCAAATTATGTCAACATGTTGATGGTGTAACAGTGAATGATGATATCATAACACTGAGGGAGCTATGTGAGCTCCAGAACAATAACTATACAGGTAGCCACCTAGCAGAATAATTCTCTTTACCCCAGCTCATTTTGGCTAAAAAAAAATTGGCAGAGTGACAGTCTTCATTTTAAAAGCTCAAACTACTCAACCATAAAGTATAAGGTCATTACTGGTGGTCATTACTTTTCTATAACTTTCCAAGAAAAAAATATCTATTCATAGGCCAACATGTTCATTCTATCTATCTATCAAACTATCTATCTAGCTATCTAACTATCAAGCTATCTAGCTGTCTTACTATTTGTCTCAGTCAGTAGCATTCGTGGCTTCGAAGCTTTGTTTACCGGATTCAATTGTAGCTTAGGCGACACATAATTGATTCCTAGCTTCGCGCACCCGCCGACACAATAGATTTCCTGCCGATGGAAAACAAATTGACATTATAAAATCTTTTTTTTTTTTTTTCACCTTTATTTTTTGTCCTACCGACCGACCCTAGAAAAAGTGCCTTGTGAGGATCCAAGAAGCTAAAGATCAATTATGTGTGGCCTCATGTTCAACATGTTGGGTCCTCTGGACCGATGTTGGACAGCAGTTTCAATCATCCTTCATCATTGTGACCTCATTGCTGTATCCTGCTATTGTCCTAATTAGCCATCCCTACCAGTGCGCATAAATACAGGACATTTATTAAGTTCCGATCTCCATATCGATTAGGCCTAATCGATCCATTGATTGTTCCATCAATCTACATATTAATTGTCCCATCAATCCATCGATCTATCGATATATTTATCTATCTATGCATCTATCTGTCTATCTATCTATCTGCGTAGCAACCAGACAGTTTGTTAAAATATATATATCTGGCTATTTTTAGATATATATATATATATAGCAATGATTGTCCTTACAATTTCATGACCTTAAATTTGATTTTCAAATCTGTTCAAGTTCAAATAGAAAGACAATTCATATTCGAAACACGTTGTACAGGCTAGATCTATGTGCAGGGTTAAAGTGTATGATGAACAAACTTAATTGTTATAGAATGATGAACAAACTTTAAAATTGCTTGCTAATTACTTTCTGGGTCTACATCTTTATAGGGCCAGTGTAAAACAAGTCAATTATGCCAAAACAAAGATCCCATACATTGTAATTTTGCCCAGACACTGCACTAAGCAGCTAAGTGGGTAATTTGTACCATATACAAGACAAATGATAATTTCCCCAACTCTAATATAGATTTACAGCCTCTGGAAAAATAACATTATTTATGTTTTGTATTTTTCCCTTTTTATTTTGTCTCTGTTTGTCAATGTATTGTTCTGTTGCGAATATATGCCAAGAAAACACGGAAAATAACAAGGAAAAGTAAATGAAAAATCCCAAAATGACCAAAAAACAATGACATGTCAGGATTTATGTCCTCTGGTATTTTTCAGAGAGTTTAGCCAAATAACAAAATAACAGTTAACAAAACTGGGGAGAAAAAATCAGGTTAGCTGGCCAATTAACCAGACTGTGAATTTCTTGAGGCTCTAATTGCAAAACAGGTTGTCAGTCAGTTCTAAAGTCAGTCCTCCAGGCTTTCAGTCAGTCAAAGTCCCATAAATTTGAGGGCCATTTTCTCAAAAACGAAAGTTCTTCTTGGTCAAAAACAAATGTTTTTCACAAAACTACACAAAAGTTTATATATTTTAGTACTAGAGCCCTGAGCGGGACTGACTTTGCCGTCCCGCAAAATTTAGTCCCGCTTATCCCATCCTATATACTTTTACATATGTTGCAAATTGTGGGCTTGTTATATACCAGGAATGTTCGTAAATTAATGTGATTTATTCTACTGGAAATTGTTTAACTTTAGACCTACTTTGCTACCAGCCCCTACATTTCAAAACACAATGATGACTTGAACATCAAAATTACTCACAGTAATAACTGAATGTATATTTGTATGACAGTTTGATGGGACAGAAAATACTTGAATAAGTGGTTGGTAGATGTTTCAACTTGGAAAGCTTGTACAATGTACATAATAGAACCCTAAGCGGGATGTCCAGTCCCACACGGGACAGGAAATCCAAATTTTTGCGGGACGGGATGGCAAATGGTCCTGGTGGGAGCGGGAGGGGATAGACAATGGACTAAATGGAGAGTGCGTATAGGCCTGTGGTGGGCAAGCAAAATATTCTACAAATGGGGTAAATGTGTAACATGTTGAGGACTCCCGCTCTCTCTTGTCTCATCGATCAACCCTCATGAGTGTCCAGGACTGGGTTTAGAGGGCTGAACTTACCATATCTATCTATCTATCTATCTATCTATCTATTTATCTATCTATTTATCTATCTATCTATCTATCTATCTATCTATCTATCTATCTATCTATCTATAAAAGTTCTGCTTTCTGCCTGCAAACACACTGCATCTGCTTTCCTGCATTCCTTTTGATTTAACTGCCCTCTTGTGGAAATTCAGGTTTCCTTTTAAGAGAACCTCAATGGTCACCAACTGTAAACAAGTGCAAAATGGATAATATTATGACAGCAAAACCATTGCTGTGGTGAAGATAACACACTGTACCATGTTCCATTACCTTGATTACTTCAGAAAAGTTTGACATTCTTTTTCTGTCATACTGCACCTTTAGACCGCTAGTGTCAGTTTTCTGATTTTTCGTTTGAATGCTCCCCACCTTCATAAACCCCTGGAAGTTCCATATTTCACAACTTTGGGTCAACACAGTAAAAATTACTTAACATGAGCTTTTCATTGTGACATATGTTTTTCGCTTTGACAGTCATTAATTAGAAACAGTTAGGCCAGAATTTTTTTTATTTTTAGCTACTCGGATCGACCGACCCAACAGATTTTCTGCCTATGCAAATAAAAATGAGCATAACCACAATTTTTATCAAATTGACAATATAAAAAAATTGAGATTTCACCTTTTTTTTTTTTTTCATTTTAACGACCGACCCTAGAAAAAGTACCTCGAGAAGGTCCGAGAAAAAAAAGATCAATTATGTGTGGCCTTACGATTGATTTCATTATGGGGAGCCATATAATGGGTAAGTCCTTTAAACCAGATTTATCTTGACCAATCTATTTTTGGAAGAAGGGCAGATGGCGTTAAGAGTTTTTTCATGTTTCTATTTGGAGCTAATAGTCCTGACATTTTGGATTTCTAAGTTTGTCTTGATAGTGGCTTAAAATAAGCAAAGGAATTGGCCATGTCCCATGATGTCAGTGGGTTTGTTGTCATGCGGAAAGTTAGGAGGTCAACAGAAGCCTAGAAACTTCAGCAAAGACAGAGCTATGTAGATAGATATGGCAGGTTCAATCCTCTAAGCCCAGTTATAGGTGCTCACGAGGGTTGATTGATGAGATGGGAGAAAGAGCAGGAGTCCTCAACATGTTACACATTTACCCCATGTGAGCGAACTTATACTTGCTCAGTACAGACACTGACAAGGGGCTACCAATTTAACGTTTCACCCGAACGACATCCAGCTGGAATTTTGCTATATACAATGTAATGAAAGTGAAAATTTCGAGCTCCCCAACCGGGAGACAAACCCATGCAGGCAAAGACCTTCAGCGGAGCAGGCGGGCACCTTAGCCACTCATCCACCTCAAAATACATTGCATTGGTGTACCATGGTATTTGAATGGTTCGAAGAATTGAAATGGGATCGTCATAACAAAAGACACTTATTTCCTATTATCTTTTCTTTGTTGGAAATAGACAGAAGCACACGGACAAGAGCCGGTCAGACACAACCGAAGACTGCGTCAAGCATTGGACAAAATCCAATATTAGCGTAGTAGGATGTAACGCTAGATGTGGGTGGCGGCATTAAGTTAAAAGTGATGTCTTACAAAAGGCCCCGGGCCAGTTAAGGTTTTGCAGACAGTGTTGAGGACTGGCATCTGTAGATGCAGTGATGGAGGTCTGTGAAGCTACCTTCTTTTTTGCTTATCTGTCAATTAGGTGCTGTGGTCTTGTGGTTAGGATGCTCACCTGGTAACTGACGTTGTAGGTTCGAATCCCAGCCATGGTATTGAGGAACTGAGCAGATCCTCCATAAATCTTTGCTCCACTCCACCAAGGTGTAAATGGAATGGGTAGGTACTCAGCTATATAGTTAGTTTATACTAGTATATAGGCAGTGATGGCAATGGTAGAGTCACTTAGCATTCTGGTGCTGAATGCAGCTCCTTGGTGATATAGCCATCCATCTATCTATCTTTCTGTCAAAATCTAATCTGTCTATCTGTCTAGCTGTCTATCTGTCTATCTGTCTATCTGTAATGTTTGCTAATATGATTGTGATTCTTCTGAATCACTAAGCTTTACAGTTGTGCTTGAAAATTAGTGAACCCATAGAGATTTACCATTGAAGACAATGATAAAGTCATCTCACCATAGTGGCCACAACATAAATAATATTACACGAATCATTGAACCAATGACTGTATTATACCATTGAGGTTTCCCACTACATGTGCCAGCCTGGCCATTGAATTTGTATCAGGGGTCTTCGCGCTAGATAGGGGTTATAATTGTGCAAAAGTAAGTACATAGTAGAGGAGCCAACTCCCAAAAAGTGCTTTATTTCAGGAGTGAGTCCAACCCGAGAGGTGAACAGACAATCTGCACACCGCCGGAACCGGAAAATTCTCTATTTTCAGAAAATGCCTGTTGCAATGAAATCTTTACGTTCAATTTTTTGCTAATTGGTTTCCATGGCAACCAAGTCTGGTAAAAAAGCATTCAATATATAAAATTTTAAACTGTCCATACAGCAAGGTTTGCAATACTTTTGACTTGATTTAAAAAGTTAATTACATTTAATATCAAAAACCCTTTAAAATGGTCATGTGATATCGGTTATTCCATATAAGGTCATATGCAAATTAGGTGCCATTTATGGAAAATTGTGTTATTTGTGGACCATTTACTTTATTTATGTGATGCTGCTGACCTAAATTGGTTGTTCAGTTCAACTTAAGATGTCATATCATAGTCCCGAGAATGGGGATTTCTAAAAATCTAAAATCATATGGCTGGTTACCATGGCAACCAGAATGCAGGCATTTGAACGGCCTTCATTCAAAAATATTTAGAATCTCAGTGTTATTTGTGCTTGTCCGCATGGCCTTATCTTGACCTTATGTATACATTTATTGATTATGTATTTGGAGTTTGATTCGAATGCCACATTTTGCTAATATTTTTGCATAATTAATGATATTCAGATATGCCCAAATAAGGAATTATAGGCATTTTTCAACCATTTTTTAGCATATTTGACCTCACAATCTGGGGACTGGGAAATAACAACTTTAGGTGGTCAAACCTGTATTGAAACAATTGATGCAATAAGCTGGTTGAAATATATTTTTAGTATTTTGGCTTTTTTTTGTCATGGTGGTTGCCATGGTTACTGAAATATAAGCACTTACAAAGGATATCACAAACTGTATTACCTCTGGTCATTTTATCCGGAAATGCTGATTTGGTAATGTGCATAATGCGTTGAATATGACAGTTTGGGTTCCCTTTCAAAAATGATTCCAAAATACAGAATAATTAAATTTTCCAATTCAATTGGTACTATAGGTGTCACGACCATATAAGGAGATAACTGTTAATCTAAAAATATCACAATAAATCACCAGATTCATTGGATTCCAGTTGGTGTCTTGAACATCTTTGCTAAATTGTCACCGTACACTATTTTTAAATATCAGTTGGTAGAAATTTAAGAAATTAACCTGGTTGCCATGACAACATAATGCACCCTAAACATGAATTAGGACACTAGTTGATTTATTAAACAAAAGAATGCTGCCACTCCAGTCTTGTGTCATTGAACAGCTGCACTTAAAGTTTTTTACATTAAAAGCCTATGATGCAAAAGTAACCATTATATGTCAATATAATTATGACTATGATATACCATTTTGAAGATAATCAAATGAGAATTTAAATTTTGAATGAAATAAGTTTCTACATATACCTAAGTAGGGATATGTAAAGATAAAGTTGGGAGTTTATAGTCTACTTTCATGCTGATAATTGCAACTGCATTCTCAGCCAACTTTACACAGCTCCTATGCTGTCTACAATTTGACCGCTATTTGCTGTCACCTAGAGGGCAAAAGTTGTGAACTCAAGTGAGCGGTCAACAGAAACTGAGTGTGAGGAACTTGCATAACTTTGTCGTGAAGAAACCAGGACAATCCTATCATTTGGTTACGGTCTAGTCTATTTCCAAAAACTCTTGTAAATGTTTAGTCTTACTTTGGTTGACTTAGATTTTAAGCAGAAAGCTTAAACAAAACACTAGAATTCTGTCCCAAATGAACGAAACCGCTTTTGCACTGATGCTTTTGCAATGACAAGCTCAAAAAATGGGTTTTTTAGGGGCCAGGACTGCGAATCGTGACTGCTAATTGTGACTGCAAATCGTGACTGCAAAACGTGACTCTGAGTCCCGACTCTGAGTCCCGACTCTTGAGTCCCGACTCTTGAGTCCCGACTCTTGAGTCCCGACTCTTGAGTCCCGACTCTTGAGTCCCGACTCTTGAGTCCCGACTCTTGAGTCCCGACTCTTGAGTCCCGACTCTTGAGTCCCGACTCTGAGTCCTGCATCACAGTCCTAAATCACGGTCCTAAATCACGGTCCTGACTCACAGTCCTGACTCAGAGTCAGGTCAATGTTGAAATCCAGGCGTCTGAGCTGGGACCGTTGTTAAATAAGAACATACAATTTGTCATGTAATCTTGTGGAAAAGGGTGGGATAAAAGTTTACTGATTGCAAAGTTACAGGATCTGTCATCAAGAGTCGTCTGGATAAGGGGTATATCGACACTTTTAATGTCACTTGAGGTTATCTGTAGTATTTTTCAGAAACCTAGCATCACTCAACTCGATTGAAAACAGCTGGCATGTTGAAATACAGGCCCTTGTTAAAAAAAGAGTTAGCATAAGCAACAAGGTGTATTTGTTGTGTAGGAGAGAAGGCCAAGTGAGGCAGAGCAAAGAGAGTTCATTTTACGATATACGACAACATGTGACAAGCTTAAAACATAGGACGCTGGCATATCTAATGATATGCCGGTTAGAGTTACAAACCTGTTTCTTTTGTCTGCTGATTTCCATTTAAAGCAGAATACTGGATCTTCACCAGCAGTCTTTTTTTTTTTAAGTAGTCTCGCATAGTAACAGCTTTTTCAGGAACTGACAGCATATTGCTGCCACTTGTCAGTCACGACGGAGATAGGCTCTTACGGCTGACAGGCTCACTGATCATTCTTGATCAGTCTCACAACCATGGGGGACATACAGCAGGCAGCCTCACACGGCACCATCACTGATCAATTCCTCCATGACCCAGGCAGGTTTGAACCCACAACCTTGTGCATGCGCTTGAGTCCGGCATCAAACCTGTTGGACCATGGGCACTCACATATATATGTAAATAATCACATTGTTCCTGCTTCATGAGACCAAAGTTCAAAATAGGTTGTTTTGCCATTCTTCTGTCTCATGAGAGCAGTTTGATTTTCTTCTCAAGCTAAATACTGGTAATCATGAGAGACATTTACAGATTTCCAGGTTGTATTTCCCGATATTGTCACTGTAGACATGGTACAATGTCATGTAGTTTAGAACGGGATAAAGTTGGCAAGCCTTGGGAAATTTGGGCACCTATTTCAACCCACTTAATGGCAGAAATTCTAACTTTCCTCACTGACACAGGTGCAAATTTCCCAAAGAAAGCTGTGTCAGTGAGAAATGTTGGCATTTCCGCCATTAAGTGGGTTAAAATTGGCCAACTTTTCCCCGGCTTGCCAACTTTACCCCATTTTACGATACTTCACTGCTTGATGGTTAGTTATTTGTTAAATTTCATATTTCTATCTCTTGTTCATAGACTTTTTTTTTTACACCCTCTGCTCCTATCTTTTACATTAAGCTTAGGGTGCACTTACTTTTGCACAATTATAACCCCTATCTAACGCAAAGACCCCTGATGCAAATTCAATGGCCAGGCTGGCACACGTAGTGGGAAACCTCAATGGTATAATACAGTCATTGGTTCAATGATTCGTGCAATATCATTTATGTTATGGCCAGTACGGTGAGTCAACTTTATCATTGTCTTCAATGGTAAATCTCTATGGGTTCACTAATTTTCAAGCACAACTGTATCTATTCTTCATATGATATACCACCAATACTCCACAACACAAGTTTTAGCCCCTGTCTAACAGTCAATCTTTCATGGCGCAGACAATTCTGACACATTTCTTTCTCTCCGATATTACTTTCTCCCTGACACCCAGAGACAGCAAATAATAATTTCGGTTGTCGGTTGCTGTGAAGGCGCCAAAACACACATGCTTCAGGAATTAATATAAGGAAATTATGAGCACAGTTGACACTGCCAAGAATGTCATATCCAGTTGTTGTTCTTTCTTAGAGTATAGTACATTGTATTGTGAGTCATAAGGCGATGATAACTGATTCTGATAATGTAAAATATTTTCTTTTCCCTCGACTTCCGTGAAAAAAAAGAAAATAAAATTGAAAAACAAATTGTGTTCTAGGTAAGCATATTTATTAGATTTTGTGCTATAAAGCGATTTGTTCTATGTTTTTTATTATAAAAAAGTCAATTGCAACCAAAGATTCAGCTTGGGACAAGAAATGTATCGATTCGAGAAAAGACCATTAAAATTTCTCGTCAATGCTGTGCGAAACGCTCACTAATGTAAAAACACTCTTTTTTTTTAATAATTCAACCTTTTTCAGTAAATGATATTATGGTATCAAGCCTTGATATAACAATCCTTTGAAGAAACTGATTTCTTCGTTGACTTGGTACCAAAATATAACTTTCTCACCCATTTTTTTTTCACCTCTGGGAAAGACACAATACAAACTGCTTTGTTATTACCTTGGCTGAGCACTGTCTCGAAATTGCAATGGAAGTTTAAACATTTGATGAGCAAGTGATGACCTACCTCATACAAATTACAAGTTAACAATGTCTGAACTCTCCTACATCATACCACACTGAAAATACAACTTGTAGATCTGGATTTTTAAAGCTTTCATCTTCTATGCATTCAAGAACATGCACAAGAACTTGAATTGCCATCATGAGAGCATCTGTCAGAACTTGAATTACATCGCACCTTGCCAATCAAGTTCAGTGTAGCATTTCAAGGTGACATTGTGACAAATTGTGACAAAACTTTGCTTCTTACAAAAGCTGGACCTTGAAATTTGAATCAGAATCTGGTGAAATCTGAAAAGCCCACGCAGGATGCATCCGAAATATCATCTTGACAAAGAAAAAACTTTGAAATTAAAGAATTGGGAGGATGCGAAACTTCATTGAGTTCAAAAGGCTACGAAATTTCTTTAGAATGTAAACTCCTCCTCATGTTTTTTGATTGTTTGAAAAACCATCTTTGGAACCATTTACATTTATAAAATACACTGAAGAAGAACTCCACCTTGTTTGACACTATTAATAGCCTACAGGAACGTATTTCAAACATAATAATTAAAATCAAGCTGATGAACCTGTTTTGCTAATGTCACTGAAGGTTTTTTTTATGTCTTTTTGGTAATGGGAAAATAATTAAGTTTTACATAATATATCGATGGTGAAAGTGCAAAACCTCGTAAGTCAAAATAAGCTGTTTTTCAGAAATTGGAAAAAACTGTCACAGATAATTTTTTATGGTAATGTTCATTTATATGCGAGTTAGCTCTACGTGATTTATAGAAAGTGAGACCCTGTTTTAGCGTAATTTTTTGTCATAGGTCATTGACCCCTGCATTGATGCTACCATCAGATATGAATGAAAATGTCGAGTTACAAGGTTTTGCACTTTCACTTTTTGCAAGTTAGTGAAAGTGCAAAACCTCGTAACTCGATCATTTATCACATTTCTAAGCAACTTGCAGCATTGAATGTACTTCCAATCTATAGCTGTACAGTAAAAATGATGATTTGACCATAATAAATAACAACTGCTAATTTTAATTAGTGGCTACAATAGCAAGAATGAGGAAAATAGCAATTTTTCAAATTTTCATGCAAAATTCTTTTCAATAGCCTACATCACTAAAACAAATATAGGGAGGTATAGATTTTTTAATAGGGAAATTTCCTGAGAGCCATAAAAAAGTACCACAATCATTGTTTTTCAAAAAAAGTTGAAATATCCGAAAATATGAGCTTCTAAGTTCTGATTTGAGTTACGAGGTTTTGCACTTTCACTTTTTGGAACAAATCGACCTACAAGGTTTGGTGAAATCATTCTGTTACCAGTGTGTGACAGCTTCAAAAAACAGCACACTGGCAAGGTGACCAATTGACAACATGTATTGGATATTGAAATAGTCATTCTACCCAAAATCTAAAAATGGCAAAATTTTGACATACGAGGTTTTGCACTTTCACCATCGATATTATGCCAAGACATCCTTAGTCAATGCACATGTTCCCATTATGAAAGTAAAAACATGGGAAATACTTGGTAAGATCATTTGATGGAACTTGAAACATCATGGGTGTTTCTTTCCTTCGTACAACTTCAATACAATCTTGAAAATTGAATTTAAAGCTGGTGAAATCTGATTAGGCTGAAAGAAGATGCACGCGAATAAATGAACATGGCATTTTAAAGGCTGCTATATGCAAGTGTTCCTGAGTATAATAAACACAATTATCATGTAAATGGCCTTTAGCACTTCAGAGTGAGGGTGTCCCAGGGAAGGACAGCAAACTCAAAAGTGATGTTGGCTGTTTCAAGTAATTTTAAGAGAAAAGGCTTTGTAACTATGTAACTATGTTTGACCTTCTGCAGATGAGTTTAATACCTAATATTAGCAAAATTCCGGTTTTTGGGTTTTTGTTTGTCTACACACAAAGAGGCAAAGAGCTAATCTCATGAGTATCCTTTCAAAAGATCTAAGAATAAGTAAACAACATTTCCAAAACACACCCTCTCCTATTTCTGTCTCGATTCTTGGACCAATGTCATGGCTCCGGGGTTGTTGGACCAAAGTTGGTGCCACCAGCTGATGATCAATGCTACCGGAAACCATTCGATCAGCACAATTTCACCAAAAATGCAATTTTCAGATTGCACTTGAAAAATCAACAGCTTGCCTTTTCCCGTTTTCTTCAGATCAAAGGTTGAACTCAAAGGTTGAACTCCAGCACCCCAAGATCTACTTGCTGACAACCAGGAAACTCCAAACAGCTTGTCAGTAAAGCAGTAAGACTGAAGTCAATGGTCATGCAAGTAGATGCTGCAGAATGGTCTCTGTTGCAACTGACCTGGCAGACCATGGCTATCTGCACTTGTGGCCAAGCAAGTGGTTGAATTGGGTTTCAAACTGCTTTTTGAAAGCAATTATTTTAACAAAACCAAATATCCTAATGTTGTCTCCTTTCTATCGAAAACCAAACCTAATATGACAGGATATAAATCCCCAATGTGCATGCAAGTTCATTCCAACAGGATCAAGAGGACTAAGATTTACATTGTAATTGCCAACCAAAATAGCCTCAGGAACTACATTTAAAAGTAGAAAGGCAACTAATGACTCTTGATTGCCAAGAAATGACAAAAGTCATGCAATGATAACAAAAAAACAACAACATCCCAGGTAACTCAAACTGTTGCCTGACCAGAGCTGCCTGTGTAAACATGTTCTTCTTTTTGGAATAAAAGTCAAACTTGTGCACACCGATGATTGCAGATAGACATTCTGCATTTGCAAAAATTAAATCTGACAAGTTTAGACAAACATCCCTAAGTAGTGGTTTTTTGATTCCGGGCTCAATACTCAGCAATAGGAAGTCATATACACTAAACTCCTGAGCAACCAGTGAAATAACATAGGGTAACATCACTCTTCTCCCATAACATATATACTCCTTGGCTTGTAGTATAATCTATTAACATTATACAACATCCCTACTCAGCATCCTTCACCGACAGCCATCAGACCAACACAGGAATACAAAGTCCTAATATATGTACTGTCAGCATGGATCTAACTGGCCTCGGGCCTTTTGTGAGACATCACTTTTAACTTAATTCCATCTCCCAGCATCCCTGTACTTCGTTCTACACTGATATTGGATTCTGTCCAATACCTGATGGAGGATCGGACTGTGTCTGTCTGGGTATAGGTCTACCACAGTTCTATAGGGTGGTTGGCAAATGGTGCCAAGTGCAGCTTCTGTGTTAAGATAAAATACCGACAGGTAAGTTGTCACTGTGGTTCAATAATGGCTCATTTTAAAAAAAAATAGTCCGTTGATCATCTTTGAAAGATGAATTTGTTGCTAGTGATAGACAAATCAAGCTGAAAGTACCAAATTACAATTGCCTTACACAGGAACACCAAGAACGCACCTGTAATATTATTATATGACCACTATGCCAGAGCGATGCTGATTGGCCGAAATCAGTCACATGACGACATCATAAAAACTCATATTGCATGGTTCGAGTGCCGTATTTGTATAAAATTGCACTTGGTCTTGCAAGGAAGTACACTCCTCATAGATATTTCATTGAGTTACACAATCTTCAAAAGTGCCTCACCTCAATGGCTTCGTCGGGCCTTATATAATGCCTACATCATTGATTCGATTTACTGGCATACACCTAGATTTGACTGAGTCCTGATTTTGAAAAAAAAAATAGTAAAAACCAAATTGTACAGGATAACGCAAGAACGTGAATCACATCTTGAAAGCATCTGTTGGAACTTGGCAGCACACTTGTCTATGACGTTCAGTGTAGCATTTCAAGGTCCTGTCTGACAACCGTTCACTCATCAATACAAAGGGAATGAAAACTAACAACTCTTACGGTCTTGCAATGAAATTTAATTTTTCTCGGCAACTGCAGGCCCATTTTACACGACACATGTGCCATACCATATGAAAGATAACAAGTTTGTGAACTAGAAATCACATAAATGAAAGCATCTATTGGAACTTGAATTTCATCACACCTTGTGTAGCATTTCAAGGTGAAAATGTGCCAAATATTGCTTCTTACAAAGACGGACCTTGAAATTTGAAACAGAATCTGGTGAAATCCAACGGGCCCAAAGCAAGATGCATGAGAAATTCTATCGTCACAAAGAAAAACTTTCAATGAAATCTAAGAATTCAGAAGATGTGAATTTATTTAGGATTTAAAGGCTAGAAAATTTCTTTACAATGTAAACCTGGGTTTTTTATTCTGACAGACCATCCGTTTTATTTGAAAGCTGTACTGAAGAAAGCACACCACCTTGTTTCAAGCTATTAACACAGGAAAATATTTCAAAGCAGAATCAGTATTCTTCAACTTCTTAAAGTTGCTAATTTCACTAATGTTCAGATTGACGTCTTTATGGCAATATGGAAAACAATCAATTGTTTTTTTCTTTTCAGGTATTTATTCAAAGAGAAGGTTCTTCAAGCAAATTTTAATTCGTTTGTTGATGCACACCTTCATATCACATGAGTAAAGGGCAATTTCAAATTTGATTAAATACATGGTAAGATCATTTCATGAAGGTTGGATATCACCTCACCTCCTCTATCAATCCGGGAATGTCATTGAAAAAGCAATCATGATTTTTACAAAATTTAATTCAAAGTAAAATCTCGAAATTGCATCTACGAGGGGTGTCCCAAAAGTTCTGACCAATTTTTTTGGCAGACCTTTCTATTTGAAGTAGCTGTATGAAATTTTCACAGAATCAATTTCAGGTATTTCACTATCCATTTTGAAAATATGGTATCTCGTTGAACATTTTAAATAGCTTTTCTGTTGCCATGGAAACAGAAGGCCAGTGCACCCAGCGCAGCTCAATTTTTTAGGCCAAATCCAAGTGCCTATTCTTTTAAATAACCAAGTTATTTACTGTAAATATGCAATGGATGATCATGAAAAATATTATTTGGAAACCTAACAGTATCTCAAAGTTTTTCATTTACATTTAAAGTCACTGTGAATCAGTTTAACCCATGTGCTGAGGCGATCACCTTGGTCCTCCAAACAGGGCTGTTCTTAAATTGTGGAATTTCAGAGTATTTGGGGACTGCTTCATTTCTCGTTATGACTATTATTTCTTTAATTTTTGAACTGGTATATAAATTTTAGTATCATACAAAGTTACAGAAGGCCAAATCTGGTAATTAAAGCAGGTGAGATTGGGTTTTGAACCTAAGGTTCTTTAGCACTGCCTCTTGACAGCAGATTGTTTCAGCCAAACCATCTCAAGCACTGTTAGGCAACTGCTGGAAAAAGCTTTTGGTAATTGCCTCAGCTGATCAGGTTGAAATATAAATAAATGTTTATAATCTAATGGAAAATATCTTGAAAGACTGCAAGCTTATCAGGAAATACATTTTCTTGCAATCATTTGCTTTTTTACTATAAATTCTCTGACTTTTAACACAACTAATTTGCTGAATTTCGTCTGCGAAATTGAGATGCGCTGGGTGCACTGACCTCTCGTAACCATGGTTACAGACCAGTAACTTAAACACTTCTTACAGTCTTGATTTTTTCAAAATAGATGGTCAAATACCTGAAATTTATTCTGTGAAAATTTCATTCAGCTATTTCAAATAGAAAGGTCTGCCAAAAAAATTGGTCAGAACTTTTGGGACACCCCTCGTAAATCTGGAGAAATCCGAATTGCCCGAAACAAGATGCATTTGGAATGTCACCTTACTTGAAGTTAAAAAAAAAAAGCATTTTGAAATGAAGCAATGGAGGTTTATGGAGTTCCAAAGGTTGCTGCATTGAGTTACTCCTGAGTATAAGAAATTAAAAAAAACATGTAAATGATTTTCATTACTTTGGTGGGGGTCTCAAAGAGAATGAAAGCAAATTCACAAGTCTGTTTTGCTTTTGTAGGTCTATTTAACATGCATGGTAGTTTGATCATACAGATTTTTCTAAACATTTGCACAGATACTCTATGGGACCCATACATGTCAAAAATGAAAAACAAAAAAATATCACCGACTCATTTGGTTGCCATGGTAACGGCATATTTTGGCTGATGACTGCTTAAAAGTCACAAATTAAGTTTTTGGTTATGTACCACACAATAAAACATTACATGCATTTGTCACACAAAAACATCAGAAATGTCTTCCCAAGGATTTACACCAAAACATTTGCCATAAATTTGAAGAAAAAGGTTAAAATACTTTTTTCTGTAAGAGCTCAAAGGGCACCAACACACTAATTAATTGCAGATTTTGCATGCTTCAATTTTGGCATGAATCAAATTTTAGGGAAACGATCATACAGATTTTTTTTTTAATTTGTATATATCATAAACAAGTTATTGTCAAACAAGTTATTGTCAAACAAATGGCAAAAAATAAAAAAAATTCACTGAGTCATTTTTTTACTGCAGTACCATGACTGTGCCAATGTGAATTTAAATAAATAAAGACAATTTTTGACACAGTGGACTGAAATTAACTGAGAAAATTTTTTGGATAATGCTGAGAAGCTGAAACTTTATACTAGCATAGAATAGATGTTACTGCATTCAATAAAAAAATAATTATGCTTCTAGCTGCATTAGATCTAGTTTAAATAGCAAATTACTGGCTGCCATGCTGTTAAAAAAAAAGAGAACAGAAAATGGTAACGTCACAACTGTTTCAGTGCCTGCAGCAGTTTTGACGCTATGTTGCTAGGCAACCAGGCTGCTCAGAAGTATGTGCCGTGTACCACGCTTGAGTCACCTTAAGGGAAAAAGAAAGAGTGATCAATTGATGATGTAAAAAGTACAGTCCTTATACCTTGGAAAATGCACATGTTTGTTTCTTTGGACAAAGGTCTTTGGAAAGATGCAAGAAGAGGGGATCATAGAAATAGCTTTTAAAAAATCTAAATATCAGGAAATGACATAATATCGAAAATCCATCTTCTCACATGCCTAAGAAGATTGTTAAACCATTTGTGGTGCCACAAGAGAATGACAATGTGCAGAAAACTTTCGATAAGCACAATTTCACATAAATTGCAAAGTTCAGATTACACTTGAAAATCAACCGTTGCACTTTTGCTGATTTTCTTCATATCAAGATTTCAACTCCAGTACCAGATGATTTACTTGCTCACACCCTGGAAACATTGCATGGTAATATATTCTCCAAGCTATAAAATCCCATTCTGGATGCATGCTGATCTCAACAGGATCAAAACGGGAAATCTACATTGACATTGCAACCAAAATAGCCTCAGGAACTACATTTAAAAGTAGAAAGACAACTAATGACTCTTGATTGCCAAGAAATGGCAAAAGTCATGCAATGATGACAAAAAACAACAACATCCCAGGTACACTACCTCAAACTGTGGCCTGACCAGATCTGTCGAGGTTAAAAGCTAATTTTCTGTCAGAAGACCGTTGAGCTTGTGCATGCCCATAGATGACAGAGAGAGTTTTTGCATTTCCCACAAATGAATTTGACCAGTTAAGATATTTGTGCCAATAATTGAGCGATGATGAGTCGACAACAGACATGACAAACATTCAGAATGTAAGGTCTCCTTTTGTTCCACGCTCAAACTTCTGATTAATATACGGTGGGCAAAGCACGAATATTCTACCACAACATTTAAATTCCTATAGCATAATCTAGAAATGACAAAAGCACGATATCAAAACAAGCTTGGACTGTCAGTCTGTTGCACAACTAGAGCTGCCCATGTAGAAAGTTTTGCTTTTGGATGAAAGTTGAGCATGCATACATTTATTGCATGCTTGACGATGGCAGTGAGACTTCAATAATATTCTCTGCAATTCCAAAACAAACAGTTGTTCCTCGATGATGCTTCAGCTGCCTGATAAAACCTTTTTAGACAATCATCCCAAAAGGCAGTATAGGCGTTTTCGGTTCTAGGCTGAATACAGAAGCAATAGGAAGTCATATACACTAAACTCCCCAGCAACCAGTGAAATAACATTGGGTAACATCACTCTTCTCCCATAACATATATATTCCTTGGCTTGTAGTATAATCTATCAACATTATACAACATCCCTACTCGGCATCCTTCACTGACAGTCATCAGAGTTACACGGGAATACGAAGCCCTAATACTGTCAGCGTGGATCTAACTGGCCTCGGGCCTTTTGTAAGACATCACTTTTAACTTAATGCCATCTCCCCAGCATCCCCATACTTCCTTCTACACTGATATTGGATTCTGTCTGAGGCCTAATGGAGGATTAGACTGTGTCTGTCTAGGCTATAGGGTAGTCTGTAGGGTTGACACACGACGATGCTTCTCAGTCTTCAAGATAAAATACTGACAGGTAAGTTGGCAATATGGTTTCAAAAATGGCTGAAGAATTTTTTTCAATCTCAAATCTGACTCAAGGCATTAACCGAAGTCACCACAAAATGACAACTGAAGAAGGTTAACAGCCCACTTGGCTACCCCTGAGCCCATTTACAAAATAATACGTTGGGTTAAACATTTTAGCTACAGTTAAGTCAAACTTATAAGTCATAAATGTCAAGACTTTAGCCAGTTCAAGCCCAGGAATCTCATTTGCCAACTGCTTATCAAAGACTGCTTTATGACAAGCAGGTTAGCATGGCAGGGCATGACAGGCTCTCTTCGTCATGGTGATAAATTTATCTGGCCGTCTTCTCACAAAAAAATTTAAAAGAGTTGTTCAAGGGGAACATGGGATTAATAAAAAATCTCTAAGAGGCAGAACTCTGAAATTCAATTGAAATCTGACTTGAATTGAACTTTGAACTGAAATCGGCCAAACAAGATGCCTTAGAAAATCAACAGTTGTGCCTTTTCATTTTCCTCAAATCAGAGGTTACACTTTGCTGTTCAACTCAAGACAAGTACATTGAGACTTACTGCCTTGCTCCGTACATGCAAACTCCCAACAGCTTGTCATTAAAGAAACGTGATTTAAACCATGGGGTCATGCAACTTGGTAATAGTTTAGTTTCCAAACTTTCCATCGCAACCAAGCCAGCACACAAGCAACCAAACTATCAAGACGCAAGAAGATTCCGTATGGCATTATTTTTCTTTGGATCTCCAACCAATGGTAGTCCTGTCAGAATCCCCTTTGCTTGCTCAAAGACAAAAATAGCATACCACCTGAATCATAGGCGTATTTCACAGGGGGTCGACCAGGGGGAGGCTGCAGCTATTGGGGCAGATCAACTGCCCTGGTCAAATTCGCGCCATGTTAAAATTAGAATAGTCACTGCCCCCCGCGAGACAACCGTCCCATATGCCCATGCCCTGAATATTATGCCACCAACCTACAATTATAATGACTGTCGTAATCCCATATATAGCGAAGGACCTACTCCGTGTTAGCTCATATTCCAGTCCTTCATTTAAGGTCTGACTCATCATCATAAGAACTTGGCATGTGTTTGATAGGTAGTAACGACACAATATTGTATCTCTGTTGATTGAATGAGTGTTCAGACAATGTCAGACAGACCCACTAGGCTTACTGCACAAACCTCATTTATCCAATGATATGTCCAAATAATCCATAGAAAAGTTGTATTAGAGAAATATAAATATTTAAAAGCATGTAGTAATGCTACCATGTACATGTAATATGCATGCAATACTTTGGCTTTTTACTTTTTGGATTATTAGGGTGAGTACACCATGACCAAGCATGATTTGGACTAAATTAATGTCCTCTAATCCCCCAGCTTTATCGTACAGGCACCTACAATGCTAAATAGCTGCTGCTCTTCAGCATATAGGGCTATTTTTAGCCTTCTGTTTTGATGTCATCAGCACTGTTGGCTCAATGACATCACTGAAACAAATGAATGGTGACATCATAACAAAAACAATATGAAAAAAGAACCTGGTTGGTCAAGGTGTCAGGAACAATTGGAGACAAATATTTTTGACGAGTATCATGTATGTTTTTAGTTATCAGTCAAAAACTTACTGCCAAAATAGAATGTCTGAACTTTAAATATAGTCATGAAAAACTGCAGAGGAAAATTATGCTATCATATGGTGGAGTACATAATTCATGTGAAAAGGAAATATATAAATCAAATTCAAAACATCAAGGAAAAAAGTATGGTTTTATTCGACTTCTTAAGATGTTGCGTCTATAAAAGCGGTCTGGTAAAAGCATTAATTGCTTTTGCATATAGAGGAATTTTCCATATCTTTGCATTTGGTAGGTTTCACTCTCTTGAGAAGACCCAAGTGGATTTAACTTTATTCACTATATATTTCCAAAGTCGGTCTATAGGGGAATTGCACCTTTTTTGTAATCGTCACGTCACTGGATGGTTCACTCATAAGGTATGCAATGATGATTTATTCTTTTTTTAGCTGGGCATTAGAGTGGCTCAGGTTCCCCGTCTGCTCCATTGAAGGTCTTAACTTGCATGGGTTCAAACCCCATATGGGGAGCCCAAAATTTTCAATGGACCTCAATGAGCGAAATCCCAGCTGGAGGTAGTTCGAATGAGACATTAAATCGGCAGCCCTGTATCAGTGTCTGCGCAGGGCAACTAATAGATCCCTCACATGGGGTACATTTTTAAGATGTTGAGGAGTCCTGCCCTCTCTCTCATCTCATCAGTCAATGGTCACCCCTTGTAAACACCGAGAACCGCGCTGAGAACTGTTGCACTAACCATATATAGATATCTATCACTGCACATTTCAGATTGATTACTGCATATTTTTGGATTGTTGTTCGCTTATTTTATAACCTGAGTCAACCCTTATGAGCACTGAGAACTAGGCTTAAATGGCTGCACTGTCCGTATATATATTTTTATATCTATCAATGTATGGGACAATCTTTATGCCCTTCTTTAAAAATAAAATTGTGTCTGTCTGGCAGTCCAGAGGGCTATTCTCCAAAGATACATGTTCATGATTCAATATTGTGAGAGCAGTGAAGACGTTCAGTCAATTTGGAATCGCAATAAAATGTTCCTTTCACTTCTGATTTTTTTTTTTTTTTTGTGTACAAAAATAGATTTTCAACATTTTAGTAACAATTGACTAAAATTTGTTAATTAACTACGTCATGCTGTCCTTTAAGCCTCAAGTTGCTCTTGGACAGAGAAAAGGAAAAGTCGTGCTTATGGTTTGCCCTCGAGAAGTAATAACAAAGAACTTTGCAGTGACAGAAGTGTTTTCTTTTTAAGCCCGTAACTCAAGAGACATCAAAGTTTCGTTTCTCCGCCTAATCAATCACCAATTAACCTGCTGCCAAATGACAGTATTGAAATATTAGTGTTGTGGCAAAGGTAGCTTGGCTGTTTAGTATGCCTAGTCATTTTATTGGGTTGCACAGTAAAGGAGCAGGACACTCCAGAGAGGGGCATGGAGGAGAGAGAGAAGAGAGGAGAGAGGAGGGGGTTGGAGGTTGCATCCTGCATAAAGACAATTACGTTGTCAAGGAGTGGTATTGCATAACACCTTGGTTGCCATAGCAGCGCCATGTGACACAATGGTTGCTAAGGACAAAGAAGGTTTCCCACCATACCAGATGTGGGATGTGACAAACATAATGTCATAACCATCTAATACTCATGCCACACATGAATGTGTATTGTCATATGACAGTGAATCAATAAGCATGTATGTCAGGTGCCACAATGTGATATACAAGCATGAAAATTAAATTGCTAATAAGTGTTGGGTTTCGATGCAAGACACGTCACTCATTCTGAGTGTCCCAGGCAAATGTCTCACACCAAATAAAATGTTAGGAACAGAGTGCAACACACAACCCCAAGGTGAGTTTTAAAGATCATAATTCTTTGTTTGCAATCTGTACTATAGGTCGTGATGAAATGTTCATAATTATGTGAACTAGAATTCAACAAGTGGAATGGAAAAGATGATGAAATACTTTTATTGCAATCAAATTCGTCTTGCACAAAGTATTGACTATTGAGTAACAATTTATATGGTTGTCACACCACATATTGGTGTCTAATTGAAAATGTATTGCAATAAAACACACAAGATTAGTGTTCCTTTACAAAATATACACTTTAAAAGCAAACAGACCCATCCGAGCTTAACAGAACAAATACGTTTTCTTAATTCTGTGAGTTGACTACCAAGTTGCAGTGGCTTGAGAGAATCACCTCTAATTGCCTTACGAAGGCTGACATCCTGTGTTCAATTGTTTTGGGCAGTGGAACCAGCCCTCTGTATAATACACTACTACTTTTGTTGTTGCAGAAAATGTTGTTGCTAGACACTTCCATATATATCTATTGCGAGATACCGGTACCGGGGGAGGGGGGTACTCAATCTGAAAGGGGTGTATATATGGAGGTGCACTGGATAGTACTGCTTTTTTAGCCTTCCTGGATTAAAACGGTTTTGGTTTTTTTGCAATTCCGATTAATTTGTCTCCCGTTTTTGCAACCCCAGCATATATTTTGTCATCGTTAAAATTGGTTCAAAAAGACAATGCCAATGGTACTAGAATAATAAAGATTAAATTGGTTGCAAAAATTTTCACTCAAGGATTAAAATGGTATGCGATTTTCCATTGGTTTTCGGATTAAAATGGTACCGTATTTCAAAATTGCCATTTCACTTCCGCATGTAAAAGTCGGGGAAGTACCCAACTTCTACAAAAGTTTTAATGCCTCATTCCGAGAAGGTAGAGGAGTGACTTAAATCTGATCATTTCCAAATCTTGTCATTGAAGGTAAGGCAAAAACCTAAAAGTCTAAAAAAAGTATCTAAAGATGCAAAAAGATGTGCAAAAGAGAAACGACAAAAAAGAAAGACAACAACTAGTCTTGAAAAGTAGAAAGGATATATATATATTCCTTTAGAAGTCTCATACAATTATCTCCAATAAATGCTGGACATGTCCAAACAACACAGGCCCTATCAACCGCTAATGAGCAGGCCAGATTTGATTAATAAAGACGCATTGATGCTTCATGCCAAAAGGAACAAAACCTATTGAGCAATTAGTTGAATCATTGGCAAAAGAAACTTCCCCTGGCTCATGTTTTGTAGTCAATATACATGTATAATATTATATAGATGTCTGATAAATCGCATCTGTAGGCCTTATTCCATTACATGCACTTGGCCTGCATTGCAGTAGCAGACATGATATTGGAATAAAGGCCACTTACAAAATCTTATTTGCTGAGCACAATGGATTGAGTGACAAAAAAGTGAACAAAAAAGAAACTGATGATTACTATTATAATGAAGCTCATTTGTTGTCTATACATTGTAATGTATTTGTTCTGCATGTATAAACAAAGCAGACATAAGTTAGTCATTTTGAATGATCATCATCATCCACTCAAAGCAGAAAAAAGTTTGTCAGTTTTCAAAATGGCTACCTGCACAAGGCAAGCAGTTACTCAGCTTAATGATCATTTGCTTGAGGCAAACATTTAGTAATTTTAAATGACAAGGTACCAGCAACAAATATAAGTTATTCAGCTTACATGACTGGCAGGAAGAGGCATGACAATCAGGATAAGGTTAGTGTCGAATGAAAGGTTTTCCTCATTACCAAGTACCATAATAATTTCCTTTTTCTATAACATTTACAGTGGAATAAAAGCGTCTCTTAACTATCATTTGAACCTCCTATAAGCCTCTTCAAAAGTAAGTTGCAAAGGTATGATTTTCAACAAAACTAATTAACAGACTGAACTTTGATAGAGGAAATATGATGTACATGTATGTATCACTGAATGAATTTTTGGTTTGAATGAACGTCTGAACTCTCATTGACATTTAACGGCCATTTACAGGAAATTTTGCAGAATGTACGAAGTTTCATGAATCTAGCCTTAGAATATAGAATCATACATTTGAAACTTTGCTTCTGAATGCTTCATACAATATACAAGATACATGGGCATTTTCCTTTTATACAGAAACTGTGAGGAATATATTATGTATTTGATTATACATACATGTTACAAATTAAAAATCAAACATCATCAATACCCATTTTCCTTTTTCTGTGCATGTACAACATTATGCCACAAAACAACACCTCATTGACGCAGGATATGTAAACGTGATTAAACCTTATGGCAGCAAATTCTCTCAAGATATGTTTACGGAGAAAAACTAAGCTCTGTAATTTATTGAATTGCATGGGACAAGCCCAGAGGAGCGCAGAGGATAGCCTGGTAACAAGGTATGGCTCGAGTCTACAGCTGAGCTGATGTGTTTGATGCATGGTGAATGACGGAGTTAGGGATACAAGAGGGTGTTATTTGTAGTAGTCACAACATTGAGATGCTAGTAGTCCACGAGTGGTAATAGTGGTAGTACAGTGGTCCCTATATTATGAGACCCCCCCCCCCTATAAGATCAACTTGCCTTATGTGACCACCTTTCTTAGGTTTAAGTTGTTTTTTTTGGGCATCTGTGAGAAGACCGCATGGGTACCCCCACCATACACATCTTTCATGACAATGCACAGAAGGCATTCTTACTATGCTGGGACTGGTCCCTGACCACTGTAGTGGTAGTGGTAAGATTAGTGACAGGATGTCCCAGTGGTAGTCCCAACAATTGACCACATATTTTTGAAAAATGGAAGGAATGCTTGTACCAAGTTTCATATTGCTACCCTCACAAACCCAAACTAAAGTAATAAGCACATCAAGTTATGGATTGCTCATGCTCGTGCAACCGGTCTCAGCATACCTAGAGGACCCCGGCCCCCTCTCTTTACCAATGAGATGAAATGTGGTATTTTGAATAAAATATCTGATAAAACATGCTTGGGCCCCCTAGACTTCCGTGTTTTGATCTGTCTCTGTGGCATTAATTCTTGTATCTATATACTGTAAGGCTTAAAAGGACAGGCTCCAACCAACGTAATGAGTTGGGAAGCACTCCTGGCATAGGTCTATGGTGAAGGTATGTTGGAAAGATGGATGATTGGGGCTTCACGTCCTGTAATTATGCACTTGGTAGGCCACTTCGGACAGGGGGAGGACACGGCAATTAGGCGAAGGATGGTTGAAACAGCCGTCCAACATGGGCTCAGGTGACCCAGCAAAAGCTGAATTCGAACCCTGGACCCAGATATTGGCAGCCCAGCATGCTACTAGGCCAACCCTCCCCCCCCCCTGGTAAAGGAAAGTTACAATATATTATTGTATCTCAGTTGATTGAAAGAATGTACAGACAGACATACTAGGCTATTAGCCGCTTTTTGCACCAGACCCGCTTTATCCAATGTTATGTCTCTAGCAAAGTTGTACTGGAGAATTTTAAAAATGTGAAAGCAACATGCAATAATGATACCATGTAATATTATATGTATGCAATACTTTGGCTTTAATTAAATTACTAGCATGAAAAACTGCAGAAGAAAAATATGCTTTTCATTTGGTGGCATACATATAATTCAAGTGAAAAGCAAATAATCAAAAACATCAATGATATATAGTTTTAGTAGACTTCTTAAGAAGTTACGTTGGTAAAAGCGGTCTGGTATAAGTATTAATTCATAATTTTGCATTTGCCAGGTTTCTTTCTCTCTGACGGACCTAAGTGGATTTAACTTCATTCACTACATATTTCCAAAGTTGGCCTGCAGATGAATAGCACCTTCTTTGTAATAATTACATAAATAGATGGTTCACTCATCTGGTACGCTGTGATGATTTTGTAGTTTGTTTGTCTGTTTGTGTTTTACGCCTCTGCAGCACCTTAGTGGGCTATATCGAGGCAGGCGATCGACATATGATGATGAGATGAGAAGACTGTGAGTCTGGCACATACCCTATTAATTCAGGGATGCCCAGCGTCGCGGGAACTCAGGATGATTTTGTAGTTTATAGCCCGATGACTCAGTGGTTCAGGTTCCCGCCTGCTCTGCTGAAGATCTTAACCTTCATGGGTTCGAACCCCACATGAGGAACCCAAAATTTTCAGTAGACTTTAATGAGCAAATTCCCAGCTGGATATCGTTCGGATGAGATGTTAAATTACCGGCCCTTTGCGTCAGTGTCTGAGCTGCTTGTATCAGTGTCTGAGCTGGGAAACATGTGTAACATGTTGATAACTCCCACTTTCCCTCTGCTATTTCATCAATCAACCCTCTTGAACACCCAGAACTGGGCTTATACATATAGGGCAGCACTAACCATATCTATCTATCTATCTATCTATCTATCTATATAAAGAACAATCCTTCTGCCTTTCCTTAAAAACAACACTGTGTCCATCTTACAGTCCAGTGCCACACTTATTGATTTTCCAAAGATACATTTTCAAGATTCTAAATCTATAGATCTATATATATATAGGCCTAGAGAAAGGAATGGAGAAATTCGGTCAATTTGGTTTGCCATTGAGAAGTAATAATGCAGCGACAAATACTCTTAACTCAAGAGACATGAAAGTTTGTTTTCTTCCCAAATCTCAATAACTAATGAATGTGCTGTAAATGTTAGTATTGAGATATTAAAGTGTAGTGGCAAAGGTGAGCTTGGCAGTATATCTGATAATTCTGATATGTCTAGCCATTTTAATGGGCTGTGCTGTAAAGGAGCAGGGCACTCCAGAAAGGGATGGCGGGGGGGGGGGAGACTTGGAGGTTGCATCCTGCATAAAGACAATTACGTTGTCAAGGAGTGGTATTGCATAACACCTTGGTTGCCATGGAAGCACTATGTGACACAATGGTTGCTAAGTACAAAGAAGGTTTCCCACCATACCAGATGTGGGATGTGACAAACATAATGTCATAACCATCTAATAATAATGCCACACAATAATATGTATTCGTCAAACAACTACGAAGCAATAAGTTACTGAGTGTGTGTCAGGAGCCGTTAGATACTGAGGTGTGACATGAAAGTAATTTGCCAGTTAGTTTTTTGGCTTTCAATGCAAGAAGTGCCAGTCATGTCACACATTACAAGCTCATCCCAGGTAAATGCCAATTTACTTCATGTAAAGGACAGGGCACAATAGACTACCCCAAGGTGTGACTTTTAAATATCATAATTCATTGCTACTATTTGTACTATATGCAGTCTTTGATAAAAGTTAAAAATGAGAGTCTGAAGCAACCAAGTGCAAAGGACTCATGATGAAATACTTTCATTTAAAATGTTTGCCTTGCAAGGTGTATTGACTTGCTGCACACATTGCTAGATAAACTCAAGAAATGTAAGAGTATATATTGCAATATATCCCGCAATTGCGAGTGAACACCATGAAAAAACCATTGAGTTCACACCATTGAGTTCATCCTAGTGAACTCAATGAAATAAATTATCTGACGTTGTTATGCAAACAATGGGCAATGATTGTTTATGTCATGACGTCACAATGGGCAGCTGGTGACGTCACAACAAACTGCTGCTCCTAACTTGGGAGAATTTGAAGTTATCAGACTAAAATTTAGTAAAAACCACTGATAAAGTCATTGCGGGATATAAATAAAACCCCATAACAGTGTAGTTCACAGCTATGAACATCATTCGTGTCAGGTCTGCCTTCTGAATAACACTCGTCCTTCGGACTCGTGTTAATTCAGAGCAGACCTGACACTCATGATGTTCATAGCTGTGAACTACACTGTCATGGGGTTTTATTATAATAACACACACAATTAGTGTTCCTTTAGAAAATATACAATGCAGCAAGCAGTCCCACAACCGAGCCAAACAATATACCTTTTGGAAATCTGTGAGTTGACTACCAAGTTGTAATGGCTTGAGAGAATCACCAGTAATTGCCATACTAAGGCTGAAATCCTTTATTCAATTGTTTTGGGCAGTGGAATCAGCCCTCTGTATAATTCACTATTTCTTGTGTTGCTACAGTTGTTCCTGGATACATCTGTGTATCCATTGCAAGGTGGTTTTGGCAATTTGGTCTTCTTTTTCTTCCCAACTAAAGAAGAATGAACAACCACATATTTTCGTTTGATGACATCAGTTACGTCAAGTGCTACACTGTCTTAATGTTCCATCTTAAAATTCAGAATGGCTTGACAAATAACATCTAAATGTAAATATTACGAGACATTCAAAATATCAAAAATGATACGTATGTCAGGTCAGGTATACAGAGTACACACACAAAATCAATCCAATATGACCATCTACGTAAGTCAGACAGAGTTAGTCAGTTTAAATGACCATCTGCTTAAGTCAGACAAGCGTTAGTCAGTTTTTATGACCATCTACGTAAGTCAGACAGAGTTAGTCAGTTTAAATGACCATCTGCTAAAGTCAGACAAGCATTATTCAGTTTTTATGACCTTCTACGAAAGTCAGACAGAGTTAGTCAGCTCAATGACCATCTGCTAAAGTCAGACAAGCATTAGTCAGTTTTTATGACCTTCTACGAAAGTCAGACAGAGTTAGTCAGTTTAAATGACCATCTGCTCGAAGCAGACATGTTGTGTAAGGTATACATACTCTGACTGAATCGTCAGATGTTGTCACATTTTGAATGATATCAAGTGGAGAATGGAGATGCCACTCATCATTCAATAGACACTGCTTAGACTTTCCGTAAAGATCGCTTGAGAATTTGCTGCCATGTCAAGGAGGCAGTGTATATATGCTCCTGGATTTGAAGTTCTTCTGGCCAAAGTCAGTTTTGCTCAATTCATCAATTCAAAGAAAACAATCATTGTATCTTTAGGAGAATTTGCTGTTTTGATACTTATACATTTTTGGTATGAATGATCGTCTGAACTTTCATTGACATTTATCAGCCATTTACAGAAAATTTTGCAGAATATACGAAGTTTCATGATTCTAGCCTTAGAATATAGAATCATACATTTGAAGCTTTGCTTCTTAACGCTTCATACGGTTTACAAGATACATTGGCATTTCCCTTTTTATACAGAAACTGTGAGGAATAGATAATTAAATATATTATCTATTTTATGATACATACGTGTTACAAATTAAAAGATCAAACAGCTTCAATACCCATTTTCCTTTTTCTTTTAATGTATAACATAATGCCCAGGAGCAACACCTCCTTGACGCAGGATTTGTAAAGTGATTAATTTGACCTTATGGCAGCAAATTCTCTCAAGAGATGTTTATGGAGAAAAACTAAGGTCTGTAATTTATTGAATTACATGGGACAAGCCCAGAGGATAGCCTGCTAACAAGGTGTGGCTCGAGTCTAGAGCTGAGCTGAGGTGTTTGATGCATGGTGAATGATGGAGTTACGGATACGAGAGGGTGTTATTTGTAATAGTAACAGTAGTGGGATACTAGTAGTAGTCCACTAGTAGCAATAGTGGTACTAAAGTGGTCCCTGTACATGTAGTATGAGAGCCCCAGTTATAAGACCAACTTGCCTAATGTGACCACCTTTCTTAGGTTTAAGTGGGTTTTTTTTGGGCATCTGTGAGATTCAGGCATCATGACTTGACTTGGTGACTTGACTTGAAAAACTTTTATGGCTTGGTTATTTGGCATGACTAGAGTGTTTCATGACTTGACTTAACTAACTTCAGTGACTTAGGCCTATTTGTTTTGCTTTCGAAGTTGCAGATCCTCCATAGAAGAATCATCGTCTAAGACTGGTTGAATTGGGTTACTGCCATTGAAATTACCTAAAATGTCATCTACATACATACAGATTTTACAAAATAATGTTGTGTCTCAGTTGATTGAAAGAATGTACAGACAGACATTCTAGGCACATTGCACAAAACTTACTTCATCCAATGATATGTCCCTAGGTAGCAAAGTTGTATTGGAGAATTTCAAAAATGTACAAGCAGCATGTAATAATGCTACCATGTAATATGTATGCAATACTTAAGCTTTTAATTAAATTACTGTCATGAAAAACTGCAAAAGAAAATTATGCTAATATCTGGTGGCATACATAATTCAAGTGAAAAGCAAATATACAAAATTAAATTCAAAACATCAAGGAAAAAATTATAGTTTTATTAGACTTCTTAAGAAGTTATGTCGGTAAGAGCTGTCTGGTAAAAGCATTAATTCATAATTTTTCATTTTCAAGCTTTCTCTCTCTTCGAGGGACCTAAGTGGATTTAACTTCATTCATTAAATATTTCCAAAGTTGGCCTGTAGATGAATAGCACCTTCTTTGTAATAATTACATTAATAGATGGTTCACTCATCTGGTACGCTGTGATGATTTTGTAGTTTGTTTGTTTGTTTGTTTGTGTTTTACGCCTCTGCAGCACCTTAGTGATTCAGTCAATTTGGTTTGCCATTGAGAAGTAGTAATGCAGCGACAAAAACTCTTCACTCAAGAGACATGAAAGTTTGTTTTCTTCCCAAATCTCAATAACTAATGAATGTGCTGTAAATGTTAGTATTGAGATATTAAAGTGTAGTGGCAAAGGTGAGCTTGGCAGTATATCTGATATGTCTAGTCATTTTAATGGG
Source organism: Platynereis dumerilii (assembly GCA_026936325.1). Taxonomy (NCBI): domain Eukaryota; kingdom Metazoa; phylum Annelida; class Polychaeta; order Phyllodocida; family Nereididae; genus Platynereis; species Platynereis dumerilii. The sequence goes on from JAPTHN010000020.1 coordinate 12,127,546, forward strand.
CTGTGCTGTAAAGGAGCAGGGCACTCCAGAAAGGGATGGGGGGGGAGTTGGGGGTTGCATCCTGCATAAAGACAATAACGTTGTCAAGGAGTGGTATTGCATAACCCCTTGGTTGCCATGGAAGCACTATGTGACACAATGGTTGCTAAGGACAAAGAAGGTTTCCCACCATACCAGATGTGGGATGTGACAAACATAATGTCATAATCATCTAATAATAATGCCACACAATAATGTGTATTCGTCAAACAACAGCGAAGCAATGAGTTACTGAGTGCGTGTCAGGAGCCGTCAGATATTCAGGTGTGACATGAAAGTAATTTGCCTGTAAGTTTTTGGCTTTCAATGCAAGAAGTGCCAGTCATGTCACACATTACAAGCTCATCCCAGGTAAATGCCAATTAAATGTAAAGAACAGGGCACAATAGGCTATCCCAAGGTGTAACTTTTAAATATCATAATTCTTTGCTACAATTTGTACTATATGCAGTCTTTGATAAAAGTTAAAAATGAGAGTCTGAAGCAACCAAGTGCCAGGACACATGATGAAATACTTTCATTTAAAATTTTTGCCTTACAAGGTGTATTGACTTGTTGCACACATTGCTAGATAAACTCAAAAAATGTAAGAGTATATATTGCAATATAACACACAAGATTAGTGTTCCTTTACAAAATATACACTTCAGCAAACAGACCCACAAGTAAGCCAAACAGAACAAATAGGTTTTCTTTATTCTGTGAGTTGACTACTAAGTTGCAATGGCTTGAGAGAATCACCACTAATTGCCTTACTAAGGCTGACATCCTTTATTCAATTGTTTTGGGCAGTGGAATCAGCTCTCTGTATAATTCACTACTTCTTCTGTTTCTGCAGAAACTGTTGTTGCTGGACACTTCCGTATATCTATTGTCGGATCCCGGGGTGGGGGTACTCAATCTGAAAGGGTGTATATAATAATAATATTATAGAGGCGCCGCTGGATGGTCCTGCTTTTTTAGCCTTCCTGGATTAAAACGGTTTTGGTTTTTTAGCAATTCAGATTAATTTGGTTCCCGTTTTTGCAACCCTAGCATATATTTTGGTGTCGTTAAAATTGGTCAAAAAGACAATGCCAATGGTATCAGAATAATAAAGATTAAATTGGTTGCCAAAATTTTCACTGAAGGATTAAAATGGTTTGTGGTTTTCCTTTGGTTTCCGGATTAAAATGGTACCGTATTTCAAAATTGCCATTGCACTTCCGCATGTAAAAGTAGGGGAAGTGCCCGACTTTTACATACGTTTTAACGCCTCATTCTGAGACGGTAGAGGAGTGACTTAAAGCCGATCATTTCAGAATCTTGTCATTGAAGATAAAGCAAAAACCTAGAAGTCTAATAAAAGTATCTATAGATGCAAGATATGCAAAAGAGAAAAGACAAAAAAAGGAAAGACAACAGTCTTAAAAAGTAGAAAGGATATGGCTTTAGAAGTCTCATACATTTTTCTCCAATCAATGGTGGACATGTCCAGACAGCATAGGCCCCTATTAATCGCTAACAAGCATGCCAGATCTGGTTAATAAAGACACCGTGATGCTTCATACCAAAGGAACAAAAACTGTTAGTTGGTTTATTGCCAAAAGAGACTTACTTTAGTTCATGTTTTACAGTTAATATTCATGTATAATATTGTGTATGTCTGATAGATTTAATATCTATAAGCCTCCTTCCATTACATGCACTTGGCCTGCATGGAAGTAGCAAAGAAACATGATAATGATATAAAGACTTGCAACAAACATTTTCAGACAACAAGATGTACATAAGTTTAAATGATCAGCTACTGAAGACAGACACAGGTTACTTAATGGTAATGACCATCTACTAACGGCAGACATGAGTTTCATGGTCAGTTTATATAAACATCTGCTAAAGGCCAACGTAAGTTGGTTGCTTTTATGATCATCAGACATTCAGTCAGTGTAAATGACAACCTGAATCGTCATCTTTTGTCACATTTTGAATGACATCAAGTGGAGATATTACTTATAATTCAATAGACACTGTACAACTGTACAACTCAATTATACTGCCACTCTTTGATTACTGTGATACCATATACGGAAACTGCAATATAACTGACATCATAAAGTTACAGAGACTGCAAAACAGAGCTGGTAAAATTATTCTTCAATTACCCTTTGACACAAGAACAAGCAGTGTTTTATCTGAGTTAAAGCGGTTTTACATGACAGAACGTTTATTTTACCACAGATGTATTTTAATGTTTAAATGCATGAATGGCCTTGCGTCTACTTATTTAACCGAAGCGTTTTTATTCAGCACCCACTCCTATAATACAAGAAGTACCACAAGAAGAAATCTACAGCTCCCAAAATATAAAACCAAGACTGGTCAAAAGCTTTTAACTATTTGGGAGCTAAATTGTGGAACTCTCTAAGCCCTGCCACAAGAAACTCTACCTCTATTGGGATTTTTAAAAGTAAATTAAAGTCTGAAATTTTATCCCATCGCATGTACTTTTAAACTCTACCTAGTCATATCTTTTGTTTCATATTCGCGCAGCGACGGGCGGCGAAGCCGCCTGTCGCGTCAGCGAACTTAGCACAACAATAGCTTATACATTTTGAATAGATCTGTCAGTGGACTGAGAATGAAGGACAGCCTGTACTTGCGATGGGAGTTGGTCCCTGATCCAACAGTTAGTTTCGGTAAAGTAAACGTACCTGAATTTCTCTTACAATGTCACAGCAGTGTCTGAATAATTCAATTTGGGGCTTAACTATCCTATTTCGTTTTGAAAATTTCATTTTCACTCCTGTTTGTGTCGTCTGCATGAAAAAGGCATTTGCTTATAAATGCTGCTGACAGGTGTCGCCACTACCTCAGCATCATGCTTGCAGTGCCACACCCAGGGAAAATTAAAGCTGATTGTTATTACTATACTTTCATCACTTAAATGACATGTTAATTAATTACTTAAGGCCCAAATGATGGCACTGTTTATAGATATCACAAATTAAGTTGAAACAGAAACATGGTTTTAAAATAAGAATAGTTCATTTGAGCTGCGCTAATCTATGGCATTGCCATCTACATATTATTTTATCTGTATTTACCATTTGTGTTTTTATAATTTATAATGTGTTATATGTTTTTACCTATATTTCTATTTCTATGTCTATGTTGTCTTGTCCATGTAAATAACTTTGTGTGTCTTCTGTGTCAGGGCCTTATTGGAAACCAGCTTGTGCTGAATATGCTACCCTGGTTAAATAAAAGTATTTTGACTTTTGACTTTGACTGCTGAGACTCTCTGCAAAGATCTCTTGGGAATTCGCTGCCATACGGTCCAATCACGTTTACAGAATACATGTACATGTACGGCAAGGAGGTACACTGGTGCTCCTTTGCAGAGTTCTACATGCTATGCTATCCTCAGTGGCATATTTGAGGGGGGGGCATTTGGCCATTGTCCCCCCCCCTCAGGCCCAAAATTAACATGGAAGAGATAGCAAAAGTCGCGGAGTGCCCGTATTGACCCCATGTAATACCCCCCCCCCCTCATACCATTTCTAGATACGCCCTTGGTTATTCTGACCAAAGTCAATTTCGCTCAAATCATCAATTCGAAGAAAGCAATCATTGCATCTTAAGGAGAATGCTATGTTTTGATACTTATACATTTTTGGTTTGAATGAATGCCTGAACTTTCATTGACATTTATCAGCCATTTACAGAAAACTTTGCATAATATACAAAGTTTCATGATTCTAGCCTTAGAATGTAAAATCATACATTTGAAACTTTGCTTCTTAATGCCTCATACAATATACAAGATACATTGGCATTTTTCTTTTTATACAGAAACTGTGAGGAATAGATAATTATATATATATTATGTATTTGATGATACATACATGTTACAAGTTAAAAATCAAACAGCATCAATACCCATTTTCCTTTTTCTATGCATGTATAACATTATGCCCCAGAGCAACACACCTCCTTGACGTGGGATATGTAAACATGATTAGACCTTATGGCAGCAAATTCTCTCAAGAGATGTTTATGGAGAAAAACTAAGCTCTGTAATTTATTGAATTACATGGGACAAGCCCAGAGGATAGCCTGCTAACAAGGTATGGCTCGAGTCTACAGCTGAGCTTATGTGTTTGATGCATGGTGAATGATGGAGTTACGGTTACAAGAGGGTGTTATTTGTAATAGTAACAGTAGTGGGATACTAGTAGTAGTCCACTAGTGGCAATTGAGCAGTAGTGGTAGTAGTGGGGAGGATGATAGGACATGATGTCCTGTTTTTATACACTGGCTAAGCTTAACAGGATGGATGGATGGATGATTGAGGCTTTACGTCCCGTATCTATGCACTTGGTAGGCTAACTAGGACTGGAGGAGGACATGATAATGAGGCGAATGATGATTGAGACAGCCATCCAACACAGACCAGATTATGCGGCAAGAACTGGATTCGAACCTGGGACCCAGCGATTAGCAGCCCAACACAATACCACAATGCTAACCCCCCTCCCCAAATAGTCTTAATAGGGGCATGGACTGAGCAATCAGGTAAGATGCACTCTTGGCCTATGGTGAAATATCAAACACTAATTTTAGATGTAGTGGTGGTGTTTAGAGTAGTGTAGAAAATATATATATATATAGCTGTAATCCATTCTATTTAACGACTATTATACCCTTTCAATAGGGGTTTTCCTGAAGAAAGAGGAAGAATTTCCACGAAGAAGAAGAACACACATATTACATGGATTCTTGGGACCCTGAACAAACTCAGATCCAGACAACTGAGCCCCAGACTTTGGCATCGCATGTAGTAGTGAAAGTTAGAGATCATACATTCAAACAATGTCCATAATCTCTAACGAAGGCTTCAATAGAAACAGATCTTTTATTATCTTAAGACTTCTTTAAGATCACGATGCATAGGCATAAGACTTACCTGGTCTTTGCTGATTGGCTTCACATGGATCATCCGTATTCCGGACGCCATTGGTAAAACTGATCCGGTATTAATCCATTTGGGTATTATGCAGTAAAAGGTTATCCTGAAGCAGAAGTCTGTGAAGTTGGTATTCCCAGAAAGTAACAGGCCTACTCCCAGAAGCTGACAAGGGTTTTGCGCTACTTTGTGTTCGAATCGAAGATGTGTATTATATCCTTGATGTCTCAGAAGTTTCTTTGACAAATTTCTTCAGTGTTTGTTTTGGAAGAGATAAGAAGTCTCCCTCCTTTAGCCTTTAGTACAGATACAGGCCTATTTAGTCCTGATAATTCAAGGCAAGATGATAAATAGGCCAACAGATGACTCTGGTGGACTGATGACAAGAGTAAAAGTTAGCTCAGCTGACTTCGCCGACAGATACAGGCCTATTTAGTCCTGATAATCCTGATAATTCAAGGCAAGATGATAAATAGGCCTAAAGATGACTCTGGTAGACAGAAGACAAGAATAAAGGTAGCTCAGCTGACTTCGCTCCGAACAGAATTTGTGTAAACTCGACTTTAAAATCCAAAGGACCAGCTACCTAGATGACTTCATTCAAGTGACATACACATGACTCATCCTGGATGGCTCAACTTTGAAGGCTCAACCCAGATGGTTCATTCCAGATGGTTCATCCCAGATGGTTCATCCCAGATGGTTCATCCCAGATGGTTCATCCCAGATGGTTCATCCCAGATGGTTCATCCCAGATGACTTAATACTCCCGAGGCCTTCAACGCTGCATCCGACTTGGTCCAACACGGCCTGACGCACCATAAACCACCGTCACTACTCATAAAAGGAGGCATCAGAACCTGCGTTGCTTTGATGAAGGTGTGTCGCAATACTAAACGACATGCGCAGTGTCTGGTGTTGTCGGTGTAGAGCTAATGGTCTCACTCGGCCCCACAGCTCATAGCTTGCTCGAAGCTTGCTCCTAGCTTGCCACCGACTCACTGCTGGCTTGCCAGTGGCTTCCCTATTGCTTGTCACAAGGGCCACACTGTAACAGTGTGTCGTCATATTATATTTTTTGACAGGTCTCGATAAAGAATCTTCAAAATTGCTTGCTTATATTCTTACATTAACTGATGCACCATAATCCGCCCTTGTCCTTGGGCTCGTGTTCTGGATTGATTGTCAAACAATAAATCATTTTGGAGTGAAAGAAGTCAGCTGAGCTGCCATTTACTCTTGTCATCTGCCTAGCGGAGTATAATCTGTTGGCTGCTTGTCATCTTGCTTTTAATTATCAGGACTATTTTTGAATGGCCCAAGAATATCTTCAGCGACTATAATGACTAATCAGAGCACTTCTGTGATGACAAAACAAGGTCATTCCTATGGGCACATCTACATTGTAGTAACGTTGCAACAACGTCACCCTGTTCGTCAAATGACATAGAATTGTATGGTAGAAATTGTGTTGTCACAACATTTTGAAGCAACATCTAAGATATGACGTTAGCATGAGCCGTTGTGGCGAAGTTTTAACAACATTGTGAGGCAATGTCAATGGTTCGACGTTAGCTTGCGACGTTGTGGCGATGTTGTAAATAAACCCTGACGTTATGTTCACGTTGTGGCAACATAATCTCTACCATACATATCTACGTGCCCAACAGACCAGCCCTCCACCAATTAGCAACGTCGTGTTTACGTCATGTGCCCCTTGGGATGGCATCGCTTCACTGCCTAAATTGTTAAAATAAAACAGTAGAACTATTTTCATGTTGTGAACCAAATCAATTTTGAACCTGAACTTGACTGACTATTATTATTATAAGAAATGATTAAGCAGGCAGAATATTCATACATTATGATACATAGATTTAGATGAGTACGTCAATGCAAAAATTGTCGTAACCATTACGACATGCATTTCTACAGTGAATTCAAGGAGCGATAAAAAAGCGTGGAGCAACAGCCCTCTGCCTGGTAAGCTGTCGCAATGCGCTCATAAGCAAGATCTACACGTCAGTCCAATGTAGAGCCACCTTGCGAACCAATATGACTGACACCGCTCTAATAGACGCTCTATTTCTGTGATATCACTATAATGCGGCAGAAAAACATTCAATTTGTGATCGCATGGATGATTGATGTCATTTTTCTGTCAGTGTGAAATGGACATATGGATGTGGCATAAGATAAATGCAACGGAAACACGCGTAAGATGGAATTCAGCTATTTCTAGGATCTACATAGGCATCTGTTATAGCGGACCCTAATATGACAGAATATTTATCTTATTTTTGGAATATATATGTTTCTCTTTCTGTGACATGATGTTGCGTTTATTGCTTTATTTCTTATTGAAGTATTTTTAACATTGCTTTAATAGTCAAGCGTAGTATCATTGTACATAATAAAAAAAGATTCAATTTGGTCAAAATCTTTCAGATCCAGGGAACAATGTCAAGCAAGTCTTGCTTGACGATGTATATTACAGTATCAGACGAAAGTTTTTTTTGTCTATATAAAGGAAAATAGGTGCTCAGCTAAAGAATTTCTGCATGGATTCTCTTGCCTATGTATCAGGGAAGTTCTACAATAGAGAAAATTTCAACTACTTTTATCACTTACTTGAATATGTGGGATAAACAAAAATTTCAGGTGGTCTTAACTTACGGTCTGATGCTACTTACATACAAGAAGGCCTTTAATGGCATTGTACATTAGAGGAAAGGTGGGTAAATTGTTCCATGTTATTTTAGACAAGTTATTCAATCATGTTTCATGTGATTTAAAGGCAACCAGTCATGACAAAGCATCATTAAAGGCCTTTTTGGATGTAAGCAGCATCAGACCGTAAGTTTAGACCAGCTGAAATTTTTGTTTATCACACATGTTCAAGTAAGTGTTAAAACAGTTGAACTTTTCTCTATTGCAGAACTTCCCTGATACATAGGCAAGAGAATCCATGCAGAAATTCTTTAGCTGAGCACCTATTTTCCCTTATATTGACGGTCTAAACTTTCGTCTGATACTGTAGCTGTTTTTAGACAATAGACATCAATGATATATATCACTTACTAATTACGTTCTTTGCTTTTCAATGGAATTTATGTATTTTGGATAACTTTATTATAACAGTACATTGAACATCGTCTTGGTCAAAAGCATTCAAGAAAGAAATGACTGACAATCATCAATTACTTTTTGGTCTGCACTTCAGAGGCCACATTTCTTTATTTTATTTCTACTAGGTTGCATTATTAATTCATTTCATCAATCAACAAGAGTACTTCAATATCAAAAATTGTTGTGACCATTACGACATGTATTTCTACAGTGAATGCAAGGAGCAATAAAAAAGCGTGGATTAACAGCCCTGTGCCTAGTGAGCTGTCGCAATGCGCTCATAAGCAAGATCTACACGTCAGTCCAACGTAGAGCTACCTTGCGAACCAATATGACTGACACCGCTCTATTTCTGTGATATCACTATAATGCGGCCTGCAGAAATTTACTCAATTTGCTATGACACTGATGATTTATATATTAATTTCTGTCAGTGTGAAATGGACATATGGAAGTGGCATTAGATAGATTCAACGGAAACATCGACTCGTAAGACGGATTTCAGCTGTTTCGAGGATCTATATATGGCATGTGTGAAGCAGCACTTTAATATGACAGAAAAACCTCATATTTGACAATTTTTCTCTTTCTGTAAAATGATTATTTGAGCGCCAAAAATCAATATCCCCCAATGAGTGTCATGCAGATTTTTAGTACACCCACCCTTAGGTTTCATGCCTATTTTTAGTGCCCCCCTCCCCCGACATATAGAGCAATACACTCATATATACGATCATACATGGTCGTGCATACAGATTCGCGGACTTTTGCGCATAAAAAAGCACAGATAAATGTGTATGCATGTTGTGTAACAAATTTCTTACCCCCTCCCCTTGGAAATGTTGTCAAAAATTAATACCCTTCCCCCTTGATACACGTGTGAAAAGTTAGTACCCCCTTAACCAAAACTCCCACCCCCCCCATTCATAAATTCTGTATGGTCCCTTTTTGGTTTATTTCTATTTGAACTATTTGTCACATTGCTTTAATAGTCCAGTGCATTATCATTATACATAAGGAAAAAAAAAGTGGTCCAAATCTTTGAGAACCAGTGGTGCCCGTGATAGTTTTGATTTTTTTGGTTATAGGCTATGTGACATGTCTACTGGTGTGGAAGTGGGACCATGGCAAACAAGCATCTCTTGACTTATCTGATATATCCACTATTTTTAGACATCACTTACAACATTCTTTGGGCAATATCCCTGTAATATTACAGGAAACAATTCAATGAGATGTATATAATATTGGATAAATTTGTTATGCAACGGTACATTGAACATCGCATTGGTCAAAATTATTCCAGGATGATATGTCTGACAATCATCAATTTCGTTTGGTCAGCACTTCAAAGGCACATTTCTTTATGTAATTTTTAACAGGTTGCATTATTAATTCATTTCAGACAACACGAGAACTTCAATGCAAAAGTTGTTGTAACCATTACGACATGCATTTCTACAGTGAATGCAAGAAGCGATAAAAAAGCGTGGAGCAACAGCCCTGTGCCTAGTATGCTGTCGCAATGCGCTCATAAGCAAGATCTACATGTCAGTCAAACATAGCGCCACCTGGTGGACCAATATGACTGACACCGCTCTAATAGACGCTCTATTTCTGTGATATCGCTATAATGCGGCAGAAAAACATTCAATTTGGGATCGCACGGATGATTGATATCATTTTTCTGTCCATGTGAAATGGTCAAATGGAAGCGACATAAGATAAATGTGACGGAAACATGGACTCGTAAGATGGAATTCAGCTATTTCTAGGATCCACATAGGCCTCTGTGATAGAGGACCCTAATATGTCTGAATATTTATCACATTTTTTACTAAGTTTCTCTTTCTGTGATATGATTATTTTACGTTTATTGGTTTATTTCTTATTGAAGTATTTGTAACATTGCCTTGATAGTTCTGAGAAGTATGATTGCAACACCATAAAAAAGCAGCCTAGTGATTAGCAGGTCTGCCCTGTTTCCATGGGACCTAGGTTCAAGGCCAAGCTCCGGTCACGTTAAGAGATCATATCACAATAATGATTGGTACGTTGAACATCGCTGGGCTGATTTATTCAAAGGCAATACAATCACAAGGGGGGAAATGCAAAGGAAAGAACAGACATAATCATCTGGAGGTAATACAGATTTGGCTTGGGTAAAATTTCTGATGAATCCATTGAGATGTTTCTGGCAGAATACTGTCAAAAACAAACGCTCATGCGCACTGTTACCATTTCCTGTCATTTTATTTGTGACTAACATGACCAAGCGCAGGTGATTTGGACTCAAGAGGTTATCGTAATCTCTGTGCAATGTAATGAGTGTGTAGGGAGAAAAACCAAAAACTTATTGACTCTACTTTGAAGTGCATTTAATGAATTTAATGAGTTTAATGCCTGCCATTTATTGCTTTCTGTTTGTAGCTTGCAGCAATAGCAATTACGTGCAATAACCAGAGTCCACTTTGCTGGCGATTTGCAGAATCATTTGCAACAATTAGTGTTTTATCTGTCTTGTGTTTGGCTTCAGGGCTCAATCACAATAATGTGCATATTATCTCATGGTTTTCAATAATATTGTCTCTCATTATTGAAACTGACCATTTCCATAACACACACATATTCAGATACAGTGGCGGATCCAGGGGGGGGGGTCCCCCTAGACCACCGAGATGGATGGATGATTGGGGCTTTACGTCTTGTATTTATGCACTTGGGACATGGCAATGAGGCGAAAGATAATTGAAACAGCTGTCCAACATATGCCCAGAGGACCCGACAAGAGCTGGATTCGAACTCTGGACCCAGCGATTGGCAGCCAAGCACGCTACTACTAGACCAACCCTCCCCCTGCTGAGATGGAAACAACGTTTTGAAGAAGATATTGAGCAACACGGACCATGGAAGGCTGAAAGGACTTCCTTGAACTTGAACTAAGTCTTGTAGTTGTAGTTTCCTCTGTGGCAGGAGAACCCTCATTAAATGAGGTAATATTTTAAAAAGTCTCCGTCATAAAATCGAATTGAAAAGTCCAGATATGAAAACTCTCGAGAGAAGAAGCTAGTGCCATATTCGCTGCCAGAACGAGGATTATAGATGTGAAGGCAAACTTCAAAAACAAACACACAAACTTGAAATGCAGGTGGTGCGAAAAAGAAGAGGAGACTCAAACCCACCTCCTGGAAAAGCATGAAGAAATTGACTGGACGGAATGTGGGAAATAACGACGGAGGACATATTCACAGAAGAAATAGGAACACTGAAACAGGCAGCAAAGAGACTCTTAACCATAAAGGACTATATAAAAACAGTGCAGCCCCCAGTTGGGAGGCGACCCGGCTGATCCGGAAAAGCACAGAGAGAGAGAGATGAAGTAAATTGAAGAGTTATTAAAATCCAGCGTAAAACATTTTGGTTAAAAGTTCTGTGAAATTAAAATGTTATGTCACAAATTTAAAAACACGTCTGTGGCACACGGCTAGTTGCCTCCTCTGCAGTCTCCTTCTTGCACGCAGGCCAATGAATGAGGAAACAACTTCCACCCCCCCCCCCCTTGACTACATAGTCTGGATCCGCCATAGAGATATCGGCCCAAGAGATTAGCACAATGGCAGTTATTTTAATTTGCTTATTGGAACTGGAAATGGAATGTAGGCCTGATATGGTGCTGGTATCACAATATTTTGTGATTATAAATGGGTAATTGAAAAATCAGATATCCAAATCAGAGTACCAATTAAAGCTGAAAAATTAGGAATTTATTAATATCCATTTAGTTGCTGTATAGCTTCATAGTAATGCATAAGGAAGAGTGACTATCATTGCTGACTTGATACTCATTTTACATGTGAAACAATTTGCGATCTCAGACAACTGTTTGTAAATCATTTTTATAAATAGAATCTTAAATTAATATGCACATCAAGATCCAAAATGAGAAAGGACAATATAGACTGTAAATTGAAGGGATATTTTGTAAGTATGGAACCAGATGGTATCTTATAAAACATTATTAACATTTGAAAAGTGTCATTCCGAGAAATGACTTTTGACAATTAAATTCAGGTTTAATTTGGCCTTCATAGAAGCTGATAGAAGGCAAATTGAAGCATGGTATTACTATAACAAGAATGAGGTACTCTTTGGCATTAATTTGGTATGTCATATTATGCCACAGAGTAAATGTTAAGGGAGCAATGACCACTTTTGAACTGGAATTGACATAGACGCTAGTGATTTTCGAGCAAAAAACGTCTATTGACATACCTAACTTTGATGGCCTATGGCCACCTTCGCACCCAAAATCCAGTTTTGCTACCGGTGGTTCCATGACCACTGGGTCTTTGGGAGTGCATTCAGGTAGGCAGCCTTTTGTGTATATTCGGGTTTAGGTGGACAGCCGCATTGGTGCTTCCCTCTGCAGCACTATATAGGCGATCGTATTGTTACACCTATCACTCTGAAACTTGCCATATTGTCTCATCATGAGTTTATCTTGCTTCCATCAACTTTTGGTAAACTTCTGTGACAATTATTTTTTTATTTACTCAACTAAAAAGCTAGTTTTTCCCGGGAAATTTAAATGATTGTAAATGGTGAGCTTCTGCTGCTCTGCTGCTGCACTGACAGCCAGACACTGTGTACACACCAAGTGACCTAATTAAGGAGTTCTCTTGTTTACATTTAACTGGTTCTCATATACAGAGCAAACAACAAACTTTGCCATGTAGCCAGTATGCCATCTTATAGTACAAATAATACACATCAAAAATTAGAAGTCAATCAGTTAAGTTTGCTTTCGGATTAGGCGGTTTCAGTACATTTTTGTGATTTTTTTACTAGAATTTAAAGCCCAAGTTGTAATGTTCATTGGTCAGTGGGTTGCCACTCCAAACTCATCAGTGACAGATTATTCAGGCCTGCGCTGCTTAAAGTGCTTGCACGTTATTTTTATCTTTATGATCCCATGTAGTTTGTAAAACAATATCAGTCAACTTGGTTCATAATTGCCTTGTGTTACACAATTGATTGTTTCAGTTTACCAGACTGAACAAGTTAAGCACTTCAAGTGACAAACCCCAATCGATCCTCCCAGTAGTTCATGTCAAGCCTATGAATATTTATATATCAGTCAGGCCACACATAATTGATTCTTAGCTTCGCGGACCCGCCGACACAATAGATTTCCTGCCGATGGAAAAAAAAAATTGAAAAAAAAAATTTTTTTTTTTTTGACATTATAAAAAAATTTTTTCTTACCTTTTTTTTTTTTGTCCTACCGACCGACCCTTGAAAAAGTGCCTTGAGAGGATCCGAGAAGCTAAAGATCAATTAAGTGTGGCCTCAGCTTTGCAGGTATGATAACATTGCAACACAATAACGCTGCATTCAGTCAATAGACCATGAAGGAGAGACACCTGCTACTTTTTCTGTCTGCTGTGGTCTTATTTCCAAGCACATCATGCAACCAGATGGGTAGGTATAGGTAAAAGTATTAGTTAAACACCGATTTGGAGGGTTCTAACATGCATTTTTGTCAGTTAGATCCCGACAAAGAGGTGTCTAACTTACTTAGACAACATTTGCTTCTTCTTTTATACATTTTAACTCATCATTTTAGCAAAATAAACAGTAATCTGAGTGCTTGCTTGCTGTTGTTAGTAGTGTTAATCCCTAGCCAGGCACTAAGGGACCATTCAGAATTTATGACTGGGGGGGGGGGGTTGGAGTTTTGCCCGAGGGGGTACTAACTTTTCACACGTGTTCCAAGGGTTATACATTTTTGACGGGAAATTCTGGCAAAACTCCCAACCCCCCCCCCCCCCCGGTCATAAATTCTGAACGGTCCCTAACATGCAATATTGTCAGTTAGATACCGGCTTTTGCAATGGTATACAAATAATTAATTACTGCCATCCCTTGTCACACAAATATATAGGCCTATGGTATTCTGGATACAACATCATATGCCAACACGACGTCATATGGCACAAGATGATAAAGCGCAATTGAATAATTACAGACCCATATCCTTACTCCCCGCAATCTCCAAAGTTTTTGAAAAAGTAATAGCCAAGCAAATACATGAGCACTTTAAATCACAAAATCTTTATTATGACTATCAGTATGGGTTTAGACAAAATCATTCCACCGAATATGCAACTCTTGAATTAGTAGACAGACTTATTTCTGATATGGATGTTGGAAAAATACCTCTTAATGTTTATATCTATAGACCTAAGTAAGGCTTTTTATTGTGTAGATCACAAGATTCTGCTCGCTAAACTAGAACATTATGGACTAAGAAATACTTCCCTATCTCTTCTTAAAAGTTATCTAAGCAATAGACAGCAATATGTTGAAATAGATTTCTTCAAGTCTGACTACCAAGCTCTAAACATAGGTGTTCCACAAGGCTCTGTTCTTGGACCCCTTCTCTTTATTATCTATATTAATGATATTCCAAAATCTAGTAATTTATTTCATTTTGTGACATATGCAGATGATACAACCTTATTTGTCTCCCTTAACTCCGATAATGGCCCTTCTGAACAAATCTTAAACTCTGAACTGGAATCAGTCTGTAAATGGTTGAATCTCAATAGACTCTCTTTGAATGTATCCAAAACTAAGTGCATGATTTTCAATAAATCTAACCAATATCATTCTAGACCAAATTTGAAAATTTATGAATGTCCTATTGAATTTGTAGACAGATTTAGTTTCCTTGGTATTATTTTAGACAGAAAACTTAACTGGAGACACCATACTGACAGCATAGCAAAAAAGATAACTAAAGCTGTACGTATACTAAGTAGACTGAAATATTACTTACCAAAAACCTGTTTGAAAACAATATATGACTCCCTAATATGTTCACATCTGAACTATGGATTATTATGTCGGGGATTTGAATCAAAGCGTTTAATTAAGCTACAGAAAAGGCTGTTCGAAATGTTTCTCTTAGTAAATATAATGCACATTCAAAACCTCTATTTAAAAAACTTCACTTACTAAGCTTGGAAGACATGTTTAAAAGAAAGGTCCTTAACTTCTACTACAAATTAGTCAATAGTGACGCCCCCATATATTTTAGTTAAACTTTTAATATTATTAGACAGCAAGATACTCATGAACATTTTACTCGTAACCAGAAATAAATGATTCCAAGAATCTATCATACCTTTGCTGCATGTAACCTTCGACACTATCTGCCGAAACTATTAAATGAAAGTGATAATTGCATACTATCAAAAGTAGCAACTCATTCTTTTAAAGGCTATTCTCTCTATGTAAAACAGTATTGTATTAGAAATTACAATGAAAATTGTCCATTAGAAAGTTGTTATGTTTGTAATAGATAATATTACTAACATAATGAATAGAGTATTTATAGTCAATTAACTAAAACTTCATCTTATTGGAATTTCATTTACATCTGTACATAACTCGCTTTGAAAGTACTGTCATGACATATTTGTTTTAAATCATAAAGGCATAATGTAAATACTTAGCTTAGACCTGTGCTTTTCTGAATTTTTTTAAACTTCTTTATTTTTTTCTCTCTTTTTCTTCCTCCTTCCATACCCTTGTAACCACGGATTTATTACTAACACTGTGTTGCTCTTGCTATTGCCATGTGAATTACAAAATGAATGTATTTGAATTGTTTTAAATGGTAGCAGAATGATAGCGTTCTTTCTTTGAACTTAGTTCTGTTACCATGATCCATGTTAAATTAATTTGAATTATGCAATTGTATTTCATATCTGGGTCTAATAAATATCTTCTTCCTTCCTTCACCGCAGCCAATAACCATGCTCAAGCAGCGTGGGATCATATAACGATTTTGCTAGATTTTTCATATTCTACTTACTTTCTGGGAGTATAGTAAGAAGTAATTATTTAACAATGGTTAAAAGATGTAAAGCTACATAGAAGATTTACAACAGTTTCCATAAGCAAGTGATCTGGCCTCACCTAGTTGGTTCATTCCTCACCTAGTTGGTTCATTCCTCACCTAGTTTGTTCATTCCTCACCTATTTGATTCATTCCTCGCCTAATTGGTTCATTCCTCACCTAGTTGGTTCATTCCTCATCTAGTTTGTTCATTCCTCATCTAGTTGGTTCATTCCTCACCTAGTTTGTTCATTCCTCACCTATTTGATTCATTCCTCACCTAATTGGTTCATTCCTCACCTAGTTTGTTCATTCCTCACCTATTTGATTCATTCCTCACCTAATTGGTTCATTCCTCACCTAGTTGGTTCATTCCTCATCTAGTTTGTTCATTCCTCATCTAGTTGGTTCATTCCTCACCTAGTTGGTTCATTCCTCACCTAGTTGGTTCATTCCTCATCTAGTTTGTTCATTCAACAGTCAAAACAAGGAGATTGACTACACAAACTAAGGGTTTCCCTTAAGGTAATTGTGATTAAGAAAGCTAATGGTAGTATAAAAGGTTTCTTCCTAATATGATTGATTTTGCCAGGTCACATTCAGAAATTAATTCGAGGATTTGTCGTACTCGTATTTTCTGAGAAGACGATCTCGTTCGGTGGAAACATTTTCCCACTCAAATATACTGATTTTTCCTTGAGTTCATTGTTATCTATGAAGCTAATATTAGCCCAACAATGTGTGAATAAAGGTTTATTCTTAATGTTATTGGTTTTTCCAGGTTTTATTCAGGAATAAGTATCAAGTGCAATGGGTTCTCTTGAGTTTATTGTTACTGATGAAGCTTTATGAGATAATCACATTGGCCTAACTAAGTATATCTATTTTTAGTTTTATTTATATTTTCAAAAGTTCATAATAAATAAATTTGTGCAGTATGATGGTGGGCCCCAGGGCATGCCCTATGGCCCATTGTGCCAGTCCGCCCCTGGCGGTATCCGTACAGTCTTCTTTTGATGGCCTCAATTTCTTCTTCAGATCGGCAGGGGTATTTTTCCTCACGCATCAAAGAATCAAATGCACCGTTTGAATTCAAAGCGACCTGTGCTGTGCAATGCATTTCAACCTATCGATGCAGGGCCTTCAGGATCGACCAAGACCAAAACGGAAACTTCGTTTGTTCAGTCTTCGACAAAACCGATATTTTGACAAATCAACCAGTGTATGAAAGAATGTATCCAACCCCAACAAAGAATGGTGAATATACATTTTTGTTGTATTCATGCACAATTATCTCAAACCTACTGGTAAAATTCACTACTTTATGAATGATGGATTATTTATAATGTTTAGTACTATTTATTGTATTTACTGGCTCTCTTTTTTCCGTTGCCCTCATTTTCATGTTCGTTAATGAATTTGTTATTATTATTTTTCTTTACTCCATGCTGACAATTGTGCTGAATACAATCAATCCCAACAGGACTGTAGCCTATTGGGGGCAGGGTGGTATTGCCCCCAACTAGAATTTGGTGAAAAATGGTGCATCGCATAAAAAATTCTAATATTCCGGGGACCGGGGCCCAGGTGCCTCCTGACCATAACCCCTCCTCCCGTGCCGCCCTAACCATTCTGCTCAACCCAATCATGAACTTTACGTTTTAATAACGTATGAAGTATATAGTTGCACTGACTCAAGAAAACGCAATTCTTTTCAGAGTGCTTTCAACCTTTCCCCGATCACAACAGCTTTCATTACATTACCTTAATTGCAAGACAGGACGGCCGTCCCTGGATCTTCTACTTTGGGGTAACGACAGACTTGGCCTGGTGCAAGCAACAATGCGCGATGGAACCACAGTGCTACGCGTATGCCCTCTACGGTCCTGGAGTTGGAAAGTGGTCACATCTCTGTTACGGAAGAGGTTTCTCAGCCCCTGAAGTTATGTTTCCAACGACACAGGTTGATTCTGGATCGAAGCTGTGCTGAAAAGCTACGGAACCAAGCTAAATTCAGTGGATCTCATAGGCGTATCGGGGGGGAGGGGTAGGCACCCCCAAACACCTTCGAGATAAGGCTCACTTCACAGGGGCAGATTGTGGTTGGGGACCGGGGATGTATGCTCCCCCACAATTTCAACCAAAATAATGCCCCAGCAAATTCAGGCAAGGAGACTGAAAATTCAGGCAGATGATCAAATAAATATTATTGAAAATCAAGGGGTTTCATGGCAATATCTTTGACATGGTATACGATTTGGACCATTAAATTTGGGCAAATGTCGCTCCTCCCCCCCAAAAAATTACACCTGCTGTGACTTTTTCAAACAAATAATTATTAGTTTATAATGTCTTACGCCAGGGCTTCGGAGTCGGGTGGTAAGTGAACTGACTTTGACTCCCGACTCCTTTCGCTTTCTGAAAAGTGACTCAGACTCCAAAGTTGTTTAGGAAGTTTGGAGTAAAATTTGGGAAACAAAAATTTCCCATTTTTGAAACTTTTTTTTTGAAATTATAAATATCAATTATTTTTAGGAGTCAGGAGTCACCATTTTAATTTTCGACTTTGACTCCGACTCCACACAAAAACCTCAAACTCCACAACTCCGACTCCTGATTCCGACTTTAAAGCCCTGTCTTACGTATGATACTACCTGCAAGTATATTTCTGTGCCTAGTACTTACTGCACTGTAAATTCTGAAATTCTGAGTTAGCTCAAATGATTGAGTGAGACGGTTGCACAATTTGTTTGAGCCATAATAGCTTGCTGTTTTGAGTTATGATAATCTTTATGTTGTTATAACTTGCAAACAACAAGCTATCTTGGCTCAAAGGAATTGTGCAACCATCTCACTCAATCAATTAAGCTAACTCAAAATTCAAAATTTACAGTGTGATGCTGGTCTAAGGACAGATAAGTGGTCACAAAATTTGGTACAAATTGTAAGATTACTGATTGTTGTAAAACAATATTGATCTATTCATAAAATAAAGATCCCGAGATAAAGACATTTACCTAGGGCATGCCCTACACTCAAATCTAAATGAGGACGATGTTGGTGTAATTGGTAACTTTTACAGACAGTTTAATGTATTCTTTAGTAGGTGTCAACTGTCAAGTCTTTTCAGGCATGCAGAATGTGTTTGAGAAAATTGTTAAGATTACCATACAGAACTCACTGTAACATTTTACACTGTTTGGACAAGCAAATGTGTGAAATGCATATGTTCCGTGCACGTAATATCAGATTTGCAGTTTCGGCATTAAATCATAAGAAGATTGATATATCATATGTGTTCAAAAGGTCCATGGATTGCTCTATGTCTCTGTTCAACTGAAATTTACAGCGCATGAAGAGAGATGGACTATGTATCAAACATTTCAAGGAAGATTCATAGACTCAAATTAGCAGACATATAAATTTTGACTGCAATCATAAACGCAAATCAATGGCAGCTTGAGCAACAGCACAGGCTGTCAGGGAATTGTAGGTTGCCAAGAAGGCATCATGACATGTGGACTGTCAGAAATGGAAGTGTATATATATGAACTTATGAAAATGCTGTGTGTGTCATGACAATTTTTATACCTTTGGATATGCACAACAGTTCGACAACTTCCTTGATATACCAAATGCAAAATTAAAAGACAAATAGCCCTACAAACCTAGTTTGAACTTTGTGATACCCTCAAGTAGTATATGGCCATTACTACCCTCAAGTAGTATATGGCCATTACTACCCTCAAGTAGTATATTGCCATTACTACCCTCAAGTAGTATATTGCCATTACTACCCTCAAGTAGTATATGGCCATTACTACCCTCAAGTAGTATATGGCCATTACTACCCTCAAGTAGTATATGGCCATTACTACCCTCAAGTAGTATATGGCCATTACTACCCTCAAGTAGTATATGGCCATTACTACCCTCAAGTAGTATATGGCCATTACTACCCTCAAGTAGTATATGGCCATTACTGCCCTCAAGTAGTATATGGCCATTACTACCCTCAAGTAGTATATGGCCATTACTACCCTCAAGTAGTATATGGCCATTACTACCCTCAAGTAGTATATGGCCATTACTACCCTCAAGTAGTATATTGCCATTACTACCCTCAAGTAGTATATGGCCATTACTACCTTAGCATTTCGGAAAACATTATTTGGATATTGTTTACTTACTTGTGATTTCCTTATTTTAAATGGTATTATAACAAAGGTACAGTATCTGAAAAGGTGAATTAGCCATCACATTACGTAATTTTATAATTAGCCTAATGATAATGGATTTCACTGAAGGCCATAAAATCAGCTAGCAAATAATTCATGGTATGCTAATTAGTTCTTCAGTAGGCCTAGTTTCAAAAATTGAGCATAAAAATTTAAGTGTTTTTTAGAAACAATGGCAAGTATTAGCCTTCCATGGCAACATTGATGGTCAGTAACTCAGCATTCAGTAAATAGATTGGGATGGGGTTATACCTGCTTCATTCCACTGCTTGTCTGATATCTCCTTAGATCACCTGCATTCAGTCAGGTATGTAAGAGCAATATAATTATATGCATTGTATATATATACAATACTATACATACATTATTATCACTGGTGATGCTTTGTCATTGGGTCAATGCTAAACATCTTCAGCCAGACTGCCTGTTGAGGAGTGGATTCTCAACCAATGAGATGATAACATCATAGTCGAAGAGACCAGGAGGGCAGCTGCCCCCTCTCTCCCTTCCCTAAAAAAGTCTGCCAGACCCTTAAATTGACAGTGAATTCAGACAAAGATCTGAAAAATTCGGGGGAAAGCCCCATCGACTGTATTGCAAAATGCTAAATTAGGGGAAATTTAAGCATATAATCAGTTTTGGTGCTACATGTCATAGTAATAGTCACCAAAGTGTCTGAATGTGTTAGGTATACATCAAATTCAGCATTCACGACAAAATTACAAATAGATACACAGTTTGACTGTTTTCTTGTTGGATTTTACAGAAACCATTTTGGCTTTAAATACGGCCAAATTCTAAGAAGGTGTAAAAAAGATAGAACACCACCTTATCTGAACAGAAAATTGTTTTAAATGCATACCATAGATGTGTAATTTAATAAAACAAATGAAATTTTTATCAGAAGAAAACAATTTTACTACTTTATTCTTACTTGAGAAATTAAAAATTTTTGTAATTATAAACACTTCCAGCAAACCAGATGAGAAAATGTTAAATCTGCAGATTTAATTGCGATTTGGTCAAGAATGCTCAATTTGGTGTGTGTCAAAAACATCCAGACACATTGGTGACTATTACTATCATGCAAATGACGTTTTACATCAGAACTGATTATGTGCCAAGAATTGTCTTCGGATTACTCAGCTATGTGCCTCAAAATGAATCCTGATATATTCTATTTATAAGTTTTATTTCAGCATGCCAAAATGCTTACAAATAAACTGAAAGCAAAATGTATGGAATGCCCATCATTCTTTGAACAGTAATGGTATTTCCAGGAATGCAATACTAGCACCTTCAGATTTCCTGATGACATATTTTCTTTTAAGACTAGGATTGGTTAACTCTGCAAATTGCCAAAACCAAAATTTATTGTTGTGAGGCTGATAGATCAAAATAACTTGCGGCCAGGCAAAGAAGTGGAGGCTCTTGCAAGGGTTAAATTGATGTAATATACTTCAAGGAGTACACTGAAGATATCTCAATTGGATATGTGACACTTTGGCTTGCTTTGTTTTTGGGAGGAAATGATTTCTGTCCCGTTGTCGGAGCATATTATGGCTTATTTATGAAAAAATCTGTTTTCTTGCAATATCACGAAAAGTAACACATTTAAGCTGTATGTACCGATGGAAGATGAATAAAAAATTGGGTATTGCGGAAATTTTGGCACCAAGATTGGGTCTCTAGCTCTATTGGTTGCTGAGATATGGCATTTATTTCACTATTTTCCGGATTGTTCGGAGCACAGATCTGGAAAGCTCTGGTGGCATACCTAACACATCTTGTATATCAATGAAATTTTACAGAAAATGTTTTTTCTTATAGTAGAACAAAATGGCATATAGAGTAAATTGATCTGATTATTTAAAAAAATTCATGGGGAATTTGATGCACCCTAGCCTATACGCAAGCCAACAGCAAGAAAAATCTGCGGAATAGCAACCTTCGACAACCACTCTTGTAAGTATTGCTTTGGAGTTTCGAACATAATGTTGAAGATGTTTGCCTGATATATCAATTCAAGCATTTTCAGACTGAACTGACAGTCGATATTATTGCATTCAGTAAGAAGACCGGGATGGAAAGACAACAATTTGTTTTCGTTGCAACTCTAATGTTTCCGATCATCTTATGCAATCAGACAGGTTTGTTGTAGAATATATTTACATGCATCCTTCTTCAAGGTTTCATGATGAAGCCAAAGTTATAATGATATTGTGTTTGTAGATCTATTCATTTTTTTATTTCAATTTTTTTTTATTGGTCAACACATGTTTCTGTATTTGATATTTTTGTCTGCCAATGATAGTTTACATAATATATATTATCATCATCATTAATAATGGTTTGCTTTTTATTTATTTCATAATAAGTACTAATTGACTCTTTTCCAATCAAGGGATCTTTTCACTTAAAAAAAAATATATTGTCTGTACATAATATTATTAGTTATTTGTTGTTTGCTTGGCGGATACAGAAGGTAAATCCTGTACCTGCCAAAAGCAAACAACAAATTACGAATTTATCCGACCACATGGTATAATGAAACCCCCGTAACAATGTAGTTCAAAGGTATGAACATCATGAGTGCCAGGTACTAGTATGATGAGTGCTAATTAATTCAGAAGCAGAACTGACTGACACTAATCATGTTCATAGCTGTGAACTACACTGGTATATACCCGCAGTTCTCAACCAATCAGAAACAAGCATTGGCCTTGGTGGTCGGATAATACTAAATATCCTTTCGTCAATTTCCAGTACAACAAGGGTCATTTGTTTCTCGAATGCAAGCACCCAATACCTCATTTGAAACAATGGTTAAGTGTGCTGAGCAGTGCTTTACAACTTCGCGGTGCAGGGCATTGGAGTTGAAACAAAATCAAAATGGAAAGTTCTCTTGTTCAGTCTTTGACAAAACTGATATTTTGACTTCTCAACCAGTGTTCGAAAGACTGTATCCGACGCCAACAGAAAACAGTAAGTATAAGTTCAGTTGGCATCAGACTGGGCTGTCAAATTATCAATAGCTTATTCCATGGTTCAATACCCTCTCAATGCAATTTCCATTAGGATCAATTAAGTAATTTTTAAACTTGTGATTCTTTTCTAATCGGTGTTACCCTGTAACCGGAAAAGACTTTTTAAGTGCAGCCCTTCTAAATTCTGAGCATTCTTTTTTGAAAATGAATGAATGAATGAATGGATCTTATTGATGGGGCAAGCGACATTTCCTTGAATTTCCAGTTCCATGTTTAATATTATAAAAAATGGCATATCTTGGAAACCACTGACTTTCAATGAATGATATATTTTAATTGTGCCAAAATTTCCGACCTTCTTGTCTGAATTTTGTAGTTTTCACCAAATTAGGGAGGAAGAGCGGTGGCTCCCTCTGTCCTCTGCCATCTCGCCACCAATGAGTGAGTTTTCTTAAAAGTTGCCATTAAAAATTTATATCCCAACTTAGGTTTCATGCAATTTTTAATACCTCCCCTTAGCATCGATCAGGTAATAAGTGAACTGATTCCAACTCACGACTCCTTTGGCTTTCTGAAAAGTGACCTCTATTCCGACTCCTTGAGTTTTTTGAATTACGACTCTTGGCTTCCGACTCCAATTATCGGCATTATGGCACACAAATATTAACATGGTTTTAAAACAGGGGAGAAAAATTAGTTCTACAAAGTTTTCTTAGGGTTCTATACATGAACATTTGTTCAGAAAGTTTTGTGTAAAATTTAAGATATATTTCACATTTTTGTAACTGTGTTTTTGTAAATTATATTAATTATTTTCAGGAGTCAGTAGTTACCTATCTCATTTTCGACTCATACTGCTGAGTCCTGCTCGACCCAAAAACGTCCGACTCCAACACTCCGATTCCGAAGTCCTGGGATCGATGCAAAGTTTTAGTTCCCCCCCCCCTCAAGACATACAAAGCAATACACATGATATTTTGTTTTGTTATCTATGTTTTGTTATGTTAAAATTACATACCCCCTTAGATATGTTGTAAAAAATACCCCCTTGAAACATAAGCGATAAGTTAGTGTCCCCTCGGCCAAAACTCCCAGGCCCCCCCCCCAGTCATAAATTCTGAATGGTCCCTTATTCGATATATCTCTAGTGTGTTACCACAGGCTCCATAATTTGAGGCAATATTGAGGGTAATTGTTTACACAGTCCAGGAGGAATGATTATACAATTGATTCTTTTCAGGCTGCTTTCAATCGTATCCCAATCACAGTAGTGTTTACAACCAGGTGGGTGGAGCGAGAAACGAAGACCGACCAAGGATCTTCTTCTTTGGCGAAACGACAGACGTGGCCTGGTGCCAGAACGAATGTGCAAAGGAACCACGATGCTACGCTTATGCACTGCATGGACCGTCTCTTGGACCGTGGACCCACCTCTGTTACGGGAGAGGTTTCGGAGCTCCTGAAGTAATGTTCCCCACTGCAGTTGTTAATTCAGGGGTGAAAATGTGCTGAATTCATCACTGCCCTCTGCTGACAAATTTGTGAACTACACATCCTGTCAATGGACCAATTGGAGAGCAGGATTTGAGCTATTTTACTTTCAAGAAAGCCTGAATTTAATATCCATCGCATGAACTGGAACTATAGTATTTTTTATGTGCACTGGAGCCCCCCCCCCCTCCTTCCACAACAAAACTGACAATTCAATATCTGACACATTGGGAAATGCACTGAAAACATTTTCAGATCATCTAAAGCCAGGGGCCAGATATTTGAAAGTGGGTCATCCAGGAACCAGACATTTGAAAGTGGGTCATCCAGGGGCCAGACACTTGAAAGTGGGTCATCTAGGGGCCAGACATTGGAAAGTGGGTCATCCAGGGGCCAGACATTTGAAAGTGGGTCATCCGTTGCTCAAACTAAGCTGACACGGCATCCGGAACAGCAGGAGCCAGAAACAATTTGGATAATATAAAGTGTGGCACTTGTGTCAACCAAAAAAAGTTCTGCATGCATGATCAGCCAAAAAGACAGAAGCAATATATATATAAACTAACTTCAGTCATGCCAAGGAGTAAGGCTTTAAACTGTGGGTAACCTTCAAAATCGATGTTGGACCGCCTTAAATCGATCAGTAGGCCTAATCTAGTTATTTTGAGTTGTATGTATAATATCATCCTCGTCTGAAAGAGCCAACTTCAGAAAACATGATAAGTCGCTTTTTTTAATGAAACCTATATGTAAAATGCATTTAATTGAGCTGGCATTGAAAGACAAAGTGTCGGATGAATGTTTGCTTGATAAACAATGCACATGATGCTAATCAAGGTAAATTTACAGTGAGTATCAGCCAAAATTGCTAGAAATCAACTCAAATCAACATTGTTTACATCCCATTGGTGAACTTTCTTCTTCTTGTCTCGCTGAGATCTCGCCATACAAGAGTTGAGGTGAGCGCAAATGGCAGACGAGAGAGGTGAAATTTCGTGACTTTGAACAAAAACTTTGATAATTTAGTATATTCCATTCTGACTTGACGTCAAATCTTAATTCAACCTATTATTAGGTGAGCGATAACGGAGTAAATCGCTCGCTCGTTACCGCCTAAAAACATACATTTATTATATCATAGTTATATTAAGTTTCTAGATAGATATAGGAAAATGTTCAGTGTTAATTATTATCATCATCGTAAACACAGGATATTAAAAATAATAATTCGGGTAATTTGTTTTTCAAATTTCAATCAGCCAATTGTTGTTGCTTTTATGAACATTTTTGGACTCACACAATCAGCAGAACTGATGAATG
Organism: Platynereis dumerilii; assembly: GCA_026936325.1. NCBI lineage: Eukaryota > Metazoa > Annelida > Polychaeta > Phyllodocida > Nereididae > Platynereis > Platynereis dumerilii. The sequence goes on from JAPTHN010000020.1 coordinate 12,153,604, forward strand.
AAAACACATGAAATACATGCAAATGTCAAAGTGAATGCAAAATGAATGGTTGATTAAAATTGCAGTTTTCCTCAATGAATACCTTCGTAAATGTCAATTGAATGATTTCATTATGCACACATTCATTCAGTGTCTCCATTCTGCTTCATCTAAAATTCTTTCCCTCCTTAGATTGTGATTTTCTTGAACAATGATAACCTTGCTCACTGTTAACTGTGGCAAAAAAGTATCAACAAAGGTTTCAAAGGCTTCAAAGTTACATTGCCTATTTGAGTTGTGTTCCACAGAGGATTTTGGCAATACAATCAGCTTGGGTGAAGTGAAGTCCTCTCCAAACATTTACTTTATCTGTATTTCCACACAGCACAGACATCCTCGAATAAAAGGTATTTCAATTTTAACTCGCATTGATCTTTGTTGGTACAACACTGTATATAATACCAATCAGATAAACTAGTGTATCAGAGACATGGCCCTAAAAGTTTTATGAAGGCCAAAAAAGGGCAAGACAAAACAGAAAGAAAAGCTGATGACAATATAATAGGAAAGCTTTCAACAATGCAAGCAGGAAACAAGAAACATTCAACAACATATCCGGCTTACAGCTGGACCAACTTTAGTGTGAGTCCACTGTGAGAAGCATGAAACATAGCAAATACGTCATCATGCAGTATTTTATAGATCTGACAAAAATTATTGCACAGTGTCAACCAGTGAAGGACATCAGCGACAATGGCTATGTTACAATAGTCCATTTGCTAAAGTCAGCAATTTGAAAAATAGGGAAATATGATTTCCTAAAAGCATTTCAACTTTGTATAAATGTTACATTGATAAACTCAAGGTTATTATCCCACCAGTTCAAAACCTATGGTATTGGACTATTGGTAGGCATAAATCAAAAGAATTTGGAGACATAATCTTCCACACTAGGCTAGCACTACAGCTGACAAGAGCACAGCAATGAGGCTACAGATTAAGGACATACCTGTAGACCTGTAAACATGTTAGGAAGTAAACTGTATGGTTGTGACCTCTCATGATGTAGCTGAAGCTTTCGTTGCATGCGCCAGATGATTTTGGGTGGTTTGATGGACAATGATAATGTCACAAAAAAAAGATCTACTATTTGTAATAAAACTAAATTCAGTGTGCTTGTCAGTATAACTGTCAATCAATGGAACAATATAACTGGGAAATGAAAGACACTTTTTTTTTCAAATGTTTTTTGTTAGCACCTGCGTACTAGAGTCTAGACCGACCACTAGACACAAAATGCTAATTTTGTTAAAATCAAAAATTACCTCATGTATACAGTAATGCTGCCGAGGATTTTATTAACTTAATAGGTGAGTCTGGACCAACCGCAACCCAATGTCAACATGCCCAAAGTCGTACATGGAAAAAGCACTTCGAGAGCTTTGGAGCATGCCCCTTTTTCACCTGCGACATTGGCAGGCCATTTAAAGTGGCATATGGCATATCTAAATGATAGGTCGACCTTCTGAAAAAACATCTTTTACTAGAAGAAACTTTGGCATCTGAGCATCACGGACTAGAAACAGTGAGCACTGCAATAGTAAAGAGGCGTTCTCGAGACAAACACCCTGTAAAAATAATGCAACCGCTTAAACGGCATCGTTAAATGCTGTGTTTTAGTACACAGAGAAACTAAAAGAAACTTGATGGGTATTAGCAATTCTTGTAGACCGGAAGTTCCATTTAGAGAGACTTCCAGTTCCTGTTTGTGCCTTAATGAAGTGCCTCTAGAACGACACACAAGCGTGACTTAACTGTCAACTTAACTTTCTGGCTTGGCTGACTTAACTTCCTTGAGAACACTTCTCTTCATCTCCTGGCTATAGAGGGCGCTTTTACTTTTTCTTGAATGTTTTTAAGGAGGCAAACACATTTGTAATGATTCCTTTCTTTGTCTAAAAGTTTTCGGAAAGATTCGTTTAAAAGGTGAACTTCTGAAAGTTTTGTTTGTATCAATTCATCACATTTGATCAGGCTCAGACGATGAGCTCTACTCAGTCTACTACTGCCTCATGTTGGTTTTACGTCCTGTATTTGAGTGCTTATTAGACAGGATAGGAGATGAGACTCTGAGTCATAAGCAATTCATGAGGTCATAGCCTATACTTGCAATGCTGGCAAGGAAAGCCATTTGGGTGTCATACCACTCATCAATGAGGTCACAAGACACTGAATGACAAATTGAAACCTTATTTCAATGTATTTGATAGGGTATGTTGTGAGGTCATTGATGGCCACCAACAGCTTTTCTGTAAATACTTGTTTTTCTACTGTAATAAAATTTAACAATGACTTGAAGTGCACCAAACAAATTGATGTCTATCCTTCTATTCAAGAAAACCTAGTGGGAATTAGGGTGAAAATGTAAGATTCCCTAATTGTGGGGAATTACCCTCTACAATGTTCTAAAACATTCAAAGGGTCAACCCCGGGGGGGGGGGGGGTACTTAGCGCCACAGTGATTTTGAAAACCAGAACCATTTTAATCCGGAAACCGACCAAAACCACAAACCATTTTTAATCTTTTGGTAAAAATATCCATAACCAATTTAATCTTTATGATTTTTATATTATTGAAATCGTCTTTTCAAGTTGATTCTAACGGTACCAAACATGTTGGGGGTGCAAAAAGGGCAACCAAATTAATCTGAATTCCTAAAAAACCAAGACCATTTTAATCCTAGAAGGCCAAAAAACCACAACCATCCAGCGGAGCCTCTATATACACTCTTTCACAGTGAGTACCCCCCCCCCGGGGGGTCAACAGCAAAAAAATGGAACAATAACCATTGGTGGCCTAGTGGATAAGGTGTCTGACTGCTACACGCATTGTCACAGGTTCAAACTCAAGTTATTGCATAGAGGAACTATGGCGGATCCTCCTTAAACCACTACTTCAATCAACCCAGGTTTAAATGAGTACTTGATTATAGGCAGTCCCTGGCAGTGATATGAAATGTAGAAAGCTTGACCAAGGAGTGTGTGAAATTCACTGTACACTGCCACTGGTGCATACGTACCGGTGCACCTGACCGGCGACCGCCTCACTCTGGACCGGTATCGTCTGCAACACCACTTGGTACAGGACTGTTCTCAGAGTTTGTTCTATCATAAAAGTGTCACTTTATCCACTAGTGTCTCTGGCAGCAAGCAGATGATGCACAATGACATCTGGTGTTAGGTTTTGAGATTTACAAGCTAAGATAAAAGTTCTTAATATAAGGGGCCGACCAGATGATCTTTGGAGGGGGGCTATGGACATTTGGTGAAAAAAAAAGTTAGTTTCCCACTTGACACTGTAAAAAAAAGTTTGTTCACCACATGGAAATAAAAAAGGAGAAGTTTATTTCCACCTGTAGCTAGGGTACCGCAATGTTAAAATTCCAATAGCAAAGTTTGTGGCGAGTTGCATATGAAAAAAATTGTTTGTCCTGGGGGCAAAGTCCATAGCCCCCCCCCCCCGCCCAACTATTGTCTGGTCGGCCCCTTAGAATACGATGACACGACTCACACGCAGATTCTTAATGGACAGTGGGTTTATGATAAGGCGTTACGTCTTATATTTATGCACAGCCTAGGTTCGGGCAACAGGCAGGGGGTGAAATAATGAGGTGAGGTTCACTCTTGTAACAATGCTCGCTTGGACCAGTAATTGAACCCGAGTCGCAAAGGTTAATAGCCCAGCACACTTCCACTGACTTTGACCCGGGCTGCACAATTGTCACTGCCTTAGGCTAATATAATTTTATTATTTAATTTGACTGATCATGTTATAGACTGTTCAAGAGCACTTCGAAGCCTTCCAGTTGTTTCAAGTTCTAAATTAACAATTGAATTATTCATGCGGATAATGCTACCATAGACCAAAACAGCACAACACAAAAACACCATGAATATAGATTGACACAAGTGGCCATTTTGGGTTAAAAGGAAAAAAGCCCATGCCTAAAATACCCATTATCTACAGAGAGGGATAATGGATAGGCAGACATACATGTATGCATAGGCAAGTATGTAAGACAACACCATGTGGACAACTAGCAAGTGAAACTCCATACAGCAAGCATAAAAGTGACATATATATATATACTGTACTTAATTTTGTAAGTGACAATTATCAAATAAGACAATTACGTCATAAAAGTTATGGCGCAAAACCTTTACCTTTTTCCCCTCAAAAGGATTTGGTATGGTCTTGCACATTGTTCAAGGTCAGACTGAAATTTTCTGTCCAAACAATAATACAGCTTTTTAAACAAAAATAATCCAGTTGAAGCATTATTGATTGAATCATTTAACCGATCAACTGTGCCAGTATGGTTGATAGGCTTATTTACCAAACTGGTGCAGAGGTCTTAGTCCTAACTGAAATATCTTTCCCTGAAATTGCTTTAAGTGACACATATCTCACAGAAAAATATCTAACAAAGCAAGTTGTTGACCGAACAAATTCATCATGCAGGATCATGCACACAAGCTTGGAACACAGACCCTGAAGTAATGGGATTTAGGCATAGAAGCAGCTCATAGCAAATGGCTCAACCTATATTGCCAAATTAGCCAAAATGGCTCAGGAAAATGGCTCCAACATTGAGCCAACTGCACACAACATAGTAAGTGGACTACATTAACTTTGAGCTGACTCAACCATACGAAGTGATGCATCTTGTGGTAGGAGTTAAATAGGCTGGTCAGTGGTCATTATTCACTTTGCCGTATGCAGCTTGTTGCTGAGGATAATAGAGTTGTAATCTAAAGAGGGCAAGGAGAGGAGAGGAAGATAGAGGGGAAAAGGCAAATGAGGTAAGGGGAGGGAAGCAGAGGGAAGCAGAGGGAAGCAGGCGAAAGCAGAGAGAAGCCAAGGGAAGCAGAGGGAAGCAGGGGAAAGCAGAGGGAAACAGGGCGAAGAAGAAATGGGAGTCACACGGGAGCAGGTACAGAAGGATGGAGAGCATTCATTCGGCTGAAACTAACTTTCGGCAAAAACTTACCAGAGTGATGACCAATTACGACTAATCAAACACCACAATTTAACAACGATAATCCCTTTACGCTCCTCTTCATCCGTTTCATTGCACTACCTATATATCCAATTACAACTCATAAACCCAATTTCCATCCAGATTGTTGACAGAGCTACGTTTCCATTCCTTTTATGGCTAAAAATAGGAAGTTGTTGGTACCAGACCCGAACTGCAGCCCGTCGCATTGTGATGCCTAAAGTGTTTGCGGAGGCTCGTTTCCATGGCAACACTTTCCCTTAAGGACTATTGTCAGTTCTTCGGCTCTCATTGCTTTTCTTTCCAAATCCTAAGTGGGTTGTCATGGTTATTTAAGGCTTTGGAAAAGAGTTTACTCAGTGTAGGGACAGACAACAGGGGCTGCTTGGAAGATATTATAGAGCTACTATTGAGAATCAGAAACTTATTATGACTCCATCACATGCCATGGGATAATAAATAGTTTAAATAAATTAACTTTTTGATTGTATAACTGTATGAAGAGAGAGATTTGTAGACAAGTTATCTATCTGTGCTATGTAACAAGTATCTACCCATGACACCATTACTACATATACAATCTCCCAGTGTATGACCATTACTTCAACAACTCTGACATTAGACATCTTTGGTTGATTTGTGTCACTCAGAAGAACAACCGCAACAACGACAAAATAGCAAATGCTGAAGATATATACCAAGTAATATACTTTTATATCAGCACTGATGAATCATAAATAAGTAAATCATATAAAAACAGTTTGTATTTCAGAGACACAACAATAGGGAAAGCATTTTCATCATATCTGAAACTCAGTCTATATTGCCTACCTGGGATTAAATATATATATATTTCTATGTAAAATTTCTATGTAAAATGATAAACAATATCCAAGAAACATCAAGACAACTTCATTCATTTAACCCTTCAAGATGCTGCTTAATACCAGCTGGTAGTCCTGATTACTTCATTATAAAATAAGAAGCTATTATTGGAATCAGAACTCAGAAGTGACCATATAGGCACTGGATTTATTTTTAGCCTTTTGATGTGTTAAATAGCACGTACAAAGTACTGCACATCTTGTTAGGAATTTTATTACGTACAATGTTACATTAGAAACACAAAAAATTTTTAAAAACCATATTCTGGGGAAGAAGCAGCCTTATAATTTGGGATCTTCGTTAAATAAAGGCCGAACATAATGAGGGTTAATAGATGAGATCTAAGAAAGAGAAGGTCTACAACATGCTACACACTAAATCTTCAAGCATTCAACAGAAAATCAGAAAAACATCTTAAGATTGATTGGATTTTGCACTTGAAGCCACCGGGTTTGAACTGATGCAAGCAAAGACCTGTTACACACTATGAGCAGCAACTCAATCATATCCAACAGAAGAATTTGCTGAGGAAGTTGTTCGCCAAACAAGTTCCTCATACAGGATCATGCACACAAGCTTGGGACACAGACCCCTGAAGTAATGGAATTTATGCAAAGAAGAACCTCGTAGCCGATTGGCGCAAACTATATTGTTAAAATAGCCAAAATGGCTCAGGAAAACGGCACCAACATTGAGCCAATTGTTAGTTCTTCAGCTCTCCTCGCTTTTCTTTCCGAATCCTAAGTGGGTTGTCATGGTAATTTAAGGATTTGGAAAGGAGTTTACTCAGTGCAGGGATATATAGCGCGGAGGACACTCAATGATAGAGAATCAAAAAATTATTATGATTCCATCAGGCTCCATAATAATCATTGAAAATAAATCAATTTTTGATTGTGTGGCGCATTTCAGAATCTTTGTGAAGACAAACCATACACACAAAGATTATATTTGTTCATTACCATAACAGCACAACCCCAATTTGCCTCTGATAATTGCATTATGCATAATATGTATTTTCAACATAATAGGCCTATCACACAGTCAGCTGACAAGCTCTTATCTACAGACAGATTTTCAGACAGATTATCTATCTGTATTATGTATACAATCTCCCACTGTATGACCATAACTTCAACAACTCTGACATTTTACATATTTGGCTGACATTTGTGTCACTCAGAAGAACAACCGCAACTATGACAAAACAACAAATGCTGAACGTGTACCAAGTAATATGCAAGTAACTTCCATTCATAATTGCAGTGATGAGTCATACATAAATAAATCATATATAAGTTCACATTTAAGAAACAAGGTAATAGAGAAAAGCATTTTTCCGTGTTAGAAACTCAGTTCATATGCATAAGATAAATTAGATGTGTACAAGTAAAATGATCGACAGTGTCCAAGAAACTTCATGAAACACTTCATCCATTTAACCCTTCGTTCCAGACAGTGTTGGAGTCGAGGCCAGGACATCCGAGACCGAGGCAAGGCCAAGGATTTGGCATCCGAGACCGAGCCAAAGCCGAGGCCATCAAAATATGGCTCCCAGGCTGGCCTCGAGGACGAGGCCGGTCCCGAGGCCTCTATCTGTGGCACAAAGACATCCGAGACCAAGGCAAGGCCAAGGATCTGGTATCCGAGACCGAGCCAAGACCGAGGCCATCAAAATATGCCTCCGAGGCTAGCCTCGAGGATGAGGCCGGCCTCGAGGACTCCAACACATGTTCCAGATAATGCTAAACAGTTGGTAGAATATTCTGATCAGATGAACTTCAGTTGCTGCTCGAAAAAAAAAGATTAAGTTATTTATAGAATCAGAAATCAGAAATGATAATCTACTGAGTGACAATCCTGGCAACAAATGACAACACAGCTTTGGTAAATAGACTATTTCCTTGTCCTCAGATATCTAATGGAGGTTATTAACTAATATTACAACATCTATCATTGACAATTACAGTTATCTATAGCTTGTCACAAATAGTCGAATGACTCTCAAGGGGACATGCAGACAACTTAAGTGTCACTTCCGGTGTGACCAGGAGGAGTCCAAGTAGCCACTTCCAGCTCTGATAACTTGGGGCAAGGACTTATTTGTAGCACTACATGACCTTGTTGACACTGGACTTATTCTTAGTCTTTTTTGGCATGTCAAATAGCACATCTACTTGTACATGTGGACCTGTTGGCTTTCTATGAAGTTTTAGAGAAACTATTTGTTAAAGCAGCGAATATGTCAACGTTATAAATAGTCGTTGGCAAGTTTTGTTATGACTTGTATCATACTGCATATATCTGATTTTCATTTTTAAAAAGGTAAAATTAAAGAAACCACAGAATATTGACAGTGTAGCCCTTTTAACTTGGGCTCTTGGTCAAATTATGGCCCCTCAAAAGGGTTGAGTCATGAGATCCATGCGAGAGGAAGTCTTGAACACGTTACACACTTACCAACAGTAATGTGAGGGATCTTTCAGCGTTCGTTTGAAAACTTCTCTTGCTTGGATTATGAACGGAAGGCACTAGAAATATTTGGAATTCTGTAGTGTGCTTCAAAAGAGGCAATACCTGTTTAACACATTGTGCAACAACTTGCTCATATCCCACAGAAGAATTTGCTTAAGAAAGCAAGTTATTCACCAAACAAGGTCCTCATACAGGATCATGCAAACAAACTTGAAACACTGACCCTGAAGTAATAGGATTCAGGCATAGAAACAGTTCATAGTAAATGGCTCAGCAATGTTGCCAAAATAGCCCAAATTGAGCCAACAACACTCCACATACTAAAAGGACTATATCAACTTTGAGCTGACTAAGCCGTATGCAGTGATGCGTCATGCAATGGCAACTAAATAGGCTTAGCCATTATTCACTCTTTGTGGTGTATATACAGCCTGTTGCTTAGTGTTGGGGATGATAGAGTAGTAGAGAGGGTGGAAGAATAGGAGAGGAAGGTAGCGGGAAATGGCAGAGGAGCAGGAGGAGGAGGAGAAGAAAGAAGAAGAAGAGGATGACAACGGCAACACAAATGTAGACGGAATGAACCGGAATAAGAGGGAAGTAGAGGGAAGAATGGGAAGCAGAAGGAATAGGAATGTAGCAGAAAGAAGGAAAGGGGGACGGCACAGGGGAGCTGTAACAGGAGGAAGGAGAACTCATTTGCATTGACACTAAATTACGGCCAACTTCCAAGACTAAGCGATCACCAATTCTGACTGATAAAACACAATTTAGCAACGATTATCGATCCTCATCTCCAATCTGACTCATCAGTCTCATCACACTACCAAAATATCCTATTACAACCCACAACCACAGTTGCTGTCCAGACTGTTGACTGACAGGGTTGGGCACGAGTACATGCAAATGTACTCGAGTACGAGTACGAGTACTTGCCACATCTACGAGTACGAGTACGAGTACGAGTACAGCTTTTTCTGAATGTACTCGAGTACGAGTACGAGTACTTTCAAATGTACTCGAGTACGAGTACGAGTACATTTGAGCAGTTTCAAACTTTTTTTTGTAATATATATTATATATATAAAAGCGTTATTTAGATAAATTAATTAAGCAACAATAAAGAATATCAGTGAAGGTTACCACTTATGCTCCTTTGGTAATCAAAAGTGAACTGTGTTACTTTGAAAATGCTACTTGCTGACTGCCAGTTGCTGGATCCGTTTTCGAATCCAGAACTAACCGTGTCACCCATGCCTATGTTGGACGACAGTTTCAATCATCGCTCAATGCTGTGTCCTCCTCCTGTGTTGAAACTGTGACGCTCAGTTTAGGAGGATCAACATTGGCTAGAAGTTGGGGAATCTGACCCAGTTTGAAATGACATCACAGCTTGTAGTTAATTTACATATATTGCAATGCTAGAATAGAGTCATCTCTGACATCACAGTTCAACAGCACAGAAAAAAAACTTGAGATTCCACGTAAGTATGACAAGGACTGTAACGTTAGGCCCATTTTAAATGACAAGTGTTAGGAAGTACAGGGAAATAATTTACCTTAACAATTTAAAAATAAATGATTCACATGCATCTATGACTTCAACAGGAAAATGTATGTCTCTTGTGATTGGCTTTAGACATGTTTTGTCAGAAGTGAATGCTCCTCTGATTGGTCGAGATGGTTACCTTTTTCTTTTGCTGATTCTATTTTTGCTGCAATAGCCATTCTAGTCTCAAAGAACAGAGTATTCCAATGCTATCTGTAAGTTTGTATTTAATTTCAATATCTTTTCTAGGTGCCAAGAATTCGTTCAAAACAAATATCAATTATCAAATCTTGGCAAGGCAGATTTGTTTTATGAAAATTAAATGCAATATACATTTACTGCAAGTATATAAATGGTTATTTCGTTCAGCTAAGAATATTTTTCGTTAGCTAAAATCATAATTTATAGTATTAGAATGTTAGAAGAGACCTTCACATAAATTGTGGATTTACAGATTATTAAAACAGTTTGGTTTGGTACAGAATATGTTTGTATTAATCACTCTTAATAGTGATATTCATCAACGAAAATAAACAAAAGCCTACAAGTCATGTTAAATTAAACAAATGTAAATTATTAAATATGATCAATTTAAATTCAGTAGTTCCTAAAAATCACACTTTTTAAAACAATGATAATCCAGATTGAGCCTGTAAACTAAACATTGTTTTCCGATTTCCGTAAAAGCGTCGATTGAACTAAAAAAAGGTTGAAACGGAAACGGCTCTGGTTATGCTTAAAATAGGGCTAGAAACATGATTTAAAAAGCTAGATATATCATGCAGTATTAGCCGCATTCAATGGAAGAAGTAAAAATGCTGTAGCTTTAAAAATAAGGCCAGTATAAGCCTGTAAGTTACGATGTTTTGATTTGCGCCAACAAGTGTGAAAAAAGCAAATGGCGGTCATGCGGTCATGTCAAAATAGTGTATCTCTGAAGTGCTTCAAGTATGATCAAAATAAGTTTTATTGAATTAATAATTATTTGAGACTTGATTACGAAAATAGACATTGTACTTTATATATAAATGACAAAATGTGACAGACTACTCCACAATTTTGGAGGTAGGTAGACATTGACCAAAGTTTGTCAAATAAATTAGTGTGACTCATGTACACTGTATAGGTCCAAGATTATAAAAGAAGGTTTTTAGAAAATTGAGCTATCAAACCATTTCATTATGTAGAAACTAGCTTTTGTGTAAAATTTTGCTCATTTGAAACCTCAGTTGTACTCGTGATGTACTCACTACGAGTACGAGTACTTTAGCAATGTACTCGAGTACGAGTACGAGTACTGTACTCATGATTTGGCACGAGTACTGAGTACATGCGAGTACTTGGAAAAATGTACTCGAGTACACGAGTACATGTGTACTCGTGCCCAACCCTGTTGACTGAGCCACATTTCGACTCCTATTATGGCTAAAAATAGTAAGTTGTTTGCACCAGACCCGAACTGCAGCCTGTCGCATTGTGATGCCTCAAGTGTTTGTACTGACTCGTTTCCAAGGCAACACTTTCCCTTTAGGACTATTGTTAGTTCTTCGGCTCTCATTGCTTTTCTTTCCAAATCCTAAGTGGGTTGTCATGGTTATTTAAGGCTTTGGAAAAGAGTTCACTCAGTGTAGGGATAGACAACAGGGGCTGCATTGAAGATATTATAGAGCTATGATTGAGAATCAGAAAGTTATTATAACTCCATCACATGCCATGGGATTATCAATAGTTTGAACAAATTAACTTTTTGATTGTATAATTCTATGATGAGAGAGATTTGTAGACAAGTTATCTATCTGTGCTATGTAACAAGTATCTATCCATGATACCATTACTACGTAATACAATCTCCCAGTGTATGACCATTACTTCAACAACTCTGACATTTGACATCTTTTGCTGACATTTGTGTCACTCAGAAGAACAACTGCAACAATGACAAAACAACTAATGCTGAAGATATACTTTGGCAACTGAAAGACCCTGGGCATCCCTGAATTAATAGGGTATGTGCCAGACTCACAGTCTTCTCATCAGTCACCATCATACGGCGGTCACCAACACTGGAGAGTGCTACGGCATGGGAACCTTGGGCAATGTTCCTCTAGTCTCTGCCCATGAGCGCCGTTCTATGGCTGCCCTGAGCTGTATCATTGTGGAAGGCTCACCACAAATTTCGTGCCTGCATTGCAGTGCATGACTGAGAGTATTTACAATATCAACACTGATGAGATATAAATAAGTAAATCATATAAGCACAGTTTGTATTCCAGAGACACAACAATATAGAAAGCCTTTTTGGCATATCTGAAACTAATTCTGTATTGCCTACATGAGATTAAATATATATATTTCTATGTAAAATGATAAACAAAATCCAAGAAACATCAAGACATCATCATCCATTTAACCCTTTATTCAAGATGCTGCTTAATACCAGTAGGTAGTTGATCCTGATTACATCATTATAAAATAAGAAGTTATTGGAATCAGAACTCAGAAATGATAATCTACTTGGTGACCACCCTAGCAACTAATGACAGCATAACTTGTGCAAACAAACTTTACCCTGGTCCTCCAATATCTAATGGAGTTCATTATGTAAGTCATTAATCAACATTACAATACCAATCATTGAGAATTGCAGTTATCAATTGCTTTGCTACAAATAGTCATGTTACTCTCAAGGGGGCATGCAGACTACTTAAGGTGACTCAACTGCACATACTTCTGAGCAGCCTGGTTGCCTAGCAACATAGCGTCACCACTGCTGCAGGCCCTGAAAAAGTTGTGACGTTACCATTTTCTGCTCTCTTTTTTTTAACAGCATGGCAGCCAGTATTTTGCTATTTAAATGAGATCTAATGCAGCTTGAAGCATAATTATTTTTTTATTGAATGCAGTAACACCTGCTCTATGCTAGTTCAAAGTTTCAGCTTCTCGTCTTTATCAAAAGAATTTTCTCAACTAATTTCAGTCAACTGTGTCTAAAATTGTCTTTATTTCTTTAAATTGACATTGGCATAGTCATGGTACTGCAGTTAAAAAACGACTCGGTGAAATTTTTTAATTTTTGGACATTTGTTTGACAATAACCTGTTTATGATATATGCAAATTTTTAAAAAAATCTGTATGATCGTTTTCCTAAAATTTGATTACTGCCCAAATTGATGCATGCAAAATCTGCAATTAATTAGGTTGTTGGTGCCCTTTGAGCTCTTACACAAAAAAGTATTTTAACCTTTTTCTTCAAATTTGTGGCAAATGTATTGGTTTACATCCATGGGAAGACATTTCTGACATTTTTGTGTGACAAATGCATGTAATGCTTTATTCTGTGGTACATAACCAATAACTCAATTTATAACTTTTAAGCAGTCATCAGGCCAAATATGCTGTTACCATGGCAACCAAACGAGTCGGTGAAATTTTTTTATTTTTCATTTTTGGAATGTATGGGTCCCATAGAGTACCTGTGCAAAATTTTAGAAAAATCTGTATGATCAAACTACCACGCTCGAGTCACCTTAAGTGTCATTTCCGGTGTGACCAGGAGGCGTCAAAGTAGCCAGTTCCGATCCATGATAAGGACTTTATTTATAGCAGTACTTGACCATGTTGGCACTGGACTTATTTCTAGCCTTTTTGACATGTTAAATAGCACATACACAGTACTACACATCTTGTTAAGAATTTTATTACATACAATGTCGCATTAGAAACACAAAAATTAGAAATACCATATAATGGGGAAGAAGCAGCATTATAATTTGGGATCTTCGTCAAATAAAGGCGGAACATAATGAGGGTTAATAGATGAGATCTAAGAAAGAGAAAGTCTTCAACTTGCTACACATTAAATCTTCAAGCATTCATCAGAAAATCAGAAAAACATCTCAAGATTGCTCGGATTTTGCACTTGAAGGCACTCGGTTTGAACCGATGCAAGCAAAGACCTGTTACATACTATGAGCAACAACTCAATCATATCCAACAGAAGAATTTGCTGAGGAAGTTGTTCACAAAACAACAAGTTCCTCATACAGGATTATTATTATTATTATATGACATGTTATAGTACATTATCTCGTACGATTCTAATGCACTTTACAAGAAAATTAACAGAAATTAAAACAGTCAGAATTAAAATCGAGATAAAATGGTAAAATGTAAAACTGATAATGTTCATTAAAAACCGTTATTAAAAGTTCACTCAAATGCACATTTAAATAAGTAAGTTTTCAGTGACTTCTTGGATTGCTCCATCGAAGTTATTGCTCTCATTTCAAGTGGAAGATTATTCCAAAGTTGTGGGGCACACACCTCAAATGCTTGCCCGCCATATGTTTTACAATTGTACTTTGGGATGGTGAGTAAATTACTATTTGATGATCTTAAAGTTCGACTAGGGCGGTAGGGCACAAGCAGATCCTTAATGTAGTTAGGGGCCATGCCGTTCAGCCCTTTGAATGTCAAAAGAAGAATTTTGTATTCCACCCTGAACCTGATTGGTAACCAGTGGAGTTCCCTCAATACTGGGGTAATGTGGCAACTTTTCGGCATTTGCTTTATGATGCGAGCTGCAGAATTTTGGACTCGTTGAAGATTTGTGCAACAGAGACGAAGGTAGTCCTATAAGAAGTCCATTGCAGTAGTCAAGCAGTGAAGTGACATTGCTTCGCACCAGGGTGCGTGTGGCACTCTTAGTCATGAATCTTCTTACTTTGTAGATAAGATGAAGTTGATAATATACTTTTTACAAAGCGATCGAACATGTGCTTCCATTCTAATTGAGGAATCATAATCCACACCCAAGTCCCGCACACAATCACGGCTGTGCACCAGCGATCCACAAATGCATAATGAGGAGAGACTGTTGGCTGTGAGAGATGGTTTAGACATTACCAACAGTTCAGTTTTGTCACCATTTAATTTTAAATAGTGCGAATTCATCCAAGCACCGATTTCAGTAGTGCATCGAGCAATGGTATCCTGCGCGTTGGTGATAGATAGAGGGCATTTGGGGTTGAAAGCCAGGTAAAGTTGAGTGTCATCAGCGTACAGATGGAATGACATGTTGCATGCCTCCATCACATCCTGGAGTGGTTGTGTATAGATGGAAAATAGGATCATGCACACAAGCTTGGAACAGTGACATGGAACACAGACACCTGAAGTAATGGGATTTAGGCATAGAAGAACCTCATAGCCAATTGGCTCAAACAATATGGCAAAAATATTCCCAAATGCCTCAGGAATATGGCTCCAACATTGAGGCAACTGCACACCACAACCTAAATGGACTATATCAACTTTGAGCTGACTCAGCCGTTAGCAGTAATGCATCTTGTGGTAGGAGTTAGATAGGCTAGTCATTATTCACTTTGCGGTATGCAGCTTGTTGCTGAATGTTGGGGATAAGCAGAGGGCAGCAGAGTTAAATAGGGCCAAGAAGAAATGGGAGTCATACGGGAGTGGGAACAGAAGGATGGAGAGTATTCATTCGGCTGAAACTAACTTTCGGCAAAAACTTACCAGAGTGATGACCAATTACGACTAATCAAACACCACAATTTAACGACGATTATCCCTGAACGCTCCTCTTCATTCGTTTCATTGCACTACCATTGTCTACCAATATATCCAATTACAACTGATAACCCCAATTGCCATCCAGACTGTTGACAGAGCTACATTTCCATTCCTTTTATGGCTAAAAAGAGGAAGTTGTTGGCACCAGACCGTCGCATTGTGATGCCCCAAGTGTTTGTAATTGACTGGTCTTTTTCATGATTTTTGAGGGTAGAAATCATAAAACTGTTCAAATACCAAGATCATACTGGCTGCATGAGGTGAACAAGCTCTTTATTGTCATATTCCAACTTCAAAGAGATTGCACAATGCATAATAGGCATTTTCTGCAAGAGGTGCTCCTGAGAAGATTGGAGGAACCTGCTCTACAAGACAAGACAAGCAAATACCACAGTGTCTACCCATAAAGTCTTGCCAGGAGATTTGTAGGCAAATTATCTATCTGCGCTATGTATACAATCCAGCAATGTATGACCATTTCTTCAACAACTCCTACATTTTAATGTTATGCCGACATTTGGGTCACTCATAAGTACAACTACAGCAATGACAACAACATGGCAAGTAACTTTATGTCTGCACTGATGAGTCATATATTTTATTTTAAATCTATTTGTCACACACTGGAGAATGGTGAAATCATTTTTGCCCTGTTGTAGCTCAGTCTACAGAGCACTAGATAAAATCGATTATGTGCAAGTAAAATGATAAATATACAAGAAATTTCATGAAAAGCTTTTAATTCATCTGACCCTTTTTTCAAGATAATGCATGCAGTTGGTAGAAGATCCTGAATACCTTATTATGATATGCTGCTTGAAAAACATTTAGTTATCAGTGGTATCAGAACGTAGAAATGATCATCTAACAACAAAGGACAGCTGCTGTCTGCTGCACAACTTGTGCAAACAAACTATATCCTAGTCCTCAAATATCCACCCAGAGAATTGCAAATATCTAATGGAGGTTATTTTAAAACTGATATTACAATATCACTCATTGACAATTGCTGTTTTCTATAGCTTGCTACAAATAGTTATGTGACTCTTAAGGGGACAGGCAGACAAATTAAATGTCACTTCCGATGTGACCAGGAGGCGCTAAAGTAGCCACTTCCAGTCTATGAAGCTCTATTATAAGGACTTTATTTATAGCTCTCCCAGAACATGTTAACACTGGACTTATTTCTAGCCATTTTGATGTTTTAAATAGCACGTACGCATTTACCAGATGTACACGACTACAACAAGTTGACCAGTTGGTTTTCTATCGTACAGAACATGACTAACGAAGCAAGCTTTCAATTGAAAGTGACAACTGATGAGTGTTGATAAGACAACTTAAAAGCTCTGTATAATCATGTGATTTATTTAATTATGACTCATCAGTGCTTATGCATGTATAAAGTATATTACTTTATATATCTTCAGCATTTGCTGTTTTGTCAGTGTTGCGGTTGCTCTTCAGAGTCACACAAATGTCTGCAAAAGTGGTTTAATGTCAGAGTTGTTGAAGTAGTGGTCATACCATAAGAGATTGGGAAAAGATTGAATGTAGCAATGGCAGTGGCGTAGCCAGCAGGGGATTTTGAGGAAATTTTTGCAGATATATTGCCCAAATAGGAAGAAAAATTGAGAAATTGTAAGAAGAATGGGGAAATGATAAGCAAAATGGGGAAATGTTGAGCAAAATGGGGAAATTACCAGAATTGAGGGAAGTGGTCGAAAATAATGGGGAAATTAAAAAGGTAACTGAAAGAAAAGTGGATTAATACAAAGAGTTTCATCAGATTTTCCCCATTTTTTCTTCATAATTTCCCCATTTTTCTTCCCCCGAATGATATACATCTGCAAAAAAATTCCATGCACGAAATTTTTCAAAATGTAACCAACTTATTTGGGACGGCTTTTATGATTAAAGGAAATTGTGCTAGACCTTAGGTAATTGCAAATATTTTTATCAAAATATGTATCGAACAAAATTAGAATGATTTACAGTTTTCTGATTTCACTTTGCAAATTTGGACCTTATTTCCCTTAAATTTACCAATTAAAAAAAATTACCAAACTGGTATTTTTAATTTCCCCAAAATTTCTCTTTAACCTCAACAAAAACGTTCTCCGAAATGCAATTTCTCCACAATTTTAGTAGTGAAACATGTATTTCTGTGAACTGAAAGAAAAATTCTCAAGAGCTTTCATTTATCATGTTCAATTGTGTATATCTCAACAGAATGCATATAATTCCAAAACATCACTTATTCTGAGTTTCCAACTCCTCAGATTTATGGTCCTGGATTTTCCTAAATTTGAAAAGAAATCTTTGGTATTTTTTATTACTGTATATTTATATACATATTTATTTCTTCCTTAAGTCTTTACTGAATCGCCAGAAAGAGAACACATTAATTTCCTCTGCTTTTTTTTTTTTTAGACATTTCACTATTTCAACATTTATTTCCCTGGATTTTAGACCCTAGCTTTTCCTATTTTTGCAAAGAATGCTTAATTTTTTCAGTTACATCTTCCCTAAATTTGTCTGAATTGCCAACAAAGGAAGTTACTTTCAAACATTCACTAATAATTTAGGGACAACCACAACAGTAATGAGATTCTGAAAGAATTGCTTAACATTGCGTTACAAGCGCGACACCCGAAAAGCTGTTGGTAGCGATTAAAATTTTGGGGAAATGTCTTGATGGTTTGCCCCCCCTGGAAAAAATCCTGGCTACGCCACTGAGCAATGGTACTTGTTACATAGCACCGATAGATACAAATCACTCTCCAGACAAGAGTTTATTGTAGATTATGCAATATAAAAATGCGTGATGCATCTTGCAATCATTTGAGGCTTATTTGTGTTATCGTAATAAACAATCTCATCTATCATGCAGCTGGTACAATATATGGTCTTGGTGTTTGATGCTTCCTCCTCTCAACGATTCTGAAAGTTGGTAAATTATACAATCAAAAAGTTAATTTAACTGTACATTATTAAATTTAATTATACAATCACAAAGTTAATTTAATTGTACATTTAATTAATGTAATTATACAATTACAAAGTTAATTGAATTGTACATTTAATTAATTTAATTATACAATCAAAAAGTTAATTTAATTGTACATTTAATTAATAATCATACAATGACAAAGTCAATTTATTTTAAATAATTATTATCCCATGGAGAGTGTTTGTAGGAAAATGAATTTCTCTTTCTCTATTATTTAGAATCCTCCATGCTGCCTATCCTTACACTGAGTAAACTCCTTTGCGAAGTCTTAAATTACCATGACAACCCACTTATCATTCGGAAAGAAAAGCGATGAGAGCCGAAAAACTAACAATAGGCCTTAAGGGAAAGCATTGCCATGGAAACGAACCTCCACAAACACTTGAGGCATCACAATGCGATGGGCAGCAGTTCGGGTCTGGTGCCCATAACTTCCTATTTTATACTGTAAAAGAAATGGAAATGTAGCTGTGTCAACAGTCTGGACGGCACTGGAGTTGTGAGTTGTAATGGGATATTTTGGCAGTGCGATGAAATGGATGTTCCAGCTCCCCTGTGTCTTTCTTCCCTTCTTTCTGATACATTCTTATTCATTCTGCTTCCCCTTCTTCCCTCTACTTCCCTCTTATTCCGGTTCATTCCGTCTACTTTTTCGTGTTATTGTCATCCTAATCTTCTTCTTTCTCCTCCCCCTGCTGCTCCTCTGCCATTTCCCCACTCTCTTCCTCCCCCCATCTTTCACCCTCTTCACAACTCTATTATCCCCAACACTAAGCACCCAGCTATATACATGTACACCACAAGAGTGAATAATGGCTAAGCCTATTTAGTTGCCACTGCATGACGCATCACTGCATACAGCTGATTCAGCTCAAAGTTGATATAGTCCTTTTAGTATGTGGAGTGCAGTTGGCTCAATTTGGGCTATTTTGGCCACATTGCTAAGCCTTTTGCTGTAAGCTGTTTCTATGCCTGAATCCTATTACTTCAGGGTCTGTGTTCCAAGTTTGTGTGCATGATCCTGTATGAGGAACTTGTTCTGTCAAGAACTTGCTTTCCTGCTGGGTTTTCCTTCCAAATTCTTCTATAGGATATGTTCTAGCTGTTGTTCGTTGGGTAGTATTGGTAGGTACACCCCAGGCTCTGAACCCAAAATACTTTCTGTGCCTTCCAAAGCAAACTAGAGGTGTTTTTCAGATGAATCCCTTGAATTGCTATTGGGTAAAATTTAATGTGCAGCATGTTGAAGCCTTTCTCTCTCTTGGATCTCATCAATTAACCCTAATGTGCAGCCTTAATTTGACAAAGAGCCCAAGTTAGAGTGCTACACGTACTATATTCCATGGTTTCTCTTATTTTACATTTTTAACGTAAAATTAAGTAGACAAGTAATAAAAGTCTTATCAAGAACTCGACCACCACTATTCCTAATAAGTCTGTATTACATTGATATTTGCCTGCTTTAACAAATCAGCTGTCTGAGACCTCATAGAAAAGCAACTGGTCCACATGTATACATGTATTGTTATATTTTTAAAACGCTTCAAAAAGGCTGCAAATACGTCCGGTGTCAACATGGTCAAGTAGTGCTATAAGATATATCCTGCTCTGACGCTTAAGTTGTCTGCGTGTAAATTCTGTAAGACGTATGATAAAAAACCTACTGGTCAGAGTGTACATGTGTACTGTACATGCTGTTTAACCCGCCAAATAAACTAAAATTACATCCAGTGTCAGCATGGTCAAGTATTGCTATAAATAAAGCTATCAGAACTGGAAGTTGCTACTTGGACTCCTCATGGTCACACCGGAAGTGACACTTAAGTTGTCTGCATGTCCCCTTTTTAGAGTCATACAACTATTTGCAACAAGCTACAGATAACCGCAATTGTCAATGATAGATGTTGTAATATTGGTTAATAACCTCCATTAGATATCTGAGGACAAGGAATTAGTCTATTTGCCAAAGTTGTGCTGTCATTTGTTGCTATAGGATTGTGACTCAGTAGATTATCATTTCTGATTTCTGATTCTATAAATAACTTAGTCTTATTTTTCCAGCAGCAAAACTGAAGTTCATCTGATCAGAATATTCTACCAACTGTTTAGCATTATCTGGAACAAAGGGTTAAATGGATACGTGTTTCATGAAGGTTCCTGGACATTGTTGATCATTTTACATTTATACTTCTAACTTATGCATACGGACTGAGCTTCCAACAAGGAAAAATGCTTTTCTCTATTATCTGATTTCTTAAATGTGAACTTATATTATGATTTATTTATGTATGACTCATCACTGCAAATACGAATGGAAGTTACTTGCCATATTATTTGGTACACGTTCAGCATTTGTTGTTTTGTCTTAGTTGCGGTTGTCCTTCTAAGGGTCACAAATGTCAGCCAAATATGTGAAATGTCAGAGTTGTTGAAGGAATGGTCATACATTGGGAGATTGTATACGTACCACAGGTTATGTCTGATAGATAACCTGTCTGCAAATCTGTCTGTGGATAAGAGCTTATCAGTTGACTATGTGATAGGCCTATATGTTGAAAATACGTATTATGCATAATGCAATCATCAGAGGCAAATTGGGGTTATGCTGTTATGGTAATGAACAACTATGATCTTAGTGTTTATGGTTTGTCTTCGCAAAGATTCTGAAATAGGCCACTAAATCAAAAATTTATTTCTTTTCAATGATTATTATGGAGTGTGATGGTTTAATAATAATTTTTTAATTCTCTATCATTGAGTGTCCTCCCCGCTATATATCCCTGCACTGAGTTTACTGATGGTATCATAAAAACTTTTTGATTCTCTATCATTGAGTGTTCTCCTGTTGTCTATCCCTGCACTGAGTAGACTCCTTTCCAGATCCTGAAATTGCCATGACAACCCACTTAGGATTCGGAAAGAAAAGTGAGGAGAGCTGAAGAACTAACAATAGGCCTTAAGGGAAAGTGTTGCCATGGAAACGAGCCTGTACAAACACTTTAAGCATCACAATGTGATGGGCTGCAGTTCAGGTCTGGTGCCAACAACTTTCTATTTTTAGCCATAATATAAATGGAAATGTAGCTCTGTCAAGAGTCTGGATGGCAATTGGGGTTATCAGTTGTAATTGAATATATTGGTAGACAATGGTAGTGCAATGAAACGAATGAAGAGGAGCGTTATGGGATAATCGTCGTTAAATTGTGGTGTTTGATTAGTCGTAATTGGTGATCACTCTGGAAAGTTTTTGCTGAGAGTTAGTTTCAGCCGAATGAATACTCTCCATCCTTCTGTTCCAACTCCCGTGTGACTCCTGTTTCTTCTTGGCCCTATTTCTCTCTGCTTTCCCCTGCTTCCTTCTGCTTCCCTCCCCTTACCTCATTTGCCTTTTCCCCTCTATCTTCCTCTCCTCTCCTTGCCCTCTTTAGATTACAACTCTATTATCCCCAACACTAAGCAACAGGCTATATACACCACAAAGATAAAATAATGGCCAAGCCTATTTAGTTGCCACTAAAGATGCATCACTGCATAGTGCATACAGCTGATTCAGCTCAAAGTTGATATAGTCAATTTAGGTTGTGGTGTGCTGTTGGCTCAATGTTGGAACCATTTTCCTGAGCCATTTGGGAATTTTTTAGCCATATTGTTTGAGCCAATTGGCTACGAGGTTCTCCTATGCCTAAATCCCATTACTTCAGGGTCTGTGTTCCAAGCTTGTGTGCATGATCTTGTATGAGGACCTTGTTTGGTGAATAGCTTGCTTTCCTAAGCAAATTTGTCTGTGGGATATGATGGAGTTGTTCCTCATTGTATAAAACAGGTTTATGCCTGCATCGATTCAAACGCCAGTCTTTCAATCAAAAAATTTTCGTTGCCTTCTAAAGTAAAATCCAAGCAAGGGATGTTTTTCTAATGAATGCTTGAAGATTTAATGTGTAGCATGTTGAAGACTTTCTCTTTCTTAGATCTCAACTATTAATCCTCATAATGTTCGGCCTTTATTTGACAAAGGTTCCAAATTATAAGGCTGCTTCTTCTCCATTATATGGTTTTTCTAATTTTTGTGTTTCAAATGTGACACTGTACGTAATAAAATTCTTAACAAGATGTGCAGTACTGTGAACGTGCTATTTAACTCATCAAAAAGGCTAAAATTAAGTCGAGTGCCAACATGGTCAAGTAGTGCTATAAATAAAGTCCTTATCATGGATCGGAAGTGGCTACTTTGACGCCTCCTGGTCACAACGGAAGTGACACTTAAGTGGTCTGCATGCCCCCTTGAGAGTAACATGACTATTTGTAGCAAGCAATTGATGACTGCAATTCTCAATGATTGATATTGTAATGTTGGTTAATGACTCACATAATGAGCTCCATTAGATACCGGGTGACCAGGATAAAGTTTGTTTGCACAAGTTGTGCTGTCATTAGTTGCTAGGGTGGTCACCAAGTAGATTATCATTTCTGAGTTCTGATTCCAATAATAACTTCTTATTTTATAATTATGTAATCAGGATCAACTACCAACTGGTATTAAGCAGCATCTTGAATAAAGGGTTAAATGGATGAAGTTATCTAGATGTTTCTTTGATATTGTATTATAATTTTACATAGAAATATTTATATATATCTCAGGTAGGCAATATAGACTGAGTTTCAGATATGATGAAAATGCTTTCCCTATTGTTGTGTCTCTGAAATACAAACTGTATTTATATGATTTACTTATCTGTGATTTATCAGTGCTGATATATAGTATATTATTTTGGTATATATCTTCAACATTTATTGTTTTGTCATTGTTGCGGTTGTTCTTCTGAGTGACACAAATATCAGCCAAAGATGACAAATGTCAGAGTTGTTGAAGTAATGGTCATACACTGGGAGATTGTATTACGTAGTAATGGTATCATGGATAGATACTTGTTACATAGCACAGATGGAAAACTTGTCTACAAATCTCTCGTCATAGAATTCTAAAATCAAAAAGTTAATTTGTTTAAACTTTTGATAATCCCATGGCATGTGATGGAGTTATAATAAGTTTCTGATCCTCAATCATAGCTCTATAATATCTTCCATGCAGCCCCTGTTGTCTATCCCTACACTGAGTAAACTCTTTTCCAAAGCCTTAAGGCCTATCTCAAAAATAATGAAGCCAAAGTGTGACATGACCATCAAAATTTTAAAATGTATTTTTGTATGAAATGACCTAAGCATGTTGTAAAGAACATATTTAAGTTCCAGAAACTATATTGGCCATGGTGCTTTGATGAGTGGAAATAATTGATAACAGCTGAATATTACAGAATTTTTAAAAGTTTGTTTTTCATGTCATTGAAACATAACTGGGCTGAATGGTAATTTGTCATGAACTTAAATCAGTTTTCTTTATTTGGCAACAACTGGCACATTTTTAAAAGTCTTCTGGACGATTGTCATTCAAATACACCAAATATATTTTGAGAAACACCCAATTTTTCGAAATTTTTCTGAAATTTCTTTTCAAAACTTACATATATTAACCCCAGAAGCATATTTTTTCGTTTAAAATGATTTTAACTGCCCTTTGTTATGCGTCTGTATGTGGGCTTCAAATTGATACCAAATAAGTGCCACCGAAGTGAATGTCTGCTCAGCAAATGATGATAGAAGTGTGATTTTTTGCCCATTTTTCGACATAAAAAGCTGATTTTAAGTACTGGTGTGATATGAATCTTCAGAAAATATTCAGGTTTTGACTCAAATCGATTTTATATTAATTATCAATCATAATTGGGGGTAAAATACAACCATTTACAAAATAAAAAATATTTTTTTAATGTTTATTGCCTTTTTAGACAATTTGGCCCCAAATTTTAAAGAATGCTCCATGAATGTTAAAATTTTTGTATTTAGGCAATGAAACGTACTCCAACTATTGAAATTAATTTTTAATTTTCACTCCAAGTAATATTAGAATGATCGCTTTACTGTTTGTCAGAAAAAAAATTGAATATGATCAAAATTTTTCAGAGCGTTACGCGTGCGACGAACATAACTTTTGAATCTAATCACCAGAAACCAGTCAAAAACTTGGGTTAGTTCATAGATTAATAAAACTTCATAGATGTACTATATTTTGAGCCAATCCAAATTAAAAACAGAGCTTTCATAGCACCGTAGCATTTGAAAGTACTCTCGGCGTTACGCGTGCGACACATTCACCTTTCCAGCTATTCATTGGAATTTTTCCATGAACCAGATTTTCCAGAATAATGAAAAGCTCCAAAACAACTATGTAGATGTAATACTAGATCTCAATGGCAAAAAGATTCAACTGAAATATTTGAAAAGGGAAACTAGAGCATTTCTGATCAGGAACATTCAAATTTGACTCAATTTTACAAAGTCAACCCTTCAACTCAAAAAACTCAATCATGTCAAAACAAGTGGATGGAAATGCTTGTTTCAATGGATTTATGAAGCCTGGGGATGTGGAGATTCCAAAAATGATAAGGAAATAGCAATGGAACATGTCAAATTTTGTAAAATTGAAAGAATTCATCATGTGAAAAAGTCTATGTCACGCTAAATAAGTGAAAAAATGCATATTTTCCGATATACTTTCCTCTCTATCTCAATAACCTTTTGACGAATTGCCATGAAATTTTCAGGATTTTGGCATAATAATGTATTTAAGGCAAGATTTTAATTTGAAGTTGTTTCATGCAGCTGTTATCAAAATTTGTGACCCTCAGTGAAAACCAGCTGTGTGGCTTCATTATTTTTGAGATAGGCCTTAAATAACCATGACAACCCACCTAGGATTTGGAAAGAAAGCGAGGAGAGCCCGTAAGGGAAAGTGTTGCCATGGAAATGAGCCTGTGCAAACACTTGAGGCATCACAATGCGATGGGTTGCAGTTCGGGTCTGGTGCTAACAACTTTCTTTAGCCATAATAGGAATAGAAATGTAGCTCTGTCAACAGTCTGGATGGCAATTGGGGTTGGGAGTTGTAATCGGATATTTTGGTAGTGCGATGAGACGGATGAGTCAGATTGGCAATGAGTGATCATTGTCGTTAAATTGTGTAGTGTTTGATTAGTCGTAATTAGGGATCTCTCAGTCTGGGAAGCTAGAGGTAATTTAGTGTTTAGCTGAATAAGTACTCCTTCCTCATGGTCTGACTCTCCCGTGTTGTATGACATGTGTCTCTTTCCTTCCCCTCTCCTACCCTCTTATCTCCTCATATTCTGCCTGCTTCCCTCTGCTTCTCTCTACTCCCATCTATCTCCTTCTAGGCTACTTCTCTCTACTACTTCCTCTTCCTTCCTATTCCAATTTCCCACACATCAAAAAAGTTAAAGATACGTCCAGGGTCAACATGGCCAAGTAGTGTTACAAATAAATCCCTATCACAGGCAGGAAGTAGCTACTTTACTTACCTGGTCACACTGCAAGTGACACTTAAGTTGTCTGTGTGTCCTATTGAGAGTCACATGACTATTTGTAGCAAACTATTCATAGATAACAGCAATTGTCAATGATTAATATTGTAATATTAGTTAATAGGCCTAAGCTCCATAGATGAATGACGAAGCCACTTCCAGTCTATGAAGCTCTATGATAAGGACTTTATTTATAGCTCTCCCAGACCATGTTGACACTGGACTTATTTCTAGCCATTTTGATGTGTTAAACAGCAGTACACATGTACACGACTACAACACGTTGACCAGTTGGTTTTCTATCACATAGCTCGTACAGAACATGACTAACAGAGCAAGCTTTCAAGCGAAAGGGACACCTGATGAATGCTCAAAAGACAACTTCGTTAGAGCTGAATCAAAAGCATGGTATACACCAAGTGATACATGTAAAGCATTACGTGCCCTTACATTCACAAGTCAGCCCTTTTAAATTCAGCAGTAAATCCACCTGGGGTAATACCATGTTTTATTTTTTTTTTTTTTTTTCAGCTGACTGTTTTGTTATTTAAAAAAAAGAAAATAGGTGTATTCCAGTTGGTTTCCGGTCTTTTGTCTTCAAGTTGTCTGTGTTAATGAATATAAAATTAGTAATTCATTTTGCCACAGATGTCAGAGCGTGCTCTCAAAATGTCATCATAACCTATAAAAGGAACCGTCACCCATCAAATAGTAGGCAAGTCTTGTCCATAAAGAGTATCATGATGATCTTTAGTATCACAAGTAACATTTCCAGAAATACTGGACACATACAAGATAAATGCCACATTTCGCGAGAATGATATAAATAGAAATGAGTAGGAATTAAAGGAGCAAAAAAGAGAAGAGTCAGTAACTATCATGAGGTATATGTCTCGAATTTCTTATAAAATCATTGAATATTCTTCATGTTTTATAACAGGTACTGCAGTGCATTGATATGATGGAGTCGTATTTTACCATGTATGTACAAACTTATTCAAATTTGTCGCAATAAAGCTTCTTTGTTTTTTAGTTAAAGAGGAAGAAGCAAACAATAAGGGGAATATTAAGAGAAGAAGACTTAGAGGAAAAGGAGAAGAAGAATAGAAGAAGAACAGAAGAAGAATGGAAGAAGGATACAAGAAGATTAGAAGAAATTAAAAGAAAAATAAGAATAGTATACACTCTTAACAAAAAGGTTTTATATGGAAAATTTAAGGGTTCTATAAGCTGGTATAGATAAGGAACCCTAAAAGGTTCATTAAAAAGAATCCAACAGCAAACAAAAACAACATTTTGATAATCCAGCTGCACTGAACTCCCACAATGGAACCCCTTTCTCTTAATTAAGTTAGGGTCCTATCATAGGGCCTTCCCACCAAGTATTGAACCTTTTCAATTCAATTGAACCCTAAAAAAGTTTAGAACCTTTTTTCTGCTGTTGGTTCTTTATATCATTAATAAACTTTTGCGTTAAGAATGTAGGCCAAGAGGATGAGGAGAAGTGTAGAAAAGACTTAGAGAAGAAGAAAAGAAGAGGTGAGAAGACTCAGAGGAAAAGGGGAAGGACAAAAGGAGGGACACAGAGAGAGCAGAAGAACAGGAAAGGAAAAGCCTTATCAAAGCAGAAGAAATGAGAAGAAGGAGAAGATGAGAAGAAGGAGAAGATCTTAGGAGAAGAAAAGAGATAGTAACTAGAAGCAGGAGAAGAAGCTCAAGGACAAAAGTACAAAAAGAGTTCAACAACCAACAGGAGGATTTCCAAGCTTTATGAAGAGCTGATGATTTATTCAGACAAATTTGTCTATTCCTATTGTCACAACTAAGTGGAGTTGACTCTCTTGACTGTAATTTAGAATGTAAAATTGCCTTGTCGCTATTTAGCTCCATATGAATTATATCCACATGAAACAAGACAGCTCCTTGTCTGAAGTTACAGTTCATCATCTCTGACAGTTCACCAAGGACTTTCCTGAGCATCCTGACTCTCCTCTTTAAGAAATGCTGAAACATCATCCTTGACAACCTTTTAAAAAGCAAAAACAAAAAACTAAAAACTAAAGTATTGTCATGACAACCAATCTATCGGTAGATATTTCTGACCAATCCTATATTTACTGTAGGCATTATAGCAATTGACCGGGACAAAGTTTAAGGCAAAGAGGAATTTTTTTTTTTTTTGGGAAAATTTTTTTCCCCAAAAATATGATATTCACAGATCAGTGAATAACACTTCTGTTATTGACCTGCCTGTCACACACCACCTAACACAGGTGAACATCACATCATGCAGGTGGGTTGTTGGCCAATCAGGGGGCTTGTTACATAGGGGTCATGGAACAAATATATATAATGGTTATCGATTAACAAAGATATTCATAGAGATAAGTTGATACCCAAATGTTCGTTTCTTCTCAGCCATTATCTTGGTCATAGAGCTCTCCAATCATTGCAAAATTGGTTGTCTACTGGCCGATTTGTTTTTAGATTGCAGGTCTTGTTCGAGATACCACTGCAAGGACTCCTTCACTTGCAAACATGAGTATAAATGCCTTGATATAGCTACTTGCTTTACACTTATCCTGATCATTACATCTTAATTTTGTCGATGAATATTAATAACAGTTACTGTAGTTCAACATGATTCTGCAAAAACTGCATTGCTTCACAATCAATTGGTTATTAAAATGGGTATATGATGAGAAACAGCAATGAATTCGAGAGATAACTAAGAGAAGCCATTCAGAAGCCAAGACTATCCGGAAGGCAAAATTTTGTCCAGAAGATAAAACTGAATTAGGAGATCAAGCTAAATTCTGGTCCACTGAGCAGTTTAATACTGAGAAGATTACAAGAAATACCTGAAGCAGTGGTGGATCCAGACACGATAGTCTGGGGGGGGGGGGAGGCAGACATATTATTAATCCTGGTGCCCTAGGGGGGGGGGGACCGAGCCCCTAGCCCCCCTCCCCTGTATCTGCCACTGTAAAGCTTTGGAGCACTTTGGTAAACTTGAACTTTAAACACTGTTTTAAGCACTCTTCGGGCAGTCTCAGCATGAAACATTAGTTACATTACAACAGTCTATTACATTGTATAACCGGCATACCAGACAAATATTTCTGTTGGCTTCCGTTACAAACACAGTGATGACCCGTAGAGCTCTGTAAGTACCGACTCATATCATTCTTTACACCAGGTCTCGAGACTCCCGGCAGTAAAGATATCATTAATCACAAGCGGAGGGGGTCAGACGTTGTTGGTGAGGACATTATTGCCTGAGATTTACCTCAGGCTCCCCGCTACAACCATTAATTGCCAAAGCCTAACATTTTCTCAGCCACAAAGTAGACATTCTTGTTCTGCTGAGTCAGCAAACCTTGAGGTCACATGACCTCAGCAAATCATGTGACCGGAAGCGGAAGTGCTCTCCTGAGTGATGGGAAAGTGGCACAGGAGCGCCATCCAGCTTGAAATTGAGGAAGCTCAGTTCAAAGAGTGTTTTCCAAGTCAGACAAATTGGTTTAGGCCCTGATATCCTTTTTTTTGTTAAGTACTATATTAAATGTAGCCATATACACTGTACATATATATATACCTAACATTTTCAAATCAAAAGGTTTTGGCTGAATTAGGCATGACCAGAAAAACACTCGACCACAAGCCAGTCAAAAAATTTGTTTTGTGGGCCATTACATTTCATTGCCGGACCTTCGATGAACAATGCCGAAAGCATAATATTATGACTGGCAAAAAGTTGGGACGTTAAAAGCACAGTAAACATGGCATTTAGACTTCTTGACAAAAAAATAGAAGAAAATAAGAAGATGGTGGAATATGCAAAACTCCCTCATTTTGTGCTTGTGGCCCAACAATGAGGTTAAGTTGAGTCAGCCGTCTGACCTGCATTGTTCAAATCCCACCCCGGGAACTCATTTTAGTCCGAGCCAATGGGACATTAAATGGAGGCGGGTTGTATCCAGTATTCTATGCTGGGGCAACTGAAAGACCCTGACCATCCCTGAATTAATAGGGTATGCTCTAATCATCATACGGCGTTCACCAAAAATAATGTGCAGATCCCTCCACATAAGATGATGGTTGAGCAACATGGGCTGCCCCGGCTGATCCAGGGTATACCAACACAATTAATGCCCCAGTCTCACGGCACGTTACGGAGCACTTTAGGCGTCGGCGTGATGGTATTTCCTGGTTATTTGGATGAATTTGGGTGATCCGCCGTCGACTTTTCACATCCCCCCAGGGGTAGTTTTTGTTCCCCTCAGGGGTTCCTAGAAATAGAAAAACTGCGCCGTGGATGTCAAAAAAGATTCAACAGGTTCAAACTTTTTTTTCATGACGGCAGAACAGAGCCCAAAATTTTATTGATTTTTTGATGTCCGGCGGGGATTTTTTCAGTGAGGACGTCTCTAAAACATCTCCGGCGGGATATTAGGACATCCCCTGCCCCTGAGGGGACCTCTCCTGCCCCTGTGGAGACCTCTCCTGCCCCTGGGGGGACATTTGCAGCCTCGCCGGCAGTTTTTGACATCCCGCCGACGGTCTTTTGACATCCCGCCGACGATCTTTTGACATCCCGCTGACGATCTTTGACATCCCACGGGCATTTAGATCTTGCCCCCCAGGCATTTAGATCTTTCCCGCAGGGATATGATGTTATCCCGCCGATTTACTATCTTATCCCGCCGTGATATGCTTTTAATTAATTATATAATGGTTTTATAAACATTGATGGTCATTTTTTTCCTAGAATTCTACTCAAGCCACCCCTCAGTGGTAAAAAAGTTCTTCGTAACGTGCCGTGAGAACTGGGCATAAGTCAAGTCAATAAGTCAATTGTAATGCCGGGAATAGTGAAAAGTAACCAAGCTGCAAATCACACAAGAATCCGCGGATTCAAAACCGACCTAGCGCAATGAAATTGAAGGTGCCATTGCTTAAACCACTGAGCAACTGATATTGGAAGATAGGAGAAATAGTTGATTGGAAGATGCTAGACTATTAGTATAGAATCAATGCAGTTTGAACATATTTCTAAAAAAAAGGAAAAATGGCTGCCAAAATGGCCACCATCTTGGATTTCTCGACATGGTCCTCATCCATACCCACAGGCCAATACCTGTACCAAATTTCATATCTGTAAGTGAAATATTAAGGTTACAATGGTCAGTTCAAGAATGACAAAAGATGGCTGCCAAAATGACTGCCAAAAAGTGGCTGCCATCTTGGATTTCTCAACATGTTCCCGACTGATACCCACAGCCCCATAGCTGTTCCAAATTTCATAACTCTAAGCAAAATATTGAGGTCACAATGGGCAGTTCCAGAAATGAAGAAAGATGGCTGCCAAAATGGCCGCCATCTTGGATTTCTCAACATGTTCCTGATCCATACCCACAGGCCCATACCTGTACCAAATTTCATTTATAACTCTCAAGCGAAATATTGAGGTCACTATTAGCAGTTCAATAAATAAAAAAAGATGGCTGCCAAAATGGCCACCACAAAATGGCCGCCATCTTGGAATCTTGACATGTTCCCAATCCATACCCAGAGTTCCTACCTGTACCAAATTTCATAACTGTAAGTGAAATATTAAGGTCACAATGGGCAGTTCAAGAATGAAGAAAGATGGCTGCTAAAATGGCCGCCACAAAATGGCCACCACAAGATGGCCGCCATCTTGGATTTCTCAACATGTTCACAATCCATACCCAGAGTCCCATACCTGTACCAAATTTCATAACTGTCAGGGAAATATTAAGGTCACAATGGGCAGTTCAAGAATGAAGAAAGATGGCTGCCAAAATGGCCGCCACAAAATGGCAGCCATCTTGGATTTCCCAACATGTTCCCAATCCATGCCCAGAGTCTCATACCTGTACCAAATTTCATAACTGTAAGAGAAATATTAAGGTCACAATGGACAGTTCAAGAATGAAGAAAGATGGCTGCCAAAATGGCCGCCAAAGTGGCAGCCATCTTGGATTTCTCGACATGTCCCAGATTCATGCCCATGGTACCACACCTGTACCAAATTTCATTACTCTAAGTTGAAAACTAAGGTCACAAATGGACTTTTACACACATGTTGACAAGAAATGTTTACATGGACACATGGACATCGTTAACATGCTGCCAAAATGGCCGCCAAAATGGCAGCCATCTTGGATTTCTCAACATGTCCCAGATCCATGCCCATAGTACCATACCTGTGTCAAATTTCATTACTCTAAGTTGAAAACTAAGGTCACAAATGGACTTTTACACACATGTTGACAAGAAATGTTGACATGGACACATGGACATGGTTTACATGAGTCCCCTTTCACTACCCACCCCCCTCTAATAACCGACGTTAGGTCGGTTAAAAATGATCCGCAACAATACAAGGCTATAATTTCTCCATGTTGTGATGAAAAATTGATGAAGGTATACAATGCTATAAATGTGTGTAGCAGGCCTATTCATAATGCTTAATTGTGTTTAATATGGTCTTGTTTCCTTCTGACCTTTGATGGCCAGGGGTACACTTCTGCGTAGACAAATAACTAAGTTGGCAAAGATCTAGATTGGTTATTACCTCTAATTAACAAAATTACATATAATTCCATTTGCACACAAACTGGTGATTGGTATCTTGTTAAGAATGTTATTGTTGTCTTATTTTATAACAGCAGTTTCATTGATGACTATTGTGAATATTCCGTTCTAATCATTTTGTCTCAGGGTGTAAAATATTCAAAATCGAAAAGCCCAGTTTTCCAGGGGCGTATCTAGAAATGTCCTGAGGGGGGTGGCCATTACATGGGGAGAATACGGGCGCTCCGCGGGTTTTCCTATCTCTTCCATGTTAATTTTTGGCCTTGATACTCCACTGTAGTTTTCATCTGGATGTCACAGTGAAACAGTGTACGAAATTTCAGATCAATCCGTTCAGCAGTTTTTTCCATAACTGTGGAGACGTATACATATACGTATTGTTGTATATGAGTTCATCAAAACTCGGATTAAAACTCGCCTTGATTCTCTATGGCAGTCTATATGAAGATCCAAAATTCCATGCCAGACCAGACTATCTATCTATCTATCTATCTATCTATCTATCTATCTATAGCTTGCATGACTTCTATTCTGATTTAGCTCAGAGTAGTGCTGGTATGTCTTGCTGTTGAATAATTTTTTACCACTCTTTTTTTCAGTGAGGGCCACGGATTTGACCCCACAAATTATCACGCAATTTTACAACTAGAATTACATGGCTATTTATAGAACTCTGCTTTTTTCACACTAAATTTTTTGTGACCTTTATACAGTGTAAAATCCGAACCTTGACTCCTGCAAAATAATTGCAGATACACAAATTGAGACATAATGTGTTATCGCGTATAATCATATGTCAGTTATTGGTATCATCGTAGTCATAAAAACATGAATGGAATGCAGACAAAATGTGTTCTTTTTAATTATAGGCCTATACATACACAAACCTCGACACAAACAGAAGAAAGTTAGAGACAAAAAAATGTAAAAAAAAAACAAAAAAAAAACAAATTGAGGAGATATGTGCATGGTATCATCAGAGCTTCAGCTGACAGTCAGTTGCCCTGTAGCCTTATATATATTATGGAGAGAGACATGACCATCTCAAGTTAAACCATTTAACTAAATAGGAATTATGAATAATGATACTTTCACTGCAAAAACTACCCATAGAGACTGTTTAAATCACACTGGTTAGGCTCAGTCTGGTGAGAATGAAAACTGCATGCTGCTGCCACCTGGCACAAAAGTTGATTTTGTATGCTACATCATTGCTGTCCCAAGAAAGAGTTCCAATTTCATTGCACATTCACAAAATTTCTATTCAACATTTGATGCATACCAGAGTCAGACTCGGCAATCACATTCTCTAAGGAAGTAGACAAGGCCATCAGCACACTCAGAAACAGCCCTGGTGTCTTCCAGACAAAATTGTGTGTGTTCCTCTTATTGAAATGATGTGGATGCTCGCAGGAGCTCGCGGAATATCACACTAATCACTAGGTGGCAACACAAGACAGCATATATATATATGTTCTGATCTGTGGCAATGCAAGAGCAGTCCACTTGTAGACAGGGGCTAATAGTGGCTGGGGAGAGGGAATATGTGATTTATCCATTGAAGGCTTTAGCCCGAGGTGTGATAAACACATGTTCATTATCCCATGGTGAATAACCGGCTTACCTATAGGCCTACCATTCATGAGACAAACACTCAAACATAGGCCTATAGATTGCATAATCAGTGAACAACAAAGAACATGGAATTTATAGTGGTGAAATACTGGCATGTGATTGGCTGACAGTCAGGGGTGTTGAATGGCAATGAATGGTATAAGTCATGATACCCATCTGCATCATGACTCACTTGTCACGAAGTGCAATTTTCATGAAGATTGATGAAACAGCCTTGTGGTAGCAATAAACATATTACTTACTTTCTCTTTCCCCATACACAATGGAACAGCTGTAACATGATTATCTATCATATTACATAATGACATACAGCTGCATGGTAATTAAAAAGTATCAGGGATATTTTCTCTACTTACTCCAGGAACCAGGGCCATGAATGAGTGTGTAAAACAATCTGGCTGATGCTGACAGTGATACTGGGATGTGTGTCTCTGGGCTTATAGCCTATCAATTAACACAGGTGTGATAGAAATAATTATATACAAAGCCATTTTGTCGATATAATGGCCTGAAAAAAAAAACATACATGTACAAATTGAAAAGGAAATGCACTTACCATTTTGATGCTCTGGTCTGAACCTCTGCCGGTCAATATTCCTGCAGCTTCACAGCAAAGCATGCTTCAATGTTAAATCCAATTGAAATCTTGAATTGTCTTTAAATGTCTTGCATTGGTTGCAACTTGCAGCCGCCTATCCCAGTCTGCACTCAGTAGCCTGTCAGCTTCCACAGGCTATTCCTTAAGCCGGTTGCACTCTCAATTGATTCATGCAAACTAACATAAAACAATCTAATCCATTTTTGCTTAAAGGGACACTGTCAAGTCAACTGTGTGTATATAATTAGAGCAATCCTATTTTTTTCTGCAACACAATAGTCCTAGTTTCCACTATGGTAGGCCTATACATGTGTTCTATGAGACCAATAGATTGTCATCACAAGCTCATAGGGTTTCCCTATACAACAGGTTGTCGCAGCATGGGTCTATTTTTAGAACAATCTCATAATGACGTCATCATGGAACACCAGCAGCAGCACCACCAAGAAATGTGGCAGCTGCAGTGCCTCTTGATCTTCCATGACATGGCTTTATTCTCACGCACTGGTTATTATAGATTCCTAGCAGGCAGAGATAAAAGAGAAAAGTACCCATGCAGGAAAAAATGGCAGGATAAACACATTTTCTGAAAGCACACACCCACTTAAATCTCATGTCAGTTCTATGAATGGATCACATCTTCATATTAAATGTAATCAGAATAGTCATCATCGAACATAACAGCCATTTACAGTCAAGGAAGTAAAAGTGGTTACTTTTGTCCGATTGAGAATGTCAGTTTTTAAATTGTCACAGAGCCATATTTTCTTCCTGCTGTCTGCAGTTTGGTAGAGAACTGTATTTTCGCACAGCACGCCTGCACTAATTGTACCCTTCTGCAGGCTTTCACCATTAATCTGTAATTCTCCAGGAATAAGTAATGCAAAAGGGCAAAATACACAATCCCTTCAAAGAGCAGATGTCATGCAATAGAGCAAAGTTTCTACAGAAGTACAAAATTCTAGCAAAAGAGGAAAGTTTCTACAGAAGTACAAAATTAATTCAAAAGAGCAAAGTTTCTACAGAAGTACAAAATTCCTACAAAAGAGGAAAGTTTCCACAGAAGTACAAAATTCCTACAAAAAGCAAAGTTTCTACAGAAGTACAAAATTCCTACAAAAGAGCAAAGTTTCTATAGAAGTACAAAATTCCTACTAAATGCAAAGTTGCTACAGAAGTACAAAATTCCCGCAAAAGAGCAACGTTTCTGCAGCAGTACAAATTCCTACAAAAGAGCAAGGTTTCTACAGAAATACAAAATTCCTGCAAAAGCACAAAGTTTCTAAACAAGTACAAAATTCCTACAAAACAGCAAAGTTTCTACAGAAGTACAAAATTCATACAAAAGAGCAAAGTTTCTACAGAAAGACAAGATTCCTGCAATAGCACAATGTTTCTAAACAAGTACAGAATTCCTATAAAAGAGCAAAGTTTCTACAGAAGTAAAAAAAATCCTATAAAAGAGCAATGTTTCTACAAAAGTACAAAATTCCCACCAAGGAGTAAAGCTTCTACAGAAGTACAAAATTCCTGCCAAAGACCAAAGTTTCTACAGAAGTACAAAATTCCTTCAAAATAGCAAAGTTTCTACAGAAGTACAAAATTCTTGCAAAAGAGCAAAGTTTATACAGAAGTACAAAATTCTAGCAAAAGAGGAAAGTTTCTACAGAAGTACAAAATTAATGCAAAAGAGCAAAGTTTCTACAGAAGTACAAAATTCCTACAAAAGAGGAAAGTTTCCACAGAAGTACAAAATTCCTACAAAAAGCAAAGTTTCTACAGAAGTACAAAATTCCTATAAAAGAGCAATGTTTCTACAAAAGTACAAAATTCCCACCAAGGAGTAAAGCTTCTACAGCAGTACAAAATTCCTGCCAAAGACCAAAGTTTCTACAGAAGTACAAAATTCCTTCAAAATAGCAAAGTTTCTACAGAAGTACAAAATTCTTGCAAAAGAGCAAAGTTTATACCGAAGTACAAAATTCTTTCCAAAGAGCAAAGTTTCTATACAGAAGCACAAAATTCCTACAAAAGAGTAAAGTTTCTACAGAAGTACAAAATTCCTACAAAAGAGTAAAGTTTGTAGAGAAGTACAGAATTCCTGCCAATGAGCAAAGTTTCCACAGAAGTATAAAATTCTTGACAAAGAGCAAAGTTTCTACAGAAGTAAAAAAATTCCTACAAAAGATCAAAGTTTCTACAAAAGTACAAAATTCCTTCAAAAGAGAAAAATTTCTACAGAAGTACAAAATTCCTACAAAAGAGCAAAGTTTCTACAGAAGTACAAAATTCTTGCCAAAGAGCAAAGTTTCTAGAGAAGTACAAAATTCCTACAGAAGATCAAAGTTTCCACAGAAGTACAAAATTCCTTCAAAAGAGCAAAGTTTCTACAGAAGTACAAAATTCTTGCCAAAGAGCAAAGTTTCATCAGAAGTAAACAATTCCTACAAAAGATCAAAGTTTCTACAAAAGTACAAAATTCCTTCATAAGAGCAAAATTTCTACAGAAGCACAAAATTCCTACAAAATAGCAAAGTTACTATCGAAGTACAAAATTCCTACAGAAGAGCAAAGTTTCTACAGAAGTACAGAATTACTACGAAAGGAAAAGGTTTCTACAGAAGTACAAAATTCCTATGAAAAAGCAAAGTTTCTACAGAAGTACAAAATTTCTACAAAAGAGCGAAGATTCTACAGAAGTACAAAATTCCTGCAATAGTACAAAGTTTCTACACAAGTACAGAGTTCCTGTAAAAGACAAAAGTTTCTGCAGAAGTAAAAAATTCCTTCAAAAGAGCGAAGTTTCCACGCAAGCTCAGAATTCCAGCAAAAGAGCAAAGTTTCTACAGAACTACAAAATTCCCGCAAAGAGCAAAGTTCCACACAGGTAAACAAATTCCTACAAAATAGCAAAGTTTCTACAGAAGTACAAAATTCCTGCAATAGAGCAAAGCTTCTACAGAAGTACAAAATTCCTGCAAAAGAGCAAAGTTTCTACAGAAAGACAAGATTCCTGCAATAGCACAATGTTTCTAAACAAGTACAGAATTCCTACAAAAGAGCAAAGTTTCTACAGAAGTAAAAAAAATCCTATAAAAGAGCAATGTTTCTACAGAAGTACAAAATTCCTGCAAAAGAGCAAAGTTTTTACAGAAGTACAAAATTCCTACAAAAGAGCAAAGCTTCTACAGAGGTACAAAATTCCTACAAAAGACCAAAGTTTGTACATAAGTACAAAATTCCAACAAGAGAACAAAGTTACTACAGAAGTATAAAATTCCTGCAAAAGAGCAAAGTTTCTACAGAAGAACAAAATTCCCAAAAAAGGGCAAAGCTTCTACAGAAGTACAAAATTCCTACAAAAGAGCAAAGTTTTTAAAGAAGTACAAAATTCCTGCAAAAGAGCAAAGTTTATACAGAAGTACAAAATTCCTGCAATAGCACAAAGTTTCTACAGAAGTACAGAGTTCCTATAAAAGACAAAAGTTTCTGCAGAAGTAAAAAATTCCTTCAAAAGAGCAAAGTGTCTATGCAAGCTCAGAATTACTGCAAAAGAGCAAAGGTTCTACAGAAAAACAAAATTCCCGCAAAAGAGCAAATTTCTACACAGGTAAAAAAATTCCTACAAAAGAGCAAAGTTTCTACAGAAGTACAAAATTCCTGCAAAAGAGCAAAGTTTCTACAGAAGTACAAAATTCCTGCAAAAGAGCAAAGCTTCTACAGAAGTACAAAATTCCTGCAAAAGAGCAAAGTTTCAACAGAAAGACAAGATTCCTGCAATAGCACAATGTTTCTAAACAAGTACAGAATTCCTACAAAAGACCAAAGTTTCTACATAAGTACAAAATTCCTGCAAAAGAGCAAAGTTTCTACAGAAGTACAAAATTCCAACAAAAGACCCAAAGTTTATACAGAAGTAAAAAATTCCTACAAAAGAGCAAAGTTTCTACAGAAGTAAAAAATTCCTACAAAATAGCAAAGTTTCTTCACAAGTACAAAATTCCTACAAAAGACCAAAGTTTCTACAGAAGTACAAAATTCCTGCAATAGCACAAAGTTTCATCAGAAGTACAAAATTCCTGCAAAGACCAAAGTGTTTACAGAAGTACAAAATTCTTGCAAAAGATCAAAGTTTCTACAGAAGTACAAAATTCCTGCAAAAGAGCAAAGTTTCTACAGAAGTACAAAATTCCTGCAAAGACCAAAGTTTTTACAGAAGAACAAAATACAAAATTCCTACAAAAGAACAAAGTTACTACAGAAGTATAAAATTCCTATGAAAGAGCAAAGTTCCTACAGAAGTACAAAATTCCTATGAAAGAGCAAAGTTTCTACAGAAGTACAAAATTCCTACAAAAGAGCAAAGTTTCTATAGAAGTACAAAATTCCTACTAAATGCAAAGTTGCTACAGAAGTACAAAATTCCCGCAAAAGAGCAACGTTTCTGCAGCAGTACAAATTCCTACAAAAGAGCAAGGTTTCTACAGAAATACAAAATTCCTGCAAAAGCACAAAGTTTCTAAACAAGTACAAAATTCCTACAAAACAGCAAAGTTTCTACAGAAGTACAAAATTCATACAAAAGAGCAAAGTTTCTACAGAAAGACAAGATTCCTGCAATAGCACAATGTTTCTAAACAAGTACAGAATTCCTATAAAAGAGCAAAGTTTCTACTGAAGTACAAAATTCCTTCAAAAGTGTGAAGTTTCTACCGAAGCACAAAGTTCCTACAAAAGAGGAGAGTTTCTACAGATGTACAAAATTCCTTCAAAAGAGCAAAGTTTCTACAGAAGTACAAACTTACTTCAACAGAGCAAAGTTTCAACAGAAGTACAGAATTCTAGTAAAAGAGCAAAGTTTCTAAAGATGTAAAATTACTACAAAAGAGCAAAGTTTCTATAGAAGTACAAAATTATTTTAAAAAGCAAATTTCTACAAAAGTACAGAATTCTAGTAAAGAGAGTTTCTACAGAAATACAAAATTCCTACAAAAGAGCAAAGTTTCTTCAGAAGTTCAGAATTCTAGTAAAAGAGCAGAGTTTCTTCAGAAGTTCAGAATTCTAGTAAAAGAGCAAAGTTTCTACAGAAGTACAAAATTCCTGCCAAAGAGCTAAGTTTCTACAGAAGTAAAATTCATTCAAAAGAGCAAAGTTTCTACAGAAGTTCCCAATTCTAGTAAAAGAGCAAAGTTTCTAGAGAAATACAACATTCCTACAAAACAGCAAACTGAGCAAAGTCTCTAAAGAGGTACAAAATTCCTACAACAGGGCAAAGTTTCTTCAGACGTTCAGAATTCTAAAAGAGCAATATTTCTACAGAACTACAAAATTCCTACAAAAGGGCAAAGTTTCTACATATGTACAAAATTCGGCTCAAGTCCAATATACGGATAAGAAGTTCCTGAGGGACTGTTTACTTCATAAAATCATTGCGTCACAACCGTTGTCATGACGTCACATGGGGGCTGCCGCCCCCACACCCCGCTGATTGGTTGAAATTGTTGTTGTGATGACGTCATCAGCCAAACAACACCCTTATTGTTACACTTGGAACTATTTGGTCCTTATATTGGACTTGAACCCAAAATTCCTTCAAAACTCAGAATGATACACTGGTTTTAACGCAAGCACCTGACATCATCTGACAAATTGCCAAAAAGAAGTAGCTTTCGGGTTGGTGGAGCCATGTGCTCTCCGAACGCCCGCTCTAACTA
The DNA here is from genome assembly GCA_026936325.1 of Platynereis dumerilii. Taxonomy (NCBI): domain Eukaryota; kingdom Metazoa; phylum Annelida; class Polychaeta; order Phyllodocida; family Nereididae; genus Platynereis; species Platynereis dumerilii. The sequence goes on from JAPTHN010000020.1 coordinate 12,194,159, forward strand.
GTACATTATAATTTTATCCGTGCGCAGTCGCTTTATGTCGCGAGTTATGCATTCCGCGACACAATAGCCTGATAGACCCCCCCACCAGAATTTTCTGGATCCTTCCCTGAGTCAGTCCGGCAAGCAATTTGTGACTCCCGGCATCGGGCACCTGTAGAAGAATCAATATTATAAAAATGTATTACCCTGGCTGCAAATGTTCTGTCATCTTCAGCTAGCTTCAGCTCCAGAGCACTTTCCCGCTCCTCATTCAGCCACGTGCGTTTTGGAATTGTATATTTTCAAGGTGCGGCGCCACCATCTAGAAAGACAAGTGCGCCGTCTTCTGTAAAATCATGATGGAAATACTGACTCCGCAGTGAACAATTAAATATATTTCTTCCTTTATTAAATTAATCGACACCTTCTGCGTCTCATAGATTATGTAATTCATAAAAGCTGATTTGATTTATGGTAATAGCACTCTGTTTGATTTTTTAGACCAGATTTCCTAATTAGGTCACGTCGGCAGCAAGACCTTGTGTTCAAAGGACAAAGTTGTCAAGCTTGCTGATTGACAAGCCAGTTGTTGTGATTTTGTGGATTGATTAGCCTCAACAATGGCAGGACAACCTCTCAGTTGGGGCAGATACTTCTTGAGGTAATATGCACACCTTGATGTCGGCATTGGGGGATGGCAAGTGCATGATTTCAGACAAAACAGTGAATGAATTTACTCAAAATTTGACATGTTCACTCCAACATGTTGAAAGTTCAAGCAATAAATTATTGTTGACTTTTTTTCTGTCATATCACTATGATGATGGTTATTCAGTGGTGTAAAAAAACTTATAGGATTACTATAAACTGGGAAACTTTTTGCAAGGGTCTGTAGACCTACTGTCTGTGTAGTGTAGACAGTGTTGTGTCACTTGTGGTTAGACAAATGTTTGTTGCACTACTGCCACTAGGGCCTCATTTTAACGATATATTTCTTTTTGGTATGATTGTTTGTTAAAATGTGATATGACCAGTGTCTCACAATTCTGTACCCGCAAAATTGCTCTGTAAACTACGCAAATGCTAGAGTAATAGTTGCTGTAAATTTACTTATGGCGATGTTTTATTACTTTCATGTTCACCCCCTGGATGTGTTGAATAATCCATAAACAGCACGGTAAGTTGACATAGTGCAATAATTTGTACAGATTACTGGCGATTAGGCCTATTTTTTTTTTTACAAAAATTCATTTGGTTTTTTCTATTTAAATTTAGAGTCTAATCGAAATTTGTTGAGCAAATTGGAATTGGAATTTAATAATTCATTCTACCAGTAATAATAATTTTGCTGTTCATAACTGCGGTTGTGTTATTTTATCATTTGGGAAACATGGTCTCAATCACAATAGTTATTATGTTTTTTAATTTCAGCATTTTTGGGGTCCAGTTGCGAACTGGGGTCTTCCACTGGCAGCCATCACAGATGCAACTCTCACGCCTGAAAAAATCAGCGGCAAAATGACCACAGGTGAATGATGTGATTTCAGTGCAATTTTTAAAATAACGTGAATATAGGCCTAATCTTTTAAAATTGGCTTAGGCTTATAAATGAGTGATCCAAGGAATTTAGTGCGGCAATAGGCCACTATAAACACTGATAAAATGGCAAGTAGCTCATAAGATACAATAAAGTTTTTATTTTAAAAATAAGTTATTATGTCAGATTCGTATCTAGATTAGGAAGTAACATCTTCTATCATATTTATTTTCTTTCAGCACTCTGCGTATACTCCGGCCTGTTCATGAGGTTTGCTTGGAAGGTCCAGCCGAGGAACATGTTGCTTTTCGCTTGCCACTTCACCAATGAAAGCACACAGCTCTTCCAGCTGGGCAGGTTTTACAACTTTTAGTAAGTGAACTTTCAGAACTTTTGTTTCTTTGTTTTTTATGTCTTCCTCGTTTCCTAATTATCTCTGCTAGGAGGCAGAGATTTTGTTAGTCCTGGCTGTCCACTGTCCTGTCCACCGTCCACTAAACAGGGGACTAGTGCAAAAAATCACCACTAGGGGAGCTGGTATTTAATTAGCTCTGCTAGACACCACTAGGGGACCTGATATTTAATTAGCTCTGCTAGACATGGGGACTTACCCCCGCGGACATGGGGACTTACCCCCGCGGACATGGGGACTTACCCCCTCGGACATGGGGACTAACCCCCTCGGACATTGTGACTTACCCCCGCGGACATGGGGACTTACCCCCGCGGACATGGGGACTTACCCCCGCGGACATGGGGACTTACCCCCTCGGACATGGGGACTTACCCCCTCGGACATGGGGACTTACCCCCTCGGACAGGGGACTTACCCCCGCGGACATGGGGACTTACCCCCCCCGGACATGGGGACTTACCCCCCCCCCGGACATGGGGACTTACCCCCCCGGACATGGGGACTTACCCCCCCGGACATGGGGACTTACCCCCTCGGACATGGGGACTTACCCCCTCGGACATGGGGATTTACCCCCTCGGACATGGGGACTTACCCCCTCGAACATTGTTACTTACCCCCTCGGACATGGGGACTTACCCCCGCGGACATGGGGACTTACCCCCGCGGACATGGGGACTTACCCCCCGCGGACATGGGGACTTACCCCCTCGGACATGGGGACTTGCCCCCGCGGACATGGGGACTTACCACTGCGGACATGGGGACTTACCCCCGCGGACATGGGGACTTACCCCCTCGGACATGGGGACTTACCCCCGCGGACATGGGGACTTACCCCCGCGGACATGGGGACTCACCCCCCCCCGGACATGGAGACTCACCCCCGCGGACATGGGGACTCACCCCCGCGGACATGGGGACTTACCAGCTCGGACATGGGGACTTACCCCCGCGGACATGGGGACTTACCCCCGCGGACATGGGGACTTACCCCCGCGGACATGGGGACTTACCCCCTCGGACATGGGGACTTACCCCCGCGGACATGGGGACTTACCCCCGCGGACATGGGGACTTACCCCCCCGGACATGGGGACTTACCCCCTCGAACATGGGGACTTACCCCCTCGGACATGGGGACTTACCCCCGCGGACATGGGGACTTACCCCCTCGGACATGGGGACTTACCCCCGCGGACATGGGGACTTACCCCCGCGGACATGGGGACTTACCCCCTCGGACATGGGGACTTACCCCCTCGGACATGGGGACTCACATCCGCGGACTTACCCCCCGCGGACATGGGATTTACCCCCGTGGACATGGGGACTTACGCCCGCGGACTTATCCCCGGGGGATACCACTAAGATTGGGGCGCCTCCGGAGGATACCCCATGGGGGATACCCAAAGGGTGGGGGTACCCCTGGGGATACCCCAAAGGTGGGGGCACCCCAGGGATATCCAAAGGGTGGGGGCATCCCTTGGGGATACCCCTAGGGTGGGAGCAACCCAGGGATACCCCAACGGTGGGGGTGCACCTAGGGGATACCCCAAGGGTGGCTGCACCCCCGGGGGATACCCCAAGGGTGGGGGCATCCCTTGGGATACCCCAAGGGTGGAGGTACCCCCGCGGGATACCCAAAGGGTGGCGGCACCCCTGGGGGATACCCCAAGGGTGAGGCATCCCTGGGGATACCCCAAGCATGGGGGGTACCCCCGGTATACCCCAAAGGCAGGGGCACCCCGAGGGGACAGACACCACAAGGGTGAGGCACCCCTGGGGGATACCCAAAGGGAGGGGTACGCTCGGGGGATACCCCAAGGGTGGGGGCACCCCGAGGATATCCAAAGGGTCGGGGCACCCACGGGGGATCCCAAAGGGAGGGGCCACTTCAGGGGACACCCATAGGTATGGGCTAACCCTAGGGGTCAAAGTCTTTATGACTTACAGCAAACACTATCTGTCTTGCAATCACTGCTGACCCCCTGCTCGTAATGCTCCCATCTAGTATATTTCAGCAAATATTCATTCCTAAATCAAAGCAACGCCTCATTGAGAGATCCCTACCAAAAATTATTTAGTTCAAGACGAGTCAAATAGAATCTATTTATTTTGCTAGCAGAGATCCTTTTGTGCATCTCATGCACTCCATTCTAGTTAGCCTTTAGCCTCCCAAGTATAAATACCGGACATAGAGCCCTTAACATTCATCGGATTCATCCATCCATCTTCGCTTTCACTGATCAGGCCGATTTGCTGTATCAATGAAGACAAAAATGATCATGTTATTAATTTTCTCATGTAATATTATATATATAAAAAAATGTATGTGAAAATAAATACTTAAGAAAATTCTAAATTTTCTCAACCTTGGTTATAAATATGACTTCACGCCGTTATAACTAACTTTATTACTGTTTATTCAACACACAATATTGTTCAATAAATTTTAATATAAATTTAATATTATGGAATGTTGAAAATTGCATGATGCTAAAATTAGGAAGACTTCCAGCATTGAAATTAAGTCATAAAAAGACGCTCACAATTTGCCAATCTCATGGTCACTGATTTCATCTTTAGTAGGACACTAATATTTCCAAATTAAATTACTTCTTTTTTCTAGTTACATGAAGAACCCAGAACAGCAAGAAGAAGTCCGAGAGCATTTTAAGAAATTAGCAGAAGAGAAAAAAGCGGCCGAGGACGCCAAGAAACTGGCTGCGAAAGAGGCGAAGCAATGATCTGTGATAGCAAACTGTTATGTTTTAGTAAATCATTCAATGTAAATGTCAGCTTTAATGTTTTTGTAATGTTTAATTGATTTGTGATAGATTGTTGGGAAAAGATGGGGTTTCAAAGTTATGCGTTGTTCTCAGATTAGGTAATTTTATCCGTTGATTCCTTGATAATATTCTATTAGAGTAAACAAGTTTGTGTTGATTTGGTTCAGTTTTCAATTGAAAATCTTGAATTTGGAGATTTCTTCATACTTTGTTTACTTGGTTTTAATTTTTCGTAATTTTCTTGTCATGTTAACGTAAGATGACATAGCATTTGAAGTATTTTAATAGTTTTTCACACATCCTATAATATTTGAGAAAATTGAGTTTAAATTCTAACTGTTATGTAAATAGCAATGTTCAATGTGCTGTTACTTTAACCAGTTATATTTTAAAATATTTGGATATATCTTGTAATTCCAATGAGCCAGGGTTTAGCAAAAATTTCCATATAATCCAAAATGTTGGAAAAAATTTGAGACGTTCTCTTTAATCTTTGGTTGAGTTCAGAATACATGTATTGCAAACTTTTTATGTGAAGAATGGGGTTGTGATAAAATTAAAGGTATCTCGTTAAATAGTTTTGAACAAGATTTGTTCAACATTATAACGCCGGTGAAGTATTATAATGATTTGGTTATAGTGATTGATGAGACCTATTATTGCCTAATTAATGTCTGATATAATTATTTTTCAGGCCAGTCAGCTTTAGAAACTTGATATAATTTAATTAGTTTTAGTACATTTTAAGCAATATTGCAATGATTTTCCTGAAATGTTGCACTTTAAAAAAAGCTTAAATATTAACTGCCTCTTACTAGTAGGTTAATTTCTTTATATGTCGATAAACCTTTCTGTGTGTTAACTCTTTGTCCAACCTGCTGATTAACAATTTATAACAATTTATAACCAAGTAATTAGATGAGACATGTAGACAGTAGATATACACAGGGCCTCGTCTATTATTGCTAATGCTGGAGCAGTAATTACTTTCAACACTCCTATCATGACCCGTCACATTACGCCTTGTGTTTTTGTATGCGTATCTAATTGCATGGTGTCTTTTTGCCCTTGGGATTTACATTGTATTAAATTAACCCGTGCCTTCCTCACCATTTCCTCCTTGAACAACACCTTTTCAATTAGCAACCCACTGGTTCTCGTTGAAGTTGGACGTAGGACCATAATGAAGTTAACTACTGCTTAATATTAGGTTCTTCTTTCCTGTCATTGTGATAGCCCTAAAGCTCCAGCATCTTTGGTGATTTACTAATTAAGATACATCATGAAATTTGGTCTCATTTTTGCCGTCCCTTTAAATATTAACTGTTGGAGGACACTAACAGTAGCAGATAGGAAGTACTGTATAGTCAATAGATCAATAGAATAGGCCTAATAATAATTGTTTTCTAATAATGCATGTATCTGATTTTGTGGCAATAATTTTCAAGTGTACCCTCGTGTATCAATGGTATTGTGGTATGAAATGTGCATTACGCGTCTGAAACGTGGTGTTTTGCAAAAATGCATTTGAACGTATCACTATGTCTAATGCATTTGTACGTGTAAGGATAGGTATGCCAGCAAGGGAGAAATTTGTTTTTTATGTCGCATCTTACTAATACAATTAATGATAAAATTAATAAAACTAGTATTTCTTCAACTCAGCATTGGGATTATGATGATTGCCATTCATAATTGAATTCCAAGGGGGCAGCTACACCATTTTACAGCAAGTTTATAAATAATTTTATCGTTATTAATTTTCTTATAATTATGTATAGTAAGTAGTTTCCAAAAGAGTCGAAATGACCACCTGTAGAAGTAGATACACAAATGTTACCATGGTAACTTATCACCTCTCTAGATACTCATCTAATATCATTGTTAATGGGAGGGGAAATTAATTGATAAAAAGCTGACTCGTTAATATTAATACATCAATGTGTTCCATGTATCATTTGGGAGTTGTGCGTCGCTTATCATTGTACTGAAACGTATTTTAAAGAACATCTAGAAAATTACCGGTAGTGACAATTGCCTCCTAGCTTTTTACTAGGAGATAACTATTATTTCATGGCTGGAAAGCCTTCAATACTGCATTTATAACACTATTCAATTCAATTATATATTACCTCTCAAAATTTAAACTCGTTTTACAAATTATCAGCAAGGAAATTAATGTTATTTGTGATCGACAATCTTAAAGTTGAATTTTTAGAAGATTGTTCACCGACTCTTTGTAAATTAGCAATTCGCTGCACTTTTTAAAAATTATTGGATAATATTTTTGAAAGGATCTGTATTGACGTTAGAATTATGTATAGAAATATTTGTATTAATAGAAACACTTGTGCCATATTCAAACTTATTTCTTGCGTTTGTCTTTTCTTTTCAAGTTTGTTTCGTCTTGAAGGTGGCGTTGCCTCTAAATAGCCCACACTGGTGCTGATGGGGCGTAAAACACAAACTCACCACTCACTCACTCGTAGTGTTGGGTATCGTGAGGATTTTGCGATACAATAGTTTAAACGATACTTCGTTAGCGATACAATACCTGAACAATACATACTATCGGGTGAGGAAGCGATTCAATATATTGCCAACAATTGTGGTGCACGATACAATACTATTGCAATACGTAAATATCCAGAAAAAGCTTGAAAAAATCATTTTTTATGGTATCAATTCAACATCATTGCTGTATGAAGTTAGTATTTGGAAAGTTGGGCAAAAAATAATTCTCTAGTTCACAAAACTGAAGTAAAAATATTGCGATTTTCATGGATTTCTCACAAGATTGAATTCTCTAGTTCACAAAACTGAAGTAAAAATATTGCGATTTTCATGGATTTCTCACAAGATTGAGGTGTAATGCGCATTTGAGCGCCTGTCGGATATTAGAGGAACTATGCTTTTAAGCAGACAATACGTATCGCGATAATCACGATACTTGCTGCCTTTCGCGATAGTGTATCGTGATATATCATGAGTAATTTTTCCTCACGATAGTTGTATTGCGACTGCACTGGCGATGAAGTATCGCGATAGCGACACTATTGTCCCAACACTACTCACTCGTCTTGAAGGTGGCAATTACTTGTATTGGCTTTGAGGGTCGCACTGCTCATGTTGATTTCTTCGGCTGTCTCATTTAAATATAAAATGTGGCCTACTGGTTAAGGCAAGATGGAAGATTAGGGTTTTGCATGCTGTATTTATGCACTCAGCAGACCATGAGGATGGACAGAGGATAGGGAGGGAAGGGTTGCTGTGGTAGCTTGCTGGGCTGCCAATCTCTGGTTCCTGGGTTCAAATCCAGCTCTTGCTGGGTCACTTAGGTCTATGTTAGACGGCCGTTTCAATCATCCTTCGCCTCATTGCTGTGTCTTGCTCCTGTCCTGATTAGCCTACCAAGTGCATAAATACTGGACATAAAGCCCCAGTCATCCATCGATCTATGGGAAGAGGACACAGCAATGAAGCAAATGATAATTGAAACTCATATCTACTTGATGAGCACTATTAGAGACACCTTTGACTTGTAGCTATACCAACTTGGCTGATACAGCACCAAGACAAATTAGACAATACTGAAATTATATCCCGTCTACTTCGTCGTAGGCAATTCCTACGAGATTTTCTGTCAAATATTGCGCACTTCGTCATCAACCTGGTAGAGCTCGTCCGGCTAGGGCCATATATTCATCAATTCTATCTAATGCATAATGTTTTCTGTTATTTGAACAGGAGAGCTTAATAAAACAACTGCATCAGATTCTATTCCTTCTGAACACTAAGAATGCTTCTTTGCTTTGTCATCCTCCCATTTCTTCCGACTGGATCGCTCTAGATCCTTTCTCCTGCGAGTTAAGAGGCCACCCAAAAGCGCAAGTTGCGCAACATTGCATGACAGCCAATGAGAACGCTTGTCTCTGCAGCCCTTCCTCCACCCCCAAATTCTTTGATAATAATTATAACAGCATACAAGCAGGCATCATTATATTTTTATAAAAAGATACTTTTATTCAGTCAGTGAATTCCTTACACAAGAATATTCACGCTAATAAAACAGGCATAATATATGTACAACAGTCTCGCCTCAATTCAAGAGCATTATCATCATCAAACGGCATCATCATCAAATGACATCATCAAATAAACTATATATAACATTTCTTATAAATAACAAGCATATCAAAAACACACTGTTAAGTTTCATGGCCTGTGGGTACGATACATAATCAGAACATTTATCATCAAATTCATAATATCATAATCGTTATGATAATCATCAATAATCGCAAATGATAAACGTAATGGATAACCAATGTATATCGTACTAGTTTATCATAATCAATGGTTTGTCAAGATGGTGTATCTTTCACAGATAGCATCAAAAAGCATTGGTTGGCAAAATGAATCACATGGAATAATATTAATTTAGTTGAAAGCAAAATGACTCAATCAAGGACAATAATACAAACCACATTGCCCTTAAGTTAAGTTTAAACCTTAATTCTTATCTCTCATGTGTATAGTACCAGAATTCAATCAAAGTATATCAAAGTTAAAATTTCTAAAATAATGTAATTGAATAATGAATATGTCATTAGTAATATGAAATTGAATAAAATAATTTTATTTTTAATTTGTAGGGAAGGAAGCGCACTAAAAGCCTATTAGAAAATTCACAATAATTATTCCAATTAAATTATGGTTAGTATAACTCAAATATCGCATAAAAATGTTAATATCTGCTAGTACTCCACATGCGCACCATTCAAAACATATACATTCGGGTATTGTTCCATACGTACACCAAACAAACGAATATTGCAATGTATCACGACATTGGAAACAAAATATATTGCAGCCCTCAAACGGAAGTTATTAGCATTGTTAAGGGTCGTAGCACTGAGGAACGGAGGTATCAGAAGTCGAGAATCAAGTCAATGGAAATAAATAGAAAGCTGTCAACGTACTAGTGCGTAATATGTACACATTGCAACCAGTGCGCGCAAAAACCGTCGGACAATCGGCTTTTGCCGACATTTTTTACGAATGTCCGACCTGTCTCTGTCCCAGGTCAGACAAAAAATCCGACAGCAAAATACTGTAGACTTCACAAGGTCTGTTAGACAATCAGCAAGCCCTTCAATTCCAGTCGGATAGCAATTTGCAGTAGTTTGAAGTGAGCCAATCTGCAGCTCTTTGAATTGCAATTCTGTTAGTTTTGAGCTTTATTGGACACCCAATTGATTTAATTGCAATTCTGGACCAGAAGCAGACCAAACATGACACAAAGTGATAATCAACAAGGATTAGTGTCAGAGCTAATTATAATCAACAACAGTACACACCTCTCTTTTCTTTGTAAAAGTTTAACTTGGTTCTTCACACTCTAAACACTGAGTGCAGTGCCATTTCGCATTTGACTAAATGTTTGTATCTGAAATTGATTTATGTGATGACCTAATCACAACTATGGTTATCAATCCAGATTTTTTACACAGAAGTGTTAGTACTGTTACCCTACTTGAAAATACAGAACTGCCTTTGTAAAACAGCAAGGGAAGACAAGAATCTGAGGATTTGAAGCAGGAGAAATTCTGATGGATATTTATTAAACATGGGGTTTCAAGTTGACGTGAATAGAAGATTAAAACTCCCAACGACAGAAAACAGCATGTTTAACAATTAGACAAGTTTTGATTTTTCGGTCAATGAAAACATTTTACTCGTGCTACAGATGTGCCTTGAAAAATTTGAAAAGACCGAAAAGAAGAGTAATTTTTGTCTGACTGAAATGAAAATTGTCTGACCACAATTTCCTGTCCGTCAGACAAAATGTCTGACCAAAATCACTTTGCTTTCGCGTGCACTGATTGCAACATAAAAATGTAAAAAATATACAATTTTGGAAAAATTAACAACTCGAACATTTCAATACTTGCAAGCTAATTGTACTCGAAGAATAAATCATGAAATTCATAAGATAATTCCTGCAGATATAACTAATAACAAAAGAATTTTCAAGACAAATAGGGACCATTTTAGGTAGTCTATCACTTCTTAACAATGTAGCAGGAAGGATTGTCATAATTTTTAGCCTTTAGCAAATGAATGAAATGGCAGTATTAATAATTTTTCCAAAAATGTTTAAATTAATATCAACAATCATCGCATGCATGCTTACTAACTCAGATACTTCAACTCAACTTGGTCCTTTCATGCATTTTAACTAAACCTACGGAAAACGTACAGCAGACATAAACCAAATGTTTGTCACAAATGTTTGTGTAACATTCGCAAAAGTTGGCGATAAATTTTGGGATGCAAAACTTTTTAAATCAACCAAAGAATAAGATGCCGGCCAAACATTTGTCAATGTTACTGATAACATCGTCGCAATGTCTCAGAATTCGAATTTAAGAAATCAGATACGTCTTTCATAACGTCAAACATACGTCAGATGCCCATGGATCAAACATTCGTAGAAAACAATCAGACAAGTTACAACAGAATGTGACTTTTAAAATAATAATATGATAATACATGATATAAAGCAATGAGTACTGAGTACATGCAAAGGTTCCTTAATGAGACTTAAAATAAAAGCAGATATGTACGAAATGATAATTCAAATGAGTGACACTAAAATATGATATGAAAGTCAAATAATGGACTACGTTTGTTCCAGCCAATTACAATAGTAACTGAAGATCACGAGAGCTGATATTACATTGCGACTTACAAATACCTATAATAGACGGACATACTTACATATATGTCAAGCATAAATACACGTTACATAATAATTACATAATACAATAATAATGGGATAACTGTAATACAATTGAATCACATAATTGAATCAAATGATATATAATATAATCAATAACTGGTGATTGTATGTGCGTCACAGAAGACTTGAAAGCTTTACACATAAAAGTAATCATACTAAATGATATGAAACGCTGATTGGTAAATGATTACTAATGAGAATGTATATATTTATAAGCTTGAGATTTTCAATTGCAATCGAGCAATTCGATTCTTGCAATTACACGGGCAAGAATTTGTGTATGATCATCAGAACAGGCAAGATTTCCACATTACTTGCAATTCAAAATATTTTATATAAATCAGTAAGGCTCATGGTATAACTTGAATATTAAATAACTCAGTTAATTAAATATTTCAATAATTCGTTAACAAATTATTTTACCCTACTCAATTAGTTATATATTCCAGTGATTTCCTAACGTTAGTTTTACATTATAAATTTAAAGTCGACAATCACGATTCATTCAAGAAAATATTCCAAACATTTTTAACATCAGAAACTCTAACGTTACATAATCGCAACAGAAATGGCAATCAAATTTTGTTAAGAACTCTTTACTTAATTGGCGATATTACATAAATGGGACGAAACAAGCTCTGACGAGTGGATTTCTTGTGATACATAGCGCAAAAAATCATGACATATTCATTCCATATTGAGGAATATAATATAGACCAATTTCACATAAGATAATCTCTTCAAATTAAATAAAAGCTTACGATTTCAAGAATCATCATCGGCATGCTATCCACAATATATCATCAGCAGTACCATTTGAGGCTTGGCATTTACAGAATTAAAAAAAATGTCCATCTAATTCCAAGCTACGCTATGAAGCAGCTAATACATTTATAATATCATTGATAATATCTACGCACGGACGCAATTAACATTCATATTAGCAATGTGGTAAAAATATCATTGTCATGTTCAATAATTTGGGGTGTATGTTTTGATATCGTTCGCATTGGCAAATTTAACTATTCTTTTCTAATATCTTAGTATTTGAAAGCATGTGATAGATCAGGTTGTATTTCAATGACTCAATATATATTTCAAGTTTTTCGAACATTAATTTATTTCCTGATTTCATATATTTATCACCTGATTCTGATACATTTTCTGGACATCAACAATCCTTATTTTCATCTTAACATTTCTTAATTTCGACAAAATAGGAATTTTCGTAAATATTTCTCTTCTTCCCAACTTCCGATTTAAAATAGTTTATACAATATATGAGCCAGCATTTTGCAATATATCAATCTAACTTCTTACAATTTAGATCAACTAAATTGTGTTTACATATATATATTTATTTACTTCAGCAACTATATAATTAATATTAAAAATAACAAGGACGGTTTGGACGATCATGGTTCATTTTTTTGGAAATATTACAATCTAAATTACATTTTTATCTCATATGTCAATTCTCTATTCGTTTTAGGGTACATCATTTTTAAAACTGATTCGACACAGCTAAAAACATTTCTAATTTCGATTTAAAAATTTGCTTCAAGTTTAGAAATAACTGTAAACTGTAATGTATTTGAAATAATCTTGCCAATAGAATTATTCTTACAGCAGAAGTACTTAAGACAAACTGATCTAAAACAGCGCTGAAGGGCACTTTACAGAAATTAGTGGTATATAACTTTATATTATTATTATATAATATTTAATTCGACACTCAACTTAACTCCTCTGCTCTTCTTCAAGTTGCTATGGTTATTTATTAGTTGCGATAACAATATAAATAGTTTCTCAAGGAGGCTGACTAGACTCGCATATATAAAGCAAAATGTTCATCGTCGTATTTATACAAATGTACCATATGCAAATATCATACTCATGAATATCCATTAAATATATCCATTAAATATATTCATTAAATATTGTGACCAATAAGTGTTAAGGAGCTCATGGATATATAAATTATGATATCAATTATGATATGCTTCTAATGAACATTGCAATTAGCAAAATATCGAGTAATGACATATAAATACATCATAGTATTTGTTCAATTTCTTTGCAATATCTTACACAAATTAGATATTCATGGACTAACTCATGAGGACAAATGTACTTAAATGATACATCTAAGATATGACAATACAAAATGAGGATTATTAACCTCATACTAAGGCCATTTATGCGCAGAAGTTTTTATAAAATATCAGAAACTCACAAATGATTGACATTGATTGTGTAGCATTTTGAGGCAATAATTAACATAATAATAACAGTTCGATATGAAACTGTTTTATCCATACTCCACTGTAGTATAGGTTATAAACACCACGGCTAATCATAGAAATGTTCTGAATTTCAAGGATATTTGACTCATCAAAATTCTGTAAATTAATGCATTAAGAAAAATATTTATTGGTAATTTTAGTCAATGTTAAAATCATCTATATGCTCCAATTGATCCAAAGTATACAACTGGTGATTTATATCGTTAATTTATCATTTTAATATTCCAGAGCAGACTACTCTGTCAAAGTGTCATTTTACGATTATCATTAACCATCGACATGATTGCTATCTCGCTATTCACAGTTAGTATGAGAGTAAATTTCTGTGTATTTTAACTTTCAATTTACTCGCACAGCAGTAATACATTGGAAGGATTGAGTGCAATGAAATACTGACAGTCAGAAATTACCTCGGCCGTAAATGTCACTAGAATCATGTTGGCATACCCACAATGTTATGATGCGCAAAATCTAAGTCAAAATCTAAGTCAAAATGCAAGTCAAACCGGCTTGTTGCAATTTAACACCCACGGACCGGTGAATTTTATATCCAAGTCTTTCCAATTATTTACACCCACTTACAGCAGGACAGAACTTGTTTATATGGCAACCGCGTGAGAGAAATGGTCGTCGAAGCATGATTACTCGTTAATTTACTAAAACTTGTTCATCAAAAAAGTAGTTGTTTTTTCTGGAACGATCGCCAGCACAAAAGCAGGAAACTAACATGATTGCAGTGACATCTGTGGGCAAAATAATTCCCCATTCCATGACCTTTTAACCTCGTACCTAGGTCAGGTCACAGGTTATGACCTCGAAGACTAAGATCTAGGTCAAACTGAGACCAAGGTCGTGGCTTTATATAAATACTATCCTATGTTTATAAATGCATTCAACATACATACTTCATTTGACATATATTCACACTGGGTATGCAGATAATATTGTACACTGTCTTGAGACTTCTACACAACTGTCAAATGAAACATACACTTCCATACAGTGTATCATAGTTCATAAACACACTGTACAATGGCTTGACACATCATAATCATATCATCATCATATTGCGTTAATGACAGTAGCCTATCATATTTACATCATGTTGCAATCAGGATTAATTTATGACATAATTGCAGGTCTATTGTAATTTCAATCACTTTTCAATAATTTGTAGCCAATTGCAAAAGTACGATGTACCGTTTTCACAATTATCATTTTCACAGACACATCAAATATGATTATATGATGATCTTGAGTAATGCAATATCATGAATAATATCATGAATATGAAGATTACACAATCTGAGAATGAAATATACACATTTCATATTTAACACTTATACAGTTATGCTATTATAGCAAATATTTCACGGAGTCAGTCAATTTGAGTCACCCCTAGCACATCAAGGTTTTACACTTATTTATAATATGAGCAGTTTCAAAGGTATTCACAGATATCCACATTTAGCCATCTTTAAGATCAGACGAAGTCGGAGAATACGAGCGTAATAAGAACACATTAGTGATAATATCATCATCATATCATAATCATACCATAGCTATCATAACTACATTATGACACTCGTAAAAAAATTAAAAATCCATTTATGAATCCTATGTACAAGTAGCAGTAGTGACTTTTCAAGATATTGTTGTTGAAGTATCGATGACGCTCACGACGTTCGAAGTGACGTTGAATCTAAAACGTCGATGAAGTTAAGTTTCCGTGACATTAAAGATGGTGCCCAAGACCCCAAGACGTTGAAATAAATTTTCAAGCTGCATTAAGTTAAATACAGATTATGCATTCAATAGCGAAAGTTTATAACTTCAAGCAGTCTTTTTTTTAAATATGACAGCATGAAGTTACGAGTTATGACAAATTGCAGAATAATTTAAATCAAATTCGCAACTTCAAATTGCGAATCAGATTCAAGTCAGGGTTGATGGTTTTAACACCACAAAATTAATTGCAAAAGAAAAACGAATATACTGCAATTTGTAAAAGTAAAACATCAGCAAAAAAATTCCATAAATTAGGGATCAAACAACTGTTACTCCCTGTGGCTCGCCAATGATGTTATATGGCGAACGAGTCCGATTGTCGCCCCCTCTGGTGTCAGGGAAATCGAAAGGACGGCCACGAGGGGGCGTTGGGGGTAAGGGGGTGGACTGGTCCTTCTTTTTATTCGAAGGGGGGGTGGCAGCGTTCAGTTTGTTTCTTCGCTCTACTGTGGAGCCACTTTTTGAAGTCTTTTCAGAAATTAACGAATCGTCACTGCAGTGAGGACCGTCGACCCCTCTGTCCGAGGTGCTGTACGTCGACCGGGTGGTCGTCAACGTCTCGTACGTCTTGTTGTCACGGTAACTACTCCTGGCGGGTGACTTGTAGCGCATCTTTATGTACTCCAACTCATCGTGGACCGGTTGCGCTAGAAAACGGAAAACACCTGATTTAATAATCATTTCTAAGAAAGTTGAAAACTATTCAATCAACAAATTAGACATTTTTTTACAGAATTCAGACTGTTTTTAAAATTATTCTATTAATATTCTGGTGACTTGAACTTCAAAGTATATCTAATACAGAATGGTTACATAATTTCTGCATTGAATATCAATTGATCTATTAACTTTTTTCAATTTCAATTCAGTCCTCATTTCAAAGAATCTGAACTTGTTCTAGTATTAATCACTTGAATGAACAAATTTTGGTGTCCAAATATAACAAATTGAGCTAAAATACATTTTCCTGAAATTATACACATACACTTTTATAAAAAGGCCTGTTTTTTTAAGTGACTTAAAAATAAAAAATACCACTTTTCTTAAACTTCCAACTACTTTGACATATAGTCTAATGATCAATTGATGATCTGTGAAATATGACACAGTTCCGAAGCTCCTTATAATTATGTCAATTGAAGCAACCTTTTAATTCTAAAACTTCTAAATCATTCGACAGACAAATATCTATCATAATATTGATCGCTACCGTAACTTCGAAGTGGAAAATTTCACATCAAAAATTTGAAAAACACAAAATGGAGTGACATCAAAAATCTAAAAGTTCTAACAGATAAAACGCACGGACAACATTGAACTAGGAGGAGCTAAGATCATATGAAGATGAACATTCATGTCAAAGGAGAAAATTAAATAAATTTGAAATAATAAATTGTATCAAAAAGTCTCGAATTGCAAAATTGAAAGATTTCGTGTGGTGTGCAATGAATGTGTACTGTTGGAAATCAAAAATGCGAAAAATAAAAACATTGAAATAGAAATAATTTCTGTGTAGTTTTACCAAGGAATGATATTCAAATAATTCCACCTAATCATTTTAATAGTAGGCCTACCCACACTAACGTATAGACCTTATGAACTGGAATCGCAACCATAAGACCCCACAGACATGTCTACATTCATGATCACTCTTACCGTTTTCTTGCTTTTACCAAAATATATCTAAATAAGTACTATTACTTGAACCATAGAGAGGTGAAGGATGCTTAATTCCAAAGTAATCCCGAGTTCCTGACTATACTTTACTCAAGAAAGTAGTTTTTGATAAGATATATTATTAAACGTAAAACACCAGAATCTCATCTGAAAATCATTCATGCAAAAAATTGAAAGAAATTTAAGACTTGATACTTCAAAGTTACAAAAAGAAGAGAGAACATCAAAAGCAATATGGTTGCCATGGTAATCATTCTTTATGCTCACTTCTTACGGAGTCACACTAAGGTTTAAAAAAAAAGGCAAAATATGAAAATGAACACCAAATAAAATCTATCTACTAATCATTGAAAAATAATAATCTTAAAAATGGCCATTTACAAAATTAAGAACTTTATAACAACGAGAAATGAAATATTTTCTGAAATGGCATACTCTAAACGGATACACTGGTACATCGACAATCATTTGTAAGAAAGATTTTCAAATTCTTTCTTTTTTCTATACCTCCTTTTCTTTTTCCCTTTCTCGTTCAAGTTCGGCCTTAGTTCTGTGGGGCAATTGCAAACAATTTAGTAATACAACAATCCGAGAAAGTAATAAATTGTTTCCTGACTTGACTGCTGCTCACATCATTAGTAATACAACATTTTCGAGGAATAGGTTGAATCATGTATACTACTTCTCCTATCACCTAATTAAAAGGTTGTACTTTTAAGAGCAGTAGAAGAATAGCGATGTATTTGTCTAACTTCTGGTATTAAATTTGACTGCTGCAGGATATCAAGTTTTATATTTATAAGGCTATAGCAGTGTTCAAGTGAGTGAAAAGGATACATAAGTTAGAGAACTATTGGTTAAATAGATCTTATACATGACATATTTACAAGGATTTTGAAAAAAATATCAAAATATCAAGAATTACATCGATTAATCTAGTGAGCATATAGTAATTACAAAGTCAAGTTAAAGTTATGTGATTACTACTGATTAATGATTAAGTATTATATTCATTCACGCTTTTCTGCATACACACGTTTCTACAAAATCACGTAGTTGAAATTGTTAAGTGAAAATTTAAAGGTGCTCTTTCTCGGTTCCTATTGGTTAGATTCATATTCTGATACAGATACATATGTAGTCATATTACATTTGATATGCTTGTTTCTTCTCAAGTCAATATTTCCCTCAACTTTTATCATTTATCGAGATCTCGGTAATTAAATGCACAGGGCACTAAAAGAGCTTCTAGCTGGAGAATACTTCAATCTCTTACAGACTTCTACAATGTCGAAAACCAGCACTGTTGGTATCTAACAGGTGATCATCGCCTATGTCATATATCTATTTCATTGACTCAACAATTCCATATTTGGGCATGATATATACGTCAAATTAATCAGGTGACAATGAAGTTCCATTTGGGTTGGCAGCCGACAAATCAATTTCAAATTTCATTCATCTTACAATTTAGAAGCAGTTCCCAAAAAGCACCAAAAACTTAAAGTAACACCTCATACGTTCACCCATTCACCATAGCTCAACTCCACCGGGTGATAAATAACTAAAAAATTTGATAAAATGTGCGCAATTAAATCCTAAATCCAGTTAATCCATATATATTCACTATTCAAAGCTTATGAATTTCAGAACTTTCAAATCTGTGAACGATCATGTAGTGTCATGTTCAAGCTAACAGTTGCATTATTTATTTTTTTACAAGACTGATTGCGTAAAGCTACGTCAACTTTAAACTTGCCATTCTTAACGTTCAAGCTCATCTTATGATTGCTTTATATTATATGTCTAACCTCTGTGTTTCGCTTGAACATAGCGGAGGACATTCAGCAGTCTGAATCTCTGATTTAAAAAGATGTCAAATTGCAATGATATAATAAATTTGGTGAATAAATAAATTCCAGTGATCCAGTGATAAGATTTCAAAATATGCCAATAGCTATAGTTGTGAGAACATCAGAATAAAATATTTAACAAGTATTTTTTACTTCCATTACTATTTTACCAAAATGGCAAAAGTTACATATCAGACCTCAGCATCTAAATCCTTTTCTCTAATTTATCAAACTGTTATAGTAATCTAACTATCATCTTTTCTTGTACATATATCTAAACTCTTCATTACTCCTCAATTCAAACTTGTTTTCATCACCTTTCTCAACATGCTCAAATTATTTTCAAGCCTTACTTTTCAAAATGTTCAATCATTAATACTTTTTTGCAATGATATCAAAAATTGATTTACCACAACTTTTTCCCCTTCTTCTCAAAAAACTTATAAGTCTTTGACTTCTAATTTTCAGAGAATTTTTTTAACCTTTTTTTTTGCGATGATATCAAAAATACATACACATAGACAGGCTGAAGCTGCATATGGGAGGACTTGGCGGGACTCTGAAAGGCCGAGTAAGAGTCAAACCCTCCTATAAAGTCAACTGAAAACAAAACACAACATTCTACTCAGTCTAGTGGCTACCAAGTAACAATTCGTAACAATTTGTTGACTCTCAGGAACCCTGGATGTCTTTTTTAAGGAATATTTTTCGTTCTACGCTTCAATCTTGAGATTGATATGAATTCCAAGAGATTGACGTAAATTCCAAGATTTGTTCCAATTTAGCAAGCAATAAAACACTAGAGGGCACCACTCAGATGACTTGTGCTGCCCCTACTGTTTTAAAATAATTCAGCAACTAAACAACTTTGTGACGGGTCATAGGGCCAATATTTACTCTCACTCTAGAAACTGGACAATCGCTGACATGTTAATGTCACAAATTTATTGAAAGATTATAATACAATGGAAGCAAATTATAAGGTGGGTTAAAATAGTAGTAAATTTATATACTATCAGCTTAAGATTGGCCTGATGTAAAATATTCGCTTGCTAAATGAGATCACTATCTCGGAGCATCAGATTTTGACACAAATCTTTATTTTTGACATCAATCTCAAGATTGGAATTCCTCAGCAGAACGTTTTCCGAATGAGATGGGAAAGCAAAGAACAAAATAACGGCCAGCAGAAAAAGAAGAAAATCATATCATCGCCCTCCTTTCGCTTCACGCATTCAAAATAATATCTAACAACTGAAAATAAAGCAAAGCTACTAGCTAATAGAATTGCAATCAGAAAATAATAATCAAGCAAGATCAATTTAAAAATCAAACAACTAAATCAAACTATTGCATAAGATTAACAGTAGGGGAAATTATCACCAGCTCATGACAGCCAATGTCCTCAGCCTCACATGACGCTCAGCCTGGCACTGTCATCACCCTCCCATGACACTCTCCAAGTGTCATGGCCCAGCCATGACATTGACGGAGCTCAAAATCATGTTTGGCAGGCAATTAAAAAAAAACTATAGCTACTATCACTTCCAAACTTAGCATAAAGTTGTATCACAGTATCAACTAACTTTATAAATTTTGGCAGCCCTATCCATTACATAATGAGGAAAAGAACCCGAAGGCTCCAGAGAAATTAGGAAATTGTCATCAGCTGCTGATGACTTTTCAGTATTTCGTGAAATTGGATAGAATTAAGTCCCGCAACTGACATGCTGCTGTGTGGTGAGGATGGCTGCAAAGAGATCAGACTTTCTTCTGAGACCCAACTGATCAACTCCACACACTCAATCATACTGTCAGGGTCAGGACTTGGCTGGAATTGCAATTGTCCTCATATGCTGGTAATTTCCCTGACTGATTAAGACTACCTAAAATCATTCCCACATCCGGTATGATTAATGCATATCTTATACATTCTAATAAAATCTCATAAACAATCAAAATGCCTCAAAAATGTCAACAAGCAACTAATGCAACCAAACCATAACATGCAGCTTAGCTTAGCAGAACCATGCGTTATTTAAAAATATGCAAAATATGGTCAATAAATTGAGTATTTTGTTTGAGCCTAAATTCAACATGCAAGGTAAAACATACCAAAGATGCACATTTGACTTTTTATGTTTACTGTTGGGTTAAAAATTAGCATGCTATCTTTGATTAACTCACTAATATCTCATCCCCATTATACAGAAGCTAAAATTGTATCAGCGAAAATGCATAGATAACCTCTCAGCAGAGCATATCGCAATTAGAATTGTACAAAGATAGAGCTGTACAAGGAACAGATAGATATGGGGCGGGCAAAGGAGTCATTAACAACTGCATGGTAAGAAGTAGAGCAATGTTTGGGAGCCTTATTTTCCACGATTGTCACCAATGCAAAAGAGTAAAATATTAGATATATGGGTTGGATGGACGGAGGTTTGCAAAAGATTTGCAAAAGATTTTACGTCGGACGTCCTGTATTTTGCCACCTGGTAAACTAATATTTTGCCCCCTGGTGAACATGGAAGGAGTTCTATGCGGAAGGAAAGAAGGCAGAGTTGTGGAAAGGGACGCTGTCGGGACAGACTAACTAAAGAAAGGAGATACTACCGTGAGGCGCCTTAATAAAAGCCCCTAAAGAATAAGAAAGCATAAGTATAAACTAAAAGCATTCAATTAAAAGCAAATATGAGTCTTTTATGTTTATCATGTTTATAGGCAAGAGTAACCTTGACATAACGGGCAGATGAGGTTAGCAAGGATATGACTAAAGAAATCTAACTGCAAATCTAACTACAGTTGTCACTAATACCTATAAGTTCCTCCGTGGCCTAACGGTTAAAAGTGCTTGTTTGCACAACCACTGGCTCTGAGGGCGTGGGTTCGAATCCCACCCCGGAACTCAATTTAGTCCGAGCCCACGGGACATTAAATGGAGGCGGGTTGTATCCAGTGTTCTATTCTGGGGCAACTGAAAGACCCTGGGCATCCCTGAATTAATAGGGTATGTTCCAGACTCAGTCTTCTCATCTTATCATCATACGGCGATCACCTGCCTCGATATAGCCCACTAAGGTGCTGCTGAGGCGTAAAACACAAACAAAACAAACACAAACACTAATACCTATACTTTTAAATAACTGTCTCAGACTTGAAATACATGGCAGATAAGTATTTGAAAGCAACACACAACCTGCAATTTATAATGGCGAACTGACCCTAAGATATATATGAACCTTGAATCTATCGAAGCTCTATTTAATATCTTATCGGCCAATGGAGTTGATCATTCCTTGGTTTATGGATATTGAAAAAAGAGCTGACAAAACTTATCGAAAATAATGTGAGCCACTCCTTATTGAAAAGAAAACTTAAAATTAGAATTTTTTTTATTAAATTATCTTTTTATAAATAGACTTACCTCTGGGACATTTTAGCTTATCAATGCGGAGCGTTTGATCTGGCCCCAATAATAAAAAGAAAACCCCACAGCGCCCCACGTGTGATCACGTGACCTCTCTCGACCAATAGCGCGCTTCGGCGCGAACTCCTATAATTCGTCATATTCAATTTTGAAAAAGCAATCCACTACCTCCTTAGCGGGGAGGCGGGTGGGAATTAAATAAATGTCCCAGAGGTAAGTCTATTTATAAAAAGATAATTTAATAAAAAAATTCTAATTTTTATTACATTGTCGACTTACCTCTGGGACATTTTAGCTTAATTCAAAAAGACAAGGAGGTGGGTCTGGAGAGAGAGGTAAAATAAAGACGGAATCAACCTGCCTACTCAATGGGCTAGGGAGGTTATCATCGGCCGCCGTGCCCTTTCCACGCAATCATTAGAGCCGCTTCCGGGGCACAGCTACGCTGGGGGTTATACCAACCAATGATTGCGATCCCAAGGGTCCTCTCTGCAGTAGGACAACCACCTAAGTCGCATGGCCCCCCCCCTTTTTCCTGCCCCCGGCACAACTGCCCGGAATCCTCCCAAGGGGACCAGAGCAGAGCACACCGGACAGCCGGAGGGGCCTCAAAGACAGCCAAGCGAAGGAATGTACACCGCCTGAAGTCTTGACAGCTTACTGGAAGGCAAGAAGTAGAATTAGTGCAGTAACTCACCCGAAGCTGAAGAGAAGAACCAGAACCGTAACTCACTTCCTTGATGGCCACCCGCCAGAGCAAGGCGGCCACCACCACTGTCATCTCTGGTCAACGGAGCCGCCCCTCCATGTCCGTGTCTGGTACACCAAACCGAGAAGGGGAGAAGACCATCACTTCCGCCCCCTCAACGAGCAAGAAGACAAGTCTGTCCAGGGACCAGTCCATAACGTAGTAAGGAACCCCAAAGTAACCCAGTGAATCACTCCAATCTATGTACAAGGTTGTGCAGGAAACCAACCGCAGCTTAACCGTAGTACCGTCCACCAACGGTGTGCTATCCCAAAGAGTAAGGGTGTAGATACAAGCGGAACACAGGCAAAGTATTAGTTCAGATCCGACCCACCACTGACCCGGTGGTCATCCCTGTACGATTCACTAGAAGTTCCGGGGTCCTCACTGGTAACATCTCCCTTGGAGGTGTGGGCCTCGCTGGTTGACCCCTCACCCTCCGGGTGTTCCTCAGCAGATGAATCGTCTTCGTCCCGGTGGCCATCCTTGTCTGACTCACCGCTGTCACGACCAGCTTCACTGTCCGACATCCCACTGCACTGATGGTCATCACTGTCAGACCCACCACTGCCCGGGACATTGTCTGATTCCATGCAGTCTTCTCCCTGCTCCTCAGAGGAAAAGGACTGCTGGTTCAACTGAGCAATCGCCTTGCTGGAGTCACGCCTTGCCCTCATGTCTGCAAAAGACTGCAACTGCCCAGCGAACAATCGTTGCTCAGAGTCTGTGGGCGGAGCAAACCGTAAAAGGTCCACGTCCTCAGGATTCAACAGAGCCGGCTTCAGCACCTCCTCCCGCTTGGCCTGCAGCAAGGAAAGGTCCAGCCCGGCTAAAACATACCCCAAGTCCTTAAGACTTCTGGTCTGAATGTCCACAAAGTCAGCAATGGAGTTCACCGTACTCAGAATCTTGTCGTCCGAGGAGGCGATTAACGAACCCATAAGGGTCTTGACAGCCTCACCAAAGAACATAGTCTGGTTTAAAATGCTAACGGCCCTGCCAGAGTCATCCAGGAAATCGTCCAATCGAGAGCGCTTGGGCTTGGAGATCCCCAGAACAGATGATAAGTTGCCATCCAATATCGGCGCTTTGATGGGCCACATCGCAGGGGTTTCAACCAGTTTTTCATGGAGCACACAGTAGTGTTTCATCTTTGGTTTGTACTTCGCCACACACTTCGAACCCAAGGCAACACCGTCAGCTGGGGGAGCAAGGTCAGTCGACCAAGAGTAATTTTTGGAACGGGTTGCCCCCTCCCACGTATCCCCAAAGGCCTTATCCAGGTCTTGGGAGAAAGGAAATACCAACAGAGGCGGCCTGGGCTTCTGTAGCCGGAGGAACAAGTGGCTGTCATCGTCCGGATCCGGCACTGGATCTATACCCAAAACCTCATGTGCCAACCGAACCTGATGGCGGTAGTTGGAATCGGCGATGCGGTCCTCAACCGTATCCCAACCTGCAAATATAGAAAATGAAATTAATTCCGGCCCACAAGTTATAGAGATCGGAAAATTCTCATATTATCACCCACACGAAGTGTATTCGACCGGCCTGAACAGGTCGACCGCGCCCTCAAAATAACGTTTGCAACAGTCGACCCTGCAGGACTGAGGTCAAACACTAAGAAAAGGTGTTGTTTACTAACCGTAGAGAGAAAAACCCTCAAAAATAGACCTGAACTGGTCCAAACATCATGTCTTGACAATTCAGTTTGGCGCCGGCCGCCATGTTGGAATGCGAGACGCCAAACTAAATCGCCTAAGACGGAGTAAAACTCGCCCAAAAATGACCAATAACGCATGAAATATGCAGTGAGTGCGTAATTATAACCACCATCTACACATAAAAAAGGTTATTAGACACGGATGGCGAGCCTAAGCTCGAAAAAAGGCTATAAATCGGCCCGGGAAACGAGTTCCCCACGGCCAGACTAAATAGCACGAAGTTGCGTCGTTTCGGCTGTGCACGTGTTGAGTGCTACAGCACCGAAAGACGCTAAAGAAACGAGCACTTAACTTGTGGATTCGTTGTATCTTCATTCTTCTTTGTATCTTCGTCGTAGTAGTCAAATTCTTCCATTATTTCGCCAGAATCGCTAGCACGTGTTGTCAGTGCTGCCCCAAAATTGAATATGACGAATTATAGGAGTTCGCGCCGAAGCGCGCTATTGGTCGAGAGAGGTCACGTGATCACACGTGGGGCGCTGTGGGGTTTTCTTTTTATTATTGGGGCCAGATCAAACGCTCCGCATTGATAAGCTAAAATGTCCCAGAGGTAAGTCGACAATGTAATAAAAAAGATAAATTTATACAAAACTTAATTTGAACAGTGATTTACTCAGTGAGGAATGAAGGATAAATAAAGGAACTCAATTAAAATAGAAGTGTGTGTGAAGTAGAGTTGATAGTTATACTAAAGAAATGCAGGTTGGTAGAAGAACTCTCAAAAATGTACAAAACCTCAAGTCAGTGTTATAATTCATATCTAGATAAAAATATGGAAAATGTAGAATATTGATGACTCATAAAACAATATGTGAACAGTTCGAATTTAAAGGATTAAAGGATTTTAAGAATGAAGGAAAGACGGAACCTTTTAATTGTTAAGTTAAAACCAAATATGGTGGTAAAATGGAAAATTAAGGAAATAAGTCACTTCTAAAATAGGGAATGAAAAAAACAAATCTAAAATGCTATCACTTTATTGTTATATAGTCGTAATTAAGAAATAGTTAATCAGAACATAGACAATCCAGGAATCTTAAGACATTACCAATTGAGAGATTTTAGTTTGTGGTTGGTGTAAATTAAGACGGGTGTGTTTATGGTTTTCGTGGAAAGGTGGAATTAATAATCGACAAAGAAACAAGAAAAATTCACAAGAAAATTTGACAAGAAAATCTGACAAGAAAACCGTTCACAGCACTGAAAATCACGAGACAGGTCGATAGAAGGAGGAGGGGTAAAAAGACAAATCTAACGATTTAAAAACTTCCATCTTTAATTCTAGGCACTTACTCTCCCAAACTGCATTAACAAATAACATAATTGCCGTCATAAAATGTTTAATGAACATAAAATATAGATTTGTTAATTAATTCTATATAATTTTGTCTATGTAAAAACGGGACATTTTAAAAAATCTATGCTATATCTAAATTTTCAACTAAACTAACACATCTACCAGACATAACTCAACAATGATCATGGTTATGATAATGAGCATGTCAAAATTTCATCACATTTATTTCTAGGAAATTGCATCTTAAAACGGAACTTCTAACTTTCTTTCAGTAAATATTTTAAATTCATAATATAAACAGTTTATTTGACATGCGGAAAAACATTTTATTAGGTTCATTAACAAAAGCATTAAGACCAAATGCACTTAAAAAGTTTCTTATATTTACGAAAACATGCTATTAGTATCAAAGCAGCCACAAAAAACACTTATTAATCAAGCATATAATTTTTTAGACAATGATTTCAATGACAGCTATGCTTAGAGCATGAAATATAAGATATTAAAATCATCAAAATAACTGCCAACACAGAAATACCCATTTGTTTCAACAAAAATATTTTTAGTCGAAAAATACTAAAGCTAAGTTTCGGAGTTTGTAATGTAAGATCACAATGTCATGCTCTAAGCATTTACTTATAGTCATAAAATCGGCTGAAACTTAGAATATTAAAAATATATCAAATATCTAAAGAACTAGCCCCCAATAGCCCATATCTACTTAGTAACACACAAACTAAGCGAAACATGATTCTAAATCATCCCCGGATTAATGCAAATTTTCAACGACACCATTTCATTAATCAATGTAAAAATTACTCAAAATCAGTTTCAGAAAAATCATATTTACAAAATGACCACTAAATCCTTTAGATATATACCAAAACCCCATTATTAGTATCAGTTAACCTCAGAATTACAAACTTCATACAAAGATTAATCAAATATGAAATATACAAATCTAATATAAATGTACAGGGTTATAATCAAATGTACTTACAACTGTCGTCCTCTTCAGTGAATATATAAACTAACAGACATCCTACGCAAAAACCAGATAACTGCAAGAAAGGAGAAAATTATTTTAATTATTTACAGCAAATCAATGCAGAAATTATCAAATATATTCATTTTAAAACATGATATTTATGTTATATTGTTATATTTTTGTTTCCTTTCTTCACTTGGAATGTAGTAAATTACTTGACTTACATAAATTATACATATATATATATGCATTTATTACCGTAAAACGGGGTGAAGTTGGTAAGCTATTTTGACCCACTTAATGGCAGAAATGCCAACTTTTCCTCACTGACGCATATGGCAATTTTGCCAAAGATACCTATGTCAGTGAGGATATTTGGCATTCCTTCCATTAAGAGGGTCAAAACAGCGTGCCAACTTTACCCCAGATTGCCAACTTTACCACGTTCTACAGTATACATATAGATTCCGGATGCGCAGAAGAACATTTTGAAGTTCACATTATACAGGTAGATTGTCCTTCAAACATTTGAAATAGGTGATAAAAAATTCCCCAATTAAACGATCAACGTGAAGTTTGATGGGAATTCTGTCGAGTTACTGTGAGTAACGAGGATATAATGCGAGATATCACTAAGCATGTAAGCCGGGCGAGCGCGCCAACCGGAACAGATGTTAATGCCCAACTTTTTGTGAGTAACGAGACTCTTTAATATGTCTGCCCAGCTCATATGTATACATATTCGCTACAATGAATAACCCAATTTGGGTCGGGCAGGGAGGGCGCATTATATCCTCGTTACTCACAGTAACTCGACAGAATTCCCATCAAACTTCACGTTGATCGTTTAATTGGGGAATTCTATCTCGTTACCGTTCGTAACGGGATAATGCGAGATACCACTACGCATGCGCGCCGGTCTGAGCGCGCCAACCTTCACAGTTGAAAGCAAGGTGGGCATTAACCTGTAGTGGATCTTTTACCCTCATGGGCTTATATTGTAAGCCTTATATTTACACTTAAGATGCAGTTCCACTGTGCTTATTATCACCCGGCAGTTGCAAAATGAGTTTCAGTGACCTTGATAAGCAACTGCTCTCACCACTGCCGCATGCTAGCGGACGTAATAGTGTGGACTTCATTTTCATTTGGAACTGTAGGTACAGCTTCTGTAAGGCTTCTGCAAAGCCGAATTCATGCAACAAAAGCATATAGGCCTATATATATTATAGAGAGACCAGTATATGGCCAAATGAGTGAGTTCAGGTTTCACATCCCATCAGCACCAAATTTGACTACTTGTAGACAGAATATGGTCTATGGAAACTGAGTAAAGATGTGGCATGGTTTATGCCAACAGATTTTTCTTTTTATACAGAACGATATGCATAGTTCTTGCTGTGTGCAAGTAAACCCATGATTAGGATGCAAAGGTTTCCCTGGTGTCTAGAACACCCTATAATCAGACATGACACCGATTCTGTGTGAGAACGGATCAAATGTGCTGTATCGGCTAACACACCTGCATGTAATGTAATCATGCTTTTAGAACAATCTCCTTCAGAACACTTGCAGGGACTAAGTTGTCTCCGCAAAAACCTGTAGCAAGCTTAGAATGCATTAAGGCCTAGCCTCTTCTAATTGACCATGCCTTGCCACAGGTCATCATTGTATCCAGAATGGTTGTTGTTCAAAGAGTAATGTTACAAACCCGCCGGTGCATTGTTAGAGCCCCTTCAGGCCTTCACATATTATGGTATTAAACTTGGCCCAAAAATCACTTCTGTGAGTGGCGCACATCAGAAACAGATCACTTGCATTTGTGTGCTGTCAGACCATTATCTTTTATGGCTGATAATTAAAAGCCTTTCCTGTTCAGAGCTTGTTGAATTGTTTGTCGCAAATAAACCTTAAAGTTTACTCCAGCTGGTTCACAGAGTAGATCAAGCCTGTCCAAGGCATCCAACTAGGTCCTTGGCACTTGAGTACGTAAGAACCGTCACTGAGAAATCTCATGGGAGCCACCAAATTATTTGGTTGGCCAAACCAGGTAATGTATGTTGAACCTGCTCTCGTCACGTGAAGTGCTGCAAGGACGAATTATGGCTACGGCCAATCACATAGTCAGTGCAATCACAGCTAGGGTCTGTTTCTGGTTCAGGCCTCGAGAAACCAAATTTTGGTGGTAGGTATCAACTGGCAAATTTCGCATCTCCTCTGCTATGAATATGGCGGTAGGCATAAGTAGCCCATATTGAATAGACAAACTATAGTTCCAGTGAACATGCAATCATATAGGTTAGTCAGACTTAGTCTAGTGACTTCACCATTATGTTCATTGTTGCCTGTACCTTGGCAAAATTGTTGCGACAATCTTTATACAAGGATTCTCATGGGGTCATGAAAGCAAGCATGAGCAAACTACTACCGCTGTTTAGAACAATGGTCCATTGACGGGAGTGCATAGCCATTGCTATGTTAATTTCTCTGTGTACATCTCATCTGCTGGTCAGCTTTGATTATGGTTATTAAGCAGAGTCCCGACACAAGCCCGCCAGATCAATGAGAACCATATATAATCGGCCCCTGATTCTGAATAGCTATTAGAGAACATCTGTTGATAATTCTGTGCATCAGTTCAGTCCTTTAGGATAACAAAGAGGACCTGACTTCTCTGTCATTCAATGTACTTGACTGCAGGTCATAAGTGGCCTGCTCAGCGGCCTCAATTTTCTGCTCGATTGCTCAAACGCAGTTCATTTTCTCCTGCAGATTCAAGATCACCACAATGTCTAGGTCGTAAAAAGCAAACAAGGACCCACGACCTTCCTGCTGCAGTCTTGTCAATTGTTATTAAGAGTTTGCATATCTCAGTTAGCAGCATGTCCTCTCTGGTGCTCGAGGCGCACACATATTATGTTATGTTACAGGGTCAACCTCAAACCCCAAGTAATTGGTTATTGTATATAACAAACCAATTTTACTGCGTTACAAACTCCGATAAATTTCATGGCAAGCCCTATGGTCTGTATGGACCATACGTCCCCTTGCCTTGAGTTTTCATTACATGAGTGTCAACAATATGTAGCATGAGACCGTCTAGTTCCGACACCTGACCCGTGAAACCTGGGTTGAATATTTTTCATCCTAACCCAAAGGGTAAAAACAATATACATTCGGTCAGTCTGTGTTCATATTCCCATAAGAATCACACAAGTCTTGATCTCACGTTTGTGCTGGCCCATTAGTAATATTAATATTACAGCCAGCCTCGGGACATTAAGTCTATAATTCATGTATAGACTAAGGCATCAGAGCTATCTCAATTCACAAATGGTAAATTCCCAGTAATTGTGTCCATTTTTTAAACCTGTTATTGAACAAAGCAGATGCACAGCGTGCAATCAATCTGTAAACACCACGATTCTTTACTTTTAATAAGTATAGCCTCGTTAACTTGCCCAGGCCAATGTTGTGACTGGATAAAGACACTCTGGACCAGTCACTACTACTTCCTGTGTTTCACAGTTGCCAACAGGGGTGCTCATATTTACGCAGCATGTCGCCAATAAACCTTCGAGTCAGGGACTGACTGTAACCACCTATCAATATCAATGAGGTTTCCATAACGAGGACGACGTACAATTGCTGTCAGCCTTCTTCAGTAACAATGCCAACTTAGTCAAGAACAGTGCACAAAATAGGAGCAGGCTTGTTGTGATCTTATTTATAGATTTCCCTGGTAAAGACTATGACCGCACCAATGCACAATCTGCCTGCCACAGCCCCGTTTGCCAACTATTCATGCAACATTGTTTCCCAATCTCGGAGACTGCATAGACTATCTTTGCAAGATTGTCCTTCATTTCTGGCCCATGGATGAGGACATTAGTGCATAATCAGGGGCATATACTGTTCCATGTTTATTATGCACAAGGCACATACACAATGACTCTCTAAGAAAGGTGTCCCTTTTAGAGCCATGACTGCTTCCAAAGATTATTTTTTCCCAAGCCTAATTTTAGAGGAAAAAAGACTGAAAATTAATCTATAGAATATAAATGCTTTCATTATGATAGTGTTCATGCACTTATGCCCTTTTTTTTTTTTTTTTTTTCAAAGAGGGTTAATCTGCAAGTTCAATGCACCAGTTGTCTGCTAGATACCTCAGACAAGATATTAATCATCAATGAGAAAGCATTACAAACCTGGAGTGTCTCCAGGGAAATATATTATCACAGAGTGGCACTGAGTTCACTGTCTTAACCTGTCCACCAGTAGGTCTGCTAGATTTTACTCAGCAGTCATATATTGTATGACAGTGTCTGTATTCTCAAATTTAAATTGTCGAGAATTTATAGGTGCTCAGGTATCACAGACTGATTGAGTGAATAGGCCTATACCCTATTCTTGAAATCATAACAGTCAAGCTGTTGACAGTGTCAGATTTATGTTCAAGAGGCTGGATTCCAGCATTGATAATTCAACAGAACCACTCACGACCACACACATACTTAAGCCTGCTAGAGCTAGTTGATGTGACATAGCCCAGCTGCTGGTAACATAGGCTGAACTGCCAGTTAACACATTGTGTATTCAATGCTTAATAAAACCAACAAACTTTAAGACTAGACAGATTGCAATGTCACCAGACCAAGCCGAGTCGGCAATTAAATTCTTATATTGTCATAATGTGTGATCTAATTTCAAAATGAGTTTTTCCTTTATTCCTTCCAGTAAAGTGAAAAACAAACCCATTTTGTGCTGCACAAAAGCCAGGGTAAACACATGGTTCAATTCTCTGCTGTAAGAGAATATACCCATTTTTTTTTTTTAATGAACCGAGTCAGTCCAATACACACCTCATAAATTGTAAGTACACAAGCAGCTGAGTCAGCTGTCAAATGACCAATGTCAACCTTTCAACAATCCATTCTGATAAGACTTAAGTCAGGGAGTCCCTGGCTTCAATTACAGATTCAGACATTGTGGGTGTGTCAAAATACTTCATGTTGAAGTCTTAAACAGAGACATTTACCAAATAAATCGTCCTAGACGAAGCGAATGTCTCCGTTGTCAACCGGCGCCTGTCAGCGCCGCCATTTTGTTTCAAATTGTTGATAAATTTTCGTCCGGTTTTTCATCTTCTACGTGGGATTCCATCGTGTACAAGCTCGTCGTGGAGTTGTACACCATCAAACCAGTTGAATTGGACCTCCCACGAAGTAAATCGACACTTGTTAACTCCATAATGAAGACGAATTGGCTATAACATGTGTTCAACACGTCCGCTCTGCGTGGCAGCTTAATGAACAGTGAAGGTTGGCGCGCTCAGACCGGCGCGCATGCGTAGTGGTATCTCGCATTATCCCGTTACGAACGGTAACGAGATAGAATTATTCCGTAATCATACTTACACCTAATATACATTGCACACCCGCGTGTATGACTTCAACATAATAGTACTGTATTAAGCACCCTGTGACAGCGCTCTCTGGTGGGATTCTCCGACTCCCTATATCACCAGATGTCGCCACAGAGTCCTTCCAAGACTCGTTCGTTACTTGGCAACCGATGCCATTGTCGAACCACCAGCTCTTGTGGCCTGTGCCTATATTCAGTATATCACTATCCTACAAAAAAAAAAGAAAGAAATATTATTAACATTTTGCCAAAGAGAGAGACAGAAGTATGATAGAAGGGAAACAAATCTATTCCATCTAGTATCTACGATCTACATCAAGTAAATCTACGATTCAGCCTTCCAATTTTCAGACAGAAATTAAGCAAATCGCAAAATATCTTCCGAAAAACTTCTCAACCGTTCTGTTTCTAAGACAGAAATTTACTTCCTCAATATACTTAGATGGTTAGACCTCTAATTTTAGTAACTTGCCTCAAAATGCTCAAGTCTGACCAAAATTGTTTTGGTTCAATAATAACATAACTTTCATGTCACATACTTTTACCTTCCCTCATTTGACATCTTTTTGAATCATTAAATAAATTCTGCAATTTGAGTCACAAAACTTTACCGTTACACATTTCAGGAAGTAAAACAGTTGAACATCAATGTGACAAGATATTCTTCATCATCAAATGCAAAAGTTACTGAGGCATGAAAAGAAAAGATGTGTCTGAAATCCAAACGCATACTCACTCTATCTAAAATTCCAACTCCTAGGTAAAAACATATGACGAATATATTCCATCCCAGCCAGACTAGCATCCATAACACATACTGAAATAAGAAGACATTTCCAATTTTAAGAATGGAAAATTTCATCAAAACTGATCTGTTTCAATACGGTTTCTAATAACAAATTGTCCTGGTGTTTGCAAGAACAATTTCTGGCGTTTCCCATTTGGATTTGTGTTCGAGCAAAGGCTGGATAAATCCTGTATTTATGCATTAGGCAGGCAAACTAGGAAAGGTGGGGGACAGAGCAATCAAGAAAATGATGATAGAAAGTGCTGTCCAAAATAAGCAGATAAGCTGTTTACCCAGTAAGATAAGGAGCCCAGAATGCTACAACTGCAGTAATCTCTGTTCAAAGACAAGGGAAGATGTAAGATCTTACTAGTTACAGGTAATCCAAAGTACTTACAATTATAACAACTTTAGGTCTGTATTGCAAGGCCCCGAAGAAGCCGATTATAATGAAGATGATCTGCAGGAAGCTGCCGATGATGGGCGCCCACATGTAGCCCAGGAAGTCAAACACCAGACGCTCGATCGTCGTTACCTGAAAACGGAAGAAAGGGATTTTATTAAGAAATACAACTGTAAAAATTAAAATAAATGAAAAGCATTGAGAAAGAATGAGTGAAGTGTGGATTGAGCCGACCATGGAGAAGAACCCGGCTAAGAGGGCTGCACTTACCATATGCACTTACCATATCTATCTATCTATCTATCTATCTATCTATCTATCTATCTATCTATCTATCTATCTATCTATCTATTTAACATGCTTAAACATTGTTAAAAGCCTGGATTACGTTTGGAAGTTTGTCACTCTCATAAACCACCATTTTTACACAAAATGGACCAATTTTAGTATTATGCTACTTTGTAATACATAACTGCCTTGATTGTTGATGACAAGTACACAAGTATTGAACCACAGACATTTGAGGACAACTTTCCAACTTAATTGAATGTTCATGAATTTACTATCAAGTATTTGCAACTTCCTGCAATTATTATATATAAATTATGTTGGTACACTATATATTCACGATATATTGAACAATTGAACTTAACCTAAACCCTGAGGATAGCCAAACTTTTCAAATGTGACAGTTTGATAAATTTATAAAAATTTTGTAAAACCCAATATGTAAAGGAATATTATCATTCAATGCTATAAAGTTGCTTTTGTGTTAAAACAGAAATATTTTAAACTTCAGAACTAGCCTATTAATAATACCTGAGGCTTATCAACATGATCAAGATATTTCTTTTCTGAAAGGCATACAAAGAATATTTTAAAAATTCAAATGATAATTTTTATTTAAACAGAATGTCGGGCCTCTATACATCAGTGTTCATTCGAGGACAAGTGGACCGGTCACCAACAAATCGCTGGTTTCTCATATATGCCACATACACACAACAGGGCCTGTGCCAAACAGCTATGTATGTCAAACATATATATATAGATCTCCACATGTATAGATGCCAAGCTCCGGAACTATTTCTACTTGACCTTTCAGGTTGGCAAACTCGCCCTCACTCGGATTCCCTAACGAACTGGCTCTCCGCTAGGGCGAGTATGTCAGGTTGGGTGACCCAACCTGACCTAGTTTCACTGTTATGACCCAGTTTACATTTCATGGGAATCCCATTCAACATAGTATTGAATATAGTCAGTTATTTAGTCACTCACTGTCACCACTCAATACACAGCCACAACTGGGCTATAAAGTGAAGTGACTATTTAGGACTATAGCCCACATACAAATTGATATTTAAACAAGTTCAAACTTGCTTACTAATGTTCGGAAAGCTTCTTTATGTGTCAAATTACAGGACTTCCGAGATTCCTCTAATGTGCTAATTATAATGTGTATCACGGAGATATAATTTCTCAGATAAAAATTACTAAAAACCTGAACTAACAGTGATTTATAGTGCAACATAATATTATAATAATTCATTGCTAATCAAGAAATCTCTATAATTATATTTTTTTAATCTAACAATATTATTGGCACGCCCACTCAGCAGTAAGGGAAATTATCACCAGCTAATGACAATCAATGTCCTCAGCCCCACATGACAATCACCCCAGCACTGTCATCACCCTCCCATGACACTCTCACAGTGTCATGGCCTAGCCATGACTTTGGCAGTGCTCAAAATCATCTTTGACTGGCTATTTAAAAAGAACTACTGCAACTATCACTTCCAAACTTGGTATAAAGTTGTATCACAGTGTCAACTATGAATTTTGGCAGACCTATCCATTACATAATGAGGAAAAGAAACCGAAGGCTCCAGAGAAATTAGGAAATTGTCATCAGATGCTGGTGACTTTGCAGTATTTCGTGAAATTGGATAGAATTAAGTCCCGCAACTGACATGCTGCTGTGTGGTGAGGATGGCTGCAAAGAGATCAGAATTTCATCTGAGACCCAAATGATCAACCCCACACGCTCAATCATCCTGTCAGGGCCAGGACTTGGCCGGAATTGCAATTGTCCTCATATGCTGGTAATTTCCCTGACTGCTCAGCACTGCTCAGGCAGCGATTAGTTGAGAGTGAAAAATAATAATAATATAATCTGTAGAGGATCAAACCTCCAAAAAACAAGTGTTTTAAAAACAAGTTTGTTACTTAACAAAGTCAAGAGTAAATCTACTGTCTCAATAAACCCTGATTAACATGACAAATCTTACTCAAATTATTAATCTCATACTGCAGTTTAAAAATTTTATTATAATGTTAAATATATCAATCCAGATATATTCTTTCATAAATATTATCCAGAGTAATTTACACAATATATCACATAATGATAAATCACAAACAAAGACTTGATGTTTTATTGTTACAGTTTCACTTATACATGTTATATGACAAAACAAGCCCTGAGAGACTGAGACCATGGTATACATGGTGCACCACAGACTGTAAATGCTGCATCAAATGTCATGGTATTTTTCTGCGAAAACAATTAGGAAAATCAAGAATGTGACATATCACACAACACTAGTACACGGACTAATCACAGAGTACATTAGATATAACATGTATAAGATACAGTACCGAGTACTACATGTATGGATTATGAGGACATAGCACAGTGTACAATATAGTTTTTCAAGTTATCATCTTTAGCTTGAGTGCATTTTATAATGTGCCTCATTAAAACGATTGTTTATCATTACACCTCCCAAGTTTTCACAGAAACTCTGAGTAGCTGTTGAGTCTATGCTTTTCACTGAAAAGTCGGAATCATAGCTGATTCATCAGCGACATGTTTACACAGTTGACAGGGTGACATACCATAATCATGATAATACGAACCCGGATAGGCCCGGAAATACGAAATGTCCACAAAAATCTTAACACATCTCTTGACTATAAATCCAACAACAAACAGAAGCTCATTGCAGTCCGATTACTCTGATAACTTGATAAGATCATGAAGATATCAAATCAAGTACTCATCCAAATCCGAGAATCAGTAAATCTGTAAATAAGCAAGCTAAGCACTCATCAGCTTATCTTGTAATGTCAAGTTCTCGACAATCATTCCTCGGACATCACTTCTGATCAAATATTGAAATACAGACAACATGGACAAACACAGTAGTTCCTGTGACATTCGGCACGACAAGCTGTTTGGCCAGTCACACATCTTACTGAAATAGAAGTCTTTGGTATGAATAATCCAATCTCTTTCTAATCAATGCTAATGTTCGCTATCCCTTCATCTTGTACTGTAAACCCCTATCGACTGATAACCTCTTCTTAAAAATATCTGTTTTATCTGACTTGAATTCTTGAATCAGGACTTGAGTTTTCAGGAAACCATCTGAGTACCACTCGAACATCGCTGAAATTAAAGCAATTCCCAGGAACAAGGAAGTGTTGTCCTTCCTTTCTTTTAAAGTTCATTTTCAACCCAGCAAATTGAGATCTGAAGAACATAGGGTGGCACTTGCACCAAAATGTACATGTTTGTTTATAGCATGTATAGTGTGTACCTTGAACACTATTTCAACATGTACACTATCACTGTGCTGTATGCAGGTATGCGTGATATTTGACAAACTAAACAAGCTCAATATAGAACAAATTAAACTGTATGTTCAATATTACAAATAAAAGCCCTTTCTTCTAGAGGGACTCTTAATTCTGAAGTTGTAGAAGGTAAACATTTCTCACAGAAATTATAAGAATGTTAAACTCAAATCAGTATATGTACTGATGATCAATGATGATGTACTGTGAATTTGTCAGTGTTGAGTCGACAAAACGACGAACATTCATTTGTTGCATATATGATTATGTCTGGCGTGGCCGGTCTGTGGCAACTGATTAATCAGCATGTACAAGCACATTAAAGCCATGATGCAAAGAACAATAATACATTTCAACTTTAACTTTTACAGGGCACAGGGTGCGGACCCCAAAGAGAGCACTTATTTCAAAGTGTTGTAGCCTATCCATGCTATCATAAACAGCTGATAAAAATAAATGCTCATATACTGTGCTCGCAAAATGATCTGAAATACTTGTAGCTCGATTTCCAGCACTCTTCGGAGTGTAGTCAACATGGAGTAACGCCTGTACGTCTTACATCATGTTATTCTTGTATAGCATTAGCACTGTACAGCTGTATGCTGCTGTAATCATAGATAACTTTAGTAGTGTTATGATATACCAAGTTGAGTAACCCATAGCCCGTATCAGGTGAAATTCGTAATCCACCCCTTCCATTCTGTAAGGCAATCACGCTCACTGCAGTGAGCTATGAATAGTAATGAAGTTGATATGGACTCAGCTGAGCTCAGTCAGCATGGACTGTGTGTATAGTAATCGCTACCAAAATATAAACACAAAAAAGATATACCAGTATATAAACGTTTGATTTATGTCATATTAATGCGTTTTCTTCTTTCTCAGTGATGTGATGGGTGTAGAATTATATTGAAAAAATCTCCTCGATAATACTTCCAGGCCTACGATTTTGCTTAAAAGACTTGTTGCTTTTGAATTTTTGAGATGAATGAATGATTGGGGCTTTACGTCCTGTATTTATGCACTTGGTAGGCTAATAACGACAGGACGAGGAAACGGGAATGAGGCGAAGGACGATTGAAACAGCCGTCCAACATCGAAATTTTGAGAGCTTTCACAAATAAATTAATCATGGATCTATCCGGGGGTATTTTGCGAAGTGGATCAGTTTAGCGTCGCGCTGGTGTGTGGTAAAGATGGCCAGATATAGGTCAGACTTTTTTCCTGACACCTGGCTGATCAACCCCACAAACTCAATCATTCTGTCAGGGCCGGGACCTGGCTAGAATTGCAATCGTCCTCACGTAATGGTAATCTCCCAGACTGCCAAGTTGCTACTATCTATTACCAAATTATGATATATCTATAGGGCCTATATGGGTCATTTTCGCGAAAACGCGCAATTTGATGTCCTGCATTCGTGTGTGTCTGCCTTTGTAGGACTGAAATTGATTTTTGGCCAAATATTTCGAATAACATTTTTCCTAGAAGAAAACAAAAATTTAAGTTGGTGCGGCCATGCTGAACATGCTATATCACCCATTAAGTAGTCCAAATGTCCTTACCGTGGCATGTCCGCAACTCAACATTTTAATTTCAAACTTGTGCAAATTGAAAATTACTGCACAAAATGTGACATACAAAGTGTAGATTTCTAGATATATGTTACATTAACTACCTAGAAGTGTTTTTTCTGAAATATGACTAATTTATCCACGTCTCCGGGCTTGTTGAAGCTGTGTTCCAATTTTGAGACAAACTCTTTTGCCACGGTAAAGACAGAGGTAAAGTTGCCACCAGAGTAAGTTAATACAGCATGATGTCTCCAGATGCCACTAGAGTGTAAAGAACCAGGATATAACTACTTTTTTACCATATCATTGGGAAAGCCAGAGCTGCCATCTGTTAGTCAGATGATGAAATAGGTTTTATCTTGACGTTGTCGCAACGTAACTTTGTCTTTACCGAACCCTCAACAGCAGAGGGAGTTGAAAAGGTACGATGATGTAAATGGCACCATCGGTTTAGGAGGCTGTTCCAGAAGTAGTTGTGGTACTCTGAATGACGTAGTCCACTTTTTGAGGATGAAATGCTGCATAACATGTCTTTACCGTTGCCAAAATCTGTCTTTACCGTGGTCAAATCAATGCAAATATACTGTGACACGGTAAAGACAAGGCTGGCCATGGTAAAGACATCCAAGTAAATTTGCTTTGATTTTATTGTGCACGGTAAAGACAATTTTTCAAAATAATTGAAAATGTCACATATTCACCCAAATTAGTTATCCTTTTACATGCAGCATTGTAGTACCACATATTGCATTATATGAATAGAAAAAAATATTAGTTGAGTATTATTGGCTCAGCTTCCTGACATAAAAAATTGGTTATGTCTTTACCGTTACTGCGCATTTTCGTGAAAATGACCCATATATATGATATGCAAGTTTAGATCTATCTTATACACTTATCCTGCTCATACACCGTTATAAATTTATCGAGGCCTACTCTATTAGAACTCAATGACATGACCATAGCATAGTGATCATGACAGGAGTGAACTTTTTCACAACCACCACTCATGACTTTTGGTGACCTATTTACAGAGGTCAGAGGTCACACATGTGGCCCCGTTTGCAATTTGGAAGGTCAATGGTTCAAGGTCCAGGGTTCAATTTTGGGGCCAAAGACATATATGTGAGCTTTCTGAATATGAAACTCAATGATTGTGAACTTCTAAAAGTGAATCATATACACTGATATAGGCCTATCATTCCATATTATGTCTTCTCAAATAATATCCAGTGTTCAAACATTATAAGAATATCAGTACTACAGTAGATACCAGCGACTATTTCCAGAATCGCAACATGCATGATGCATGTAAAATACAGTGGCAATATGCTGCAGGATAAATACCCCTGGATAATGCTATCTATGCATTTTAATCCATCCATTTATAATAAATATATTATCTCAATTAAATTTCATATAGCCGTGTAACAAAATTTAACAGATCAATTACAGTATAAATAGCAATTTACACCATTTGCGATTTGATAAAATATGCACAATTTAAAACTTGCACTGTGTTGCACATGTTGTGAGTGTTACCAGAAATGTTTGATCGTAACTTGATACCATACAACAAGCATTTTCGCTCTTTAAAAATATTCTCATAGGTAACCCGGTTACCACGATTGGCAGGGTCACCCGAAACTAGAACACACGAATCTTCGTCCAGCAGGAATGAGGAACCAGTTTGTCATGTGGAACCTCGTGCCGAGTTGAGCGCGTTCAACAACAAGTATCCGCAATGCGTGTCGCACGAGTACGTATCAGTGATATGGCTGGCACTTTTGAAAAGGCGACTGGTGAGACTTCCAGTTTGGTGACATCATCCCTGGGTTTTTTTCAACAGAACATTTGATGATTTAAAATCTTCCATCCCAATAATGTGTTCTTTTGGACAGTCTCTCCAACTTAATTTTGAAACTTTGAGCTCATCTTAGCAGCAAACAAAGACCCATAATCGATAACACATCATCTTTCCGTACTTCACAACTGATTCTCAAAACACCCTCCGGAGGCTCTTCTGCAGTGACCCTGCCAAATTAGCGATTAGGGCATGCATTCACCTTATAAAAGCAAGAAGAATTTTAGGCTAACATTTGGCCTTATCTTACCTGTCGGAGGCTGTGCCAATTTATAATTTTGCAAACACCAAATAATATACAATATAATCTTAGCTAAGTTAGCTTCACTTTGGTCTTCACACCTCA
Source organism: Platynereis dumerilii (assembly GCA_026936325.1). NCBI lineage: Eukaryota > Metazoa > Annelida > Polychaeta > Phyllodocida > Nereididae > Platynereis > Platynereis dumerilii. Next base: position 12,235,538 of record JAPTHN010000020.1, read on the forward strand.
GTGCTAAGCTTGCTGAACTCACCTGAACTGAGTCGACCAGACTTAGCAATGCTTAGTAATGCTTAACATCGCCTAATCTCCATTTTTCAAACAAATTTTAAGCACAAAAATCCCAATTTATGCTAAGTTACTTAATAGTGCTTATAGAGGGATAAATATTGCTAAAATTAAAGCTAAATTGGCGCGCAACAATGACGAACACTCCCACATAAAATTTTCCACAATTTTTTCAATTTCACGAACATCGCTTAAGAATTTTTAGTTGCTCCTCTCATCTATCTTTCTGCATACTACAATCTAGCAACATCTAGACAGAAAATTCTGTCAACTTTGCACGTCAATATTACAAAAGACTTTCATCATCTGGAGATAACACCTTAAACCTTTGAAAATATCTTTTCAAAAAACTTTTCTTTGAGCTGACAACATTGTACTAACCCTCTTTACACACAAAGGGCCTGATGTTGAACATGTCTAACATATTTTGTGTGCAACTTAAAACCCATCTTTTGACATATTGTATGTCTTCTTTAGAAAAGTTTTAATAGTGGGCTTGTCTGGGAGCTTTTACGTAGAACACTAACATACAGATTTTTAAGTATTTTTTCAACTTGACTTATAGTCAAACAGCATAGTTATGATAGTAGTATGTATGGGTGGTCAATATGTAGTCAGTCGAAGTGGCCATGGTTCCCAACCAAAGTTGAAAAATAAATTGCTTTTACAGGACATACAACGTACAGTGTCGGACAAAAATTACCAAATTTCAAGGCCATTTACATTGTTTAGCGGAATTTTTGAAAAAAAAAATTCTCAAATTAACAAAACTGATTAACTTAACATGTTTTTTCTTTTTTTACAACATTGGCTGCGCATTCAAGCAGACTCAACATCCACAATCAATGTAAAAACAGATTTTCTTGGACTTTTTTTCTACAGACAATCAAGATTACAGGACCACCTGCTTTTTTGCTGGACATCTTTAAAGAATTTTAGAATTCAAATAATCAGATCATTGAGCATGTACACTGTGCAGGTTACTGAAAATTTTACAAGTTTATTCTAACATCATGTTTATGTCCCAACAACAGGAACAACATATATATCACAATTGAGCTATGGCGCATCTTAAACGTTTAACTCTTTTAGTTTCCCTCAAGCTCATTCATATGTTTTAACTTTTTTTCCAGATGACCACTTTTTGGAAGAATATACAAGCCCTCGATTCTCAATTCTCCTAACTTAGTCCCAAGACACGTGAGGAATGCTGGGTATTATGACTACAACATAGAACTCTTTGCTTCTAAAATTACACACAAGCTTTTGTTTTGGAGTAACATGACCAACAAAAAATAACTTTTTGACTTTTTAGTCCTTTTTTTGCAGTATTCGATTTATTTTTCTTACTCATTTTCAACTATATCATGTATACCAACTACTTGACATTTCCCAGTGTACATAGTGTATGGAACGGTTACTAAACATCGACATATATAGTTCTTAAATACCCAAAACAACTAAACACCATAAAATGCATTCATATCATTTGTTATTTTTAGTTTTACTTAAAACAGCTGCATTGATAACTCTTTATCAAACAATCCCTAATGTTATTCCTGAATATGCTGAAAGCCAACATTTACATTTGAATAATCTTGAGGAACACAATGAATATTCAGTGGCACATGCCATCACAAATATTTCTACAACCTATTATCAGATCATCAGCTGATCACAGTGCACATTGAACTAACTTAACATTTTATATATCATGTACATGTATATTCAACACTGTGTCAAGACCCAGCAAAAGGTAGAAATAAACAATAAGCATGATAAGACCATTGTTAACTGATTGAAAGGATGGATGATTGGGCTTTACATCCTGCATTTATATATTATAGCTACAGGACACAGAAAATTGAGCTCTTTGAGATGAAGGGTTTTTGAAACTGCTGTCCAACATGCACACATTCAGTGACCAGACTAGAACTGGATGCACACCGAGGACCTGGAAGCCTGGAGTGCTATAAACTCTGCTTACCCCCTCCCTTCAACGTTGGATGATGTCAACAAAAACCATTTACGTTATCATGTTGAAAAAAGTTGATGAAAGTTGCGAAAGTAACACCAATCTACAAAAAGAACGAAAAAAAACTCTTCAGCAATTATAGACCAGTCTCTATTTTATCTAGTGTGTCGAAGGTCTTTGAGAAAATAATGCATAATCAGATGTATGAATATCTTAACAACCTGAGACTTCTTTATCCTAGTCAATACGGTTTCAGAAGTAATCATTCCACAGAATATGCCGCAATGGAACTGGTAGAAAGAACAATTGATGAAATGGACAACAACAATATACGAATAAATATTTTTTTAGACCTATCAAAGGCCTTCAACACACTGGATCATCAAATATTGTTTCATAAATTAGAATATTATGGTCTAAAAGGTAAATCATTGGAATTAATGAAATCTTATCTGAACGATAGAAAACAATATGTAGAAATTGAAAATGTGCAATCAAACTTAATGAATATCACTTGTGGTGTCCCTCAAGGTTCGATCTTAGGCCCTTTATTGTTTACAGTATATTTGAATGATCTTCCATCTGCTACAAAGAAATTAAAAACTTTGATTTATGCCGATGACACAACTTTGTTTGCAACACTGAATAATACTAACTTTTCAATAATTGAAAGAGAAATTAACAATGAGTTGAAATCAATAAGTACCTGGCTAAAGCTAAATAAACTGTCTTTAAATATTGAAAAAACAAGGGCCATGCTGTTTCATTCTGTAAATAGGAAAGTTAAAACACCAAACATTTACATTGATGACGTTAAGATCGACTTTACAGATGAATTTAATTTCCTAGGCCTTATTTTAGATAAACATTTAAGATGGAAGTCCCATATAAAGTTCTTATCCCAGAAAATTAGTAAAACAACTGGTATTATGACAAAACTAAAGCATGTTCTTCCAACTGATGCTCTTTATAACATCTACAATGCTCTGATTTTACCCCATCTTAATTATTGTTCCTCTATATGGGGCTGGCAATCCCACAACCTATTCAAAATTCAGAAAAAGGCAATTCGGATTATAACAAAAAGCAAGTACAACGCTCATACAAGCAATTTATTCAAGCAGCTCAATACTCTAAAAATTCAGGATATATGTGCACTGCATGACTACAAATTTGTTTACAAATTGTTAAATGGTTTAGTCCCAAGCTTCTTTTTAGATCTATTGGAACCTCATACCGTAACATACCATGAACATAACACAAGACAAGCAATGGACTTACGCTTACCTGCTGTGAGGCATGACTTCGCAAGGAATGGCATCAAGTACAGATTTCCTAAAATTGTTAACACTATGCCAGTTTCTTTCAAACAAAAAATATTCACTCACAGTCAATTTGGTTTTAAGATTTATATAAAGAAAAATATGATAGAGAGTTATTCTACTATATGTTCCATTCCCAACTGCTATATTTGCAATTAAATGAAATCAGCTGATTCCATACCATTTTCACACTACATCTCCCACGTACGGCTGGATTCCTCCTCTGGGTCAGTCAGCAGAAGCATATTAATATTAGTAATCTTACTAACTTATAATATTATTATTATCTTTTTCTTTCCTAGACCAGCCACTGTACCACTGCTTATTTGAATATAATTATTACAGGGGCTCCTCGATAGCGGCACTTCTTGCCTTAGAGGGGTCCCTGTAGCTCATTCTACTTTTTGTCATTACTTTATTATACTGTGTAAATACTCAATTATGTTATGTGAGCTACAAATAAAAAAAATCTGAATCTGAATCTGTTGATGATATTACTTATATTAAGAAGTTCTATATTATTTGTATAACCAATGTATTATTAATGTGATTAACCACAACCATAGAGATAACTTGATTACTGGAGCCAATGATCAGCAAATAATCATATTAGACCTATCATTATCATAAGCAAAGGATAATCCATCAGCTGATTGGTGGATTAATCAGGTTATTGGGTCAGGTCATGGAAGGTCACAATCAGGTCAGTGGAACAAAAGACAGCAGCACAGCTCACAATCAAGAAATAGCCTTTTTATGTCTTCCAAATCTGCAAATTGCACCATGTTGTACAGTGTCAAGTTAAAGACTCATTTAAAATACTATAACCTTGACCATTGTTGACCATGTTGACCCTTTGATCATCATCATCATCATAAAGATGATTACATGTGACTGTGGCAGATGCAACGATAAGATGCTAAGAGCGAGCGAACAGCCGCAGAACATGAACCTGCTCACAACTGACCATTAACTGGCTATAATAACTATGACAACTGAATGGTAGCCACATCAATGAGACCAACAGCAAGGACAACAGGCTGTGGTCGAATGTGGTCAACTTGACGATGATCAGATCAGTGCAGAAGGAGCTCGTCAAACACCTTCATAAAATATTGTAAGGTGGCGCACCAGGCGCCGGATTTACTACACTCGCAGTCACAATATGATGAAAACTTTTTCTTGCATGAAGTCAATCTATCATCATATAACTGGTACATTGAAACTTAAGTCTAACAGAATGTTAAAAGTATGTAAGGCCACATCAAGTAAATTTTATGGATGACGGATTTTTGGGTGGAAAAAGTGGAGCGAGCGAGCGAATTTTTAATTTTAATTTTTTTCTAAATTAATTTTTGACAAGGTTTGAAATGGAAGCGAGGGAATATTTTTTTTTTAATATTATTTTTTATTCGCAGAAAGCCATAGATTTTGGGCGAGCGAAAAATTAACAAGCGAGGTTTATAAATATAACTAGATGCAGTATATGATAAGGGATTGTCTGTTGCATGGAATGCTGTCCCACAAGGACGAAATGTCGGCCCAATACTTGAATTGAAATTTGCACAAAAAAAAAACAAAAGATAAATATTTTTTTAATAAATAAAAAAATGATTGAAAGGGGAAAAAAGTTCTCAATGGAAAGGGCAGAATATATACATTTGCAAACTGTAAACTGATCATAAAAAATAGTCTTTTAAAAAGTGACCTAAAGAGCATGATTTATTATTCAATGATTTTGCAAAGCCTAAATTCAAGTAAACAAAGATGTGATGCAATGAAATGCAAAAAAATCAATAACTTATTTCAGACATTTTAGATGCAAAATTTGAGCTAATTTGATACGTGTAACCCAGAGAAATATTTCTCTGGTGTAACCTGACTCCTCTTCCTAACATCCAGTGGTCATTGCTGTAGTTTATATACAATCCACCAGGTGGCTTGTATACGTATGGCTGCAGCTTGGGTCAAGCGCCAATTTCTCTCCAGATGTTTACCGAGTGAGCAGTTGGCAAGCGGTGGGCTTGCCGTGTGGACATGAATTGAGGAGGCAAGTGAATTTGTGAAATAAATGCCAAATTAGAGGGAAAATACTGTGCAAACGTATGCAAAAAGGTACAGGGACCTAAGTTATGGTAGATTTATGAAACTGACATGACATTTGATGAAGTAAGCTAAGTCACTTTGATAGAAATTGCTGGACAAAATCCATGATCTACAACGTGACAGCCTCACCACAGAGTCGGCCCTATATTACATATAGGCCGACAAAAAGATTTTCATATAGCTTAACTCTTTCCCGCCTCAATTGCATTAATGTTGTTACACAAACAGATGAACAAAATCCAAGCTGGATGTTGTGGGATGAGATATTAACTAGACGGCCCCTTGTATCAGTGTTAGAACAGTCTGAATTACAATCAAGATTATTTAGTTGCCATCCTAACGAAATATACTTCATAAGCCCTGGAATAATAATCTGCAACATGCTTCCAATTCGTAACAATTATGTAGGTTAGAAGCGCAAATTTTAATGCATACACATGTGAAAAATAATAGTTTAAAAGCAATGTATTTACATGGTCAAGGCAGAAACTAACAGAACTAAAAACGTTTTAAAATTGACACATGTTGTGGCTCAGTCCAGTCTGACTATGTGACTCCCTTGCCTTACACACTAATACATCGAATGGGATTCTGGACTCATTTCAATGGATATCAGCCAGAATAATTTTGAGGGGCATGAATAACATAAATTTCAATTTATCGCTCACTAAAAACTAAGAAAATATGATACATAGTCATAGTCCATAAATTAATGTGGTAGGCAGGCTGACATCTCTTGAGATATATGCCATAGATATGCAATGAAAAATAGATAGATAGATAGATAGATAGATAGATAGATAGATAGATAGATAGATAGATAGATAGATAGATAGATATAGGCATTATGCAATTCGGGGGTCTCTTAAAGGCTAAAGCAGTCTCTTTCAAATGGCATCACAGAACATAGAAATATAGATCTATGTAGAGATAGATACCTAGATATATATATAGGCCTATAGTCTATACTATAACATAGATACATAGATTAACACATAGAATATACTATTATAGCATCCCAGATAAATAAGAGAATGGATAGGTCAATAAAACAAAGAAAGAGACGCAGACTGGGAGGCCTTCACAGAATAAAAGTGCCAAATTAAATTAAGTTTTTAATGGATTTTCTTGTTTTAAATGTCCTTAATTACAACAAAAACTAACCATATAGCTACTAATCAATTACAGGGACACGGGGAATTCTCTAAGCTTTCTAAAATGGGGTCTGCCATGTTTGTACATCCAATAGTTGTCAATCTGTGATTATCAATGTGAGGGATTTAATTTTTTTTTTGCCAGACTCTTGTGATCCATGCGGGCGCAAAATTAATTTTGAAATTAATATTAATTTCAATTTCCCGATTTTAGAGGCGGCGATTCCGTCATCCATAAAATTATTTTGGTGTGGCCTAAGTGACATTGTAAAACATGTTGAATGTTGTGCCAAAATAAATGATCAAGATATCATTTTTTTCCAAATTAAATTATAGTCCGACTGGAACCAATTTACGGAAATTTCATTAAAATGGTTCAGTTGGCATATCTATCTGACATAGGGCCAAGTAATCAGGTAACTATATAAGTCATGTAAATGGGGAGCCAATTCTGGGCTTCTGTGTAAAAATCACACAATTCCCGTTTATAAACAAATCATAAACAAGCATTTATAGAACTCCCTAACCATGCTAACATGCAACGGCTGAACCATAACATGCATAACCACAAAATGTTGTGATAAATGTTTATACACAAAATACAACAAATTCAACAAGCACCAGCACACAGCAGAACACCCAGGACATTGTGGAATGGCTGTTAGACATGCAATAATATTGTGGTCATGTTTACATGTTGATTATTAACAGACAACACATATTTATCATGTTTATAAATAACTCTAAACTGTCGACTTCTTACATCATGTACATGGAGTGGATGGCAATTGTCATGATCTCGCCATGAATCATGTTTGAAGAAATATTCAAGAAATATTAGCTAAGAAGAAGTTCAGAAAAAATATATAAGCAAGATTTATAAATGGATGGATGATTTGGGTTTATGTCCTGAATTCAGGGCCGGATTATCCATAGGGCACAGTGGGCACTGTGCCCAGGGCCTCACATGGAAAGGGGGGCCTCACAAAAGTTTGAAAAAGAAGATTACTGTTCAACATCAAGTGCACTTCCGCACTTTTACAAATACATACAAGGTCCAACTTCAGCGGTCAACAGGGGCCTCTGAGGCCCCCCTCAACCTTGGAAAGTTTGGTGCTCTTTCTGTTAAAACCCCAATTAACTGTCGATTTTAATCATTTTCGGGTTCGAAAGGAATCAGATGCTATAGCAATTTCCTCCTTCCTGCATGTAGGGCCAGTGTTTATTGCTAATAACCAAGACACTGACACAAACAGGGGCCTCTCAACCTTCTAAGACCCCTTCCCAAGCTCATTTCTTCCATATTTACCTGTTGGTATTCCAAATCATTGAGAGTTGCGCATAATATTCCTTAGGACTTATAAAACAAAACGAATGATAGATTTGTGTATGTTATATTCAGTTAAATTCACTCAATCAAACACAACTAAAGATATCCACTTGTCAATGCAATTGAAGATCAATAGATTCATATATTTTTGAAATGAAGTTAAAAGTACAATTATCTTTTGCATCAGGGTACCATAATATCATAAATGCTGTGTTACCATGAATCAAAAGAATAGAATACAATTTTCTGGCACAAGATGTTTTTCCATTTTTTGGGCTTCTGAGTTCTGAGCATAAATAGAGGGGTCTCTGAGACCCATGTTGAAGGTTTGTGCAAAAAAGTTTTGTCCCAGGGAGGGTTGAAGTCCTGATCATTATAAATGCAGACCATATATCCCATATTCCTATCTCTTCCGATGAAATTTCTCAGTATGTCTTCTGCATTTGAAGTTTTAGTTTGCTTATGCTCAAGATAGCAAATTGGTTGTTTTTTTATGCTTGGAAAGCTACCACTTTCACTCATAAGTAGATGAAAAAAATCAATGACTCCTTTCACCTGCAGTAAAGATTTTAAAAAAAATCCTATTTATTGATTACACTTCAAAATTATCGTTGTCAACTTGGTCAAATAGAGACAATGTGTCATCATGGCCAGAATCCAGAATCCAACACAATACACACAGTCATGTTTTAAACTTTTTGTTCCTGTACCAGACCGATTTCAATTGAGAGTGAGAGTGAAGTGTATACTCTTTGTCTATGTCTATGTCCATCACAAGCTTTTCGTGCAGGAGATCTTAGAAAAGGGTTCTGTCTTTTTTATATCAATCATTGTATCATGAAATCTGCATTTTTAATGTTCCGCACATTTTCGTTTAATTTCAACATTTCAAGGTAGGGGCCTCAGTGTCTCATTGTGCCCAGGGCCTCCTAGACCCTGGATCCGGCCCTGCCTGAATTTATTCAATCTCATTAGGACAGAAGGAGGCTAGGCCCAAGGACACAGCAATGAGGTGGAGGTTGGTTGAAACACCTGTCCAACATGAGTCCAAGAGACCCTGCCAAAGCTGGAATTGAAGCCTTGATCAACTCCCTCGATACATAGACACTAGATCGTAGATAGGTGGCATGGATGATCAAACAGACTGACGAGCCAGTGTGCGAAATACTGGACGTCCGATCGTCCAGACCACTTGAAATAACGACCAGACTAGTGCTTGATAGCACAGGCTAGTCCGATTGGATTTTAATCATCTGATCATGTCAAATTATCCCACAAAAATCCCAATTGCTAAATTGTTGCTCAGAACTTCAGAAGGTTCACAAAATTACACAAATAAGTCCAACACCATGAAAATGTTGGATATGTTGAGTCATTGTTTACAAAAACTGGATATATTTTATCAAGACTGCTGAATAAATGAATTGATCACCATATATTGCCAACATATAACATTGTATCATAATATATTTGGTGCATGGGATTTTTGCTTAATGTGTGCACAGTGTATTTAGTATACAGGTATAGGGAAATATGGCTCAATGCAAGAATAGTTAGAATACAGCTTAAATGTAATAAGACCCGGGGACAAGACTCAAACAAGTGAATATTTAGGGCATGGAGATTACATGACATTCCTGCCCTCAGGTAAAATATTCACATTTTGAACACAACCAAAACAGATCCATAGGTTTTCCAGAGTATACAGCAGATATACATGATATAGATAGGCCTACTCAATACCCCAGTATTTTGTCAACTATCTAAATTGATAGAAATATCAATTTGAGTCAACTCTCTGAGACTCAGACTCCGATAAAATAAAACCAAGTATTGTTTATAAGTTTGCCAGTAAATACAGCAATACAAAATATGAATTTACAGCATGTTTAGACATTTTCAGTGCACTAACTGCCACTAAGTAAGCTGGTAACTCAAACATTAACATGGTTAACGAGTTGCTGAACTCTCGGCAGACCTGCAAATCAGACCATTTTAAAGGAAAGGACCCTTTGCTTAGCAGCCAGGGAAATTACCAGCATATGAGGACAATTGCAAGTCCAGCCAAGTCCTGGCCCTGACAGGATGATTGAGTGTGTGGGGTTGATCAGTTGGGTCTCAGAAGAAAGTCTGATCTCTTTGCAGCCATCCTCACCACACAGCAGCATGTCAGTTGAGGGATTTAATTCTATCCAATTTCACGAAATACTGCAAAGTCATCAGCAGCTAATGACAATTTCCTAATTTCTCCGGAGCCTTCGGGTTCTTTAGCTCATTATGTAATGGATAGGTCTGCCAAAATTCATAGAATTTGTTGACACTGTGATACAACTTTATACCAAGTTTGGAAGTGATAGTTGCAGTAGTTCTTTTTAAATAGCCAGTCAAAGATGATTTTGAGCACTGCCCAAGTCATGGCTAGGCCATGACACTTTGAGAGTGTCATGGGAGGGTGATGACAGTGCTAGGGTGATTGTCATGTGGGGCTGATGACATTGATTGTCATCAGCTGGTGATAATTTCCCTGACTGCTTAGCAAGTTGGCAAAGCCATACCATGGCCTATATGTCATGAATACTATACTTCAAAATAAAGATAATAAGATATACACCTAAGTATTACCTACTCCTTTTTACCCCCTTTACAGCATCTCCAAGACCATCTCCAAGAGCAAAAAGAGGGGTTTTCAGATTACCCCCTGCTTAGAACACAGTTAAGACCATTCCAAGATCATTCCAGGCCTGGAACACATTTCCCGGACATGGAATCACCAGGAATTACGACCTCACCCTTCTTCCTGAGCTTCCTGGACTTCCTCCTGAGCTTCCCCCTATTCCTGGGATCTCTGTTATGAACTTTTTTCCCAGTATTCTGTTTATTTGTGGAACTACTTTTTTTCCAAAAAAAAAAGTGCCACCAGTTCTACTCATCAGCTCATTTTGAGAATTTTCTACTTGGAACATGGCGGAATTCTACTTTAGAACATGTATGTTCTAGGATTGGAATTTTCTCATTGTTTGCTCATCGTAAAAAGAAGAACAAAAGATCACAAGTTTACTTTCATACATAACACTTTCATCGTGTTCACACTAAACAAATAACAATGGTTGTTAGCAGACGCATCAGAGACATCACCATGCATCATGTGCATAGCTGCAGCTTGTAAATTCATATAAATGATAATTTCCTGATTTTCCACATCAGCTCATCTTGGTTTCTCAACAAAGTCCTGAATAAACAGCAGTTCCTTCAAATACACTTTGTAAACAGAGTTTCTTAGTTTTGCTCAATCATGCTGCGTGCAGTATATATACAATCATGATGTATAGGCCTATGTATTTTCATGATTATTGTATATACAGATATAGATACACTCCAATTTTCAGACCTTGCATTTAACATGTTCAAATAAGAATGAAACCTAGATCTATGATCGGATCCTGCAAGACGGATACTGTCTCAGTGTCTCTCGTATGTCTCCGAGTACTCTTTTGATCTCTTTCTAATCAGTATAACCACTGTTAAACCACATACCGTATTTCTTCTATTAATAGATTAATGGCAAGGGCGTTCATTTTGGGTTGGAGAGGAGGCACAGCATCCCACCCGAAAAATTTCTAAATCGCGTTTTTGAAGAAAGGTCCAACTCTCTGGCTTGAAAGTAGGCTAGTTGCGAACATTGGTGGGAAATTTTGCGAATACTTTATGAAATCATCTGCAAATTCACATTTTTTCAACCAGCAATTGAAAGTGTATCCAAGTCAACACAGATAACCCTCCAGAGGAGCAGAGGAGATTAATCGAGAAAATACGGTATACATATATATACCATGTATACCTCATACAGCTAGACAGACAGACAGACATAACTGCAAAGATGACTCTCTTCTGAGGATTGTAAACAATTTACGAAGCCCTATGCTAAACACACACAGGGTAAAAAGTGGTAAAGGAGAGAAAAAAAAGATGACAAAAAACCAGCCTAGCACACGCTGGAGCATACTAGGGATAACTCTGTTGCTCAGGGCAGAACGTGTTACTAAGTGGGGCCTGTAATAGCTAAGGTTGACAATTGTGAACTGAATTTATTGGAAAAAGTGCAAACTTATCACGAAAAATATCAAAGCACTCAAAAGCCTGGAAGCAAGTAGACATTGGTAAACCACAGCTGCACAGTTTACAAACTAAACAATGTCATATTTTGACACTTTAGTACAAATATAATGTCTCCACAATTATTTTGACCTTTTTTGTTTCTTAATTGCAATTAGCAGAATTAGCAGACTAGCAAATCTTCCAAGACTAATCAACTACTGTGTCAGAGTATAGTCATAAATATAACGGGCTCCAATGAAAAGAGCGATTCACACATCAACATCATCATAATGATGATGTTAAATAACGGCAATTACAATTAATAACTAATTAATATGACAATTATCATACATGCATTTGTTGGTGGATCGCATCTCAACACCACTAACAGAAGTACAAATTAGTATTGATGTAACATTAGTCATTGCACGATAACAAAATGTTGCACCAGCCTCAAGTGATACAATTACAAAATTTACATGATCAATTACACAAGAAAAGAGCAAGGTTTTTCTGCAGGGCATAAATATGATGTATTATTGTCACTATTAAATCAGCAAAACAAACATCAGTCTCCATGATATTTGGCCAAGACCTGGCAAGAAACATGATTTATAAATGCACTGTAAGTTATACAGTCAGTCCGACTCTTGAGTATAGATAAAGATACTTGTTTTGGATAAATTCCAAAGCAAATGGGAGCACTAATTAATGAAACTATTTCATCAATTCTATTTTGATGATTTATTGTCACAATTATCAGACGTCAGACCTGGAAATAACAATAACTTTACAAAAAGCTGATAACTGAAAACAGACAACATACATTGTTGCAATGATAAGCATGATAAGTAATGGCAAGTTGAACACTTGCAAAGACTGCCAAGAAAAACAAGGCATGACAAAATTCTAACAGATAGATGCCGCATAATTTTAAGGAATCACCAATTAAGACTGCCAATTAGAGATTTCAAGAGATAAGATAATAAGACACAAGCTAACTAGCAGTGATTAGAACAAGAGTAAAATATCACTTCTAGCATACCCTTACAACTGTACAAAGGATGGATGGATGTTTGGGGCTTGACGTCCTGTATTTATGCACTTGGTAGGCTAATTAGGAGAGGAGGACACAGCAATGAGGTGAAAGATGATTGAAACAGCCGTCCAACATAAGCCCAGGTGACCCAACAGCTGGATTCGAACCCTGGACCCAGCGATTGGCAGTCCAGCACACTACCACTAGACCAACCCTCCCCCCACCATACCTTTACAAAGAACAACAGATCTCTCATGACAAAAAATTTAAACGTTAACGTTTTTTTAAACTTTTTTAAATTCTTATCATACAATCCCATTAGTGGGCTATCACTATTATCCGCAATATCATATTTCATAGTATACACTGACGATCAGCATAGTATATCTGTATTTTATAAATAGTGAATATAGTATTGCAAAATCCATACACACTAGTGTGAACTTAATAAACAAATATTATGTTGCACATATGTTCAGTCCACAAAGTAATATAAACAGAAATTCAAAAACTAATATGAAAGTCATAAACAACAAATATGACAGCAGTTCCAAGACACAAAGCATTAAAATTTTAAAAAGCTTCTTATAGGCCAATTAATTTATATTCATTTGTAATCATTACCTAACAGTGTAAGACTTTTTGACCGTGTATATACTATACACACAAAAGAAAAGACCAATTCGCACATGAAAGTGGACGTCAATTAAGTTAATTCATCTAAAATATCTGCACACAATTTTGCAATATTAAATGATGTCATTTGACCTAATTGTAGAGCTCTCAAAAGGGGCAAAATGTAAATTAATAAGGAAGTCATGAATGTTGTCTCAATGACTTCGTAATTGTTTTGAAAATTTGAGTATAAATTTCCTGAAAGCTGCAATTCTCGTTCTTACAACAAGAATGATTAAAGGGGGACTGTAATTCATACAGAACTTTATTATAAAGCACTTTGAAATTAATTTTGACAACATAGTATTTTCCATATTCAATTTCAAAAACCAATAATCAACAGTACTTACAAATAATCATTATATAGACTTTCATAATTTTCATTATATGATACTGTCATTATTGTTTTTTAAAGAACTTCTGATCATCTGAATTTGGAATGGCATCAGCAGCTGATCAGCAGATCAGCTAGACTATGAAAGCATGCATGCTTTAATTTATCATGTTTATTCAGATCAACAGCTCAATGACACTGCTCCGACCAGGTAAACTGTTCATGGTGCACTCAAACGTCTCAGGTACATGCACTGATGTACAAGACATACTTTCGAGATATATATCTGCACATGTATACACACTTTTTTATTAACTGAAATAACAGTTGCATAGTTTGAATTCTTTCATCGCCGAAGACGAAAAAACAAGTTCAGACCTTTTACTTTCAACATCATGGTCAAATTATTTTTTAGAGACAAGTTTTTCCATGATGGCTCAGACGAGTCTCTCATGAGGAAATCTAACTATTTAACAAATGTCTAAAAACTGATCCAACAATATGGTTCATGGGGCAGCTTTCGAGTTTTGAATTGAAAATGTCAACACTCCATGATGTTGACCATGTTGACATCAGCACACATCACTCACTATGACGGTGGTATTCTGAATCTTATTGGGCCTTTTAAAATATTTCGAAGTACCCATTCAGCGCTGCCTGATTACCTAATCTGATTAGTAAGCAGTTGATAGTAATCTGAAGTTCTCAACTTGACACCACATCCTGAAATGGTACTGTTTACATTTCTGATGTTTGAGAAAGTTTGAGAAGTTTAAGGAACTGGTCTATTATAAAAAGCCAATTAGACAATGTAACAATTATGACTAATCTGTACATTATCCAATTCTTTGAAATATGTACTGTGTACCGGTCTGCAGCTATACATAATGATGAGTTTGGCCCAACTTTGGGTACTCTTTTTAAAATACTTGAAGGCCTACTATTTACTTTCATCTATAGGCCATCAACTTCAAATTATTCACATTTTAAAAGATTTTGCTGATCAATTGGTTGAGTGACACTTTCATGTTAAGTCAAATGATCCGATAATTAGCAATTACATTGTACTGTTATAAATTGTAGGGCTTAGTATGTAGATACAATTGACCCATCAATTTCAGACAAAAGGGGTGAACATTTTGTTGAAGGGGAGGGGGTCAATTTAAGTTGGCATGAATGCTCAAACACCACCCCCCCCCCCTTCTAGTTTCTGGCATTTAGTTTCACACAGACAGATGTTACCAGTTTTTCATAGTTTCCACATTTTTGTCAATTTTGACAAAGACATGTTTTGGTTAGTTTGTGAACACTCTGGAACACCAACACCTGGTGATACTTGTCAAAGGGAAAAATCCACAAAACTGGTCAAGCATGAAGTAATTGAACTGCTCAAGACAATGTCATTGATCCATTCAATTGATGTGAATCTGACACTGCAAGTTTCTTTGTTGTCTAGGGTGTGAAAACATATTGATCAAATAAATTAGACCTCAGATATTTTTTAAGTAAACTTGTACACAAAATAAAAATGGGTATGAAATCCAAGTTAAAATCATAGGCCTGTCAACACATTGGAATCCCCCCTCAAAATTTCACTGGTGCCTGAATTCTGGCTTGTACACATTCCCATTGAATTCAGCAGTTCAGTACATTGGTAATTGGTCAAAGACATTCAATCCACACTTGGCCCCAATCAACACAGAAATCCGCGGCTACTTACGAATTGCAGAATACATATCGTAATCACAAGGCATCGGGCTGTGCAGCAGCTCATCTTGGTAGATTCCTCTATCCAGGATCTTGCATTTGACAAGAGAATTTCGCGATGTTTCACACAACAGTTTCACAAATTCATTTGAGTGCTGGGGCTGCGTCACTCAAGTAGGCGAGGCTGATTCATCCGCGACTAATTGAAGAAAAATGAGTCCGCATGTAATCGACGAATATTTCTGCAATTATGACGTCAATCTTTTACAGACTTCTCAAAACAATTAATTGTATGTTTTTGTAGCTGCAAGCAATTAATTATGGTAATTAATGGCTGATTTAAAGGGGTTAAAAAACTAGGTCACTAACTAGGTCAAACGCGGAATAATCCAAGTTTGGTTAACCTCTGGGTCAGTGTTCCGGTTCCTTTGCACGCTTCAGTTATTTCATGTTTTATGACATAAGCCTTGTTCTCAGAACAGATGCTTCTTATGCGACAGGTATGGCATGTCAAGCGTGACTCAGCTGCACAACAATCTTGCAATGATGCGTATCTTCAATTTTTTTAAAAGGATTTTTAACTGGGTCAAAAAAGTGCGTGCGCAGTGGCCAAGTTTGACCCAGTTTAGTGTTTGCTCAGCATCTCAGCTCAGTGGAGTGAGTTTAGCTACTCAACTTGGCTAGCATGCTGCAGTTGTAAGGTGGCTTCCCATCCATCATTAATGAGCTAGACTTGAAAGGAACACGTTCAACATGGCACCAAGGAAGAGAAATGCCAAAGACAAGACTGCTGACAAGCATGGTGAGTGACTTTTCAAGTGAACTTCATTTTGCAAAATGTGGATCCATGTGTTTTGTCAGCTGGCACCATGCTGCTCAAGAGATCAAAAGATTGAATTGATGAAAATTTTTTAACTCCCTTGACTTTAAAAAGCATGGGCACAGATTGCATTCCATTGGTGAGTGTTGATAGTCCTGGCTGTGGATATGGATCAGCATTGCAGATCAACTTTGTTAAAAGAAAATTGAATACTTTGTCTTTGAGTTTGATCATGGATCATCATGTCATGATCATCAACACAACAGATCAGACAATTACACATTCAAATAGAGCTTTCTGGAACAAGACTGGAGCCTGAAGTTCAATCCGAGCATAGCCTGTCAATGATTTGTGAGCTCACTTATACATATGTTTCACAGTTAATTAATTAAACTGTAATTCTTTGCAATAAAGCATGATAAAGATAGCTTTATAATTATTCATTGAAAAATTTTAAAGGTAGTAAGTCTGCCGATTCTATGTAAAATTTAACTTGTTGTTATAGATCATAAATCGATAGATTAAAAGTATAGTATACATTTCCAAATAACAGAATTGTGTGTTTTCTACAATCAAGTCAGTTTAATTGATTGTAAAGCCTTAAATTACTTAAGGAGAGCCCTGCATTGCTTGAAATGTAAACAAAACAGGGCTTTTTCACGGCATGAAAAACTATTTGTTTACATTTTTCAAGGAAATAAAATTCTTATACTGTCAATAGAACAGCAATTAGGTAAATTTTTCAACTGGAATGTGTTAAATATGACTGAAATCTTTCCATAAACTGTCTATTAAAAATGCGGACTTACCGTACTTGAGGGCATTATCAGCAGGGGGGGTATTATCAGCACCCCTGGAAGTTTTTGCTTGTTTGCAGCTTAGTCAAGTGCACATGTCTTGGTGCCAAAACTCCTTAATGTTCATAAGGCAATTCTTATAGGATTTCGGTAGTCATTATAGCCTAACTAAGGGCCAACTGGCCTCAGGTCACATGTTTCTGCACAAGAAATAACACCTCACTTTTTAAATTGTCACTTTTAACTCCCAAGATAAAAGGACGTTATGTTGTGTTGACCGTCCCAATCGGCTGAAACAGGAAGTAGGGCTCTGGAAATGTGTGCGAAACATTAGTTCATATCCCTTTCAAGGCATTAGGCCCATTTTTGAGACATTATGCATTGCACTGTCCAAATGGGGGAGGGGGTTGAAGAGGTAACCCGTAAAAGTAGAATGGAGGGTATTATCAGCACCTACCCAGGCCTCTATTCCAGGGGGGCCTCTATTCCAGGGGGGGTCCTTTATTTGAGTATATATGGCAAATGCATTGGAATAGTATTAGCATTTTGGTATCTTACACCTTACAACTGCATTAGGTTCCCACAAGTACATTACACCATATATTCAGTTTTACTTGAATTAATTCCACATTTCTTTCTTATTAGCAGCACAATTAGACCTATGGCCTGAGTTGTGCTGTAACAAGGAATGGGTGACAGAGGGCCCCACTAGGTGACAAAATGATTCTATCCAAAATGGGTCCATTGGCTGCATTATCTGACACTTTTAACAATACTACTAAGCACCAAACTATTAAAATACCATCCATGTGCTGATAATACCCTCACTATGCTGTTTATACCCTCCAATAACTGCATCTAAATTTAGGTCCCCACCGGTACTGGAACTAGACTGACTGGGACTTTTGTCTGGTGGGATTTTGCAAAATGGTTATGCCAGCTCCCAGAATGCTTGTATGGTGGCATTTGACCTAGTTTTGGTACTTCCATGACCTCCTTTTGCTTAAGGTGCTGATAATACCCTCAAGTACGGTACTACCTTTAATTTCCCTCTCCCCTGTTCTTGACACTGTTGCTCTGTCAAATCAAATCAAATCATTTTATTTTGAGTCAGTTTTCGCAAAGTAAACACTAGCTAGATCAGCTAATATCACCGACTATATATGTGACAACAGGGTAAATTCAAACTTAACATGTAAATAGATAAAATCACAGTCACATTTAAATATAAAATCAAATTGCAAGTTAGCCAGTCCAAGAGTTCAACCATGTTTTAAAATTTGTCAAGTCCTTAACTTTAATTTCATCAGGGATGGCGTTCCATAATTTGGCGCCATAATCTTTAAATGTGTTGAGACCGTACCGATTTGTCCGACTGAGGTCTCTAGTCAGTTGTTTGTTTTTTCTTAAATTATACTTGGAGTCTTTCACAATGAATATATCCCAAAGAAATTTGGGAGACAGATGGTTTACACTTTTGTAGACTTCAAGTAGAATTGTCTATGTTGTTTTAGTACTGCAAGTAGTCTAAGCCTACCAGAGGGGGGGGGAGTCAAATTGCAATTAACTGAAGCACCCCTTTGTTCAGTAATGTTTGCTTTCTGCAATTGAAGCTTGGTTACACAACACTTCCTTTCAACTAAATTGCCTTTGAACTTTCACTAAGAAATAAGAACTTCATTTGTTCAAGACTTCTCTTTTTCCTAAACGCTAAACGTTGTCGTAGGCTGATGTTCAGGGCCACATCATGTGTGCCTCCAGAGAGCGACAGTCTCTGCAGCCACACATTCATCTTCATCATTGCATCAAATCAAGAATAAACTAAATGCAAAGAACTCTTTTCACTCGTTGTATAATCAGAAAATGAATGTGCTGGTAGATTACAAATGAATTACGATCTTGGCAGATCTTGCTAGCTAGATTTGGGAGACACTCCGGGACAGTGTGACGACAAGTTCGAAAACGGTTTGTCTGAAAAAAGAAAACTTTGCTGTGATGCATCCCAAATACTAAATTTTGTGTAATTGGCAATATCATGCAGTTATTTCATCTTCTAAAGTACTCAATTGATAGTTGGCAAAAAGTAAAACATTTTACAATGTGAAACAAAGAAAATTTCAACATCACTGGTCCTTTCATTTTAATAACAGTTTTAGGAGCTAGACCTTGTTGATATTCATGATTTTGTATTCTACATGCGCACAAAAGTGTATAGAACATGATTTAAGAGTGGAACTATTTCTGGGTCCACACCCTCGTGTTTTGGTCAAGTACAACGTGTTCAGTGCAAATGGAAGTTGTTGATGCAACGGTGAGGTCATGTGATGCAGTTTGTTGCCAGGACAACTGCAAAAGACCTCAGCTGACAGCCTCGGGTCAAAAGTGCCCTCGGGCTACCTGACTCAGTTTCGGACTTCATGCAAAAACTGATTAACTCAGCGTGTGAAGTCTTGCCGTTAAATTATGGGCAGTTTGCTTGATTGGTGATATAAATATTTATTTGACAAAAAATAACTTATGATATTTAGAATTTATTCTAAACATGATAAATACTTTTATTTAAAGTTGTGGATGCATGTCACAGTCCACATTGAACCTTTAATAAAGTTTTACCTTAAGTCTTTCTGGTCTTTAGTTTTGTGAACAATACGTTTTTCGGCCATAGAGATTTTGGACAATAGATTGGACGAAACGTGAAAAGTCCTGACAGGCAAAATTCAATAACCAATGTTTAACATTGCAGTCACTTGAGTATAGATGTATGCTGATTACTTTGTCATAAATTTGTCACCTAATTTTGTCTATGGTTTATTGATTTATTCTATAATTAAGTTATTTTATAAAATTTCATGAAAACAATTTATTACTTATAGGCCTATCAACTTTCTTTTTGCCCAGCTGCTAGCCTTCTACAGTAAATTTGTTGAGGGAATGTTAATCAGAAAAATGAAAGACCCCGAAATATCAATATGTCACAAAATGTATCTTAAATTGTGGCAGCTGGCGTTAATTGGAAATTGAGATTTATCAATTAGAGGTGTATTGAAGCTTTCAATACCTGCAAAAGTGTCCCATTTAGCACAATTTACAACCTGTTTTTCAGCAGCTGTGGTTGATTCACTACATCCAGTAATCCAATAGTTAAGGGTATTCATCATAATATTTTGATTTAAAATTTTCCTATAATCAGATATTACGGTAAATCACTGAACAAAAAGGCCAACAACATGAGTAGCGAGTAGATTGTCAATCATTGATGATCTATGGTAAGCTGGTAAGCAAGTGGAGTTTCTTTACAACATGAAATATTATAGAAAAATTCAATTTTGGTTCAGTTTGATTTTACATGTTGTTATGCATACACAGGCTAGAACCAAAAGAATGATTGAAGAATCAGTAGTCATGGCAACCAAGTGCTAAACAAAACTTTCTGGCACCCTTTGATTGTTATAACTTGTAAGATTTAACAGTGCTTGGAATTAAGGGGAGTTCATGAGTCAATCGTAAGCTTCCAGATTTTTTTGCAATATATATATTTTTGATATGATTTAAAAATAAATTTCTAGTTTTGATCTGCAGACTCCCAAATTCCCAAATCATTTCGGCCCAATGTCGACCTCTGTTGAATTGCACAAAAGTTTTTTTGTTTCGGGTTTAAATTCTTAATATTCCAGGTCAATGATCCTCAAAAAATCATCATGGCAGTAATTATCTAATATAGACAGATAGATCTATAGTTTATTTATTTAATATCAATTCTTTAATGGTCCACACTCCACAATATTTATGAGACTCTTCTTATGTGCGGCATGCATTTGATAATTGAATGGCTTTTAAAATCGAATACTAATACATGTACATGCACATGGTGTATGCAGTGAGATATATTGGATTAATTTTACTCTATATAATTATATATGTTACCTTGTGAGAATTCTTAATAGTTTGCGACTGCCAATTTGAGTGATTCCTTGTTGTGTATTTTGCTATTAAATTAACAATTACAGCTCATCCAGTCCTGATTTGATTATGATGTATCGTGACATTAATGCCATATATGGTGTGACATACTCCTTTGTTCCTCTGACGCGAGGACAAAACTCCACTCATTTTGCTTCCATCTGTTTTGACAGATGACTTTGTGGGATCCATGTTTGTTTTGATCGTAAAAGATCTCCCCAAGTGTCAAGTTCATATGGTTCATGGCTGCTGCTAGTGTTTGGAACCTTTTTTTTTGCTGCGGGATTATTTGGAACGTTTTTGCTTGCTGCATGACTGTTATTGTGTGATTTTTCGAACTCAATTTGCTGATTAAATTGTGCCATTTTGAATTATTTATTTGTCAAATTAATGTCCCAAAATTGTTCCTTTAAAAACAGAAGTTTTTTAAATATTAATAATTTGGTAACCAGTGGAAGACTGAATGATCGATTAAGTGAGATAGCAAGATCACTTTGAGTCACTTCTAGATAATTATATAATGATCAACAACAATATATGGATAGACAGATAGACATAGATAGATAGATAGTGGCTCCGTGGTGCAATGGTTAGCATTCCTGCCTTGTACACATGAGGACGTGGGTTTGAACCCCGCTCCGGCCATGTCAAGAGGTTATCACTATTATGATTGGTATGATCAATGATGGCCGTTCAGAATGGTGAGCGCTGGTGAGCAGATTTATCTGGAGTGGGCGCTATTTAAAATCATACTATTTATTTAGATAGATAGATAGATAGATGGTTGAAAAGTGGATACAGTGGATATCATGCTCATAGCTGCAGTATCCTAAGTTTAGAAAACATCAAAATTTGTAAAATGTACACATTTTAAAATATGTTGTAACTTATTCATTCCTTTTGATTTGAGCTATAGCTGAGTGGGATTTTAAGTTACATTATGAATTTATAATCCACATAATTATTGATTTATTAAGCTCAATTTGTGTAATTTTGTAAATCTTTATGTTGTGTTTCAAATGCTTTATGAAATTAATCGTTTGGAAAATGAGCACGATATTGGGTTATAAAAAAATCAATTTTTTGAAGGACAGATTTTAATTCGTGATTAATGACTGACAAAGCAAATTTACGAATAAATCGGAGTAAATCTTTAAAAAAGAATGGAATATTGATTATTTAATTCACTCAGGAAGTTAGGACACAATTCACAAAATGGGGGAAGGGGAATTTTAGCTGCTGACAAATGATTGATCTTTATTAGGCGTGATATTTTGAATAATTAATAGCTTTTTGGAAGACATTTTAACATTTAGTGTCTATCATGTAAAGAAATTGTTAAAAGAAAGACTAAAACCTTCTTTTTTTTCACCAACAGCTGATCAATTGATCAGACAGTTACTCAAGGAAACCAGGAAATATCATTAACAGATGCCAGCCAAAAAATTTCCAAAAAATTCTGAAATTTTTTAATTGTCATAAAATTTTTCAGTAAGACAATTACAGGGAAGCTAGTCCAAATGCATGTTTGCAACTTAATTCTCTACCTAATAATACTCTGAATATTAAAATAATTAAATTACCGAATTTCTATGACATTGCACAAAGAGCAGGAAGGCTATTTTTAATGGAGGTGTGTGTACACATCTCCATTGATGCAGTCACTTTGACAAAATGGTAAGTTTTGGCGGGAAATTTGAAATTTGAGCATTTTCGAATGTCTTTTGAGCCCTGACTTGGCAATTTTGTTTGGAGAAGTTTGGATTCAAGAATGCACCTTAGCTTGATTATAGAGCAAGTATCTGGCACGGGAATGAATAGCCGGTATATTGTTATTTGGCCGTGACTTCGTTTTTATCTTGCTTGAATCCACTACGGGCAGCATCACACATTGTGTATTGGCCACTGTGCCTAAACTATTGCACTTGTATATATGATATTTGGCACATGAATGGGTCTTGTAGAATGTATGTGTCTTTTGGTATTCATATTTAAGCAATTGGTACAGTTTTTGTAAAATATTGGAAATTAAAAATAATTGTTTTTTTTTCCTTTCCGGAACAGAACTCCGAAACAATTGTACCTATGAACATGAAAATCTGCCATATTATGCGTTAAATACTCTGAATGTGCCTTTTGGAGGTCTTACTACTCTTAGAAAAATTAGTAAGAGCAAATTCAGCAAAAATTTGAAAAAAATTTTATTTTTTCAATGCTCCATGATTCCGTCGATTTTGGAGTTAGACCTCTGAAATTTTGCATTTAGGTGTCTAAGTTATACCTCTTTAAATTCATTTGGAGGTCAAATCCTTTGAAGTTTTCATAAAAACCAAAAAACTCGAAAAATATTGGGATTTCTGATATTTTTCTTAAATTTTGATTTCTCACAAATTAACGTAATGAATAAATTGGTAACTTCAAAAATTATTTTAGTTTTAAGCTCTTTTCAAGTTCTTTTATGGAATGTATTCTTTTTCCATATCGCATCTGCCACATTGTCATTTTGTGGCTTGAAAATGGATTATTTGTAAAATTCTGAAATTTAGCACACAATATATTAACAACACCTGGTACTGGCACTCATATCAGGGAAATAGTCAATTTCGGGGCATATGAACTTCAACTTAGGACACTACACCACCTCCATTTTGAACCCCTGGGTTCTTGTTTAGCAGTATCATTTGTTATTTTCAAAGAGTTTGACATTTCCATAAATTGTCAATTTGTCATTATGTTAAGTCTGTTACAAAAAAAGGAAAATTAATTCATGAAATGAACAAGAAATTTATCAACAGTGCAAAAAGACAGAACAGATGAAATTTAAGCACTTCAGCAATTCTCTGGGTGAATTTAAGTTATCACTCTAAGTAATTGGTACATTGTCGAGGTCTGCAACAGTCTAGTGACCAAGTTCTTAACTTAATAAACATGTTATTCAAAGTTGGGTGTATCATCATTGGCATTAGGCTCCTTTTGAATTTGCCAGCATTTAGTATTGGCCTTTGGTATCCTATATTAGCCCTCCATACTGTCATCACCGACAGATGACCCATGGGGCTGATAGCACGGTAGCTACAATTTGCTTCAAAATAAATTATAAAATTTATGCTATTTGATAATGTATATAATCAAACATTGCCTTTAAATAGCCCACACTGGTGCTATTGGGGCATAAACACAAACTCACAAGTTTATCAAACCTTCATTTATAAGTCTAGGTCTGGGCTCTATTCTCTACACGGACAATGGTGAATGGACTTATGAATATTAACACAGCATGCACAGAGAAAATAGCAAAATAGAGGATTTAAAATTCATGCATATTTCATGGGATTATTAACTTAGATTAAACATGCCACTTCCTCAGGCATTGAGCAGTGTTTAGCCGTGATGTGTGAAATTGCACTGGGAATAGTAGATGTACTTGCAAATTCTGCATTATCACGATTTTAATCTGTCTAAGTACTGTATTCTAAGGTATACATGGTATACCAAGGTGAGAACGGAATTTGTGCATTGTGTGATATATATATATATAGGAATTGGAAAGGGAGTGCTATTATACATGATCAGTCTGGGAAATTATCACCAGCTGATGACGATCAATGTCCTCAGCCCCACATGACAATCACGCTAGCACTGTCATCACCCTCCCATGACACTCTCACAGTGTCATGGCCTAGCCATGACTTGGCAGTGCTCAAAATCATCTTTGACTGGCTATTTAAAAAGAACTACTGCAACTATCACTTCCAAACTTGGTATAAAGTTGTATCACAGTGTCAACTAACTCTACAAATTTTGGCATACCTGTCCATTACATAATGAGGAAAAGAACCCGAAGGCTCCAGAGAAATTAGGAAATTGTCATCAGCTGCTAATGACTTTGCAGTATTTCGTGAAATTGGATAGAATTAAGTCCCGCAACTGACATGCTGCTGTGTGGTGAGGATGGCTGCAAAGAGATCAGACTTTCTTCTGAGACCCAACTGATCAACCCCACACACTCAATCATCCTGTCAGGGCCAGGACTTGGCTGGAATTGCAATTGTCCTCATATAGTGGTAATTTCCCTGACTGATGATGAAGTATTAGAGTTTCAGTTTGCTCTTCTGAGCGATATATTTAAAATTAAGCAATGTAAACTAGATTTAGGTCTGGCAAAAAAAACACAGCATTGCACAGGCTTTCACCATTTCAATCATCATTCTAAAGGAAAAAAATTGCTTCTTTTTAAAAAGTTTTTTGTAGTGACAGTGAGACAAACTGTGTGCTCAAAGGAAAATTAGGGGTGACCATTTAAATGTAAAATGTCAGACGGGGCTCGGAGTTTTCCTCGGCGAGAAATTGTTTTATTTCAAGCTCGCAAAGTCCCCGAATATTCATTCCTAAATGAAACGCCTTAAGAAATACCCCAACCAGTAATTATGTTTTTCAAGACTGCCCAGAAAGAATATATTTATTTTACCAAAACTGAGCAAGCAAGAAATTGTTTACTTAAAGAGAAACTCCAAGCCCCTTGATAAATGGATGATGATAGGCTCCCCAAGTTTGTTAGTATCTCAATTCAATTTTCATCTTGCAAATCAAGAGTTATTGGCTATTTGGCAGATACAACGCGCCCACTCAATAATGTCAAGGGAGGATGTTAAGCCAATGTATTTTGCATACTCCAGTATTTAGTTTCGAAAATGATGAACATTAAAGAGAAGAAATGGACGACATTAACATTGATCAGATTGCAGATGTTCAGAATGGATGTATTTTGGAAAACTCTAGAACTGCTTTATTCACGTTATTTAATTTTTTGCTAAAATGAAAGGAAAAGAGAATTAAGATTGGAGGTAGAAAAAAAATTGACAAAAAAGGATGTCACTTAGGCCTACAAATTACAATTTGATATTTGTTTTTTTTTTGCGGAAAATAAGGTATAACTGAAAAATAGTCAAAATTTCAAACAGAAAATCTTTGTATCATAAACACAAATATGTTTGCTCAATAAAAGACAACAATTGCACATATCAATTTTCCGATGTTCGCAATATCATGAATATGAAAAATTGAGAGGAAAAAATAGTAAAAAGTCAGCAAAAATAAAGACGCTCATGTTCTGCACATCTGGCTCTCCCCTCTTCTGTTATTCATTTATTTCAACATCAATATGGCAATATATGTATGAGATATGTATGAAATATTTATGAAACTTTCCTTGAAAAAAGTTAGTGAAATGTGACTTCATCAACATATGTCATCTTAACTTTTGTGAGATAGTAGGTTTAGAATGTGCACCTGGATCTGGCCAGATCAAAAATGCGTTTTGGTTTTTGACAATCAGATTTGTCTTGCTTTTAAAAATTTTGAAGCACTGGAGCACTTTGGTTCATGTAATGAGTATAAATTTGGCAGAAAGATGAAGTAACTGGGCAACTGGCTGATTGTTCGCATCTGATTGAGGTAGTCTCACACCTAAGTCCCCGTAGCATGGGTTGGGGGGTCAGCTCTTGCCGGGTCACCTGGACCTATGTTGAATGGTTATTTCAAATTTAAAAATTTTATCATTCACCTCATTGCTGTCTCCTCCTCCTCTCCTAATTAACCTACCAGGTGCATAAATGCAAGATGCAAAGCCCCAATCATCCATCCCGAGTCCCTGTAGTCCCTGAACCCATGACCTTCAGAACTGCACACATTGTCTTGTGTAACAATGTGTAACCGCCTTGACATCCCAAACCACTGGTTCTTCCAAGTCACTAAGGTCCAAAATGTGCCCATAGCAACCTTTATCTGCCCTTAGTAACCTCCCCCTGCCCTTAGCAACCTCTTCCTGCCCCTAGCAACCTCTTCCGAGTCACCAAGTACCTCCAATTGCCCTTAGCGACCCTGGTCTAAACAGGTCAAGACAATTGGCAGCGTGAACTCTAGTGTGTGTTTGTAACTCATGCCCTGAATATTAATGTGGTTTTATCATTTGT
Source organism: Platynereis dumerilii (assembly GCA_026936325.1). Classification (NCBI taxonomy): domain Eukaryota; kingdom Metazoa; phylum Annelida; class Polychaeta; order Phyllodocida; family Nereididae; genus Platynereis; species Platynereis dumerilii. The sequence goes on from JAPTHN010000020.1 coordinate 12,262,881, forward strand.
TTGGCGTTTGTTTACCGTCTTGAGGAGCCATTAACATGATTATCCCAGATTTATGAGGTTTCAGGAGGTCTTAAGACTCTTAAACTAGCTCTATAGATGAGCAATGAGGAGCCAACTCCATTTATAAATGAGGTTTTAGACCTGTTTCTAATTGTATTGCAGAGGGTTGTGAATTGTCTATTGTTGCAATCAAAACAATATGCAATCAAAACAGTATTGACGAAAAAACACAAGTAAGACAACGGAATAGGAGTAGGAACTGACCTCCTTGCTTTTGAATCACTCTATTTAAGACATCATTAAATAGCTATAGGCTTTATACAGCGTGGAAATTCCTCTTCAAAGTTCCTCTCAAGATTCTCTTATTTGGTTCTTTGGAATGATGATTTGAATTATTTATAGCAGACAGGCAAATGGCATGTTTGTGGGCAGTTCATTAACATGATTAACTATCTATATTTGGAAATTGGCACAACAGACAGTATTAGCCAGGGATATCAGGTTATCATTGATGCTTGCAAGTGATATCTGTGAACTTGTGTGAAGCAATTGGTATAATCATTGATAATAGAAGTCAGTGATATTAATGCTGTTGTACACTGGGCTAGCTGTGCCACATACTGTAGTGTATTGGACTTTACTTTAAAAGGCATTGTGAGCTAACTTTTAGAGTGACTGTTTTTATTGACTTTTTCTTGAGACATAGCCTACAAATCTCATCATGCTTTAGCCATGCATGTTGGATGATCAGCATGATGAGATTTCTCAGTCCAGAAAAGTCAATAAAAACCGTCAAGTGCTATAAAAGTTAGTTCACAATTTCTTTTTACATATATATGCTCTGGACATTATTGAACATCCAACTTTTAAATGTCAGCAGCTGGTTAGGCACTTCTTGCAAGATGTGCTTCGCTTCATTAAACAATGTTAAAACCATTTTCAAATTAATTGGAAGATTGTCCATAAATTTGATATAACTAGCTAGCATAACAACACCCGTGAAGTCATGAATTTGAAGGAAGGGGGAAAAATAAAGGGTGTTTTGTGATAGCCTATGCTTAAATTATGAGAAAACATCACTTCAGCTTCTGCGACTGTAATTTGAACATCGGACCTAAGGACATTACATTGTAGAGACTGTAGAAAAGCAGCTTGCAAGGTTTCATAACTGGGTAATCAGTAGTTTTGTTGGAGTAGCGTAAGGGAAGTCATAGTATGATGATTTATATCAATAATAAATGTAATTTTTAAATCCAATGTATCATTGTGCATATATGTTTCATATCCTTTCTTTCACAATTATGTCCATATTTCTGGAAGGAAATTCATTTCTGCCCAGATACGTTTAACATGTTTAAGGTCACAAAATCCAGCTCATTAATTGTGTTTAGTGAAAACACACCTGCTCAGATCAAAGCAAATAAAGTAGACCTTGCACTCGATTGACCTTTTGGGATCTGCAACCCAATTAGTGCAAATCTCTAATCAAGCGTTGATTTATGACATCAGCATAATCACGTCACATTTCCTATGTTGTGTCTATTTTCATCCATTAAATTAATCTTAGATCCTTGATTCCTTGCACACATGATGTCTGTTGTTAATTGTACCAAGTCTATGCTTCTTTAGCTCTTCTGATTGCTGATCCCTTTTGAGATTTTGTAAACTTTTATTAAGGCCAAGTTACTTGATTCACTTCACGACACAGTTTTCGAACAAGGCCCTGACAAATGGTCATTATTAAGTTATGTTTGAAACATCTTGGCTGCTTTTAAACTCATTATAATTCCTCTAGATCTTTGTGCAAAAGAAATTAATTTCGTTTCATTCCGTTTCAGACGTGAAGGCCAATGGAAATGGAGTGCACTCGAAACATTCTAAGTCGTCTGCTCATCAAACGGAAGACGCCGTGTTGTTCTATGCTGTGATAGTCCTCCTGCTCATGCTGCTCTCTGGTGGCGTCTATGCCTACTTCTTCATCTCTGACGCTGATATTTTAGGTAATTATGGCGTCATCTGTAATAAATAGGATTTATTTATAAATATGCTTGATTCAGTGTGGTAGATATCCAAATTGACAGTAGGGGAGACCGGGGCTGGTTGTCACAGGGGCAGGTTGTCACACTGTGTAGAATTTAAACATGCTCTATTTCTATTTAAAGCAAGTAGGGGCACAGCCATTGTATATGAAAGTCTGTACAGGAGTAACTTAAATCTATCTGGTGAATATATACCTATGTCATTCGAAATCTTGATGTCATATTGGACATTTTTTTAAAATTCAGCACTCGGGGCAGGTTGTCACACTCTCGGGGCCCGAAAGCGTGACAACCTGCCCCGAAAGTGTGACAACCTGCCCCTGAAAACGTGACAACCTGCCCCGAAAGTGTGACAATCTGCCCCGAAAGTGTGACAGTCTGCCCCTGTGACAACCAGCCCCGGTCTCCCCTATGGAAGGTATCTATCATGTTGATTCTGCTGGTGAACAATGGTCATTCGGATAAGACGTATGGTAGCCCCTTGAATCAGTGTTAGTGCTTGGCATAAAAGATCCCTCACATGGGATAAATGACTCTCACTCTCTCATCTCATCAATCAACCCTCATGAGCACCCAGAACTGGACTAAGAAGGCTACACTTAACCATATCTATCTATCTATCTATCTATCTATAGTGGAACCTCACCTAAAGACCAACTCGATATTAAGACCACTTGATTTTTAGAACACTTCATTGGTGTGACCCTATTTTTAGAAAACTTACTTGTCTGACTCGTGAACATTATTCAACATCTTCAACTATTATCCATACGTGACTTGAACTTAGTTAAACTTTCTGTTTGTCATTATTTCAGCTATTCAAACTAGGTTTTCAGAATTAATAGGAAGTTCTTCTCCCGTGCCAAAATCAGAAAATGCCCAGAAACAGACATGGGATGCTCAAAAGGAGGCTGCTGGAATGGTGCGTAGATCATTTGCATAAATTATAATTATTAATTGGAATGTTAAACAAACTTAACCTGTAACATGTGTAATGTTGTGGAATTTCCTGTAGATCCAGGAGAGTTCTCCTGGCTCACAGGGTGAAAGAGAATGTGTTGTATTTAACTACTTTTGTGTATGAGAGATGAATATTTAAAAGAAATTTATTCATAACTACAATGTATGAAGTCGGATATATTTTCTATTTTTTTGTGTAAATTTTTGTCACGGATAGAAGTGAATTTAAAAGTATTCATGTTAATTGCACAATTGTACAGTGTTGTTATTTTGTAGATATTTCAATAGTTATTGATAAAGTAACCAAATCAAATTTACAGATGGCATTCATATTTTAAGAATAGTTGAGCACAAGGAGTTTAACTTCACAAATGCCGCAATACCTTAAATAGTCCTATTTCATTTCCTGTTGTAATTATGTTGAAAACATCAATTCAAATTTTCAGGCTGCGAAACAAGCAGACCCCAAACCCAAAACATCAAAAGGATATTCAAAGAAATCTATAACCTGCGACTCGGACAACAGAATAAGAGGGCAGCTAGATAGTGCTGATAAATTATTTGATGAGGTAGGACTTTTGATTGTTTGCTATTAATTGTTTGCGAATTCGGGGTTCATTTGATATTCTTATGGTTGATGATAAAACTTGGGTTGTAGTACTGTTGTTGTGAAAATGATACTCTTAGATGGTATCTTATTTCAAAGCACACTTTCTTATGGGTTTACATGTGTCCAATGTTGTATCAAGTTGTATTTGATATGTTGTGAGGAGATATCTTCATGTACTTGCCCAGCCTAATACTCTGAAGATATATATCTTGGTAATTTGATATTGATAAGCCAGCTGGTAATATTGGTCATGTTATGGAAACTTGCATTTCTGTTGATTGGGTGTGACAGTGCAAAATTCAATCACATGCAAACAATATCATTATGCATATCAAATTACGCAATTAAGAAATAAGTTTCTAACATTTTTTAAAGTTTAAACTGCAATTTGTAGCTGATAAACTGTCTTATATATTCATTCATATGTTATTGAAATTTCTTTCAGGCAAGGTATATGCAAGCTCAAGAAATGTACGAAACCATTCTATCTCGCCATCCCAGCAGCCCCAGAGCCACCTATGGGAAAGCGAACACACTAGACAAGTTATCAGAAGAAAAACGGAGCAACGCTCTATTAGAACAATGTATAGAAGAATACAGAAAAGTTATAGAATTACCTGAAACGCCTGCAGAATTAGCCGTTCTGGCTGCCAAGAGAGGGTCCGACAGAGCTACTTTTAGAGGTAATTATTTTCATGAATTAAAAGAGAGATTTAAATTTTATTTGAAGTTAGTTTTAAGCTTAGATTTTCAAGTAAAAATTATCAAACACTGATCTATAATAAACTGAAGAAAACTTCTAAAATATCAAAAAGTTCTAAAATATCAAAATTTCATGAAATGTTGGAAGCGCTCAGTATATTTGAGAGCCCGTTTTGAAATTTGACGGGGCCGATCCAGAAAATGTTGGACGAGCGGGGTTACACTGAAACTTTTATCCTGAATAAAATTTTTAAAAAATAAAAAAAATACAAATGGAAATGTACCTTTTTTTTTACCTTCAAATCAACAGGCCCGGGGGGGAGTTTGAACCACGAAGATCCCTTGCGCTTGAAGGTACTGGTAGGATAATATACTAAGAGAAGGTGCAACGTGCTTCACAGAATTCTCATTTTGTACATTAACTGCTTCCTGTTTAAATTTTACTGCTCTGTGATTGGTGCAGATCTCACACCAGGTGACGTCACGACTGTCGTCACCCTAGCAACCTATGACAGTTTGATCTGTGATGTCACAGGACAAGTTGTCCAAAATGCATTGCAGCAGGAAGACATCCGTTCACAGAAAACACACTTCTCAGCGTTGCATCTCCTCCATGGTTTGAACCCCCTATGTACTGAAATCATGATCTAGCTGATTGTTAAATTGTACTTGAAAGTTTGTTATTTTACTTCCTCAAATTTTACAGGTTGGAGTAACAAAGGAGCCGCTATGGTGAGAAGATGTGTAGAAAACTTCCCTTCACAGTATTTACTCAACAATAATTTGGGCGTCCAATACTTAATGTCAGGGGCCAACGAGAAGGCTAGGACGGCTTTTGCTAATGTGAGTAATAAGTATAATCATAAATTAATTCAATACTCGAATCATAGAATATCCCACAATTAATTCGTGGACCCCTCCGTCTTCCCCAGTCAAAGTATTGGGTGCTCATCCGCAAAAACTTACATGCTACCATTGCTCAACCCAATAGAAGGACATAGGCTGGGTTTTATGTTCAAAATGGATGTTTAATAGTTTGCCCCTCCCTTACCCTCATTTCACTGGTATCATGCTAGTTGCATTAATTCGTGCAAACATCTTTGTCAATTGACTGGCATGAGGGGTAGGGTTAGCTCGGTACTGGCGTGCTGGGTTGCTAATCGCTGGGTCCAGGGTTCGAATCCAGCTCTTTCTGGTTCACCTGGGCCTATGTTGTTGGACGGCTGTTTCAATCATCCTTCACCTCATTGCCGTGTCCTCATCCTATCCTAAATTGCCTACGAAGTGCATAAATACAGGATGTAAAGCCCCAATCATCCATCCATCCGTGTTATCAAATCATAAAATATTGTTTCAGTATTTCATACGAACACCGTCGTCAATTGAGTAATTTAGTGATTGCTTGTATTTCACAGGTATTAGAAAGAGACCCAGAGAATGGCTTTGCTTTAGTCCACATGGGATTTATAATCAAGACCCATGACGACAACGCACTTGAATCCATTCCGTTCCTGAGGAGGGGCATCGATTCCGGGGCGGAAGGAACCCAAGATGGCCGCTTCTTCTTCCATCTTGGAGACGCTTATTATAGAGCGGGGCAAGTCAACGAGGTATAGACTTTTAAATTTTTAGCAATGTTGTGTAGTGATATAGGTTTGAAAGTTGTCATTTTTGTATGACAATAAATGGCTGAAATTATATTTGCAGCTTCTTGCCACTTTAAACGTTCTAAGATGTTGTTATGCCGAAAGTCTAACAAGCTCTGTCGGGACTGCTCTTTCGAGTATCTTAAAACCTTAAAAGTAACAATTTGAAAGTGTTTCAAAAGCTCCTTTTGTTGATGCGCAAGCCATTCGTATGAAAATTTGTTCCAAATTATATTATGATCTTGATACCAATGTTGGCGGTGAGCTTGTACTTTCTTTCAGCATTCATTTTCCAAAATAAACATTTGATAAAGATTCCTACTGATAATTTGTGCAAATAACTTGATGATATGACCTTCTAAATACTGTTCTTCTCTTTCTAGTCTTATGAGATCTACCAGAGAGGAGCAGACGCAGGCGTTTATCCTTCCTTCTGGCAGAGGTCGCTTTATAACGTTGGTGGCTTGAGTGCACGCCCCTGGTGGACCGTCAAGCAAACTGGTCATTCCAAGTTTTTCAAGGTATGAAAATGAATATCATCATTGTCATAGAATTGGAACTTCTTTTGCAAATTATTTTGTGATTATTTTGAAGACCTTTCCTCTATTATTTTTTTTTAAATTGCAGGAAATTGAAGCGCACTGGGAAACAATCAGAGATGAAGGTCTTGCCAACATGGACAAGTCAAGGGGAGCGTTCGTTCCTGAAGACGAGAACTTGAGAGAGACGGGGGAGTGGAAACAGTTTACATTATTCCAGAGAGGTAGGTTGATGAAATTACGACATGTAAATGTGAGCAACTTTAGGGAAAAAAAGAAGTAATGTATTATATATTATGTATTTTCTTCCATGGTCGTAACTGGAAGCCTTAAATTATTTCAAAAAGTTATATTTAAAACTAAGTACGTAGTTGTCTGTGGAATCTTTCTACGTATCCGTAAAAAAGTTTGGTATGACGCAATCAAAAGTTGATCAGCCAGGCTCAAATATAATCCCAGCTGTTATGTATTTTGTTTTATACAGGTCAAAAAAATGAGAAAGCTTGCAGGAAAGCTCCAAAGACATGTGCTTTAATTGAAAAATTCCAGGATGCTGCAAATTGCAAAAGAGGACAGGTAAGTGTATTGTTAATTCATCGCCAATGGAATAAAATGGGAAACTCCTTTAATAGGCCTATCTTAAAGTTTTGGTGTGCCAACTAAAAGACCAGTAGTGATGAAAAAATTTTAAATAGTCTTCGAGTTGTTGGCATGCACGTTTTTGGCATTTCTTCATTTATAATATTTAATCTTCTTTTATCTTTAGGTGAAGTATTCCGTAATGCATCCAGGTGTTCACGTGTGGCCTCATTGTGGTCCAACTAACTGTAGAATTAGAGCTCATTTGGGATTGGTCGTGCCGGAGGGACCCAGAATTAGAGTCGCCAATGATACAAGGTATGTGTCTGTTCATTGTCTCTGTGTGATAGGCAGAGATCTTGCTCTTCCTTGATGGTGAAAAGCAAAGTTGTGAAGTTGTAAAATGTGTATTTTCCACTAGGTGGTGCCACCAGTATTTTGGTTGGCGATTTTGCCGTTTCTCCTCTATGGCTGCCAGTTAGTCTTCAGTTTCCTCCTCCTATCCTGATTAACCTACCAAGTGCATAAATACAGGACGTAAAGCCCCAATCATACATCCTTCCATATGCGTCTGAATCCGGTGTACTTATGGCAACTGCTACTTTTCTTGGCGCCCTCTGTGCTTTGAGGAATGTATTGCGCTTGAAGTGAAGTTTTGTAACCTCTAATTTATGTCTTTTTTTCAGGACGTGGAAAGAAGGGAAATTCATAATTTTTGACGATTCCTTCGAGCACGAAGTGTGGCACGAGGGAAAAGCAACCCGCTTGGTACTTATTGTCGATATATGGCACCCTGATTTGAGTGACCAACAAAAAATGTCACTGTCTCCGATCTAATCATTTGAATCGTCATCACACATATCAGAATCATTGTCATCATCATTTTCGTCATTGTTCATATCATCATGCTACTAGGATAATTGTCATCATCATCAATTGCTCATATTACCATAACTGGCTGTTAGTTATAAGAAGAGATGTGATACTTTGAAAATTTTAAATAGAGCAGGGTACCAACTGGATGGGGAAACAGAACTTTGATTGTCAGATTTTTGTTGGTACTCTGTTTCGAAATTTTTAAGTATCAGTTTGTCTTTTGACTTTATGTACACACTTTGGCCCCATCAGGATATAATGTGTATTTAATTGTATGAATTTGTATTTGTCTTTCATGGATCATGTTATACATTGATTGTTAATGATTTAATATGTTTGAATAGTCGTTGAAGGCTATCCTGAGGTTAATGAATTGTTGAACATGTTATATATTTTGTTTATATGTCTATGAGATTGAAAAGTAATCGAAGGTTGCCAAAAATCAAATCACTGTAGATCTGGAACTATGCTTCCGTAGAGGCGGGAATGTTTGGAATTCAAAGCTTTTAGTCAAGTGCAACTGATTATATGCCTGTTAGGGGTGGCTCATTTTGGAATGCTCTGTTAGTGTCAATTTACAGTCATTGCCATGGTTTTTGACGGAGCAGCCGTTGTAAGTAAACTTATGTTAAATTAATTTAATTGTCTCCTACCATGACTAATTGACCAATCATGACATGTCATGAAGTTGTTAAGTTTAATTACTGAATTCTCAAAAGATGTTGTCAAGCATCTTCGTTGATATTATCATCATGAATGTCACTTCATATATTCATTCTTATATTATATTATGATAATAGTATGGTGAAAGTTCTGTGTCGCACTGAATGAAATAACAACAGTGTCATCTAGATTTGTATTTAAGCTGTTGTATCTTTAAAGTAATATACCTCATTCAGTTGAATCAAGTTGGCAGCCAAGTCAATATTATATTATTTTGCTGAATTATTCCCTATTTTTTTGCAATTACTACAATGATATTAATTGTTTTTGTAACATGTCCGTCCTTTTGGTTTCTTATATTTTTATTTTAAAATTTGTAAGTCAAGTAATAAATAATCCAGAAGTATACATGATATCTATTAATGGAATTATTAGTAACAATTATTTTTCATTGTTAATAATTTTGTAAAATATAATTCCTTCACCACTTGAGATTGTTATGCTTGTGTAAAGTCAGAAAATCTTTTGATTGTACGATGCATTTTTCTTTTGCCGTTTTTTTTTTAGCCTCATATGAGCAATGCTTGTAATTATCAAGAATTGATAATTTTCAAGATGGTATTATTATTGGTATTATTATGCATAATTTGCCTATGATCTGAAAACGTCAAGTATTGTTTTGTATATTTTTTATTTGTTAATGAATTGTTTGGTTTGTTAAACATGCATTTGTTACAGAACAAAGTATTTTGATAATGATTTTTTGTTAACCATACTGAACAAAGCAATAATTTGTGTTCATTAGTATTTTTCGACTTTAACCAAGTTCATGACATGTTGTTAGAAAACACAGCTTTACTTCCCTGTATCTGCATATTTATATAATAATATATTGAGCAGTGACCATGCAATGTATTGCTGAAGCTAAACATAAACCATTGTTTAGAAGAATCAGGACCAAAGATTATATCGTTTTATTTTTCGCAGCTGCAATTAATTTTGTTAATTCTCTATATTGACGTGATATATTAATGTACATAAATTAATGAATTATAATTTCCTAAGGCTATGGTGCATTCATGTATGTGTAAGCAATGGAGCGAAACATGATCACAAATTACTTCCAAAATACTAAGTATATAATTCACATTTGCCAAATTTGTAACCTGTGAGGTCATTTTTATGATGCAAGATGTGAAATGGTGAATGTTTCTTTTAAATTGTTGTTTATTACGATATGTACGTTAATAATACTATATCAATTTTCTTATTGTAAGGTTTGAAATTTGATGCATGGAAAACGAACATAGGCTGGTCAAATTGATGATTTCACAAATATATAATATATATAAATAATTTGTTTCTCATGGTGCATATCTAATCACTGGATTTTTGTTCAAGAAACAGTGGCTTTGTATTATACGGCTGTTTGTAATATACATGTTATTATATATGAATTATGATAATCCTCTTCCGAATATTTGTGCTTAATTTTTAGAATGATTGACTTGACGGTGTGCTTAATGTTCGTGTTACTTACATTTTGAAAATTCAGGTTGATATTTTGTTAATCAAGTTGTACGTTTACCAGAACTTTGACATTGTATGATATCATTGTATGATATATGTTGGATTTATAGAATATGTTTGGATGCAAGATGCTGTTTATTGAAATATTTTGTTTATAAGGCAAATGTATGAAAAAAGATATATAATGTAAATAAAAGGTATATCTTCACATATATATGTAATTGACATGTATTTATTTAAATTAATCTTTGCAGATGTAGCGGGGGGAGGGTTGGTCTAGTGGTAGCGTGCTGGGCTGGCATTCGCTGGGTCCAGGGTTCGAATCCAGCTCTTGCCGGGTCCCCTGGGCCAATGTTGGATGGCTGTTTCAATCATCTTTCGCGTCTTGCAGTGTCGTCCTCCTGTCCTAATTAGCCTACCAAGTGCATAAATACAGGACGTAAAGCCCCAATCATCCATCCATTACGAATGTAGCGTTCGGATGATCACCTCAAGATAAGAATGCAACTCGGTGGCGGATACAGTCCTGATATTCCCTTTTTTATGATAAAAAATTCTGCTTGTGGAACTCAGAAGTTCAAACTTAGAATCCCCAGTGGTGAGTCTAAATGTAATTGTGTAATTGCTCAATGAATCAACTTGAGTAGCTTTAATTTGACTGGCATTAGGTAGACACACACCATGCTGACATGAAAATGATGAGACTGGTGTCGTTGAAGAGCTGAGCTCTCTTAGCTATGTAAAAAGAATTTAAAACTTTATTCTGGATGGGAAAGCATAATGTCATGGCATGGTTAGTTAGCTTCGGTTCATACTGGAGAAGCTAAAAAGTAGCCAAAAAGTAGCTGGCACTGAGAGCAGCTTGGTAGCTCGGACAAATAAAATGGCCATATTCATCAGTTCAAAATTGATGAAAAGTTTATGGGACAGGCATTAGTACATAGCCCCAAATTGGAGTAGCAAAAAAATAGCCCAAAATTAAATGGAACCAAGAGGTACTAAGGGCCAGTTTCATCTTTGAATCGGATGAAAAGTAGCTGGATGGTAGCTGGAACAAGTGACCATGTTAATTTGTTCAAAATTGATGAAAAGCTGATGGAACATACAGAAGTACAGGGACCCTCATTGGATTAGCTCAAAAGTAGCTGGCACTAAGAGCTATTAAGGATTCATGTTTGAATCAGATGAAAAGTAGCCGGATAGTAGCTGGAACAAGTGACCATGTTAATCTATTCAAAATTGATGAAAAGCGGATCGAACAGGCATTAATTAGTACATTGGCCACATTGGAGTAACTTAAAAGTAGCTCAAAAGTAGCGGGCACTAAGAGCTACCAAGGGATAGATTCATGTTTGAATCAGATGAAAAGTGGCTGAAAAGTAGCTGAAACAATAGCCATATTTATCAGTTCAAAATGAAAAGTTGATGGAACAGGCAGTGGAGATGGGCCTTCATTAGACGAGCAGGGCCGTCTATAGTAGTACTAGATCCAGTGAGGTTCCGGTTTCAAATCACGAGTCAGTCAGTGCACATCTCGTTCTCAATCGTGGGCTGCAAACGTCACAATAATTCATTGCTTACCTGCCTAAACACTCTACTGAACTATGAAGATGCGAAATGGGCATTTCTCAAACATGCCCTGTACATAAATCCGTAATTAATGACTTTATTTCAAGTGTTTACATGGAATTTTTCTCGGAGATGCCATGCTTAGAAAATGGTACAACTATCTTTCCTGCAACAAAAAAAGGTTATATCTACTAAGGTGCTAAGATAGATAGATAGATAGATAGATACATAGATACATAGATACACAGATACACAGATACACAGATACATAGATACATAGATACACAGATAGATACATAGATAGATAGATACATACTCATTAGATAGATAGATAGGATAAGGGGGTGACCATTAAATATCTACTAAGGAGGGGGCGACCATTTAATATTACTAAGAATAAGGGGGCAACCATTTAATATCCGGGGACATGGGGACAGGCCCCCGGGGACATGGGGACATACCCCCGGGGACATAGGGACATACCCCCGGGGACATGGGGACTTACCCCCGCGGACATGGGGACTTACCCCCGCGGCCATGGGGACTTACCTTACCTGCTGCTGTTAGGGTGCCTCCCCCCTGGGGTGCCCAACCTCCTCGGCTGCCCCACTTAGCATGGTGTCATGTACTGGTAGCAGAGCTCTGTTTGTGCATCTCATGCACACCATTCTAGTTAATACTGGCAAACTTCTGTTGCATAAATACCCAGCAACCCCCGCCCCTCGTAAAAAAAGAGCCCCATTTGTCATGCAAGAGATGGATTATTTCCTTAGTATTAGTGAACTTGGTGAAGTATTGCCCAATCAAATTCGCAAAACAAGGTTTTGGCTTGCGTATTATGTAACACAGGCGATCATTTAGTCCCTGTGGGACAGCATAGGCGATCCATTCAATCTCCACACTACCTCTAGTTTGGGCTGCTTTACATCCTGCACTTATGAACCCAAGGGTGGGCAACTCCCCAGGGATAGCACAAGGGTGGGAGGGTGGGCCACTCCCTAGGGATAGCACAAGAGTGGGGACACCCCCGGGGACATCCAAGGGTGGGCTACCCCCTGGGGACACCCCAAGGGTGAGGATAACCCCCCGGGATACCTCAAGGGTGCGGGCCACCCCCAGGGTACCCTAAAGGAGGAGGGGGGTTGTAGCTCCTCAAATGGGGCCCTCTCATATTGGGCCCCCTCAAATAGACCCCCTCTTATGGGACCCCCTCTTATGGGACCCCCTCTTATGGGACCCCCTCTTATGGGGCCCCTCTTATGGGGCCCCCTCAAATGGGGTCCCCTCAAGTTGGGCCCCTCAAATGATATTGGGCCCCCTCAAATGGGGCCCTCTCATATTGGGTCCCCTCATATTGGGTCCCTCATATTGGGCCCCCTCAAGTGGGACCCCTCAAATGGGGCCCCTTCAAAGTGACCCCCTCATATGGGGCCCCTTCAAATGGGGGCCCCCTCAATGGGGCACCTCAAATGGGCCCCTCAAATGATATTGGGCCCCCCTCAAATTGGCCCCTCATATGGGGCCCCTTCAAATGGGGCCCCCTCAAATGGGGTCCCTCAAATGGGGCCCCCCTCAAACAGGGTCCCCTCAAACAGGTCCCCCTCAAACGGCCCCCCTCAAACAGGCCCCCTTCAGATGGGGTCCCCTCATATTCCGGGGCCCCCTCGAAAGGGGCCCAAATGGGGCCCCATCAAATGGGGCCCCCTCAAATTGGGCCCCTTCAATTGGGCCCCTTAAACGAGGCCCCCTTAAACGGGGCCCCCCTCAAATGGGGGCCCCGTCAAATGGGGCCCCCCGCGATCCATTCAATCTCCACATGACCTCTAGTTAATTACCTAATTAGTCTACCACTCACATCGGTGTACTCGCTTATTTAGGGATATTGTATAGGGCCTGACAATGCACCCTATGTCGCATTACAGCAATCACCGCTGCCCGCTGCTCGTCTTGCATATGGAAATATGCCCCCATCTAGTTACCTCATTGGAGTAGCTTTTAAAATAAAAGCAGCTTAAAAGCAATGGCAACTACTACACTTGCACTTTTTGGTGTTGATGTGAAGAAGCTATTAAATTTGAGATAGAATAGATGTAGAAGCTGCATGTGCTTACAAATAATTATTCCAGTAGGCCTATCTCAAGTTGAATGTCACAAGCTCACAGCTGAGGTTAGCTGCAATGCAGACTATGTTTATCTCCCAGGCAGTAGAATCAATATTGATACTTGGCCAGCCATATACGACCCAGTTCACACACCTGTAATATTGTGCATTCAGATGGAATAAAGTACACTTTTTAAAAGCCAACATCATTGCTGGGGCATGGCAGACTCAGACTGGCATATTTCATAGCATGTCACAGAGTGTATCACTTGTGTTTTGTGACAACCTCCTGACCTGCTGACAGACTGGGCCAGTACAAGGGTCCTGTGTTGTACAGTGTTTGTGAACTTGACATATATTAATCCTTATATACATGTACTAGATTATCATATATTATTGGATCAACACTGCACAGCTGACATTAGGATACAGCAAATCATGAAGTTCCACCAGTGGAGGGATGCTCAGGTAAATGCTTTGTTATATTTTATGTCATATTTATGTATTTTTGCCAAATAATACATTCCTAGATTTCTTATTAACATTTTAATAAAATAAATATATATGCATTTTCCAGACTTCAGTCGTAGCATTCTTGCCAATTGCTGTGTCTTGGGTTCGAATCTAGCTCATGCCGGGTCATCTGTGCATATGTTGGATGACCATTTCAATCATCCTTTGCTAATTGCTGTGCCCTCCTCAAGTCCTAATTAGTCTACCAGGTGCATAATTTGCAGCATAAATACAGGACATAAAGCCCCAATCATCCATCATTCAACACAGACTTTAATGTGGGGACAGTGGGGGTACTATATCTATTCCTCTGGTCATCAATTATCAAATGTTGCAATTTAATAAATAGGCAATAACAGCTGATATCATAGCTACAGATAGTTGTATGAACACGTGTCTAAAATAAGTAACATGTAGCCAGACAAACAAAAATTTTTTTTTTCAGTAAAAATCAGGTTTTTATCTGGTCCAATAAATGCAGCCTATTCACCTTTTTGAACAATTTTTCAACTCTTTTTACCTTCAGCGAACAAAGTTTGAAGAAGGTATTGTAATGACTTGGGCAAAAATGTCAGTACACTTAAATTTCTTCCTGCACCTGCATATTCTGCAATAGAAACTGCAGAATTCTGCAGAAAACTGCAGAATTCTGCAGTTCTGAAAAAAATTCTGCAGTTCTGTAGGAAACTGCAGAATTCTGCAGAAAACTGCAGAATTCTGCAGTTCTGCAGCTCCATGCAGTATTTGTGAACCTCTGGTACTATTAATGCATCTCATAAATTGCAATGCATCTGCTAAGTTCAGACCTCTTTGACAAGGGTCTTGCCACTACCCAGGAAAACGTTGGTTACGGTTTGGGGTTGAGTGGGTGGGGGGGGGGTCTGGGGTCTTGATGCTCATCTGCAATGCATTCTGCAGCTTGCAAAATGGTCTGCTTCATCTGCATGGTCCGCATTTTACACTGACCCTGCAAAATGGCATTTTTGCGAGCTGACCGTTCGCCGAAAAATGTGTCGTACGGCAAAAAGAAACAACGACGGACAAAGACTGCCTACTGCAGTCTATAGACCTGGTTGTAGGGTACCTGAAACTTTTTTCTGAATGAAATTTGGTTAAGAATTGACCGAACAGAGAGGCAAAACGTCCATGGAAGTTTATTTTGATAGAGCACTGTCAGTAGTTTATAAAATGACATTTTTGCGAGCTGACAGATCGCCGAAAAATGTATCGTACGGCGAAAAGAAACAACGACGGACAAAGACTGACTACTGCAGTCTGTAGACCTGGTTGTGGGGTACCTGAAACTTTTTTCTGAATGAAATTTGGTTGAGAATTGGCCGAGCAGAGAGGCAAAATGTCCATGGAAGTTTATTTTGATAGAGGTCATTCCACAAACTGCTACCTGGTAGAACTGACAAATTCTGCAGTTTCCTACAGAACTGCAGAATCTTTTCAGAACTGCAGAATTCTGCAATTTTCTGCAGAATTCTGCAGTTTTTTGCAGAATTCTGCAGTTTTTTGCAGAATTCTGCAGTTTTTTGCAGAGCTGCATAAAACCCCCCAGGCTGCATATCTCCTACAGAAATACAGATTTTGCTGCAGAAACTTTTCAGAAACACTGCAATGACTGAGGACTACCAAAACCCCGACCCCCAAACCACAACCCCCCAAACCAACCCCCCAAACCACGTTTCCTTGGTAGTGGCAAGCCTCATGTCAGAGAGGTCTGAACTTTGAAGATGCATTGCAATAAACTACAGGAAGTAACAGAGGTTCAGAAATCATGCAGGGAGCTGCAGAACTGCAGAATTCTGCAATTTTCTGCAGAATTCTGCAATTTTCTGCAGAATTCTGCAGTTTCCTACAGAACTGCAGAATTTTTTTTTCAGAGCTGCAGAATTCTGCAATTTTCTACAGAATTCTGCAGTTTTTTGCAGAACTGCAGAATTCTGCAGTTTTCTGCAGAATTCTGCAGTTTTTAGCAGAATTCTGCAGTTTTTTGCAGCTAGCTGCAGAAGTGCATAAAACCTCCCAGGCTGCATATCTCCTACAGAAATACAGATTTTGCTGTAGAAACTTTTCAGAAACACTGCAATGACTGAGGACTACCAAAACCCCGACCCCCCAAACCACAACCTCCCAAACCAACCCCCCAAACCACGTTTCCTTGGTAGTGGCAAGCCTCATGTCAGAGAGGTCTGAACTTTGAAGATGCATTGCAATAAACTACAGGAAGTAACAGAGGTTCAGAAATCATGCAGGGACCTGCAGAACTGCAGAATTCTGCAATTTTCTGCAGAATTCTGCAATTTTCTGCAGAATTCTGCAATTTTCTGCAGAATTCTGCAGTTTCCTACAGAACTGCAGAATTTTTTTTCAGAGCTGCAGAATTCTGCAATTTTCTACAGAATTCTGCAGTTTTTTGCAGAACTGCAGAATTTTTTTTCAGAGCTGCAGAATTCTGCAGTTTTTTGCAGCTAGCTGCAGAAGTGCATAAAACCTCCCAGGCTGCATATCTCCTACAGAAATACAGATTTTGCTGCAGAAACTTTTCAGAAACACTGCAATGACTGAGGACTACCAAATCCCCGACCCCCCAAACCACAACCCCCAAAACCAACCCCCCAAATCAATGTTTCCTTTGTAGCGGCAAGCCCAATGTCAAAGAGGTCTGAACTGTACAGATGCAATACACTGGAGGAAGTAACAGAGGTTCAGAAATCATGCAGTTAGCTGCAGAACTGCAGAATTCTGCAGCTTCCTGCAGATTTTTTTTTTAAACTGCAGAATTCTGCAGATTTTTGCAGAATTCTGCAGTTTTTTGCAGAATTCTGCAGTTCTTTGTAGAACTGCAGAATTCTGCAGAATTCTGCAGAATTCTGCAGTTTTCTGCAGAATTCTGCTGTTTTCTGCAGAATTCTGCAGTTTTGTGCAGAGCTGCATAAAACCTCCCAGGCTGCATATCTCCTGCAGAATTACAGATTTTGCTGCAGAAACTTTTCAGAAACGCTGTAGTGACTGAGGACTACCAAAAACCCCGATCCTTCATACAACAATCCCCCAAACCACGTTTCCTTGGTAGCGGCAAGCCCCATGTCAAAGAGGTCTGAACTTTGAAGATGCATTGCAATAAACTGCAGGAAGTAACAGAGGTTCAGAAATCATGCAGGGAGCTGCAGAACTGCAGAATTCTGCAGCTTCCTGCAGAGTTTTTTTTGAAACTGCAGATTTTTTTTGGAACTGCAGAATTCTGCAGTTTTTTTGCAGAACTGCAGAATTCTGCAGTTTCCTTCAGAATTCTGCAGTTTCCTGCAGAATTCTGCAGTTTTTTGCAGAATTCTGCAGTTTTTTGCAGAACTGCAGAATTCTGCAGTTTTTTGCAGAACTGCAGAATTCTGCAGTTTTTTTGCAGAACTGCAGGAAGAAATTATATACTCCTCAAAAATGTTGTCCATCTGCCGGGCGGGCGTTCGGTTTTCAGGCTAACACTTGGTCACTATTGCATGTAGATGGATAAAGTTTGGTACACATATGGCCTATATTGTCTGGTTGTGCTATGCCTTTTGAAAGATCTGATGGAAAATATTATATACTTTTTTAAATATTGAAAAGAGATAATAATAATTTATTTTTTGTTTCTCGACCAAGAATCGGTCACTATTGCACGTACATGGATAAAGTTTGGTACACATATATGGCTTTATATGACCTAGTTGTGCCTTTCGCTGAAGGTTTGCTGCTGTGCAGCCTATGTTTTTAAACCGACCAATATTTTTCCTTTTATACAATGTACTTTTTATACAATGTACTATTTTAACAATATACTTTTTTAACAATATACTTTTTTATACAATTTACTTTTCAAATATAAGGGGGTGACCTTTAGATATTCAAGGGGCTTGGAGTTTTCCTCAATCCTGCACAGAAAAAAAAATCACAAAAATTGCTGAGGGACCGTTCAGAATTTATGACTGGGGGGGGGGGTGGGAGTTTTGCCCGAGGGGGTACTAACTTTTCACACATGTTTCAAGGGGGAGGAGTAGACCATTTTGCAAGTTTTTTCTCCCACATATGGGTATCAAAATGGGCTTAAAAGCAGCAATACTCATGAAATTGACTTGGAAATTCCTTCAATATAGTCAAATTGTGATAAGAAGGTTAATCATGCAGGTTTTAGTGAAGAACTTTGTTCTATAAGCCGGTATTACTTTTCGACAACACTTCCAAGGGGGGTAACAAATTTTAACAAAGAAAACATTTTATAAAACACGCATAAACTCACTTTATCCGCGCTTTTTTACGCTCAAAAGTCCGTGAAATGGCGCGTATCTGTATGCGAGACCATGTATAACAGTATATATGTGTGTGTTGCTTTGTATGTCGAGGGGGGGGGGTTACTAAAAATACGCATGAAACCTAAGGGTGGGGTACTAAAAATCCGCATGGAACTTAAGGGGGGGTATCAATTTTTGACGGGAAGTTCCAGCAAAAATCCCATCCCCCCCGGTCATAAATTCTGAACGGTCCCTTACTTATTTAGAAAAAAAAACTCTGAGCCCTCCCTCCCCCAATGTAATGGTTGCTTCTAAGACCCTAAGTTTGTATATTTCACGGGGAAACTTTTTCTTTTTCTTGTTTCTTGCAGGAATGGAAGAAATATGGACTTGACTTCTCATGTACGAGCAACGAAACCTTGAAATTATATGACGCAGCCCTCACACAGGTAAAATATCTACATACATTATCGATATCAGAGCCTCGCTAGGTCTGAAATATGGGCAAAAGCCCGGCCCAAATTTTCGGAGTCAAGCCCGTATTTAAAAATCGTGACTAAAAACTGATTGTAAGCCCGGCCCCCGGGGGGGTTACTCACTCTGAAAGGGTGTATATAGTGACGCCGCTGGATGGTTTAGGTTTTTTGGCCTTCTTGGATTAAAATGGTTTTGGTTTTTTGACAATTCTGGTTAATTTGGTTCTGGTTTTTGCAACCCCGACATGTTTGGTACCGTTAGAATCGACTTCAAAAGAGGATTAAAATGGTTTAAAAACCATGAAGATTAAATTGGTTGCCAAAAATTTTATTGAAGGATTAAAATGGTTTGTGGTTTCGGCGTAGTTGCGGGATTAAAATGGTTCTGGATTTCAAAAATGCCGTGGCGCATCCGTATGCAAAAGTCCTTAATTTTTCCTTTGTTTGATACATTCTCGCCATTTTACTTACTTTTGCACACAAAAAGCATTTCCAGTGAGACATGTAAATGTATTTAAATAAATTTTATGGGGCTATGACTTCTTTCAAATCAACCATATAACATAATATCGAATATTGCATGCGTTGGTGCCAAAATTCTAACACACGCCTCTTCATGTGATGATTGCTTTTTTACCCTCGGTAATGTATACATTGCCGACGGGTATTGTAGTTACTTTGGGAAAATTTGTCCGTCCGGCGGGCGGGCGGGCGGGCGGGCGGGCGGACGGGCGGGCGGGCGGGCGTCCGGATAACGGGCGTCCCACTTGTGTATTGGGAGTAATGCTAAAACTATGGAATGTATACTTTTTATTTTTGGGACATTATTATATCTTTTATCCTAGTTGTGCCTTTTAGGGGTTTAATCCACATGAGATTAATACTTTTCTCACAATTATTGAAAAATGTGAAAAAATATTTTTTTGTGTATTGGGTGTCAAGCCAAAACTATGGCATGCATATTCATCATTTTTGGGTAAATATGGTATCTTTTATCCCAGTTGAGCCTTTCGTAGGTCTAATCCCCATGACATTAATACTTTTCTCACAATCATTGAAAAATGTGAAAAATTTTTTTTTTTTTGTTTCTGTGACAGCTGAAAAACTGCAGTACTTTTGACACTGAAATTGGCATATTGTATATATTAAATACCCAATGTGTTTTTTGTGGGTCTAAATGCTCTGAGAAAGTTGAACGGACGACAATTTACCAAAAATATGAAAAAATACTGTTATTTTAAACTTGTATGATTCAGTAAATTTTGAAGTTAAATCTATGAAATTTTCCACTTAGGTGTCTAACTTATGCCTCTTTAAACATCTCTAATCAGTTGGAATGTTGGTCCTATGAATTTTTATAAAAACCCAAAAATTCGAAAAAATGCCAATTTTCCAACATTTCTGCCTTTAAAGCCAAATGGTAATAGCTAAGTTAGTTAACTTTAGGTCTTATTGTAGTTAGACACACTGTTGACTAATATTCACAGCCATTGCATGAGTTGTTGCAATTTCTTCCATTGAAATGTCAAATGTATGATTGAAAAAAGGCAAAAAATCATTAAAATGTCTATTTACTCTCCATTTCCTTCTGATGTCATACCAGTCGTTGACATTTTTTTGTCAAAATAAACCTGACATGTTTCACATCATCATCATGCTGATTTTGAACAATATGAAAACTTTTATTCACAGCATAGGTCAATATTAACAAAATTAGATAAATATTAAGGATTTTCAGATAATCATATATATCAGTAATATTGGCCCTGGTCAATCAAATTTGCCACAATAATGTCTAAATTTGACTTTTTCTACCTCTCCTCATGAAATATTATCTATAAGAAATATATAAATTTATATATAATTATGTGGACTTTCAAAGCATTAATTAAGTATATTCAGAAACATGCATTTGTGTGTTAATATTTTAAAATGTTGACACTAAATCTTTTTAAAACTCCCAATTATTATAACTTTATGGTTAATATCTAAACTCAGTGATGTAAATTTTTAGAAGATGAATAAATGTCAGCCCCTTTTATTTAGTTGTTTGCATGAAAATTAAATGTGATTGAATCAGACAGACTGGCTTTTGTTGAATGGAGCACTGGAGAAGTCTTGATTATGTAATGTTATGTCACAGGGTAATTGTCTTCCCTGCCAATCCTTTGACAAGAAATCTTAAATCTCAATTGTAACTTAATGGTTTAAATCTAACATCAGTTATATACATTTTAACATATGAAGTACTGTCAGCTTACTTTTATTTTGGTCTTTAATGAAAAACATGTAAGACAGACTGGCAATAAGACCGCTATGTATATATAGAGGGTTATCAAAGAAAATTACTTGGGATGCAAACCCAGTTTCTGCAAATTTCAGTTTGCAATTTTACATTTCAAGATATTATTGGATAAATCTGTCTTTTAATTCATTTTAAAACTCACTCCAATTGTATTTTTAGCATTTTAAAGAAATATTGTTTAGGGGGTAAAAGTGTCAGCATTGGAAGGGGTCCAGTTTTTTTGTGAATGGGCCTGGAGACACTATGTCTGTGCTTCATTGTACCCCTCCCCTCCAGCCATTCATGTTATGTAACATTGTGTCACTAATCCTGTCCAGTGACCAAAGCTAGGAACAAAGGAGCACAAAAGCAGTGCACAGCACCCTCAACTTTTTAACAAATTTTCTTTTTTCTTAGAAATATGTCCAAACTGCATTGACACCAACTTTGTAGTCTTATATTGAACAAATAAAGAAATTTCCAATTTGAATAAAAGATTTAGGCCAACTAGAAGCTGAGATATGACTTTTTGTAGCCCATACAGGCTGTACACAGAGTTGGGACATGTTTCTCTTGTTTTGTTTTTCTTTACAGCTATTGTTATTCTCCAAAGTTTGACCAGCATTTAACCTTTGTATTAACTAGCAACTTGCTTCTAAAGTCTTAAAAGATATATATATATATACTGGCATAAACCTTGTTTTAGTGTTACTATTTACAATGGTTTTGGTTGGAGACATCTTATCTATAATTTATGTTTTTAGACCCATATTCCATATTTGTAATTTATGATAAGAATAGCTAAGACTAGATAGACTAGATAGATGGATGGATGGATAGATAGATAGATAGATAGATAGATAGATAGATAGATAGATAGATAGATAGATAGATAGATAGATAGATAGATAGATAGATAGATAGATAGATAGATAGATGGAGATAGATAGATGGATAGATAGATAGATAGACACATGTAGATAGAAAGATATATATAGATAGATAGATTGATAGATGCATACATAGATGGATAGATTATTATAGCAATTTTAATCCTGTACAATTTCTAAAGCTTTACAATGATTCAAGATTCCTATACATGGATATATCACAAAATCCAATCATCAACAGGAATTATTCTTTTTTCTCAAATTATTCTTTTTACAAAAAGCACAAAATCAGCCATAGGCCTACTTGCCCGAATCACATGATCCAGATTTCATTTTGACTAGCAGATATATCATTTCAAGTTTAATCTCTTGGTAACCATTGATTTTCAGTGATGTTTCATTGGACCCCCCCCCCCCCCCCTCATCACAGTGGCACACTTCTGAGGTGTGTGAAGTATGCCACCCTCCATTCTTTTGTCAGGTTACATAATGGCATTGCATAAGGTGATTAAAATATTGGGGTACAGCAGACAATAGCCAATTGATATGGGTGTTAAGCAGCTGAGGAGGGGGACTAAGGAAGCCCCTTTAACCCCTTTAAGGGGAATGTCTGCAAGGATAATGTAATTTAACTGAAATAGTTACAACATCCAACAATTTACATGGCTACATTCTAAAATGGATCCAGAATCAAGATGATGTAGAACTGAAGTCAATGACACTGTTTGATTAGATATAAGATTTACAGACAGAAATTTATTGAACTGATAGATATCTAATTTTTGTTCAAACAATAGCTACCCTTATTGCAATTCAGTTTTATGCAGTTTAAATGAAATTGTAATTTTATCTTTTCTGCAGGAATTTTGACACATCTTAATAGAAAAACTGATAATTGGATTGATCAAACTACCAAAATTCTATCTATCTATCTATCTATCTATCTATCTATCTATCTATCTATCTATCTATCTATCTATCTATCTATCTATCTATCTAAACATTCCCCTACATGTCCTGATCGTTTTCTGACTGTCTTTATCTCAATTGTTGTCCATTTCTAGCTGTCTTTTTAATGGTCATTACCTGTCTATTGTGCACTGCATTGCTTTATTTTCCTGTCTGTCACCACTATATATTACATTCAGACAAAAATAAGTTTGATAAAAAACCAACTTTCTAAAATGGTAGTGGAAGAGGGGATGAATTACTGTGGGTAATCTATGCCGGATAATATTGTTCTTAATATTGTCACCGAAACCAGTCATCTTCTTGACTTCATTTTTTTTTAAATTTTATTTCTCAAATTGCTTGTTCACAAAAAGGCACAGATTTTGCCACAGGCCACCAATAGGCACAGTGGAATACTTGTAAACCTGAATTTCATTATCCAGATTATACCAAATTATACCACTTCTACAGTACAATGTAATGTCTTGCTAATTGCTAACCATTGATTTTCAGTTCATTTGATCTTGTGCCACACTTTTTGACTCCTTGCCCAAATTTTAACTGTTTCCCCTCTTTTTCTGGGGGGGACCCATCCTGCAAGCTGATTGTAGTGGATTTTGAATTCCTGCCAATACAAAATGGCAGACGGGAAACATTTATATTATTTTGCTCACAGCTCTTGGCCATTCAATGAAAGTTTTTCAACGGGAATTTCATGTTCATGAGGATATTAGAGTACCCAGTGGGGTCCTGCCTCAATGTATCCCACTGTCTGGAGAATAGCCGCTGAGTAGCCGAGGGTATGCTGCCGCGCAGCCTATGTTTGGAAGTATCTATAGACGTTTTGGCTTTGCATTTCAGATATTAAAATTATATAGGTGTCCGTGCTTGAAAGAATTGCACTAATTTTAGGACCATTGACATTGTCCAATCAGCAGTCAGTGAAAGTTTTATGGCATTGATTTCGTTGCTGTGTTGTTGTGCCTTTTTACCACAATAACTTATTTGCTGCCCAATTATCAGTGATCAAAGTACATGTACAACATGTTAGATAATTTTTTCTGACGAATAATGTTGACAGCTGAACGAAATACCAATTTCTTTACTTTTAATTAATTTTTATTTTATTTATTTATCACTGAGTCAAAAAGTGGGTTTGCCTTACCAAGCATTGATATAGATCCCTTTTCAACGAATCCTTGGCTTTCAGGAAAGATATTGAAACTTAGTAAGACTGATAGATAGCTCTAGGCGTTCTGTTTGTTGTGGGGTTAAACAAATCGTAATTTAGTTGTAATTGACTTTAGTGGAGG
Source organism: Platynereis dumerilii (assembly GCA_026936325.1). NCBI lineage: Eukaryota > Metazoa > Annelida > Polychaeta > Phyllodocida > Nereididae > Platynereis > Platynereis dumerilii. The sequence continues at coordinate 12,287,396 of JAPTHN010000020.1, forward strand.
ATTTAATGTACCAGCATAATTGCAAAACATTAAACAATACAAATCAACAGTTCCGAATGTTGTTGTGTTAAATTAGCACCAGAGGACAGGAGTGTAGGGGGTTTTCCCAGAAGGGCATGGAAGTGAGAGCAAAAGAGGGCTGCAGCATAGATGTGAGCGGGTGGAAGTGAGGGCAACTTCCTGAGGGCATGGGAATTAGGAAAATTTATTGGGTTGTACTGTATTTAATATAAATTGATGAAAGTAAACACTGAAACTTTACAGTATTATGATTATGTTGAGTCATAAATAGATAAATTTCATGTTTATATTTCAGTATGTCAGCTGGTATGAAGATGATTCACTCGGAGGATTGGAAAAAACGGCAGTGTCTTTATTAGAAGGAAATCCAGAATGGGGTAAAATAACAAATTGGCCATAATGAATTATAAATTGGTAAAATATGTGTGCAGATATAATTGAGATACTGTGTGCCTAACTAATGAACATTCCCCAGATGGAGGTCTTTCACACTTGAGAAATGCTTCCTGTATGTCACCATAGATGGCGCTCAGGTAGCTTATCAGGTCAATGCACTCTAAATCATTTTAAAAAGAAGTGCAGGCCTTCTCAATGAACTGCCTCTTTATGATCTAAATCCTTTCTTCCAGTGATGGGCCATGTCATCTGTAATGGCCTTGACCTCATGGGAACGGGGAGATCCCCCGACCTTGACCCAGAGTTCAAGGTCGCCTTAAACAAAATGGAGGACATGAAGAAAATGGCGACCTTGACCGACCTGGAGAGAAGCCATGTGGAGGCTGTGGCTCTCTGCGGGAAAGGGTGAGAACAAAAATGTGCACTGCAACATGTTTTTGAAGGGCTATTACAATAACAGAATTTCGAAATTGAACATGGTCTTATAGTTACATTGAATGATACTCAGTTCATTGTCACCTTCCAATTATTTAACTTATAAGGGTTTTAAGAAGTGTTCTTGGGGGCCAACCTTAAAATCTAATAGTCACCCCTTAATAAGTGCAAATTAAATTCAGCAAAATCTCACAAGTACTGTTTAGCGTACTATAATCTGAATATAGCACAACTTTGATGTCTTTGACAGTTCAAAATACGAAGGTAGCAGTGGAATGAAAGGATCGACAAGATGGCTGAGCAGTCGTAAGGGCTGTTACCATTTCATTTAACCTTTTCTTTTCAGTTTTATGAAAGAAGCCTGCAACATATGGGAAGATATTCTCGTAAAGTATCCTCAAGACATGTTGGCTGTGAAATTTGCCCATGACGCTTATTTTTACCTCGGATACCAGCCCCAGATGCGAGATTCTATCAACCGGGTCTTGCCTCACTGGAAGCCTAGCATGCCTTTTTATGGGTAAGGAATTAAGATCTGTAGAGTCGCACAATGCTTTTGGTCGTAAACGAGGCTGGTTTGTTGGCCTCTCATCAGTGATCTTCTGATCCCGATGGCAGTGGAAGAAGTCCTGCAGGTTGCCTTATAATGTTAAACAATTTCTCAGGAGATATTGACTGGAAGACTATTAAAAAGGTTTCCTACGTAAATTGTAGTGATTCAGTTCATTTTAATAATCAATATATACACTAATACAGTGGCATGAAGTTCACCTCTTTTGTATTCTTCAACCAACTGCATGACTGTGCTTTCATACGCCTTCCTTTCTTTAACAGGTATTTGTTAGGAATGCAGTCCTTTGGCCTTGTGGAAACAAACTTTTACAACCAGGCCGAAGTAGCTGCCAAAAAGGTATGCCATCACAGCACTTGTGTTTTAACAGCTTTTGGTATCTGAATTGTAATTTCAGTATGGAGCTAAGAAGTTCAATTTGTTTCTAAATTTATATTTTATATAATATAAACAAGTTGTCTTGCAAGCAGCAAGTAAAACATTGGTTTGAAAGAGCTCCTTAATTTCGGCAGGGTTTAGAAATCAACGCAAATGACGCCTGGTCAACACATTCAATGGCCCACGTACTGGAGATGATGGGAAGAGCTGAGGAGGGGGTGAAATTCATGAGCACTACTTTGGCCGACTGGGAGGTAGGTCCCAAGAAGATTTTATAAGCTGAATAAGAAAAAAAAAGAAAAAAGTGTGTTGTCATTACTCATTAGGCAAAGCTCAACTGCTTAGTCCCTGCAGCCAGAGATTCGAACCAATGACCAAGTGCCTAGATTTTTGGTATCTAGATTTGGGATGCATTTCACAGCCAGCAACAGAAAGGAGCTGCTGGGTAGAGTGAGCTATTTATAGACTCACACATATCCATACCACTGCACTGTCACCAAACCTATAATGGTGAAAGTTGAACCAAATGATAATAATATTATTGTCTTGATGCTGTGTTCAGCCGTCCGTTGCAGATGTAACAAAGAAAGTTCACGATACAAGGTACCGTCTGTCCCCAAATTGGGTTTTAAAACCTGTCTCTGCTCAGGTATTGTGTAAAGGACTAAACTGGCAGGAAACTGTAAAAAGTCTCAGTCAAATAATGTTGAGCTCCAGGATGCTACTCACAAAGAACGCCCAGGATGAGCTTTGAACCTACTATTTCCAGAGGAGCAGCTTAAGTTAATTTTAAAACACCTTAACAACTATGCTACCCGGATGCTTCGAAAGAAAATCTGAACAAACAAGAACTCTCAGGTTGCCAAAGCCTTGGCCCATAGTTTCTTGATTGCTTAGTTTTCCCTCATGCCCAATAAGAACAAGCCACACATCCTGCTAAGAAGCAGCTGCTCTACTGACTCAGCCATCCCATCCACCAATAAGCAACACTATGCCGCCTATGCGCATATTTTCAAACTTGTTGGACAACTACAAAGCACCGTAGATGCTGCGTTTTAGGCCATGTAGAAAGATTCCGGATCTATGCAATATAGTTGTCAATGGTAACAGTGAAGAAGAAAATAAGTACAACGTACATCTCCAAATTGACTCATGTCCCATCAGGCCCAATAAGCAATACTATATTTTTAAAGATGTTGGACAATGACAAAGCACTGCCGAGAGGTTGCATTTTAGAACTTTTAGAAAGATTACAGGTCAACACAATTCAGTTGTCAACAGTAACAGCGAAGAAGAAAAGAAGTACAACAGAGAAAAATATTGGCAAAGATTATTATGAACATTGGGAGTGCAGAATTTGGATCAAGAGCAAAATAACTTAATAATTTGCACAGTTGCATTATTACAACTTTTGAGAATGTGAAAATCCTTTTGAAAAATAATTACGTGACAATTTATGTCGTGAATGTCAACCAAAAGGTTTTGTCCATCTACATCAACTGATGTCATCAACTTGATAAAACTCGATAATCATGAGTTTATACATTTTGAAGAAGAGCATAAATACAACCAAGTAAATATGAACAAATTTAATACTACCAAAAAAGTATGAACTGAGGTTATTTTTACTAGTGCAGAATTTCATGCTTAATTATCTCAAAGTATCATTGGAAGACTTACATAAGCAGCTATCTTGTAGACTTTTTAGGTCTTTAACTATGAGGTTGTGACCTCTCTCGCTGTGGCTTTGTCCTACGCTTTAAAAGTAAATCTTTCTTTTTTAGCCGTGTGGCATGCTGGCTTGTCATAACTTCTGGCACTGGGCAGTTTACCACATTGAAAAGGTGAGTAAATTTTAATATTTAAACAAAAAATATTGCTTTACACCTCTGACACTTTAGCCATTTTTATGAAAGTATATTTGAGGAAACAATGTTTTTTCAGGGTGAATATCAAGGAGCATTTGACATCTTTGACTCAAAAGTAGGTATTTTATTTTAAGGAATCTGATAAATTAAGATCGCCTTAAAATGTGAGAGCCCTATAGGGGGGGTTGGGGGGGGGGAGAAACCATTAGATATCGCAGGGGAGGGGGGGAGAGGGTTGGGTATTTTCTTACTCCGCTTTGGTGGAAAACAAAGTAACATCTCTTTATAGAGACAGTCTGGAATTTTCAGTCTACAATTTCTTTTTTAAACAAAGTGCAATGATTTTGAAAAGAATATCACAGGATATTTCCCGGCAATACATCTGAATTTGCCATGACACAGACAAATTCTCGTCCAAAAGAATATAATAAAATAATATAATATTATCTGCAAAATATATGTCTGCTCCTCATCGTTGTTTTTTTTCATATTTAATACAACATATTTATTAGTAAGAGATTGAGGTGACATTGCCTGAAGACCATAGAAATACATAGAATGGACATGAGGCTCTGCCAGATGAAGCAACCAAATCCACCATCTTGGAACTGCACTAATAATAGTGACGTCACTAGTAACAATGGCATCACGTTGCGTCACAATCAGCCAAACACAACATCTTGTTGCTCCTGCTGTGACATCATTGTGACGTCATTGTGACGTCATTTCTCAGGGCGGATTTGGTGACCTCATCTTGAGGTGGCGTCATACAGCTTCATGACCGTTCTATGTATTTCTATGCTGAAGACTGATTCACTTTCAGATCGGTGCCAGTGTCCTTAAATCGGGTGCAATGCTGGACATTGTCGACGCATGTTCGCTTTTGTTTCGATTGGAAATGGAAGGTATGGCATAATGAAGTACAGGGGCAAGTCGAAAAAGCATTACATTGTGAAAGTTTGGGGCGGGTGTGGGGGTTGAGTCGTTTTAAATGTAACTCCTTCCAAAATCTCCACGCTTGATTCTTGACTCCACCCGGGTAGCCCGAGCAGCCCAGGAGGGGTTAGGTTGTCGCCAAGGAGGGTATAAAACCCCCAGCCCGGAAACGCCACAAACGACATAATTATTTTTAGCCTTCCTATATTGCCTGCCACGCTTTTTTAAAAGATATAGCACAGCCGTAGTATTTTAGCCCTTAGATTGTAGTTCTTAGTTCTTAGTTCAAAAGTTTTTAGTCCTTGTTTTTAACCTGGTGCCATTTTCCGGCCTCAGGGAGTGCTCTTAGCGGATTTTATAAACTTTTAACTACTGAACATGAATTTTACTCCCAAAAGGATTTTACATTAGTTTTTATCGAGGTTCGCCTGATAAACAGGCGGAATATCAACCAGAAGAAGAAGAAGACTCCAAAGCCCACTATAACGATTCTGACGTCTTATGTATTCCCAAGTTGTTTTCATATATACGTATCATGTATTGGATTCTTAAATGTATATGATATTGCCTCTATTCTAAGAAGTTGGGAGTCATAAGAATGAAGCAGTTCTAAGGAATTGGGAGTCATAAACAGGTTCTAAGAAGTCAGGAGTCATAAGCAGGTTTTAATCAGTCAGGAGTTGGGAGTCATAATTATTACAGGTTCTAAGGATCAAAGATCATATGCATGATCTAAGGAGTCGGGATTCATAAGCAAAGTCGCATCTAATTTGTAATTTAACGCTGGTTCCCAGACTTTTGATTCCCGACTCTTGTCTCCTGCATGATTCTATAAAGCCCCATGCATAATAATATTATTATATATCATATATTCTAAAAATTGACCTATTGTTTAAAGGCCAAAACGTAGAAGGACGCTGGAACGATATCTACGAGACATGTGCAAGCCACACTGACGACCACCTGCTGTGTTTCAATGACGTGCACATTCTGCTCTCCTGTCTCGGAGCTAAAAAGGACGAAACGGTCAAAAAGATGATGGAATCCATGACCAGCTTCATAGAGTGAGTAAGAGACCCATCATTACATTATAAATTTGCAAGTTTGAAGATCTCGTCCATTTTGATTTTATCCATCAACCATTGAAAGTACTTCAAAGCATTACCTACCACAGAAAATGACAGATAGATATGGTAAGTGCAGCCCTCTAAGACCAACTTCATAGAGTGAGTAAGAGACCCATCATTATAAATAAGTTTAAAGATCTCCTCCATTTTGATGTCATCCATCAACCTTTGAAAGCACTTCAAAGCATTAAGTACCACATAGATAGATAGATATGGTAAGTGCAGCCCTCTAAGCCCAGTCCTGGGCGCTCACGAGGGTTGATTGATGAGATGGGAGAGAGAGCGGGAGTCCTCAACATGTTACGCTGTGGTCATTAAAAAGGAACCTGCTCGAAGTGATTTATTTCTGCTTTTCAGGAATGCCCAAGGCACCCAACGAGACGTTTGCAAAGAGGTCGGATTTGGAATCTGCAAATCTTTCGTCGCTTACAACGAAGGGAACTTCGCTCTTGCCACGGATATTCTCGCTCCCCTGCGGTACAAGATTCTGAACATAGGGGGCAGCAATGCGCAGGTGAATATCAATTAATTACAAGAAGCATTTGAAATTTTTCGATGTAGCACAAAATTCAGTTTGCTGATATTATCACTAGTAGGCCTATCTGACTGTGTGGAACAATGCTTGCCGTTTCTAACTGTCAGGCTTCCTTCGCCTCTTTGCTGTGTCTTCCGTCTGACCTCATTAGACTAGCAAAGTGTATAGATACAGGATGTAAAGCCCCAATCATCCACCTATGTGTTCAACCTGTGAATGTCTAAAATAGTCAGTTGGTCTCAAAATGGGATAATAATAACATAAGCCCAGAGCTTTTCCTAAGATTTCATTAGCCACAGCGACAAATTAAGAGTGAATTGCCTACATGTGTGGCTAATTTACAACCAAAATTTTGCAATTTCTATTAGCCACATGGAGTATGCATCAATGTGAGTGTGGCTAATGACTAAAAAAACACTGTAAGCATCCACACATGCACTAAACTAATAATTCCCAATTAAATCCAGCAATTTATTAATCTATTTTAAAAACTTCTAAATAAGTTGTGTTGTGACATTTCAGCGGGATCTCTTCAACCTCTTCCTGATAAACAGCGCTCTCAAGTCAAACGATTGCAGGCACACAAAACTGGCCAAGTAAGTTGTTTTTAATTCTCGAGAAATTGCCAATAATTGAATGTTTAATAAATTAATCATTGTACATTATTGACAACTTCCAATAATTCATTGTCATAAAATATTATGATTACTGATTAATGTTTGATTTGTCATGTTTCTTACTGTATAAATGAACCTGGTGAAATATCCACACCAACAGCAGCTTTACCAAAATTCTCGACACACTTTTTCGGGGTTCAGTCAGTAGGACAAAAAAAGGAAGCTGTAATATAAAGTTTTTATTATGTCAAATTAGTAAAAAAAGGTGGGTAAACGCCAATTTTTTTCTGTAGGCAGAAAATCTGTTGGCTCATTCGATGAGCGAAGCTAAAAATTAAACTGGCCTTAGATATGTACCTACTCTCTTCTCATTTCAGACACTTGCTTGCAGAAAGGAAAGCGCTGAAAGAAAATGCACCAATGACAGACAGATTGATGGCCAGGGCCCTTGCGCAACATGCGGACTAATTATATTTAGTAAATGGATACCATGGATACTGAGTATATGGCCAGCAATAATCCGGAGTAAAAGGAATTTACTTCGCTAAAGCTGACGTCAAAACAGACTGCATAATGTAGGGGAGACTCTAGTTTTGAGATGTAATAATTATCATTTTATGATTATGTATACATACAAGAATATTGCATTTAAAATAATGAAAACTGAAGAGATTATTATTTGTAAAGGTTAAAATGCCATAAAATTGTCAATTTTAACTGTGTACGGGTTTTTATGAATGTGATGTTATGTATATTCGGACGAACTAAGTTCTTTCAAATTTGTAATTGATGAAAGGCCAATTACGGAGTCTTGATTTTGAATAAAATTGCCTTAATCTATTCAAATTGCAAGATATGTGAATTATAGATATAATACCGGATTTTCAACTTCCATACAATGTTTCATCTGCAACCTGCAGACTTCATCAGGTAAATGGCAAAATCAAGGATGTTTCATTGTTTACAGGTGATTTCATTACCATGCGATTCTTGTCATTCACACTTGGCTGTGAGGAATCAATGCTAAACCAGCACTTACTATGTTTGTTAAATCAAATGTGTGATGTTCTGTTGTTTCTAAACCAATCGGATTAACTAAAAATAGCATGTATTTGGTGGGTATAGAACCTAAGAATCGCGTACTAATGAAATCACCTGTAATGTAACTGTTGGTGTCAGTGAAAACTGATAAATGTGAACCGCCCGGTCCCAGGTGTGTGGCAGTTTGAACCGCAATCCCCCTGTACGTCTTATTCAGTGTTGGTCTTTCTGTGCGCTCATAGATGGCTTCCTTTACCCCTCTTTTAAACCAATCTTCTTCCCTATCTAGTACCCTGAAGTCTGTGATGTCCACTTTGTGTCTGCTTGCTTGGCTGTGGCTGTCCACTTTGTGTCCGCTTGCTTGGCTGTGGCTGTAGATGGCAGAGTCATACACTGAGTGCCAAGTTATTAGGCAGCGATGACTTTTGGCCATATCTCCAAAAGTATTTGGAATATTTTTATGTCCTTCACCCACAAGTGTGGGTTAGGGTACAAGATTATCTGAGCAAATTATGTCCCATTCCGTTCACGCAGTCAGACGTTATAGCATTTATTACAGGTTTTGGGTGTGCCAAGTTATTAGGTACATTTGCATGTTGCATTTAAAACATGGACAAAACCTATGAAATCTCAAATGAAAATGATCTGGATATATTCCCAATATCAATTTCCATAAAGTTATGCCATATTCGCAAGCTTTCATGCCTGCACTTGGAAGCGATCCACTTTATTCTGCTCCATTGGAATACCATTGAATTTACATGAATTTTGACAAACAAAGCCTCTCTCGGACTAAAAGTAAGTCATATCACTAAAAAGATTGTTTTGTAGGTTACTTTATGCTATAAACTTCGTGCTGCAGGAGTTTCAGCCAGATTGTAGCTCATCAACCAAGTCAACAGCAAATAAAAAAAAGAATGATTTATCACATCTTATTTGCAATGTTATTCCAATAGGACCTCATAATGAGACATTAGACAAAGTTTTAAATTGCTCTGTACACGTACAAAGGCCAGAATTGGTTGAAATCGGCACAGGACAAAGTCAATGGCATCAAATAAGACTAGGAGGAGTGTTTTTATTAAGATTACTTATTTCTGACTTAGGAGAGGCTTTGTTTATCAAATTTTGGCTAAATCCAATGGTATTCCAATGGCGCAGAATAAAGTGGAATGCTTCCAAGTGCAGGCATGAAAGCTTCCAAATATGTTGTAACTTTATGGAAATTAATATAAGGAATATATTCAGGCCATTATCATCTGAGATTTTAAATTTTTTTGGTCTATATTTGAATGCAACGTGCTAACGTACCTAATAACTTGGCACACCCAAAACCTCTAATAAATGCTGTAACTTCTGACTGTGTCAACGGAATGGGACAAAGGTTGCTCAGAATAATGTTCTACCCTAACCCACCCTTGTCGGTGAAGGACATAAAAATATTCCGAATACTTTTGGAGATATGGCAAAAAACAGTCGCTGCCTAACAACTTGGCACTCAGTGTACATGTATGTCACAACTGCTGGGTCTCCTGTGCTGGCTCACTATTCAAAGCCTGTTTTGCTTCCCCAATTCACTTTCGTATTGTTGGCAGTTGAACTGGTACATAGATGAGGTTAGACTGTATGTCTTTTGGGGACTTTTCTTTACCTTTACAAGTTTTCCACGTGGATTGTTGACTGGCTTAAGGGTGATGTTGATTCCCTGTTTCTTAAAAGTCTTTTGTAGTCTCTCCGAGGTTTCTCTTATGTATGGGACAGTGATGTTGGTGAACTTCCCCGTTTTGTAGATGTAGATGATTTGTGATAGCAAATCTAGCAGATTTTCAAGCTCAGAATATGCCTTAGGTTACCGTAAAGTTTTTCAGTTTGGTAAGAAATGATAAAAATGCAGTTTTGCATAATTGCGGTTTGTTTTGCTATCATTTGACATAGATTGTAATATGTAACCCTTGTTCGCGAAAGAAAAATTATATTCAATTGTAGAAGCAGTATCCATTCCAACTGCACTGTATAACGCAAATTGTCGACCCCTCACCTCTCAAAACATCATGTATGTTTTCTTTATGTATCCTTTGTACCACTCTAAAATTTAGCAAAAAATTCTGATGTAGAAAAATTTAAAAGCCCTGAATTTTTTTGAGATTTATCTTATTTCATTCGTTCGCAATAATACATGGAATTGCTAATTATCATTTAAGCAATAATATGGCCTAACACTTAAGATTTATTTCTGGGAAGGTTAGCTTCAATCTGCATAATTTCCACTAAAAATAAAATGTTGTGCTCTGAAATGTTCTTTTCGGTGCATGGTGAGAGATGTTTCTATTGAGCAAATTGATTTATGAGGGTCCCGGAAGCCATAATAGTCTCTTAGGTATCGAAGTGATTTTCAGTATCATAAAAGACCTCCTTGATGGACCTACAGCAATTGGTTCAGTAGCATTTTTGTGTCCGAGGTCGCCTCGGGCCTTTTGTCATGATGCAGCCTCGTCAAGTGTAAACAATGAAAGTATGAACATTTTTGTGATCACTAAAACATTTCACAAGCGAAATGACAACTCAAAGTAATGCTTGCCAGTGGTTACACTAGTCGTAATGATACCCTACCTGGAATTTCATGTCTCTCCTCTTGAATATAAGATTGTAATTGGCCAAAATCATCTCAGATTGCATGCAGCATTTGACATCCAACACACATTTGTTTTGCAAAAACCGGATAGTAATGGTTAGTTTGCTTCTCCCCGGACTCCGAAGAGACATAAACAAACTCCAGACTGCCCTGCCACCTACCAGGCCGAGGAACAAAAGCCCGAGGACACGGCACATGCATTGCATGCAATTTTCAAGGGAAGAGGTGACACTGTTTTGGCTTCTATGAGCCATTTACTAATAATATCAAAATGAATGATATGTGTGATTAAAGAATGGAAAATTCCGCAGATTTTGGTGGTGCTGCTTGTTATTAGATTTAATAAAAATTAATGTGTTCTAGCCGCTGTATAAGTTCATAACTGCTGCGAAATGTGGCGTAAAATTGTCACACTCCCATTTTCAATATTTGATAAAAGCAAAAATAAAAGCTGCATCAATTTAGTTATTGCTGAAATTATATCGTCTAACCCTCTGATTTACATGTGCAAAATTATAGATTCATACAAATCTTATTGTATTGATAACATGATAAAATGTGGCACCACGTCTACTCAAGAAATGAACCCCCTAAAAAACACAATAAAATGGCCTGTACCCTAAACGCCCCAACAGTAACACTCAAGAAAAACATTTTCTGGAGGCTCAATATTACCCTAACAAGAAATAATACTAAGATTGATCAGAAAATTTTCCATTAAGGTGACTCAACTATGGTGGTTTGATCATACAGATTTTTCTAAAATTTTGCACATTTACTCTATGGGACCCGTACATTCCAAAAATGAAAAATAAAAAAATTTCACCGACTCGTTTTGTTGCCATGGCAACAGTATGTTTGGCTTGATGACTGCTTAAAAGTCATAAATTGAGTTTTTGGTTATGTACCACAGAATAAAGCATTACAAGGATTTGTCACACAAAAACGTCAGAAATGTCTTCCCATGGATGTAAACCAATACATTTTCCAAAAATTTGAAGAAAAAGGTTAAAATACTTTTTTATGTAAGAGCTCAAAGGGCACCAAAACACAAATTAATTGCTGATTTTGTATGCATCAATTTTGGCAGTAATCAAATTTTAGGAAAACGATCATATAGATTTTTTTAAAAATTTGCATATATCATAAACAAGTTATTGTCAAACAAATGGCCAAAAATAAAAAAAATTCACCGTGTCGTTTTTTAACTGCAGTACCATGACTATGCCAATGTCAATTTAAAGAAATAAGGACAATTTTAGGCACAGTTGACTGAAATTAGTTGAGGAAATTCTTTGGATAAAGATGAGAAGCTGAAACTTTGAACTAGCATAGAGTAGGTGTTACTACATTCAATAAAAAAAATAATTATGCTTCTAGCTGCATTAGATCTCATTTAAATAGCAAATTACTGGCCGCCATGCTGTAAAAAAAAAAGAGAGCAGAAAATGGTGACGTCACAACTTTTTCAGGGCCTGCAGCAGTTGTGACGCTATGTAGCTAGACAACCAGCCTGCTCAGAAGTATGTGCGTGTACCACGCATGAGTCACCTTAAAAGGGTTCAGCCCAGGGACTAAAAAGTTTAACGGGTCTACAGTGCCCCTGAAAAGCGAGAAAACAATAAGTGCACAGCTCTAGAGCAAGGTCAGGAGGATTGCGCATATGAATACTCAAGAGCAAACAACTATAAGCTGCACCCAAGCAAGAGCTCAGTGACGGATCTCCTTGGCAGACCAGCGAGATGTACAGAAAACCAGTGGTCTTTGGGTGATGACGAAGTTTCAATAGTTGACACCTTTACGCACCTGGGGATGACCTGGGCTAGGGGAAGTCTCAGTCCGGACACCGCAGAGAAGATCTCGCTCGGGCGCAGGACTGCATACCTTCTTATAGGGAGAGACATTCACGGAAGAGACGGTCTCAACCCGATAATTTCGGCACAAGTGATGAGATCTCAAATTCTACCAAGAATTACACATGGACTAGAAGCTACCGTTCTGAAGAAGAAGGAAATAACAGAAGTCGACAGGGCCTACAAGGAGCTGCTGCGTCAACATCAAAGTCTTCCGGAACGTGTTGCCACTGAATTCATCTATCTCACAACTGGCACAAACCCAGCTTCAACCTTCATAGAGTATAAGGCGCTTCTCCTTTTTGGTGCAATATGCAGACAACAAGACGGTCCATTGAAGAATCTCGCCATTAGACAACTCAGTCTCCCAGACAGCTCCAACAGTTGGTTCGTCAGTATAAGAAGGATTGCCATTGTCTACCAGATCGATCTGGTTAGCGCCTGGCACAGCCCCTGGTCGAAGCAGTCATGGAAGAGATACATCAAACAGGCAATTTTTGGCAAGAGCCACGCCGATCAACTACGAACCGCTGCAAAGAAAAGCTCCCTGAAGTGGCTGGATCTTGAGATGTGTAAAGCAGGCGCCCCACATCCGCTATGGAGAACAAGCATGTACAGTCTGCAGGAGACGAGAAGAGCAGCTGTCAGGGCCAAGCTCCTCGCTGGAACATACATCCTCCAGGAATCATTAAAGAAATTTCAACGAAGCGAAAGCAGCGAATGTACTCTCTGTGACACAGAGGAAGAAGACGTACAGCATTTTATGCTGAGATGCCCGACTCTGGAGACAGCTAGAAAACCCTGGAAATGCGAGCTGGACAGTGCCCTAGAGGATCTAGGAATCAGGCCAGATGACCCAGAAGATTGGTTGAGGATAGCCCTTAATGGCGGGAAGGGGGGGGTGCTCTCTGAGATTGACTCTGTGAGGCTGAATAAAATATGCAACAGCTTAGTTTTTAACCTGCACACGCTTAGAGAGAAGCTAATCACTAAGGATACTTATAGGTTATCCCATGGCTTGGACAGTATTTCCCTGATATTGTCACCAGAGACTCAGTATTTTTCCCGAGACCACAAGGGTCGAGGGAAAATACTGGTCGAGGGTGACAATATCGGGGAAATACTGCCCAAGCCATGGGATAATCTTTTTATCCTATGTCATATTTTCCCCCTAAATGCCATATTTTCCCTCGAAATGCCATATTTTCCCTCAGAATGTCATATTTTCCCTCGAAATTTAATGTCATATTTTCCCTCTAAATTCTATATTTTCCCTCTAAATATCATATCCTCCCCCATTTTGCCATATCCTCCCCCATTTTGCCATATCCTCCCTCATTTTGCCATATCCTCCCTTATTTTGCCATATCCTCCCTCATTTTGCTATATCTTCCCTCATTTCGCCATATCTTCCCTCATTTTGTCATATTTTCCCTCATATCCTCCCTGATTTTTTTATATTTCCCAGGGAAAAACACCAGTATCAGGGAAAAAAATGACCTTGACATGGGATAAAGTCTGATTTTATATTACTTCATATATACATGAAGGTGGTTCCACAAGGGACGGATAGCCATACAAGAAGAAGAAGAAGGAGGGCATTTTAAGAAAAAAACGAAAAAATTCTGTTGCGAAAATTTTGAGTTATACCGATTTTAAGATTTTTTGTTTATCTCAACCATATTTTCTAACTAAAATAGGGTAATAAAATCGGATATATATGTTATGTAAGTTATTTACAGAGACTTTCTTTTGTAGGAAAGACAGTATTATTTAACTTCTGTGACCATAATGTGTGCATGAAACATGCTATATAAAAAAACTTGTCTTCAGAGTGTGATAAACTCACTTGAATGTATGTTTGTCCAATTACTACTAATTTAGCCATGCTAAATTTACTTTGTCGTTTGTTTTGTGTGTTTACCTGCTTCTGGCTACATTTGAATCTGTTTAGGAATTTCCTTTTAGTTTTTGCTGCGTTTTTTATGACAAAATGTGGTCTCAGGTGACGCTTTGCATAAGGATTTCTATATCATAGATATTTATGAAGAAACCATGCAGGCATAGAACATGATTAAAATAATTTGTCTTAAAATATGATGTTGACAAAGCATAACTGCTAACAAATAACCCCAAGTCATAACTTCTTTTTTTTCTTTGAAGTGAGTTTTGAATAATTTTGACTGCATGATTGTATTAATTTTAAAACAAAATAAATTAAACTAGAAATAGGGTAACCGCAGGTCTGTATAATTGACTCACCAGGAGCTTTCGCCCTACTCTCAAGGGCTTCCTCAGCTGTCTGAAGTGGCTCAGTTGGTCACATGACTGCTCAGAGTCAAGTCATGTGACAGGAGGTTGCAGTATATGGGGGGGGGAGGTCCCAGCCTTGGTCCCAGTTGAGTGATGGTTTATGGCGCCTTATTGAAATTGCTTTCTTTATCTTCCTCTTCATCCAGTTGTCCTCTCTTCCTAATACCTTGACATTGTCCCAATCTATGTGGTGGCCGGTGTTATCACAGTGTTCATGTATTGCTGATGATGTGGTGTTGCGGTGTTCCTCCAGTCTTTTCTCTAAGGTTCTGGCTGTCTACCCGATGTACAGCCTGATGCAAGTCTTGCACTTCACCTCGTCTATTACTCCTGTTTTCTTTTCCTTTGGTGTCAGGTCTTTTGGGCGGACAATTTGCTGGCGCAATGTGTTCATGGGTTTATGGAAGATGTTGATCCCATGTTTCCTGAAGATTCTTTCTAAGGATTCAGATATCCCTTTCACATAAGGAAGACCAATTGGGGGGAGTTTCTTTCTTTCAGGTTCGGACTTCTCATGCTGTTCTTTTTGTTGCCGTTTTCCTGGTATCTCCATCATCCATGGTTCATAATCATTGGACCTTAAAGCTGTTTTTACGTGGTGGCGTTCCGTCTTCTTGTCCTCCTCCAAAGTCACCAGGTTGTCTGCCCTGTTCAGGAGAGTACGCACCACTGACCATTTGTGTTCCAGATGGTGATTGGACTTGAAGTTAAGGTACTGGTCATAGAAATACATAGAACGGACATGAGGCTGTATGATGCCACCTCAAGATGAGGTCACCAAATCCGCCATATTGGAACTGCCCTGAGACATGACGTCACAATAGAATAATTATGATGTGACGTCATGCCATTGTTATAATTGACATCACAGTTATTGGTGACGTCACGGTCCATTGTGCCAGTATTCAGGGCAGTTCCAAGATGGTGGATTTGGTTGCTTCATCTGCCAGAGCCTCATGTCCCTTCTATGTATTTCTATGGTACTGGTCAGTGTGTGTACTGTTCCTGAACACAGTGGTTTTGATGCTGCCATCTTCTAGGACGTGAACTAGGATGTCCAGAAAGGCTAACTTGCCGTCAGTTTCCTCCTCATGGGTGAAGTTGATGTACGGATTGATGGAGTTCAGATGATCTGTGAAACACTCTACATCATACATACCGTATTTCCTCGAATAGAAGCCTGGTCTCAAATAGAAGCCTGTCTCGTTTAGAGGCCGGGGTAGGGGCCCACGCTAAAATAATAGAAGCCTGGCTCAATTACATGCCAGGTCATTTACTACAAATAACCCAATTGACTGTCTTGCATGCTTCCCAGGTGTTTCTATGCAAGGTATACTTGCGTGCGTAGCGCAGACTACCCTTGCATACCAATGTGTTAGGCCTACTTGATTGCTATCTCGTTTAAAACAATAAACGCCGGTCTCAAATAAAGGCCTGTCTCGTATTAACGGGGCTATTAGGCCCTGTAAAACAATAAATGCCCGGGCTTGTAATCGAGGAAATACGGTATGTAACATAGTGAAGGTATCGTCTACGTAACGGTACCAGATCTTTGGCGGGGTCTTCGCGGTACTGATGGCATGTCTCTCGAACTTCTCCATAAAGAGATTGGCGACGATCGTAGAAATCGGTGATCCCATGTTTGCCCCTTGTTGTTGTTGATACATTTCCTCTTGGTATACAAAGTATGTAGTGTTTAAACACAGATCTAGGAGTTTAATCACATCCTCAGCTTGAAGACTGGTCTTTGGTCTCCAGCTGATGTCTTTCGCTAGGCATTCCTTCACTACTTCAATGGCTTCATTGATCGGTATACTGGTGAAGAGGGCGGTGACATCAAAGGAGATGAGCTTCCAGGGTGGGGGTACTGAGAGATCCTTGATTTTATTTACAAAATCCATGCTATTCTTTACATGGTGTGGTGTCTTTCCAACCAAAGGGCCAACGATATTGGCCAGATACTTGGCAGCTGCGTATGTAATACCGCCTATAGTTGACACTATAGGTCTTAACGGAGTGTCTTTTTTGTTGAGGTACCTAAATTTTATGGGCTACCTAAAATCCTAGTTACATTGTAACAACATTCAATGGTATATTAGTCATAAAACATTATATAGGCCCAATATGACTAAAATCACGCCTCTAATGTTCAATTAAGCATTATAGAAACAATACCACCAGTGGCGTAGCTACAGAGGGGGCGGGGGAGGGGGGCGGTCGCCCCCCCTGGCTCCATCCTGACCAGGAAAGAAATGATTACATTGTCATCAATCGTTGCATTTTGCCGATGGTGCGCCTCTGCCGCGACAGCGATAATAGCTCCCCCGACAAAAATGTTCCGTTTCCATCGCTGACTTGAATATTTTCAATTGTCCCTTCAAATGATCTAAAACATTTCTTTCAAGGCCTATACCCCTGTTTCAGCATGGAAATAATAATAATATAATAATAATAATAATAATAATATGGATTTTTATAGCGCTAATTTCAGTAAACTGCTCATCAGCGCTTTTTCAGATCAAATCACTTGTAGGAAATCTGAAACAAATGGGTTTTTAGAGTCTTCTTGAAGCCTTCTAATGTTTGTGCAGTTCTCACATTTTCAGGCAAACTGTTCCAGAGTTTTGGTGCTGCATAAGAAAATGCCCGATCTTCAAACTTATTTTTGTTGCATGGAGCAGGTCCTGCTAACAGCAGCTTGTGGTTGCTTCTCAGGTTATGTTCTTGTTGAGATTTGACTTGAACAAATTCTAGGATGTATTGTTGTGCCTGATTGTTCATTGCCTTCCATGTAGTTGTCATCAATTTGAACTGAATTCTTGCTGTTATTGGTAACCAGTGCAGCTGTTTCCTACTGTGGCTGACACTGTCGTGTTTTTTCAATCTCTCAATTAATCGAACTGCCGAGTTTTGAGCAACCTGAAGTTTATTTAACAATCGGGTAGCAGTGCCATACACCAGCCCATTTCCGTAGTCCAAATGAGGGGTGACAAGTGCATTGACAGCAGTTTTAACTGTGTCCTTGTCAAGGTTTTTTCGGAGTTTCGAAAGGTTTCTCAAATTGAAGTACGCGTTACGACACATTTTGTTGATCTGCTTCTCCATGGTCATATTTTTGTCAAAGAGCACTCCTAAATTGCGGACATGGTTGGCAGTTTTGATTTCGACATTGTCTACATTGATAGATGTCATTTGAAGTTTCTTCAGTTGGTTTGGTGCTCCAATCAGAAGAAGTTCAGTTTTATCTCCATTGTTGCACAGCTTGTTGTCATGCAAGAAATTTCGGATTTCAGCAATACAATTTTCCATTTTCTGTTTTGCATGTTGTTCACTCAAAAAGGTTGGTTTAAATGACAGGATAAGTTGCTCTTCATCAGCGTACTTCTGATCGTGTACTTGATTTCTTCGTGCTACTTCACTGACTGGGGCGACATAAGAGTTAAATAAGATTGGTCCAAGTTTGGAACCTTGAGGAACTCCACAATTTAATGGAAGTTTGCTTGATGTTTTATCATTTATTATCACAGACTGTGATCTTTCAGAAATGTAAGATTTGAACCATCTTAAGGCTGCACTTTGTACACCATACCTGTTACGCAGTCTTTATTTATTTATTTATTTATTTATAAAACATATTTTCACTGGGTGACAAGTTCACACAATGTGTGTTTTTCAACATGGCCCAGCATGCACAATATAAACAAGACAATAAAAAGTTATAAAACAATAAATAAAACCATAATTACACAGATAAAAAGTGAGCTCTGAGTTTACATTTAAATAATTCTAAGCTTAACACTCCTTCACACCCTCTGGCAATTTATTCCATATAACTGGACCCTGGTAAGACAATGCATGCTTTGTAATTTCAACATTTGTAACTGGAACAAACAAATCATTTTCCTTAACGTTTCTTGTTAGTCTTCCTGACACCTCTAAAGCCATAACAATATCATTAACTAAATAGTCTGGTGCCAAACCGTGAATACTTTTAAACATTAACAAAGATACAAAATAATCTCTTCGTTGTCTAACATTCATAACATGCATATCAGCAACAAGATCTATTCCTCTAACATTAATCATAATTATTGTTCATCGCTCTGGCAGCTCTATTTTGAAGTCTCTGGATTTTATCAATATTTAGATCACTGGTAAAACCCAAAACAGAAATTCCATAGTCAATCTTGGGTTGAATAGTACTTATGTAGATTTTCAATAATAGATCGAATGGTAAAAAATCTCTTAACCTCGATAGTACCCATATTTTTTTGCTTTAAAAGTCCTGACATAGAGACTCAATATAAACATCCCATTTCATGTTCTTATCTAGTTTTAAACCAAGGTAATCAAAATGATTTACAACATTCAGTAATTGGTCACCAAGACATAATTGAATTTCATCAGTTAATACCGTTTCCTTTTGTCGTGTTGTAACTAGCATTGCATTAGACTTGGAAGCATTCAAAGTTAGCATATTGTTATCATACCATTCCTTAACTTTATGAAGAGAGTCCTGCAATTTATCATTAATGTCTTCCACATTTTCACCACTACAGTATAATAAAACATCATCTGCAAATAAGTTACATACTGCAGATCCTAAATAATTATTTATATCATTAATATAAAGCAAAAACAGCGTTGGTCTTAATACGGAACCCTGGGGAACACCAATATTAATATATGCTGTATTAGAACACTCATTCTTACAATTTACTTTACAACCTCGGTTTGTGAGATAAGATGTAAACCATAAAATAACATCACTTGTGAAACCATACATTTCAAGCTTTTTTAACAAGATATCATGATTTATGGTGTCAAAACACTTACGAATGTCTAAACTACAAACAGCTGTTAACAAAGAATCATTGATATTCCATAGCCAGTCATCAACTACTCTGTGCAATGATGTTTGAGTGTTGTGATTTTTTAAGTATGCAGACTGGTCAACAGTTATTAACTTATGATCATCCAAATATTTCATAACTTGCTGCTGCACAATTTTTTCCATTATCTTTGCCAAACGGCCTATGACACTTATGGGTCTATAATTACTTTCATCTTCAATGCTACCTTTTCCCTTGTAAACTGGACTAACACGAGCTAATTTCCAATCATCTAGAACAATTTTCATATCGAGAGAAACATTGATAAATTTACAAACAATTGGTGATATAATATCACACCCATGAAAAAGTCTTTCTAGCAAAATGCCATGATCAATTGTATCGAATGCAGCAGACAGGTCTAACAGTACTAGCATTGTCACCTCACCATTGCTCAGATTAAGCATAACATCATTATGGATTTTTGTTAAGAGGGTTTCTGTACTATGAAATTGCTTGTAGACTGATTGTTTTTTATCCTCAAGATTGTTCTGAGTGAGGTGATCAACGTACTGTTTGATTACAGCACTCTCAATGATTTTACTCAGAAAAGAAAGGTTAGAGACTGGCCGATAATTCTTTTTGATCAATTCCAGACCCTCTTTCTTCAAAAGTGGTTTGACGAGTGCATGCTTCAGTTCAAGGGGCATTTCTCCGAGCGTTAATGACATATTAATAATTTTGGTTATGATTGGCAGAAATTCATCAACACATTCAAGCAGTAGCCAAGATGGCATTGGATCAAGTTGGCAGTGTTTGACAGGCATTTCAGTAATAAGTTTCTTAGCTTCTTGTTCTGATAGAGCTTTAAACTGATGTAAATTTTGTCTAAGGTTGGTTTGAGAGGCGGCAGCTGTGTTCTACATTCCTGAATCTAATTTAGATCTGATGATTTTGATCTTTTCATCAAAGAAGTTGTTGAAATCATTTGCTAGTTGTGTATCATTTGTGTGATGGGGAAGAGGCAGATCTTGTTTTCTGTTGAGATGAGAATTTAGAACTTTGAACATCGCCTTAGAATTGCCCTTTGTGGCTTGAATTTTACACCTGAGATCGTCTGATTTAAGCTGATTAAGCTTTTCATTGAGAGCATTTCGTTTTTCTTTAAAGATATTCCAGTCTTTTTCTAGACTGACCAGTTCTTCTCCATAATTTTTCTGCTTTTCTTTTTTCCTTTTTAAGTGGCTTTATTTCTTGATTTGTGAATGGGTTAGGTTTGCGCACTGTCACAAGTTTAGTCTTAACAGGGGCGTGTCTGTCGAAAATCTTTTCAGTAGAATGTAGAGTGCCACAAGTCTGTTCAAGTAGATTGACCGATTATGGTGTTGTACTTTTTGTGACAGATGCTGTTCAATGTCTTTCTTGAAATTGGTTATATTTATGCTGCGGGTCTTTCGAAAGGCAATCTTCTTCTGTGGATTCTTGCCCTTGTTAATGTCAATATTAAAGAGGATACAGTTATGGTCCGACAATAGATCACTCGCAGCACAATCTCTGAGAGTTGTTGTTTTATTGGTTATTACTAAATCAAGTGTGTTTCCATCTTTGTGCGTTGGTGAGGATACATGTTGAACAAGGTCAAACATTTCAAGAATTTTGTTAAATTGGATAACTTTGGCATTATCTGGTTTATTAACATGAAAGTTGAAATCTCCGACCACTATAGTTTCATTGTGATAAGTCTGAAAGTGGGATAAGAAGTTTGTGAATTCGTCAAAGAATTCTGATAAATTGTATTTATTCTTTTTGGATGGTTCCGGCCGGTATACCACAAGAATTGTGACTATTCTTCCATTTAATTGCAACTGAATTTCCATGTACTCAAAAGTCTTTGTTTTCATGCTTTCCTTTTTCATTGCTCTAATTCCCGTTTTTACGATGCATCCAACTCCACCTCCAGGTCTGCCCTCACGATAGGAACCCAAGTAAAAACATTCACCATTTCTTTCCAGTTCACCGATTTCAACTCTGTCATCTGCTTTCAGCCAGGTCTCAGTGAAAAGAGAGACGTCAAGATCAAATTCATCTCTGAAATCCTTCACAACCTGTGTTTTTTGTCGTATGCTTTGAGCATTCTATATGCAAGCTTTCAGTGGGCGGGACTCCCTCGGATTGCCCGAGCCATGTTGAGTGTCTGCTTCTGCAAAGTTCTTTAATCTATTTCTTTGGTTTGTCATATCTGTATGGCAAATAGCTTTTCTGACTTTTCGTTTTATCATCTGACTTGAACCATGTCCATTTTTCGAATCTTTTAAACCAGTGCGCACCACATCAGAATATAGCTTCATTGGTTGGGACATACTTAAGCCGTCAGTATTCGATATCTATACTCAACTGTGTACAAGTGCTACATATAGGGAACAAAATCAACTTATGTTTATAAGGCGGTCCGCAAGTGCTATGTTCAGGCAACACAATCAAGTTAATTTGATAGGCAAGTTTGCTAGGCAATTTGGTTCGGTTTGAAAGTGTCACGTATAGGCAACACAAACAAGTTAGCTGGTTAGGCAGGTTGGCTAGGAGTTAGTTAGAATCGAAGATCAATCAATTTGCGACTGACCAAGGGAGTTAGAATTGAGGATCAGGCAAATAGTGACTGACCAAAGGAGTTAGTTTGAATCGAGGATCAGGCAATTTGTGACTGACCAAAGGAGTTAGTTAGAATCGAGGATCAGGCAATTTGTGACTGACCAAAGGAGTTAGTTAGAATCTAGGATCAGGCAATTTGTGACTGACCAAGGGAGTTAATTAGAATCGAGGATCAATAAATTTGTGAATCGAGGATCAGGCAATTTGCGACTGACCAAAAAATTAGTTAGAATCGAGGGTCAGGCAATTTGTAACTGACCAAGGGAGTTAATCAGAATCGAGAATCAATCAATTTGTGAATCGAGCATCAGGCAATTTGTGACTGACCAAGGGAGTTAATTATAATCGTGGATCAATCAATTTGTGATTGACCAAAGGAGTTGGTTAGAATCGAGGATAAGGCAATTTGTGACTGACCGAAGGAGTTAGTTAGAATCGAGGATCAGGCAATTTGTGACTGACCAAAGGAGTTTGTTGGAATCGAGGATCAGGCAATTTGTGACTGACCAAAGGAATTTGTTAGAATCGAGGATCAGGCAATTTGTGACTGACCAAAGCAGTTAGTTGGAATTGAGGATCAGGCAAATAGTGACTGACCAAAGGAGTGAGTTAGAATAGAGGATCAGGCAATTTGTGACTGACCAAATGAGTTAGTGAGAATCGAGGATCAGGCAATTTGTGACTGACCAAATGAGTTGGTTAGAATCGAGGATCAGGCAATTTGTGACTGACCAAAGCAGTTAGTTGGAATTGAGGATCAGGCAAATAGTGACTGACCAAAGGAGTGAGTTAGAATAGAGGATCAGGCAATTTGTGACTGACCAAAGGAGTTAGTTAGAATCGAGGATCAGGCAATTTGTGACTGACCAAGGGAGTTAGTTAGAATCGAGGATCAGGCAATTTGTGACTGACCAAAGAGTTAGTTAGAATCGAGGATCAGGCAATTTGTGACTGACCAAAGGAGTTAGTTAGAATCGAGGATAAGGCAATTTTTGACTGACCAAAGGAGTAAGTTAGAATCGAGGATCAGGCAATTTGTGACCTACCAAAGGAGTAAGTTAGTATTGAGGTTCAGGCAATTAGTGACTGACCAGAGAGTTAGTTAGAATCGAGGATCAGGCAATTTGTGACTGACCAAAGGAGTAAGTTAGAATAGAGGATAGGCAATTTGTGACTGACCAAAGGAGTAAGTTAGAATCGAGGATCAGGCAATTTGTGACTGATCTAAAAGATCAGATGGAATCAAGGATGGTTGGCTAGAAGCTGATTATGTTGTTAGGCTGTCTTCTTGTAGCCTATGATTATGGAATGGCTCTGTGGAGTTCAGCTCTTGGCAGTGTACTGAGCTTGTCAAACTTAAGTTGAGGATAACTAGTGATGTCAAGTGTTGTGGAATATGTCTGGAATGATAAATGAGTACTGAAAATAGGAAAAATGTCAATTAACTAGCTTTTCAGGTGTAAAAACGAAGGTAAAATGAGCGAAAATCTTGGTCAAAACGATGTGGATTGCAGCCAGAAAACGATGTTGAAGAGAGCAGGTAGCTAAATTGCAAGTTATTGCACTGAAATCACCTGGAATTGATACAAAAATGGTAAATGACAGCAGGAAATAATAGGTTATATAATGGACAGAATCCTGTGTTCTTCGTGAGACAATGGTGATAGGCTGTGGAGTCTAATTTGCACCTTGTAATGTATGTAGGTCAGCTGATGCATTCAGGTGAGCAGGGGAATCCCCAATTCTCGTGTAGTGGCTTGTCAAGAAAAAAGTCAAATATGAGTGAGATAAACCAAAAGAAAAACTTAAAATTGATATAACTCAAAATTTTCCCAACTGTTTTTTCGTTTTTTTTTGTCTTAAAATGTCCTCCTGACCTTGCTCTAGAGCCGTGCACTAACTGCACTTATCGTTTTCTCACCTTTTTTTAATCTTAAACTTTGCTCAGGGGAACTGTGGGTCAGTGATAACTGTTCCATTTTTTAAAAATTTTTTAAAAATATTTTTTAATATTTAAAAGAAGAAGTATAAAGTGGGACGGCCTATCAAGTCACACAATGCTCTTATGATCCAAATGTTGGTGTTCTAGTACACATTTTGCTCTGAATTGCACTGGTAAACATACATTGGGTAAGTCATATTTTGTGCAAAATTATGGATTTATCTGAATCTATGAAATGAGTGGGGCTAGGGCGTACCAAAAAAACAACAATGTTCTTTGATTTTTGCACCCGTTTGAGGAATTGTGCCTTTTGGTGAGTAAATCAGTTGGTAAAAAAAATTTTGAAATCGGTCAACTCCTTACCCTGGTTTACCCCCTTTGAATAATAAGGAGTCCGAAAACACCAAAAATCGCCGTTTTTATTATTATTATTATATTTATTCGTACTCAGGGTACACATACAATAGTGATACAATTTTAGATATATAATTAAATAAATTTTAAAATTCAATTTGAAAATATAGGAAATTCAGTCCACACATATGGAGTCCACAATTTCAAGAATTTCACTTCTGATTAGTAGGCATTCAGCCTGACTATCTCGTACAAGAGTCAGTTCATGAAGTGCCTTACTTAAGGCAATCGAATGTTCATTTTTACATATTTTATCACAATTTTTCCTCATACATGTGGAGATGGTATTAGATGCCAGTTTCATATAAGTGTTGAGATCAACATTTAACATTTCACAGCACTTCTCGGTGTTCTTTCTTATTAGTGAGTGGTCATTTTCCAGGAAGCACCTCACTGCAAAACTGAAAGCATTTGAATCCTTTTGGATGACAAACATACTAAATTTGGCAAATCGAGACAAAACCAAATGTTTATCACAAATAGTGTCAGGTAGGCATCTCAGCAAAACACTGTGTGTTCTGAAAGGAAATTTCCATACTTGGCGCAGTGCTTTTCTCCATACTACTTGGATTTGTTCAGCCATTTTAATAGGAAAAAGAACTAATCCATAAAAACTTGAGCAGTAAGTATTAAGCAGACGAGACTGCAAATAGGACGGAATGTGTCCAAACCTGCGTATAAACATGTTAAACTGTCTGTAAAAGGCATTCTTCACAATGCTCAAGTCATGTTTTGTAATGTTCCCATAAATTTTATGTCCGAGATGAGTTGCAATTGTTTGTTCCTCTGTGTATGTATCCCCAATTCTTATCACATGTTTTTGCAAATCAGTCTTTCTTCTGAATACTATGAATTGACTCTTCTTTCCATTGAAAGTCATTTTATACTCAGAGGCATAGTCATTACATACATCAAGCATATCTTGTAACCGCTTTTTAGATGGGGATAACAGTACCAAGTCATCTGCATATGACAGTGCCCCAAAAAAGTGGGGTCCCAAATAACATCCTTTTTGACTACTCCGTAATTCTTCAATCAGTTTGTCAACGTATATACATAAAAGTAAGGGGGATAAAACCCCACCTTGCTTGACTCCGTTTTTAATATCAAAGAAATCTGAAAAATGTCCATTCCATTTAGTCCGCCATTTTTGATTAAGATACATGTAAAATAAGGTCCACACATAAAATATATTCATCCCTGTGTCAATCAGAAGCCGAAATAGCTTGCCATATTGGACTTTATCAAAAGCTTTGGATGCATCCAGCATAACGCAATATACATCAGATCCTTCAGATAAAAACTTGCTGACCACCTCTTTCAATGTGAGTGTACAAAACGTTGTGGAGCTCCCCGGTTTAAAACCAAATTGTAAAACATCACTGGACAACTGTACTCTCTGTTTTTCCATAACAACTAAATCAAAAAGTTTTGATATTGAGCTACTCAGAGTAACTGCTCTATATTTATCCGAGTCATTCTTGACATGTGATTTAGGAATTGGACACATTGTACCTTAAAGTAACATACCAGAAGCATATCCATGAATCAAAAGTGAATTAATGTAAAGAGAGAGTAATACATACAATTTCCTGGAACCGTGTATTAAACAGTCAGAAGTGAACCTTGTCAATCCATCACGTTTGTTTCTTTTCAATTTTGCAGCTAGCTTCTTTATTAAAGCGGCATCAGTAAAATCATTATGAAGCTGTCCACTCTGCAACTTAATCCTCTGTGCAATAATGTTCTTGATTTCCAATATTTCCTGCTCCTCACTGGGGGTACTTGTATACAGTTTTCTGAATTTGTCAGAAAAAAGCGTAGCAATGTCCTCGGGTGTATTCTTGTCATCTACAACAGCAGGCATAGTCTGAGGCTTCCTTCCCATACGTTTAACTTCTTGCCAAAATTGCCTGGTGTTATTCGCTGTCATAGCCTCTGCCATCTTGGTGGTTTGCATAACTGTTCCCTGTTTTTTGCAAAAACGAATGGCATAGTGGTAGTTGTGTCGAGATTTTTTCATTTCTTCAAACAAGTTGCCACTATTAGGTCTACCAGCATCCTTCCATTTGGCATGCCAGTACAGGGCTTCTTTGTGTTGTCCTTTCACATGATCATTCCATCCAGGAAGTAGACGTTTGGATTTGGCTTGTCCAGTCTTGGGTATATGCCTATCCTCAGCTTCCATGCAGGCATTAACAATATTCGCAAGGATGTCATCAAGGTGTTCACAGTGAGCACTGCAGTTATGGTCCACACATCTCAGTGCTTCCAATGGCATCTGTCGAGATGATCCAGGCATTCACGGTAGGCAGCAATCTCACAGTCTTTGGCTTTAGACCATGCAGGTTGTTTCTGGAATTTTGTTGCACATTTTGCATGGTAGGAAAGTTCCATATTGAGTTCACAAAGAAGTGCAACATGGTCAGACAAATTGTTGATATCATCATGGGTATAATAACAAGTAATACATCTGAACAAAAAGTCAGAAGTCAAAAAATGGTCTATTAAAGAGGTACTATTACAGCTTTTACTTTCAAAAGTATACTGCACATTACTCAGTGCATGTAAAGCCCCACTTTTAAGTCCTTGTTCTTCTGCAAAATCCAAAACAGCTTTTACATGAGGAGTGTTACGGTCAAACTGAGCATTTAAATCTCCAGCCACGATGACGAGGTCACAGTTCAATTCAGAAATCAAAGATGCTATTCCACTAAGTGCTTCCAGAGTTTCATCATATTTACTACTTGCATATCTTTCATCACATGGTAAATAAGTATTTACCAGCAGCAAAGTAGTGTCACATCCAAAAGTCATTGTAACAGCACAGATACGATTGGAATTACTCCTCACAGGCCTGATCTTACAGTCAATGTTGTTATGCCAAATGACAGCACACCCACCATGCGGCCTTCCGGTAATAGGCTCATTAATATCCATCGAGCTCACAGCATGATAGTCAATGGCACCAAGATGGTGAAAGTCAGAAAACATCGGTTCATACAGACAGTGTTCTTGTAATAGTAAAATATCCACATTTTTCAATATGTCTTTACAATATTGAATTTTCAGTTCATTGAAATTTCGACAATTGTAACTGGCTATCTTGAGATTCTTACTTGTCATGAAGTTTGATTTGTAGACTCCTCGCTTGTTACTTCAGCCTTGGTCTTGTCATTCTTAATCCAGTATTTCCTAATGCGAATATCCTCTGGCCAGAATTCTGGATTGTACACTCTTTTGTAATCCTCAGCTCCAATTGTAATCCTGAAACACTTGGTAGTGAAATTATCCTGATATCTCTTTTCAAAGAGCCTGACATCCACTTTGCCATCCTCCGGGCTTCCACCATTTTCGATGAACTCCTTAAATGTCTCATCTGCCATTGTAAGATCAACATTTGATATCCAAAAATCTCTGTCGGGTGTTCTTGATTTTCCTGCTTTAATGCTAGAACCCTTTGCTCGTCCTTGTAGCACTTCTGTATGTCTTCGCGTCTTCCTGTTGTTAACTTCCTGCCATCCATTTTCTCCTGCATGGTTTAAAGAAAGATGTTGCATCATTGTTCCTTACTAAGTTTGCAGCCATGTCCTGTTGGAATCTCGGCAAAACAGCAGCTTTTGCAGCATAGGACCTCCCAGCTTCATTGATAGTAGTCTCGTAAGATTTCACTGCCTTCTGCATGTCATCAATGCGCTTTTTCATGGACTCATTTTGATCATTGGCTGTCAGCATAGACAAGTTGTCTTCTTGTTGGTCCACTCTCTCCTGCAGCCTTCTCATGGCATTCTCCATCATAATCATACGTTCATCAATGTCAGTCTCACCTGACCTTGGTCTGACAACAGGCAATGTAGTAAGATCCAGTACTGCAAATTTAGTAGTATTATCCATTCTTGAAAATGCACTGATTGCATTCACAACATCTGAAGCATTTGCATGAATTGCTGACCTCCCTTGAGAGGCTCTCCTAATTTCAGTATCCATAATGGGGTTGCCAATCAACATATCTCCATATGTTTCACGTAGTCCTTGCTTTTACAATGTCATCCTTGCTGAAATGCATTTCAATTGCTTTACAGACTTCAGCAACACTGTAGTTCTCCAAGAACCTGTTACAATAGGCCAACACTGTATTGAACACTACATTTTTGCATGTATCACAGCTTTTTTCCATGCATTCATTGCACAGTCCCACATGGCCATCAGGAAAAGTCTTTTCACAGTTCCCACACTTGTCACCCATTGTTCTCAGGTGTGATCATCACAGAATTCTCAAAAAAGCTCAAAATATTTTAAGCAATTCCCTTATTCAATGCAATAAAAAGGATTTTTGCATCTAAATAATATATATTCAGTATCTCCAGATGATAGGATATCCAAATATGAGACTTTCACATATGACAGACTCCATAAAAGGGCACATAAATCCAATTTTTGGCAGAGCAAAATTCATGCATGTACCATCAGCTTGGTTGTTCACAGTTTTTCTGCAGTTTTTGTCATTAAAGAGAGTCAGAAATGAAATATTTCACCCAAAATGCTGTGCATACCCATCAGGCAAGGTTATGACATCTATATAAAACAAACTTGACAATTTTGTTTGTGAAATTTATCTGTTTTGTGCCTTTTTAAGCAAAAATGAAAAAAAAAAAAAATTTTCGCTTCGTTTTAGCATGTCTACAGTGCCACTACAGATACTTTTCTTGTCAGATGAATATGTTTTTTATTTATGAAGCCATTTTATCCCATTGGTGACCTCTTTGTCAACCCTGAAGTCTTTAAAAATAAGCCATCTATTGCAAATAATTCTTGTTTTACTTAAGTTGATGCTATGAAATATTAATCTTGTCGTTTTTCTTGTTACTTATGACTAAAGTACCTATGAAATGTCAGTGGCGGATACAGGGGGGGCCTAGGGGGCACGGCCCCCCCTAGACCACTGAGATTAATAAAAGTATTTTGAGGAAAATACGCCGCGACGTGGGCCCGCGAATGCTGAAACACGCCCGGGCCCCCCCTAAATGACCCTGTCTGGATCCGCCACTGAATGTACAGTTTTACACTGCAGTTCGTGCTTCAATTCCATCATGGTTTTTTAGTTTTATGTATTATTTTGTAGCTACTATTATCAATTACTATATTTGTTTGCAGTTGAGAGGCCTATATTCTCAATTGCAATGATCCTACAATGAAAATGGGTTATAAAGACTGATTTATGTGTACTTTGCAAATCATTATGATGTTGGAACCTTAAACATACTCAATGCTACAAAATTGATAAACTGTTTTACTGGTCAACTTCTCACAGCAAATCTTTATCAACCATCAGTCATTAGAAACAATTCTGCTTATCATTGTCTTAGCTTGGTAAAGTAATTGATACTGACTCCATGCCAGCTTGAGATGCAGATTGGGTTTTAGACTCCTCACGATAAGTCAATTTTATGCAGACTTGTTACTACCTAGATAACAATGATTTCTGAATGAGTTTGACATCATGAAATCAGATCATTCCCACAATGAAAACACAACACTGATTCAGTAAAAGTATAGGCAGAAAGGGCTATCACAATTCAAATCAAATAAGAAAAATATTAATTTATTTGTGATATTAAAAACCTTGTAATCTTTTTATCTTCACCAGTTAACCACACGATTTTCTTGTGAATATCTTCACCAGTTAACCACATGATTTTCTGGGGCAATCTTCATCAGTTAACCACGTCATTTTCTGGGGGGCAATCTTCACCAGTTAAAATTATTTGAGAAGAGGCAAAATCTCCCACCGGTTCACTTGGCTCTTCATCAAGCTAGTCAACTTAGACTGTTTCAAGCAATATCGTGGGCTTTCAATAGCTGTGGGGCTGAAGTAAAAGCCACAAGAACTTGCTGAAAATTTGTCACAACCAGTGTGATGCAGTGAGTCTCTTTTCAGTCTTCTTTAGGGTTACCAGAATCAAGGATTGTAGTCATACATGATTCACAATTCGGATAACTAGTCTTTTGTAATAATATCCAATATGTGCTCCTTTTTGAGCTAATAAGCATCATTACACCACATACTGTGCATTAATCCAGATTTATAAATCATAATCATTTGTTTAATTAGTTTAAACTCAGTTAAAGTAAACTTAGTGTGGAACTCAGTAAACAGCTGTGTTTCTAGTGCAGGCGGCTCCATCTCTATTTCTGGGGGGCAATCTTCACCAGTTAACCACGTGAAAAAAAACACGTGATAACTCTCAGTTATGTCATGAAGATGTTCAAACGTTAATCTGGTGACATTCATCACGTGGTTATCCTGTGAAAATGTGAGAGTTTTTCTCACATGAACAAAAACACGTGATAACTCTCAGTTTTGTCATGTTCACCAGTTTCCCCCAGTGTTTATCACATGAACTTCACGTGCATTGTCAGCTCGGCAGAACATTAGACATAGTATTTGATTTTGGAATTTGGGTCTTAGGTACTTACCCAGGTTAATAGCAGATTTTCGACACTCCCCTAAATAGCACTACTAATTTTCATTTGAACATACATGCGTAGTCCATTGAAGAAAATAATTGAAATTGGCATGACTGATATTGGATTTAATCCAGAATCACCTGTCTATACAATTATCAACAGAAAAATATGGATTTTGATAATTTTCTCTTATTTATCATATTTTTAAAATATGCTAATTTTGTGCAAAATTAAGTTCAAATTTTTCGCAAAATAATTTTTTATGTTCTAAATATATTTTAAAATGATTATTCACAAGTATACATGCAATTGGCATGACCATGGTGAAGTAGCTGCTGGATGTGTCGGTTTCTGAAAACGTGACATACTTGTGTACGCACTAAAATTAGCTCTAACAAGTTCAATATAATGGTTAGAGACTTAATATTTCGTCCTGTATTGCAATTTGATAAACTTAATGTCTGTCAAAAAAGTTCAATCTTATCTCTAATATGACACCTAAGCATTCAAGTTTGTAAAACGTGATGTACTCGTGAACATTTGCTTAGGCAACGCAGTGCAAAAGTATCTTAAATGTGCTTTATAATGGTCTCAGGAATTGAAGAAGTGTTGGTCTGGAAGAGGGATACCATGGGGCTTCCACACAGCCATCGGCAATATCCCAGATATATAGCACATATATTCCAGAAGAGATCAAAAGTGCATGTTAGAAAATTAATGGTTTTCAAACAGTGTGACATCTTCATGTAAAAAGTTCTCTTGGTGAACCCAAAGTTTAACACCGAAAAAACAATAACTTTTAGCTAAATATGATCTGTGTATTTCAGATACTCAACCAATTATTTCATTTTCAAAATTGTCAAAATATCAAAAGAATCACTCTTTATATGCAGTACTATAAATAAGCTATAAAAAAGGCAGAAATGTGTTTTTTGAGCCGAATTTTTATTTATGGTGACAGACAAGTTCAACCAACACATAGCAAAACATATATTTCTGAAAACTATATGTTCTTCTCTAGTCAGTCAGATACATGCCATGACCGAATGACGTATCATGTCGAAAAAACAAGCTTTTCTGTCTGAAAAAAAAAGCCATTGTACACAATACAGTGTAAGTTTCAGATTACATCATTGTAGCCTACATGTATCACTTGATGCTGTGGTTTTTTGTTTTAATCTGGATCACCCTGTTATCAGGCCTATCATCATGTTTTTTTTTTGTATTTTCTTAGTTTTTGTGTAACTAAAGTAGCTGTTTTTTGTGCTCTATATCACCATTGTGATCTGATTCAATAAAAAACTTGAAACTTGAAACATTTCATGGAAAATTCCATGGCCAAATGCTGTGATTTGAACTTAGTAAGATTGTCTTTCAAATAATGCACACTAAGCATGTTAGATGCAAGGAAAATGCAAACATTTTAGTAATATTCTGTTGAAACATTTATTGATAATATATGTTCAACTGATTTCCACTCCCGTCACTTTAGTCCGGGCAACTGGTGGTCATATGGGGGGGTAACCCACCACAAATTGCAATAGTTTTTAACCATATATTTTATGAATCCTAGACCACCCAGGGATAACATATCAAAAGTTTACCAAAAAATAATTAGTGGAAGGCACTTTTCTGGAGGCATCTTCGTTCAGCTCCTTGAGCATGTAAGTATAGATAAAACAGAGCACATTACTGGCTTTAAATTACCTTATGTTTGATGGAACTCCACTATAACTAAAGTTCTCAGCACCCAGCAGCATCAGAAACACTAAATGATACAGAAATGTAAAAAAAGTGGGCATAATTAGGAAATATTACCCTAATTAGTCACATTTGGGCAATTCCTTAAAGTCTGATTCACAGATTTGACACTTTAGCAGCTTGTGTAGCCCCACCATTACACCTCAGCTATTTCATTGTTAAACAGGGATGAGGCCAGGTAATAGGGATATCAGACAAGCCACCAACCAAAGCTCCAAGTGTAACAGGAGCTGAGCTACTAAGCAAATATCATGGTGTCTGACGTACATCACACGGTTTACGTCCGACACCATGATATTTTGCCATAGCTCGACTCCTGTTATGTAAACGTGAAGCTTTGGTTGATGGCTTGTCTGATGCCCCTATTAAATGCCCTCATGCCTGGATAACGATGAAATAGCTAAGCTATAATGGTAGGGCTACACAAGCTGCTAAAGTGTCAAATCTGTGAATCAGACTTTACGGAATTACCCATTTTCTTCTAACGAGGTCACATTAAATTTTGTTTTGTGCTAGAAGCCTGAGAAAGATAAAATTGTAAAAGATGCAGAAGAGATAACTTTGAAGAACATGTATTTTTTTTTCACACCAAGTGGACATAATTGTATCTATAGAGATTCATAAATGCAGATGAGCAGATTTGTTTGCTTATCAAGTGACGGTGGCAAGCCTTTAGTGCAAGATTCCAAAGCGCAATCTTGAGTATTGATGCATTTCAACAGATGGATATCCTTATCCCCTTATTATTAAGACCTATTTTTCTGTTTGTAATACATAATGATTATAACAATTGCAGACCACTTATTTCTAAGGAGGGCATGAAAATGGATGCAATATTAGTTGTCAAAGGAACAATTCTCAGTTTGTCATGCCTTCTTCCACTTCCATTCCTCAGGAATAATATTTTCCTCTTCATTTGGCTAAACCTGAATTTGCTGCTAAACACAAAACTCAGTGCCAGTCAGTGGCTCTGATATTGCAGAACTGTTGTTGGAGGCAGATATTTTAGTCAGTTCCTCGTTTTCTTCAAGAACTTATGATATTGTTGTTCATTTAGATTATGATTTTCATTTCCATGGACAATGAAGACGAAGGCTAGGATTTATGTTCTGTCTTTCTGTCTGGTTTCATGAATATGTGTGCTGTCTCTCTGAATTACGATCAACAAACTTTTAGTGAGATAAAGGCAATAAGCCATTTTTGACATGATGCTAATGACAGCGTGATGCTAATGATAATTTAGCTGAAAATCTTTGTAGAGACCGGTGCAAAACTGGTAGTCTGGCAATGTGTGCATGCAATGACCTGATGAACACCAGACTCATGTTCACAGTGATTTTGGTCAAGAAATATGCTGTCAAAATAAAGTAGCAAGGCGTTTGCTAATGACAAATTAAGATAGGACAACTGACACGCCAACAGAAATACTCTAATTTTTTGGTTTACATAAATGATACAGAGCTACGGATAGTTCAGTTATTTTCTTGGGTTCCCAGACAACGTCAGACACTCTATCTATCTATCTATCTATCTATCTATCTATCTATCTATCTATCTATCTATCTATCTATCTATCTATCTATCTATCTATCTATCTATCAATATTCTATTTTGATATATTTTACCTCTGTAGTCTAAATTTCTCTCTATTTTTCTGTATATCTTTCATATTTTTTGAAACAGTAACAAAACTGCCTTTCATACATTGAATATGAAATAAATTCAATGAAAGTTATGCTATCACAATAAGTCTTTTAAGTGCTGCGCGAATTCATGGCCGTGCCATTTACATATTATTCATTAATACCATTAAATATTCATGAAGGGCTGATCCTCAGAGGATCAGCCAAAACTCCTGTCTATCCCATGTTATAAAGTGTTCCTAAAGTCCCAATTTAATAGTACTGTTCTGGTTCATTGGATGACATCACAAATCATTTTTGTGTGGTTTGAGCACCTATTTATGATTCGACATAAATGGAGAATCATCTTATTTTCTTTTATTTTATTATTATTATTATTTTCTTGTCCAGTTAACTTTGAAGCTAGAGCCTTGAAACTTTGTACATATATAGTCCATGGTTAGTACTTCATTCTGGTAGAAAAGATTTGACCTTGACCTTGAACTCAAGGTCACAGGTCATCTCAAAGTCAAAATTTTCAAATTTTCAAAGTTGATTAACTCATTAAATTTTATAGTTACAGACATGAGATTGAAATATATGTATACAAAAGTGGTTCTCTACAAATGTGAGTAGAATTTTTTTTTCTGATGAGACGAAAAAGGGGTATTTACCCCATTTTGATAAAAACCAATTGCTCCTGTTTTTAGAGAAAACTACTTCACTTAGAGACCCAGTTTTTGCTGTGATTGGTAGCCTGACTAAATATCCATGGTAAGAAACCTTTTATATTTTGATTGCATAAGGGGTTGCTGAGTAACAGGACTTTCAAAAATGGGTGTTTTGACCAAAAAGTTAAAACATTTTTTAACTTTGGTTTGAATGGAGGGAATTTGATGAAACTTGGAGTGTATATGGTATTTATGAATTAGAGTCATATCATAAGATAAAAAAGATGTTTTGGGGTAGTTACCCCAAAAAGGGGTACATGATTATAACCTGTGATTGACATTGACGATTTACTTCAAATTTTGCAAGAGTTTACTCCTTTGACTTGAGGACCTAATGAAAGTGTAAATTTGAAGTCATGGGGTAATTTACCCTCGTAACCAAGGTCGAAAGGGGTAAATATGTATTTTGAACAGTTCTTAAGTTTTTAATGGTGTATTAGACATCGATTGGGTCTTGCCTTTTCATCACTGATGTTACTGGATAAAATTTGTCAGTTTTAAGTAATTACCCCCAAAAAGGGGTAAATAGCTATAACTTGTGATTGACATGGACGATTTTCTTCAAATTTTGCACAGGTTTACCAATTGGACATGGGGACATGATGAAAGTGTAAATTTGATTTCATGGGGTAATTTACCCTCGTAATCTGAGTCGAAAGGGGTGAATGTGTATTTTGAACAGTACTGAAGTTTTTAATGGTGTATTTCACATCGATTGGTTTTTGCCTTTTCATTACTGATGTTTGAGGATAAAATTTGTCAGTTGTAAGTAATTACCCCAAAAAGGGGTAAATAGCTATAACTTTTGATTGTTTTGAACGATTTTCTTCATTTCTTGCAAATGCTTAATATCATGGTTTGGGGACATACTGAAAGAGCAAATTTGATTTAATGGGGCAATTTACCCTTATAATCAGGAATGAAGGGGGTAATTATGGTTTTTGAGCAATACTTGTTTTTAAAAGGTGCATTTGGCATCAGTTACTCCTTGCCTCTACACTTGGGATGTTAGGGATGAAAATATGCGTATTTAGGTAATCACCCCAAAAAGGGGTAAATGTCTATAACTGCTGATTGACTAGGACGATTGTCTTCTAATTTTACGTAAGTTTATTATGTGGTCCTGCGGACATGAAGTAAGTAAATTTTTGATGTTAGAGGACGATTTACACCATAAATCTTAGTCGGAAGGCTTTAATATAACATTGTGTTGATAATGGAGTATTAGGTTTTCCACCTTATTCTACGCATATTATCGAATGTTTTAATGTCGAATCATCCCTTTGACCTTTTAAGGTTGAAGTCCCCTGGGACCCTAGTTGTAATTATATTTTTGGACAAGCCTACAATCAGCTTTTTGAAAAAGCTGGGTAGGTACATCAGAGGTATACTGGCTTAGATGCAAGTGAAGCCATCAAGCTACAAATACACACGCACAGTGTTAATATGCAGGCTTACAAACAGGGGAATGCATAAAGATGGAGGACAGGTCTTTGAGATTTTTAAGTTTTCGTGAAGGGGGACTACTTTTTGTTGAACCCTTTATATGCTTCTTTGTTTGAAATTTAAGTTTGTAGATGATTGTCATTCCAGTAAGATTCAAGTTAGAACACTGGTTGGAATCACAGAATGGCTACTGAATCACCTGAAATAGCCGGGCATGAATTTCTAGAATTTTTCAAGGACGTCACAGATGTCTCCAAGTCCAAGGAAGAAGTGACAGCAGCTTATGACAGGTGGTACAACTATGAAGAGGTATGGCAAATATCCCAGATTATAAAGTGTTATTTCAATTGTAAAACTAAACCAAATAAAAAACGCAAAATTATTTCAAAGGCTGAATTTTTCACTATATACTTCAGATGGGATGTTCAGTGTATGCATTTGTGTGATCAGGTGTCAAAGGACTCAAGTGCATAAAATCACGTAAGTGTGACAATTTATTGCAAGTCTGTGGCTGAGTTTATCACATTGGGGTATAGCCAGTGAATCGGGACATTAGACACCCTATAGGGTAAAACTGGTGATTCCATGTTAAAGCTTGAAGAAAAT
Source organism: Platynereis dumerilii (assembly GCA_026936325.1). Taxonomy (NCBI): domain Eukaryota; kingdom Metazoa; phylum Annelida; class Polychaeta; order Phyllodocida; family Nereididae; genus Platynereis; species Platynereis dumerilii. The sequence goes on from JAPTHN010000020.1 coordinate 12,324,590, forward strand.
GATACAAAAGGCCACACAATTAATTCCAGTTGGTGCCACCTAACTTGTTAAAAAATCAGTTTTTGATAAGTGAGGTCAGAGTTTGTCACGAACAATGCTATTCCAATGCAACAATAAGACTATGAAAACAAGTCCTCAAACAGCCTATGCAATAGCTGTGGAATTAAAAAGGCTTGGGCTCTGTCAGAAAGACCTCAAATAACCTGGCTAACAGCTACAGAGGTTAACATTAGTATTTTTTGTGCCTTCCTTGTGCTATTCTTTCAACCACACATCTTCCCCCATATGAAAAGCATGAGGAGGGCAAAGGTGTACTGCTGCTGTTTGTCCTATGACTGTTATACAGGTTGTGTGAGGTCTTTTAAAGACCCTGAACCTTTTCACTGTTTTGCATTTGTACAGGCTGTTTGGGGACCTGTTTCCACATCTGCCATATTTCTCTGGAATATCATTGTGCGTGATAAACTCTGACCTGACTTCCAAAAAAGCGAAATTTTAACAAGTTAAGACAGTTAAGTAGCGCCAACAGAAGTGACTTGAGTGCCCTTTTTCATGATTTTCTTCAAGCTTTCACATGCAATCATTAGATTTGCCCCTTTTTGTGCTGGATACCCTGGTCCACTACCCATACCCCAATGTGATAAACATGGATGTAGGTGTGGAAAAAAATGTCAGAATACAGTTATTTTATCGAAATGAGTCCTTTGACACCTGGTTATACATATGCATAAACATACCAGCCCATCTGAATCATATACAAAAAAATAAAGCCCTTGAAATAGTTTTGCATTTCTTATTTGGTTCAGTTTATTATTGTATGCGCAAAATTGATGATAGAGAGTCGAAATTCAAGAAAATCATGTATCTTGACGATTTTTAATTACACAAGATAGAAACATTGACAACTAAATTGAATCTAGGGCAGCACGATAAATTGGCAAAATGGTCGATATCGATATTGGGGGTTTAATTGTCAAATACCATGATATCATTTTATCATTTTTGTATTTGGCAAAATTAAAGAACTGCTTCCTCAACTGACCGCTACCTGCACCCAGGAACTCAGGCTAGTGAGGCCACGCACCTCAGTTGGTCAGACAATGCAGTCAGCTGAGAGCAGCATGCTGCATTGGATTTGCATAGTTTTAGTTTTTCATGATAGTTTTGTCAATTCTGGTGGGATTTCTTCAAATAAACATTGAAATGTTGCTAATTTAATGCTTTGGCACCTTCCGCCACCTTCTACGGACATTTAATGGCCGTTTTAGCCACCAAAATGGCATTCGGCGGCCCGTAAATTGGGTTGTGTTTTGAAGTAATGATAATGTCATTATCGAATTTTGCGTAATATCAATATTGTGTCATGTGATGTCGCAAAAACGATAACATTTTGATGTATCGTGCAGCCCAAATTAAATCTGAAATATATTACAGATAATCAAGAAGCATGCTCCCAATAGACCCTTAATTGGTGCCCAGGCATTTCAAGCTCAATATGGAAATAAAGGGAAAGACATCAAGATCTTGGATGTTGGAGCCGGAACGGGTCTTGCTGCGGAAGAGGTAGGACTAGGTTCAGGCCTCGGAGGCTAGTTCTTGCCTAAAGAGGATTGTTCAAGGAATGTGGTATTTAAGCGTGACACATGTATGAAAAATATAACTCAAATCTGAGCTATTTTACTTTGACTCCTGGTAAGCAGCTGTGATTGAAGTCAGCAGGGCAGCCAAAGGAACTGTTAACTCAAATAGTGCAAATCATAACATAACATAACATAACATAACATAATATTATATTAATTGGTCACCATATCAAGATAAGGAAAAATTCTTCAGCTCTTGACACAAAGATGAAAATGATGAGGTAGCATATAAACAAAGTTAACTATTATTAAATATTCTAATTGATGATGGGATGAAAGTGTTCTTAAATAGAGAGGTTTTGCTGCACGTTTCCGTGTGACGTGTACGTGGGAGTTGCCATGACAACAATGTTATAAGATAGCACTTGTACACGTATACGTCACACGTGAACGTGTAGCAAAACCTCTCTAATCATACAGTTCGTGCAAAACATATATAATCGACCACTGAGAGGGATCCTTTAAAAGCTAGTTTTTCTTTTAAAGGTTGTTATTTACTTTATTATTTTTACTGCCAAAAATGTCCTATATAATGTATTTTAAAAAATCAGAAGTTTTGGGCTCATCTGAGTCATCTTTGCTGGATTCAGGTGACTGGGCTTGCTCACAGAGAGTTTCGGACATCAAGACAATGCACTTGATTTGGAAGTATTATTTTGTTTCAACAGTAGATAGGCTGGTTAATATCAAATTTCTTTAATGCTTCAGCTGGTCAAACTCGGCTACACCAACATTGACGCTTTGGACCCATGTGAAACTTTAGTCAAACAAGCTCTGGAGAAGAACATCTACAAGAAATGGCACAAGGCTTACATGTGCAAGGACAGGCTGCCCATTGATGACAGTAAGACATTTTTGATAATGTTTCATTAAAAGAAATAAAGCCAAACAAGCTCTTGAAAATAACATCTACAAGAAATGGCACAAGGCCTACATGTGCAAGGACAGGCTACCCATTGATGACAGTAAGACATTTTTGATAATGTTTCATGAAATGAAATAAAGCCAAACAAGCTCTGGAAAAGAACATCTACAAGAAATGGCACAAGACCTACATGTGCAAGGACAGGCTGCCCATTAATGACAGTAAGACATTTTTGATAATGTTTCATTAAAAGAAATAAAGCCAAACAAGCTCTGGAAAAGAACATCTACAAGAAATGGCACAAGGCCTGCATGTGCAAGGACAGGCTGCCCATTGATGACAGTAAGACATTTTTGATAATGTTTCATTAAAAGAAATAAAGCCAAACAAGCTCTGGGGAAGAACATCTACAAGAAATGGCACAAGACCTACATGTGCAAGGACAGGCTGCCCATTGATGACAGTAAGACATTTTTGATAATGTTTCATTAAATGAAATAAAGCCAAACAAGCTCTGGAAAAGAACATCTACAAGAAATGGCACAAGACCTACATGTGCAAGGACAGGCTGCCCATTGATGACAGTAAGACATTTTTGATAATGTTTCATTAAATGAAATAAAGCCAAACAAGCTCTGGAAAAGAACATCTACAAGAAATGGCACAAGGCCTACATGTGCAAGGACAGGCTGCCCATTGATGACAGTAAGACATTTTTGATAATGTTTCATTAAATGAAATAAAGCCAAACAAGCTCTGGAAAAGAACATCTACAAGAAATGGCACAAGGCTTACATGTGCAAGGACAGGCTGCCCATTGATGACAGTAAGACATTTTTGATAATGTTTCATTAAATGAAATAAAGCCAAACAAGCTCTGGGGAAGAACATCTACAAGAAATGGCACAAGGCCTGCATGTGCAAGGACAGGCTGCCCATTGATGACAGTAAGACATTTTTGATAATGTTTCATTAAATGAAATAAAGCCAAACAAGCTCTGGGGAAGAACATCTACAAGAAATGGCACAAGGCCTGCATGTGCAAGGACAGGCTGCCCATTGATGACAGTAAGACATTTTTGATAATGTTTCATTAAATGAAATAAAGCCAAACAAGCTCTGGGGAAGAACATCTACAAGAAATGGCACAAGACCTACATGTGCAAGGACAGGCTGCCCATTGATGACAGTAAGACATTTTTGATAATGTTTCATTAAATGAAATAAAGCCAAACAAGCTCTGGAAAAGAACATCTACAAGAAATGGCACAAGGCTTACATGTGCAAGGACAGGCTGCCCATTGATGACAGTAAGACATTTTTGATTATGTTTCATTAAATGAAATAAAGCCAAACAAGCTCTGGGGAAGAACATCTACAAGAAATGGCACAAGGCCTGCATGTGCAAGGACAGGCTACCCATTGATGACAGTAAGACATTTTTGATAATGTTTCATTAAATGAAATAAAGCCAAACAAGCTCTGGGGAAGAACATCTACAAGAAATGGCACAAGGCCTGCATGTGCAAGGACAGGCTGCCCATTGATGACAGTAAGACATTTTTGATAATGTTTCATTAAATGAAATAAAGCCAAACAAGCTCTGGAAAAGAACATCTACAAGAAATGGCACAAGGCTTACATGTGCAAGGACAGGCTGCCCATTGATGAGAGTAATCAACAAAAATTAATTATAGTGGCTTCAAATGTATGCATGTACCTTTATTCAATTTTTTCTAAGATTTGAGGTAGCCAGAGAAAGCTGTAGGCTTATCTGAGCTGGCCCAATTACAATAGACAGACAATGACATTTTATTAACATAAATGTTACATTTATATACTTATACAGAGGTTACATTACAATACACCCACATAGTTTTAAGAAAATAGATGTGCATAAAATAAAACTCAAATAATATACATTGTATCTAGCAAAAAAAAAGAACTTCATGCAAATGGCACATATGCCATGTTTGTCAGTTTTGTTATAATAATTTTTAATTACCTCCAGATGTCTATGATGTGGTGTATGCAATTGGTGCATTTGGCAGATCGCATGCCAAAGAAGACTGTTTGGAAGAATTGGTCAGGATATTAAAGCCAGGTAAATCTTCTGGAATGCTTTCTTCACTTGACTAGGGGGGAGGGTTGGTCTAGTGGTAGCATGCTGGACTGCCAATCGCTGGGTCCAGGGTTTGAATCCAGCTCTTGCCGGGTCACCTGGGCCTATGTTGGACGGCTGTTTCAATCATCCTTCGCCTCATTGCCGTGTCCTCCTCCTGTCCTAATTGGCCTACCAAGTGCATAAATACAGGACGTAAAGCCCCACTCATCCATCGATCCTTGACTTGTGCTGTGCTGGTGTACCCTGGATCAGCCGGGGCAGCTCAACCACCATCTATTGACTATTGTGGAGGGAGCTGCACTTTTATTTTTGGTGACCGCCGTATGATTATGAGATGAGAAGACTGGGAGTCTGGAGCATACCCTATTAATTCAGGGATGCCCAGGGTTTTTCAGTTGCCCCAGCATAGAACACTGGATACAACCCGCCTCCATTTAATGTCCCATGGGCTCGGACTAAATTTAGTTCCCGGGGTGAGATTTGAACCCATGCCCTCAAGCCAGTGGACGAGCATTATTGACCATTAGGCCACGGGGGCACAGCTGGAAGTAGAAATGGCAGCTGATGATATCACATGATCAAAGTTATACTTCTTATGACATCACAACAACTTTTTTTGTACATGTATATGTTTACTATTGGGTTTTAATTAATATAATTGGCGTACAGACATTGTCACAATAATCGCTGACACATGAGAGTAATAATTTCATATCATATTTTGTAAAACATTTTTATGTATTCCAGGTGGTCAAATAATGATAGTGATGGAGGAAGCATGTCTGGAAATGCCCTGCATGGCAAACTTCGAGCCTCGTATCAGAGAACTGGATGATGCGAAAGTTCTCATTTACAGAAAAAGACTTCCAATTCCATACTATATGTGCATGGGATCTGGAAAAGTCACTGGTGTTGTGCAAATTCTGGAGAAGCCAAATGAGAAATAAAAATATTATGCACTGTTGGCAAATATGTTTCAAAGGTTTGATACAGAACCAGATTGTTCCCCTTGGGACTGAAACAATTTGAATTATCGGACGCAAATGTTTTTCCTAGGTCTACTGAAACTACACTTCAATATACACTGAGCGCCATTAAAAACGCAATATTGCAAAATGTCTAAAAAAGGTACTTTCTCTCAATATATCACAATAAAAATGTGCACACACTTAGTAGTTGCCATTAGGTATATTCATGACAAATAACAGATTTCTGAGAGCGTAACCTTTTTTGTCAAGTCAAATAGTCGTGGCTATTGTTGAAAATGCAAGTAACAAAATTTCAAGATCATTTATTTCAATAACTTTGCTGCTCTTTCCACAATACTTTTTTACTAGTCAGGATAGTTTACCATTTTACTTGCTTGATGGGATGGAAAAATTTGACCCAACCAGAATTAAAGATGATGAAATTAATAAAATTTTAGTGTCAATGCCGGCCTGCCCCACACAGGAGCTTTTTGTTAAATCTTCAAAAAGATGTTTTATTCAGATTTTTTAGAGTTTTGTAACGGAATGACTGGCTGTGTTTTTTTTTCCACCCTGGGAATGTGTAACAACCACATTGTTCAGTTGTTTGGATTCATTTGTATCGTTTCCAGATACCGACGCTTACATTTTGAGTTTTTTATTAAAAATCTACTTTATCCTCAATATTTAAAAGTCGTGGCATCTCAGCTTAATGACCATCTTAGCTTGAATGGCCTGCACGAACCTCATCAAAGTGCTTATCGACAAGGCCACAGTACAGAGACTGTGCTGCTTAGTCTTCAGAATGATGTCATCAAGGCCATCGGTGAACAGAAGGTTGTACTGTTGGTGATGTTGGACTTGTCGGCCGCGTTCGACACTGTGAGTCATGAGTGTTTGCTGTTGACTTTATCGGAACTTGGAATTTGCGATACAGTACTACAGTGGTTTAGAAGCTATTTAATTGGCAGGCAGCAGAAGATCAACATAAAGGGGACCTACTCGGATATTAAGGAGCTAGCGTGTGGAGTCCCCCAAGGTTCGGTCCTTGGACCGATACTATTTAATGTCTATACTTCATCACTGGGCCGCATGCTACGTCAACTTTCCCCTCACTACCATATATATGCCGATGATTCGTCTTTATATCTGAGTGTGAAGCCGGATGAAATCAACTCTGCAACAAATGAAATTGCCAGCTGTGTTTCTATGGTGCAAAAATGGATGTGCAAGTTTCATTTGAAGATGAATGAGGACAAGACTGAGTTTCTTGTGATATCAAGCAAGCATATGTCAAAAAGAATATCACCTATCCCTCTGGTTATTGGAGAGGAGAGTATTTCACCATCAACATCTGTGCGAAACCTTGGTGTGATCATTGACAAATTTGCATCTATGGAAGACTACATTAGCAATATATGTCGTGGCTCATATTTGCAACTGAGGAACATCAGTAAATTGAAAAAATACCTTGACCGCTCTACGCTGGAATGTATTGTCCATGCATTCGTTACATCAAAGCTGGACTATTGCAATTCCCTGCTTATAGGGTTGCCAAACACACTAATCAGTCGCCTTCAGCGTGTGCAGAATACTGCTGCTAGAATTCTGACAGGAACGCCCAAGTATTCTCACATTACACCAGTCCTAAAAGAGCTTCACTGGCTTCCTGTCGAGAAGCGGATTGTATATAAAGTGCTTCTGATGGTTTTCAAAGCTCTTCATCATCATGCACCAATTTACATCCAGAACATCATCATCGAACATGTTCCAACTCGTAGTCTCCGCTCTGCTAGTCACAAACTCTTGAAAGTGCCTTACACTTCTTCATCTTTAGTCCAGGCCAGAGCTTTCAGTGTAGTAGGCCCACGGCTGTGGAATGATCTTCCTCAAGAAATTAGAAGTGAACTGTCTGTCGATCGCTTTAAAAGCCAACTAAAGACACTCCTTTTCAAAGCGTCATACAACTAGTCACTAGCCTCTGTGCAGTATTTTATTGACTTTTTAATTTGTGATATTTTAGATTTTACGGACTTCAAAGACTTTTCGATTTTACATTTTACATTTATATTTTTACAATCTCATTGTATAGCGTTTTGAGCAGGTTTTTGGATTCTACGCTTTACAAAATAAATTTATTATTTATTATTTATTATTTTCAAAAAGTTTTTTGGACACCTTTCCAAAGTCTTATGCATGTTATGTGAACATTTCATAGTCAAAGTCAAAGTCAAAATTACTTTTATTTTGGCAGGGTAACATGTTCAGCCTTCGCTGTTTTTCAACACGGCCCTGACTAGAATAACAAGTACATAAAAGCAACAAGGGTAAAAGCAATACAAAAGGTAAAAACAAAAGAACAATATATCATAAAAAAGTATACATAAAATCTATGAATGTTGGTTTAAAATGTGTTTTAGCATATTGCTTTTAAAAACATCAATACTGCAGGATGACTTTACATGACTAGGTAGAGTGTTCCAAGCACTAGCACCACTATGTACAAACGAACGTTGACCCATGTTTGTAGTACACCTTAGCACCTTCAAATTTTCTTGTTGTCTTGTACCATAGTTGTGGTCTACTTTTCCAAACAGAGATGTAAGATAGTTTGGACACATATCATGCAAGCATTTGTACATTAAAATCGATTTGTGATAAAGAGACCTTTCACTAAAAGTAAGCCATTTCAGCTTGTTCAAAACAAAAGAAGTAGGAGTGTCAAAAGGAACACTTAAAACAATTTTGCCTCCTTTTACCATAAGTTTCTCAACCTTTTTCATGGATTTCATGCAGCATGAGGAATATGTAATATCACAGTAGTCTATAAGCGGCATAACTAAAGCATTATACAATTTCAATGCAGTATCTTGGTCCAGGAATGATCTTACTCTTTGTAGCACACCGAGTCTTTGTCTAAGTTTCTTGCACATTGTTTCGACATGATCTTCCCAGTTAAGAGTTTTATCAAGCTGAAGTCCAAGATATTTGTAGCAGGACACATGTTCTAATTGTTCATTGTTGATAGAAACACTTGGAATTTGGACACGCTGGATACGATTTGGGGAGCCAAATAGCGTCCACTTGCATTTTTTCGTGTTTAGATGGAGTTTGTTGTTATGGAACCATTCAGCCAAATTTGCGAGGTCACTGTTGAGAGCTGTATAAATATCAGCTGCAGATTTAGCAGAGAAAAGTAAGACTGTATCATAGGGTGGTCCTAAAATAAAAATTTCAACTTTTCCAAGGAGCTTCTTCATTTTCTTGTTCCATTTGGGGAAAAAATAAGTTGAGTTGAATTTCACAGGAATTGATACATATTAACCACTGCCACCAGACCCCTGTATTTGGACCACGCAAGTAAAATTTCGAGTTTTTGAACCGATGCATTGGTACTTAGCATAGAGAAGACAAAACACAAGTCAGTAGTCTCAATAGTAATATTATGTATTATTTGCATCATTTAGTCCATCACGTGAGTCTTTTCATTGTGTTAGTGTCACATAGATACCAGATGAACATAATTAGTCATCACAATTTAGGCGTGAGAGAAAAGCCACCACATGCGGGGCTTTAACCTCATCCAGGCAGAACTTCCTAATATATATCAGGAGTTTTCAAGAAGGGATAGTTAAGGTGGGGGCCACTGGGGGAGGGGGCAGGATGCATCGCCCCAATGATGAGCCTAGGGGGGATAATCATATGATTATCCCCTCCCCCTAGAATTTAAATTATGACTTTTTGGTGTTGACAATTATTACTTATATTTATCGGTTCTCCCCATGATACCAGGAGATTTAAGGTGGAAAATGCAAGCTACAGGCCAGTGTCTCAGTACCTACCTTAGTTATTCTAAAATATAGTAACTTCTGAGCCTTTAGTGGCCCTAGAAATCCACCACAGTGCGACTTTTGGCCTGTCGGGCCTTGTATGAAGTTAGTGCTCACCGAAATAACCCCTCTACAAAAATGAAAAATATATGCTCCTGCCAGAAAGTTTTTTGTATATATAAGAGGACACACACAAAGAGAGTGAGAGAGAGAGTGATGGTGTTAGTGAGGTTGATATAGTCATCTAGGAGAAAAAGCAAGGATTCCAACTGCTGAAGAGCCAAACATCATCAAAAAGCTGGAGAATAAGGTAGAACTGAATAGTTCATTTGCTGAAGGAAAAACCAAAATATCTGCTTCTCAGATAAAAAAAGAGAAGGATTTCTTGGCAAATTTTAATAACTTGTTTGACATTGCTTAGGTTCAAGCAATCCGGTTGATTAAAATAAAAGAGGATTGTGAATTTTTCGAAGCACAGGGAGAGCCAGGTTGATGTTAACATAGTTTTGTAAGGAAGGGACTACTGAAAGGGTGCAGCTTGCGATGGTGCTAAGGGCTGCATTAGAGGAGACAGTTGAAATTATGTCTCAATGAGGGGGTGGTTCTAATGTCACAGATACTGAGTGAGGACGATGATAGCAATATCGGTCTGGTAGTTAATTTGGATGTAATCTGCTTCCAGATAATAGAATTGGAAGTTTATTGTCCTCCTGTGACCCCACATGCAGTGCAAAGCTACTTTCGAGTCAAAACTAGTTGTAGGAACTGGCCATGCAACAACCACTGCTGTCCTTCACTTTCTAAAGGACCGGAAGTTATCAGACACAATGGTTGGCATGAGCATTGGTGCCACCATCCAGTAATACTGCCTCCGCACTTCGTGCATGCACTCTGCTACAACCAAAAAGGTCGCCAAGGCATTCGAAATGGCTTGCAATGGGACAGCTTCAAAATTTTTGAAATGTGATACCTCTTTTTTCAGTCAAATTTGATGTAGGAAATCAATATCTGTGGAAAACTTGCAAGAATCAGCTGAAAGCGACGTGTTATACTTGATTGTAGATGCTATAAAAAGAATGATGTGTTGCCTGATCTAAAATTCAGCGATCTTAGTGGCCATCTTTCTTTCCTAGAATGCTCAAGACTCAAGAAGTTTTAAATAGTTTGTCATGAAATGCGTGATGTTTGATGGCTGTAATCTCTACAGTATACACTAAATGACAAGAATTATATGAGCAAGAGGACACCCCTAAGGTAACTATTTGCCATAAACAATAAAAGTGGTATTAACTTATGGAGTCACATCATATATTTTTTTGAAATTGTTTTAGGAAAAGGAAGCGATGGTTACAAATATTCTCTCAACATTAACCTAAAATTTTCGTGAATTTACTGCTTTTCAATTTAGGACCCAAAATGCACTCTTTGACCTTAGGGTCACTCCCAATCGCCAAAACAACCCCAGAAATGAATTTCCCACACCAGATTTGTCTGAAAACTAGGTATTGCATTTGATTCTAGGTCAAATAGTTTTGAAGCTGTCCCATTCGAGCAATTTTGGATTCCTTGGCGGCCTTCTTGGATTTCTCAAATCCCCCAAGGGTACTATGTAGATGCCAGCCACGTATATGTTTTTTATAGGATCTAAGAACATGGATTCCATTGATAAAAAAGCTTTATCTATCAGTCCAGACTTCATCCAGAAAGTCAGCTTTGGCTAACAGATTATTGCTAATTTAAACAATATACGTGAATTTTCTAATTTTCAACCCGCGTGTGGCAGTGGTTAGAATTGTTCTATTGAAATAAAATTTTGCACAAAATGTTTTCTCACCAAGACGAACAAGAATTTTTGGAAGCACCTTCAGAAAGTTACATTTTAATTTTTAGCATGCTGTAGAGGACCACCCTACTGTATCATCTGCATACAAAGCGATTTTTGAAGAGCTAATTGAAGACGCAATGTCATTTATGTACACAGTAAAAAGAATAGGTCCCAATATGGACCCTTGTGGGACCCCACAGGAAATAGGTAGCTTCTCAGAGGTAAACGATTTATGTTGAACACATTGATTTCTGTTTGTCAGATAGCTTTTAAACCATGTGTGTTCAATTTCATTAACACCAAGACATTTGAGCTTAAACAAAAGAGTATTTGTGTCCACAGTGTCAAATGCCTTTTTTAGGTCGATATACACAGCACCAGTAAGATTTCCCTTGTCCATGTTTGTCAAAATAAAATCTGTGACATCAATAGAAGCAGTTTGTGTGGAGTGGCTCTTGCGGAAACCTGATTGCTGTGGACATAGTATTGAATGTTCTGTAAGATATTCCACTAGTTGTTTCTGAACTGCCTTTTCAAAAAGCTTCATGCACACAGGTAGAATGGAGATGGGGCGATAATTTGAGGGACTAGTCGGACAGTCAGATTTGTAAATTGGGGAAACTCTAGCCTCTTTCCATGGACTTGGAACAATTCCTGTTTCAAGTGAAGTATTCATAATCTTAGTTAGAGGCTGGATAATTTCTATCCAAAAAGCTACAAAATCGATATTCCCATTGCCCCATTTTCCAGTGCAGCACAGCCCGTTATTACAGATCTCATATTAGTGTGCCATGTTCTTTTCAACTGCCACAGTGCTCTTGTGATGTCAGTATCAGCATAATAATTTCACAGTTGGTATATTCGCAGTTTCAGCTGTGTCACTTGGAACCATAGAAATACATAGAATGGACATGAGGTTCTGGCAGATGAAGCAACCAAATCCACCATCTTGGAACTGCCCTGTATCCTGGCACATTGTAACTGTGACGTCACAATAACAGTGATGTCACTTATAACAATAGCATGATGTCACATCATAATTAGTCTACTGTGACGTCGTGTCTCTGGGCAGTTCCAATATGGCGGATTTGGTGACCTCATCTTGAGGTAGCATGATACAGCCTCATGTCCGTTCTATGTATTTCTATGCTTGGAACCCACCCTTATCACATCATTACAAATCCACAATAAGCTGTTAGATTGTTGCTCAACACTGATAATTCTGTTTGATGTTTTGAGTACATCCAAAAGTTACTAATTCCAGCTAATGCATGGATTTTGTGTATAACTGCTATAGGCCTACTGCTATCAGTTTTAGCACTTTTACAACAAAACTGATTCATTCACTCCCACATTCACTTGTTGGTCTGAGAGGTAATCATGTTCTGCTCTGTCTTGGCAAAAATAATATACTCAGGACCATTCAGAATTTAAGACCTGAGGGGGAGGGGGGCTTGAGTTTTGCTAGAGAGCGTACTTATCACTGATTTCCAATAATGTTTATTTGATTATTGACCCACATTTTTAACCTCCTTGTCTGGCCTTTTCCCAAATTTTTGGGGAGCAACTACCTCCCTTCCCTCTCCCATTTCCCGTCCTCTGGTATGCCCATGCAACACAACTACGTTCACTTCCAAATAATCTCCCAACCATCTCGCCCCCCCTCTCCCCTTCCCAAGTCATAAATTCTGAACTATTTCTTAGACTCGGATCTCATCAAAAAGGCTGAAAAGCCGTAAGGTGCTGCCCTCAAGGAGAAATTTCATGTCAAACAACCCCATGATGGATCAAGCAAGTGGCTCAAACATATCGGTTTCACCTGCTCCAACTGATTCCAAACAGCCATACCGATGAATGCAGATTAATCAATTGTTATTCCCACTTTGACAGCCCATAAGCCTGATTTGTTGGTAGCAGTTGGAATCAACGCTTACAGTGAAACACTTTGATATAGAATTAGAGTGGACTGTGGCACTGTGAAAATGGCACTTCGTGTGTCATCATGCTGATGATTTGTCATGATCAAACCCAATACTTTCAATGTTAATTTGATTGAAGGAGACTTATCCCATTTGTTGACGACAGCCAAACGAAAGGATTATGTATCTGATTTTCACTCTGAAATCAGTTTTGACAAGTCAAATGGCCTTCTATTGATCATGACTAATCAAACAGCTTCTATCTTTCCATGTTGAAGTAGAGAAGATGACCCTCCATCAGCTATCATTAGTCAAGAAATGCATTTTTCACAGTGAACTGATCCTCATTTTGCCTATATCAAAGTGTTTCACTGTAAAAGGTTGGAGTGCCAATAGTGATGTCAGTATTGGAATACTGACATCATCTCTGCATATATTCACATGGAACATGGCACACTAATATGAGATCTGTAATAACTGACGTTTCAAACGCAGCTCACTAAATTGAGAAGTGTGAAGCGAAAGGTCAACCCTTCAAAGACCATTCATGAGCCCTGTGCCAAATTTGATGATTATTGGGCAAAAATAACTCAGAAAAATATTGTTGCAACTAATGATGTTGTTTTTATAATAGCTTGAGTTCAGTCTCTAGAATGATTACGTCTATCTAGAATCCTAAGATTTTTTTTGTTATTTGCCCGCGTTTTTAAAAAAATTCTTGAAGGATTCAATAAAAGAAACGATTGCCAAACAAAAACCAAGGCTGGTGGTTATATCTGTTACTGACTTCTGTCCATTATTACATTGGATTTGATTTATTAAATAATTCACAGCAGCAAAAGCAGTGTTAAACTAGACTGCTCACATAATTTAATAATTTAAGGGAGAAAGATGGTAATGACAATAGTCAGTTATGGCTGTTTCAACTAAAACTGCATCCTCCCCACGCAAACCCTGCTAAAATGGACAGGGCTTTCTGCTATTTCCAATCTCTTCTGTGATTGGCTGCTTATTTAGGTCATAAGCATTTTGCAGGCAGATTTTGTCAGATTATGGACACTTAGAGGATTACTGGCAACTAAGAAAAACAGTGTAAAACAAGCAAACTTTCAAACAGTTTCATTTCAGAACTGTGAAAATACATAATTCAATGGAATTTTCGGAGCTGAGATAGCACCTTTCAACAATACACAATTTTTCCATTTGTAACTGTGTGAAACAGAAGCAACAATTTCAAACTGTGATTAAGTTAATTAAGTATTCATGAATTAGCAAAGATTATGGGCCATTTTGTCATGGTATGACTTGGGATGATGCTAAAACTGTAATGATGTGGGTGACAGAGATGTAATGACAAAACACAGGGTCAACAAAATAGATGTTTAGTTTATTAGTTTATTAGTTTCTTTATTTATTAAAGTCTCATTCTGTAAACGTAGATGGTACAACAGTAAAAACCATTCAATAAAAACAGACCATTCCTTTGGAATTATGAGGGAATTTGAAAACAATTAATAAAAACTAAGACCTGTAAAAACCATTACAAACCTTTTGATAGCACCAGTGATGATCTAAAATCCAATATGTTAGCACAGGTTTTAGCAACAGTTTTAACAAGACTAGGTTCTGACATCAGGAATATTAATTTATCACAGCTGGAAAGATTGATCATTAAAATTCACATTAATATCTATGGCACACTTCTGTTTCACCAGAATAACGCTGACAGTCGATCAAAACATGGATTTAATTTTCTATTGCATTATTTTCACAATATCTGCAACGTCTTTGATCTTGGGGTTCATTTGTGTATCGGCCTGTCTCTATGGTGTTGTCCCTGAACGGAATTTGGCTATCGACCTCCTTTGCTGTCTGGATATTGGGGTGGTCACATATAATTCTGGTCCAAAATCTACCTTAAATAAACGGTACGTCCTGAGGCTCTTTCCCTGTTGAGCTTACTCTTCCGTTCAATTGTGAAATGCTACTTTAGCCTCGACGTGATTGTTCCTTTAATGCAGCGAAAACTGGGAACCATGTCTCCTGTTAGACACGAGAGACCAATGCTGCGGAAGAAGGCCATCACATGCATATACAGAGTTCTTTATTCCTCTGGAAGCACAGTCCATGGACAACCTGTGCACCTGGGAGTTAATTCGATCGTCAAGCATATTTGACAGACAGCACCATTGTCTGGCCACAGTAGACCATTGTCGTTCTCCCTGCATAGACCAGCCCATATCTCCATGCAGAGCAGCTATGGGGCCCTTTTTCCAACTCCCAAAAAATAGTAGGGGGCCTTAAGGCCAAAATTTGGCATTATCGTTACGGAGTGGATAAAGCTACGAAACTTGGCAGAAAGGAAGCTGAGGATCTAAGCTTTAATTTTTTCCTAAGCTCCAAAAATTATTTTAAGTGGAGCTGTTTCAAAAATGCGTTTCCATGGCAACAAGTCACTGAAATTTTGCAGTTTCCAGAAAATGTATTATTTTCCCATAAAATTCACAAAAATTTAGATATAAGCAAAATATCCAGGATTATCAATCTTAGTGATGGACCGCATTAATTCCTTATATCAAATCCAAATTTGCTGTCTTTAGTTGCCATGGAGACGGAACGCAAATTCAATATATTGCATTTTTTAACGACTATTGTCTATTTCATTACACATTATGGCTAATCTGTATTAATCAGATGAGGACTGAATACATGCTAAAAACCCTAAACCATTTTCCATTAATTATGGCAAATTTGAAAAACATGGTTCTTTAAATAAATCCATGAAATGTGTTTCTATGGTAACAAATCAATTTGTGAAGTTTATAAATTTGAGAATAAATATGTACATTTCAAGAGAACTCTTGTATCTAGACACTTCATTTTTGGAAAATGTCGCCCCTTTATGATATGGGATGTGCTGGAGTATTTGTTTATCATATTGTTGAGGTTGGTTACCATGGTAACCATTGTTTTATGTTTTAAAAACCAACAAAAGTTACTTTATTATTGCTCAATATTGTGGACTTAGGTTTATCAATATATAATTACAAGGGTTTGTTGTTTAAACATTTCATAGTTCTAAGGAGATATCCATATTTCCAAATTGGTTTCCATGGCAACATAAGTTGACCAATTTCTGGTAAGATGGTCATAAATCTATCAATGTCAAGAAAATTATTGTAGATGCAAGGATCTCATTTGGCGGTTAAAGTATGTTGTGCCCTTGGTAGTTTTAGATGTAATAGGGTTGGGATTGATATCATGTGGATATTGGTTACCATGGTTACCTGTGATCCAAGGATGCTATGCGGTAAAATGCCCCATTCACAGCTGGCCCAAAATTGACTTTTGGGTCATATCTTGACTTAGAAATGGAATTTTTGCTCGTATTATGGGTCATATGAAAGGTAACATTGTAGTCTTTCAGATGAAGAGCAGAAAGTGTGTCCGTCTTTTACTGATCTTGATTTGATAAGCTATATATAAATGCAAGTTGGGTCATTTTTTGCTTATGGGGTTGATATTGCATGTGAACGTTTCACGTACATTTTTCCAACACTACAATGTCAATATAACAAAACCGAGGAAAGTATGTAAAAAAATCCTCAGAGGCAACGATATTAATTTGAATAGTATTGAGGAAATACACTCTAAAGATGTTATAAAAACAGCAACAAAAATTGTCAGAGACGAACTACATCCTCTTAATACTGAACTGTCCCGTACCCCTAGTGGAAGAAGATGGCGTGTACTGCCTATGAGAACGTCTAGATTTAAAAATTCCTTTGTTCCCAGTGCCATTATTTTACTTAATCAAAATCATATTATTATGTAAACTAATTCTGATTTTTTTGATATGATGATAATTAATATTCCAAACTGTAATTTAACTGAGTGTACCATTTCAATGACCAGCCAAAATTTCACATGTACTGTGCTACTACGTGACCAATAAAACTTCTTATTCTTATTCTTATTCTTATAAGATAAAGTTCCCTGTGCAAAATTGTTCCCTGGTAAGCAGGACAGTGAGCATCTCTTTATATGTGATGCAGAATTTTGCAGATCTATGTCTTGCATTGTTTCTACATCTTTATGACACATTTTCTTATCTAGAAGAATGGTGAAAATGTGATTTTTGATGTAACCGTTTTTCTTTTATCATGACCAACGTTTTGCTCATTGCCCAGCAAGTCACAAAATGGTCACAAAACTTGACTCAAAGTTGTGAAATAGAAGTTGTTTCCATTCAAAGTTTAACCATTTGTGTTTATTTCTATGCTCTGATTGTCCCGCAAAAGACAGAGAGATCTTTCAGAATGATGGATGGATGATTGGGGCTTTACGTCCTGTATTATGCACTTGGTAGGCTAATTAGGACAGGTGGAGTGCACGGCTATGAGGCAAAGGATGAATGAAACCGCCGTCCAACATAGGCACAGGGGACCCAGAGCTGGATTCAAACCCTGGACCCAGCGATTGGCAGCCCAGCACACTACCACTAGACCAACCCCCCCCCCCTCTTTCAGAATGAACAAAGTGTTGAGAAGTCAACCAGAAAGGAAGAAGAGTTCTCACAAAATGACCAAGGAAAACTTAGTTGGAAAAAAGGCTCCCAGAGAAGTTTCCTAAGCTCTTCTTGGCCTCTTCCTTTCACTTCGAAGTTCAGCTCTTCCAGCTGAAGCCTGCTACATCTAAAGGTTATATGGCAGATGTTTTCTTCTTCTTGTTGACATGTAGTGTCTTGCTGAAGTCTGTTTTTTTGCCCTCTTCTGTTGTGTTGTGTAAACATTAGTAATGAATCTTGCTCTTGTTGAAGTTGGAGTGACCAGCCTGGGCCTTCATACAATGTCTATGGTGGATGTGATACTGCACTGGTGGGGTCAAGCAAACAGAGCGGTATCATTTGGCCTTTGCTTTCGGACATGGACTGCCTCCATTTACCATGGACAGTAGACTGTATGTGCCTCTTCCAGTTGGTTTTACTCCAGGGTACTGCAATGGCGGCTTCTGTCAAATAATATCGCAGGATTGGGAAATGTTTGTAGCATAGGTAAATCAACTTCCTCTATTGCCAAGACCAAGCTGTCTGCTTGCTAATTACTTGAGACTCTTTACTTGCCCTGCAAATGGCTACAAACAGACTCAATGTTCTGATATGTAAATCTGCTTCTACGGGTATGAACAGTTGTCAGATAGATTGCTTTGCATGCTGTACTGTTCGGAAAGCCTTGAACCTGTCTAAGTAGCTGCTTATGGTACATACGCGTCCAGTTCGTTGATTTCCTTTCTCGATTGTATAACAGTGTCCAACCACACCTGTCTACAAGTGGACTGCTCTTGCATTGCCACAGATCAGAACATATGCTGTCTTGTGTTGCCACCTAGTGACTAGTGTGCTATTCAGCGAGCTGCTGGCAGCGTCCACCTACTTTCGACCAGAAGAAGACACACAATTTTGTCTGGAAGACACCGGGCCTGTTTCTGACTGTGCTGATGGCCTTGTCTACTTCCTTAGAGAATGTGATTGCTGAGTCTGACTCTGGTTTACATCAATGTTGAATAGAAATTTTGTGAATGCGCAATGAGATTGGAACTATTTCTTGGGACAGCAATGCTGTAGCATAGGAAATCAACTTTTGTGCCAGGTGGCAGCAGCATGCAGTTCTCAGTTTCAACAGACTGCAACCACACAGTAACCCGGGGACTATGTACTTTGGTTGACAGCGTTTGATTAAGACCATTTGCATCATGTTAACCTTTGTCCATGAGGGCATACGCAGATCTCTTGACTATTTGTATTCTGTTTGAAATACAGGGTCCTGCTTTGCCTGTACACCAGTCCAGTCACAAGTGGGTTAAGGAAGCAGATTCTGGCATATCTTCGTTTCGTAATTTCATGAATAGTGTAGATGTGCTGGAGGGAGTCCGCATGGTAGCCAAACTCTTTTGGGGCAAATAGTGTAGAGATGCTCTTTGGTGTACTCGTTCACTGCATCAAGCATGGCTTGCATTTCAACCACTGAAAGAGAAAGAGTTCTCACAGAATGAACAAAAAACACAGAGCTCCCAGAAAGAGAAAGAGATCGGATACAACAACCAGAGACGTAAATGCCCCAGAAAGTGTAGTGAAGTAGCTCCTAAAAGAGAATGAGTTCCAAAAGAATGGCCCAAGAAGCAAAGATCCCCAGAAAGAGAAACAGATTGCACAGAGTGAACAAAGAAAGTCTCAATGAAAGAGAGGGTGAACTCACAGGATGGAGTTCTGAAAGCTAGCATTAACAAAAGGACAAGATCCACTCTCCAAAAGAGAAGGAGTTCTCATGGAATGGACAAAGAGTGTTGGAGTGCCCCAAAAGAAGAAAGAGTTCTCGCAGAATGAAGGAAGATGCAAAGCGAAGAAGTTCCTGTGAAAGAGAATGCCAAAGAGTGACAAATGCACTTTTGTCTGTTGTAATTCATATACTGTAGTAACATGTTTTAGAACTTTTCTGGTATACCATAACTGCAAGGCAGGCAAGTACACTGCGTTCCCAATTATTATGCAACTATGCTTTTTTGCAATATCTCAAAAAGAAATAAAACTATTGGGATATCCTTTACACATAATGACATGTGCACCATTAAGCAAATATTCTGTAACTTTCGTCCAATTCTGTTGTTTCAGTGAGGGGTTATGCTATATAATCAGGTTTTTGGGGTGTTCCCAATTATTATGCAATTTCTTGAAAAGCTTCCATTGCCACCCAAAATCAACAAAGTTGATTATGAATTGACATTAGAATATACCTCATAACACTAAATAAAAAAATGGAACCATCATTTCGAACGCGGATGCCTTCATGACCAAGAAATCAATATAATACAACTGCATTGAAAAACCATTGAAATTGGCTTTTTTCTCAATAAAGAAGCCTCCCATTATCTTAAAAAAATTAATATCAATAAAATTCCAGCTTAGAATATATCTATAGGACACCACGGTCATACTGTGAGATGAAACACCAAATCTGGTATCTCTACAAAATATGACACCAAATCAAAAACTCACACTTTGGTTTCCAATTGGAATAGCATTGGCAATTGGATGCGTTCAATTCATTTGAAGATATTTGTCAAATATAGTGGTGCAACTTAATTGCCATTGGTTTACAGGAGAGTCCTAATCCTAAGGAAAGTGGTAAATGAGTTAGGTAATGATTTTTCATTTTATCTGGCTATCAGAGGGTTTTTATTGCAAGAAAACTATAATTTCAATGCTATTTGAATGCAGTAAAATAACATGAATTTCTTGGCTATGAATGCATCTATGTTTGAAATGATGGTTATACATTTTTTTTGTGTTATGGGGTATATGTTGATGTCATCTTCAGACTAGTTTGAGTCATTTTGAGTGGTCATGGATGCTTTTCCAAGAATTTGCATAACAATTGGGAACACCCCAAAACATCATTATGTGGCATAACTCCCAACTGAATCAATGGAATTGGGCAAAATTGGCAGGATATTAGCTCCATTATACACTTGTCATTATGTGTAAAGGATATTCAAATATTGTTATTTATTTTTGAGATAATGCAAAAAAGCCTATTTGCATAATAATTGGGAACGGAGTGTAGTGGTGAATTATTGACAACTTAACCTCTACATATGTATCAATATACATTTTTACAACAAATTTATGCAAGTTCTCAAAATATTTTTTGTATTCTTACGGCTTAAACAAAATTGACCTGATGGAGCTCATGATTTCAAATTTGTGCAACTATGGTCTGGTTGCCATAAAACTAGTATACACAGCTGATAAACATGTTTAGCAATGTCTGTTTATAAAAATTACAATTCCCCTGTTAAAAAAGTATAGCCATGCTTGTTCTCCTTATACATGTATGGAAGTATCTATTAACAATTGATAGGTGAAGATATTGTTAAAGCTTTTCTTCACTCTAAAAAATTACGGATATTAGTGGTTTTGTGCAAAACCAGTGTGTACAATAAAAAACCAGTATGGTATTTTTCAACTATTTTTGGTTTTCTTCAGAGCAAGTGGTATTTCTCATGAAAATTGGTTTTGGTCATTGGGAATTATGGTATTTATAAAAACCAAATTTCTGGAAAAGCACCTTTATTATGATCCATTTTTAATATACTTGTGGAACAATGATTTGAGATGTTTAAAATGTTAATGTTGTGGTTCATGTTTTTAAAATTCATGCAAGTTACTTTATTTAGAAGTTTTAAGAGAGATGACTAGCTATGCTGCATATCAGTCATGGCTACTTGAATACCCAATTAGGTATTTTACTAATCCCTCAGGACTCACTCACCGGTTGACCTTATCTACAAACACAAAACTGTGAACATGTCACCTGCCAAGAAAAGCTGTTAGTTTATCAATCAAGACTTAAGAAGGTTTAAGGCAGAGTTTATTAGTCTTAATACAGCAGTGGAAGAGTGTGCATGTCAGTCTGCAGAAGATTGAGAAGAACTTGGTAAGTTTTTTTTTTAATTTCTTCATTAAACTCCTAAGAAATATGCAGTCTGAATGCAATTGTGTTTATTTGGGTAAGGTGTACACAATATCTGGTTCATATATATATATATATATATACATGTATGACATTATACATAAATCAAACAAAACATGTGGATAGTGTTGAGCGACTACTTGTTCTGATATAACAATGACCCAAGGCATTCAATACTGTGAATATTGCATTCTGCCTGTAAAAGGATTCATTATAATTTAAGGCAGCATGAAATTGTGGTTTGGTATATATGGAATACCCAGTTCCATAATTTTCACCAGTCATCTGCCGTAGGGGAGACCAGGGTATTGTGCCACCAATTGCAGGGTTGAATTGAAGAGCCATCAAAATTATGAACAAAAAAACTGCCAAATATTATAATGTGAAAAGTCTCTATCAGAAGTGTTGTATTTTTGGTTGAATGTACTCTGAAGACCAGCATTATCGTTCTTCAGTTGTGTAACTTTGGCATTTAATGGAGTGACAGATTTCCACAAAAAGAGGTATTTTGAGCAAGTTGTGCATTGGTAAGCTGTGCCGATGGTATGATAGTTATGGTATTTTAATTATCTTTTGATACATTTTTGCTTCTTTCACACACGACACTGTAAATGTGATGAAAAAAAATTACGGCTAAGAAGAATTTGTTATTACAAACCTGTTCCAAAAAGCATATATACTTTTAAAGTTTTTGGTTTATGCGGGCCTTCAATGTCCTGCAATAACTTTCATTTTATGTATCGGAGCATCAGAGCATCAGCCATAATTATGTCATACACATGACACATATTTTATTTTTGAAGAAATTGGTGAGATTTGAGGTCGCACTGGAAACACTGAGCTAAACAACTTGCCCCATTACGTGGCACAACTTACCTGCTAATGGTCCAATTGTGCTGACACCTATACTAAACTAATTATGACAACAATGTTATTATTATTTTCATATCTGATATTCACAAGGTAGAGTCACCCTCAATTTTTTACCCCACATTGTGTTAAGTTGTATAGTGTTTCTGATGTGCTTTACTATTCTTGTGAAGAAATGTGTTACATCTGGCTGTGAATTATACAAAATTACATACCATAAAACGGGGTAAAGTTGGCATTCCGGGGTAAAGTTGGCAAACTATTTTTACCCATTTAATGGCACAAATGCCAGCTGTTGTCACTGACACAGGCATATGTGGCAAACTTTCCATTCGTGTCAGTGAGGATGCCATTAAGTTGGTCAAATTAGCTTGCCAACTTTACCCCTGATTACCAACTTTACCCTGTTTTACGGTACTTTTGCTGATATTTTTAAACTCTTTGACATTTTAAAAGATAGTTTTTAATTTCTGTTTCAGATGAAAAGTGGCATGTTCCTACTGAGGCCTTTAATACAAAAAACTACCTTTGGAAGAAGTTTGCGCCATATAGCAGATTGGGAAAAATATAGACAATGCTTCTCAAGGTACGTAAGTTGAATAACAGCTCTTCCTTATCTTTTCCAATTGACAAATACTTATTGTATAGTATTCTGATATTCTCTTGTGTTAAAATGAGCTTGTTTTGACCAATCTTCAGTCAAATAATGAGTGAACACTGAACAGGGTATGTTGCACAACCAAGGCATTAATTGAATTGAATGAAGTTATTTGATATATTTTTGGCATTATCCTCCTTGCAAAAACTCATGGATGATTCTACCTACTATTTCAGATCTCACCAGGAAATGGTTACCTTGCCCTGCCTAGAGTACCAAAGGAAAATGCCTACTTCCTTTTTGCAATAATGAGGTAAGTGCAAACAGTATGGGATCTTTTATTTGTAAAGCACACAGTGAGTAGACAAGAATTCAGAATTCATATTCTGCCAGTGTGTAGGGAAACTACATCAAAAGTTCCATTGAAGGTTTTGCAGATGAAGTACAAGATTTGTATATGATGACTAGTATTGACTACCTCGACTGAGTAATTTTTTTTTTGCATAAAAATGATATTTGGATACCAATGCTCATCCACTTTCCACTTTCAGGATCCCAACGATGCACACTGCAAGGTTCGATTCACGAACAGTCGTTATCCTTTCATTCATCCGAATTGACCTAAAAGCGCATTAATAGTGATACGAGAAGGAAAACTTCAACCAACAATCATACCATGTCAATAGCTGAGTCCGGGATTCGAATCAAGCTCTAGCCGGACTCATTGCTTTCTCCCCCTACTGTTCTAGTTGGCCTACCAAGTGCACTAATACAGGACGTAAAGCCCCAATCATCCATCCATCCATCCATCGTTCCTCAAGATTGGCTACTGAAGACTTTTGATACAAACTAATGATACTGACATTTTGATTGGCATTGCCACCCTGACTTGCCGCTTTTGGAAATATAACCTTTGTCATTAACAATATAACATTTCCTACATGTAAGTAATGTGTCTTTATTTCAACAAATTCATAAATTTGTAAATCTCTGCTTTCCTGTGTTTCGATTATCAATTACTGCTGTGATGTTTTCATTTTGTGTGTTTGATTACCAATGACTGCTGTGATGTTTTTATTTCCAAGGCCAAACTGTGATAAATGAATGTCAATATTGGTTATTCAATATTTTTTTTAAATCTAAGCAATATCAATATTTACAATTATTATGAATGTGTGTGAATGTGTATTTGTAAAAATAAACATTGAAATCGGATCCATGGAATCCTTATTATTTCTATTTACTTTTAACTACATAATATTTTAAGAGAAAAGTGAAAAAAAAAGATTATTTATTGATACTAATGCTGAAATTCTAGTAAACCTGCATAAAAAAATTTTGGATTATAATAGATCAAATTTGGTATTTTCCATAATGATCTGCCTCCCTGTGGGATGGTTCTGATAGCCTGATATATCATATTTGATTCATTCCAGTACCTCAAATAGCGCCAATTATATCAATCCAGAAACTTTGAAATACTATTTTCATTGCAGTTTACAATACAAATTGGTATTAAGAAATGTCTATGAAATGACATCAAAAACCTGTAATTGGGTAGCAATATGACCGTTATCCATACCACAAAATTCTTAAAAAGGTCTTATAAAATACCCACCAATGCATAATGGGAGAATAAATTTTGATATTTTTAGTGACATGCTGGTTGTTGTAAGTGCAGGAAATGGTTTAATTTTCAATTAATGACAAATCCAAAAGATTTCAAATGTCAAGGAATAAAAAACCCATGCATTTTCTATATTGCATGCATGTAAGTATTAATGGATTTCTATGATGGAATTACAGTACCTGCAATTTGAAACATTAATATCCACTACTGACTTCCTGCAAATTAAACAAAAAACCGATGCTGATTTTTTCTTGTACAAATGCAACTGGTTTTTGAAAATATCAATTGTTACTGGTTCCTTAATTAATCAAAAGGTGTTCAAAATACGGGACAAGCTTAAATACCAATATTGGTATCTTATTAGAACTTTAGTTTTTAGAGTGTTCAAGAGTTAACCAGAACTGGATTTTTAATGAGCATAATGTGTCGTTACACTCTTGTGACTGCAAGTAAAACCGGTAATGGGAACAGTTTATTTTTCCAGTAGACAATACCGATATGTATATAATATATATATAATATCATCTCTAAACCAACAACATACTGTCTGCCAGTCATTTTT
The DNA here is from genome assembly GCA_026936325.1 of Platynereis dumerilii. Lineage (NCBI taxonomy): Eukaryota > Metazoa > Annelida > Polychaeta > Phyllodocida > Nereididae > Platynereis > Platynereis dumerilii. Next base: position 12,349,950 of record JAPTHN010000020.1, read on the forward strand.
TATCATAGTTTCCTTGACCAATATTGATTGGTCATCATCGCCCCACCTTCATTGTCAGTAGTTATATATGTAGTAAAAAAAAACCAATTGCGTCATTTCAAATATTATTGCTTCAAATATAAGAGATAAAAATTGATCCAAAAAACACATTTTTCTTACATATATGAATACCAATTTGAAATGGCATTTTTGTGTGGGTGCGCTTTTTTACAATTTTTTCACTAGGCCTATGTCTAATGTGAGAGGAGTTTTCCAAATTTTAAGTTCTATCCACTTCCAATTTGTACATGTTTGCTTCTGTTAATACTGAGGGAATTTTTAAACTATCCTCAAACAATCAGAGCATAGAAATAAACACAAATGGTCAAATGTTGAAATGGAATCAACTTCTAATTCACAAATTTTAATCCAGTTTAGTGACTATTTTTTAAATGAACGGCAGATATGCAAAACGTTGGTCACAATGAAAGAGAAACAGTTGCATAAAAAAAAAATCACATTTTCACCATTCTTCTAGAAAACAAAAGGTGTCATAAAAGATATATCAACAATGAAAGGCTTTGCTTGCATTGATAAGATGCCCAATGCCCAGCTTACCAGAGAACAATTTTGCACAAGGAACTTTATCTCTATCAACATTGTAGTGTTGGAAAAATGTACATGAAACTTTCACATGCAATTACACATTGGGATTGATATCTTGTGGATATTTGTTACCATGGTTACCTGTGATCCAAGGATGCTACGCGGTAAAATGCCCCATTCAAAGTTGGCCCAAATTTACGTTTTGGGTCATATCTTGACTTAGAAATGGAATTTTTGCTTGTATTATGGGTCATATGAAAGGTAACATTGTCGTCTTTCAGATGAAGAGCAGAAAGTGTGTTCATCTTTCACTGGTCTTGATACAATAAGCACTGTAAATTCTGAATTTTGAGTTAGCTTAATCGATTGAGTGAGATGGTTGCACAATTCCTTTGAGCCAAGATAGCTTGCTGTTTGTAAGTTATAACAACATAAAGATTATCATAACTTAAAACAGCAAGCTATCATGACTCAAACAAATTGTGCAACCGTCTCACTCAATCATTTGAGCTAACTCAGAATTTACAGTGCATATTGTATCAAGACCAGTGAAAGATGAACACACTTTCTGCTCATCATCTGAAAGACGACAATGTTACCTTTCATATGACCCATAATACGAGCAAAAATTCCATTTCTAAGTCAAGATATGACCCAAAACGTCAATTTTGGGCCAACTGTGAATGGGGCATTTTACCGCATAGCATCCTTGGATCACAGGTAACCATGGTAACCAATATCCACAAGATATCAATCCCAACCCTATTACATCTAAAACTACCAAGGGCACAATATGCCTTAACCGCCAAATGAGATCCTTGCATCTACAATAATTTTCTTGACATTGATAGATTTATGACCATCTTACCAGAAATTGGTCAACTTCTGTTGCCATGGAAACCAATTTTGAAATATGGATATCTCCTTAGAACTATGAAATGTTTAAACAACAAATCCTTGTCATTACAGATTGATAAACCTAAGTCCACAATATTGAGCAATGATAAATTAAATTTTGTTAGTTTTTAAGACAGATAACAATGGTAACCATGGTAACCAACCTCAACAATATGATAAACAAATACTCCAGCACATCCCATATCATAGAGGGGTCACATTTTCCTAAAATGAAGTGTCTAGATACAAGAGTTCTCTTGAAATGTTCATATTTATTCTCAAATTTATAAACTTCACAAATTGATTTGTTACCATAGAAACACATTTCATGGATTTATTTAAAGAACCATGTTTTTCAAATTTGCCATAATTAATGGCAAATGGTTCAGGGTTTTTAGCATGTATTCAGTCCTCATCTGATTAATACAGATTAGCCATAATGTGTAATGAAATAGACAATAGTCGTTAAAAAATGCATTATATTGAATTTGCATTCCATCTCCATGGCAACTAAAGACAACCAATTTGGATTTGATATAAGGAATTAATGCGGCCCATCACTAAGATTGATAATCCCGGATATTTTGCTTATATCTAAATTTTTGTGAATTTTATGGGAAGATAATACGTTTTCTGGAAACTGCAAAAATTCAGTGACTTGTTGCCATGGAAACGTATTTTTGAAACAGCTCCACTTAAAATAATTTTTGGAGCTTAGGAAAAACTTAAAGCTTAGATCCTCAGCTTCATTCCTGCCAAGTTTCGTAGCTTTATCCACTCCGTAACGATTTTTTGGTTAGCGCCCCCTACTAAAATACCTTAGTGCTCGATACACTGGAAGAAGTTATGGCCCCAGACATGTGATCCAAATCCATAGTCTATGATAGGCTGTACACAGGCATAGTATAGATGCGAAAAATACCTTGTATGGGAAACCACCATAGGTAACACCTTTCAAAATTAAGGAACCCCCAGTGTGCAGCTTGGGCTACGGACTTAGCTGTAACATTATAGTCAAGATGTTCAGTTAAAATTGGCTGAATACGGTATAGCCGGATTCACACTTGAAAGTAGCTGAAAAGTTAATTTTAAAATCTGGCAACGGCCATTCACATTTGAAAGTAGCTGAAAAGAGCTGAAAAGTTACTTAATCTGGCAGCTGAAACTCACTCTTGAAAGTAGCTGGAAAGTGGCTGATTAGGGCAGCTGGATTCACATTTGAAAGTAGCCGAAAAGTGGCTTAATCTGGCAGCTGGATTCACATTTTGAAAGTAGCTGAAAAGTGGCTGAATTTGGTAGCTGGATTCGCACTAAAATTGGCTGTAAAGTTGTTAAAAAGTAGCTGCAACTGCTGGTGCCGAATTCATAGTTCAAATATCTTGCAAGTATGGGGGAGACCATTTAATAATAGGCTTGGAGTTTTCCTCGGTGGGAAATTATTTATTTTGAGCGCATGCAGACCTCGAATATTCATTCCTAAATCAAGCATCACCTTCTTAAGAAAAACCCCCACCAAAAATTATTTATTTCAAGACTGCCCAGAAAAAATTGATTTATTTCACTGAAACTGAGCGAGAAATTATTTATGAAAAAAAAAACTCCAACCCCCCCTCCCTTGATATTAAATGATCTCCCCTAACTGGGAACTTGCTGGATGAGGTACCAGTGTTGATGCTAGTACTTGTCTGAAAGTGATGATGTCAATGTGCCTGAAATTATGACGCGGTTTTTGCTTGATATTTGAAGCTTTTAAAAGTAGTCCTATCTTCACTCTCTAAATATCATGGAGGCAGCTGCAGTGAGGATTATTTATTTAGGATAACAATCAATAGGGATTACCTATTTATTTTCATTCTATCTTTCAGAAAAATGCACAGGCCCACACCTATGATATCAGAAATTCCAATAACTTTGTCATTCCTTTAGTAAAGCATGAGTTTGTCAAACAGTCAATACGGTTTAGAATACCCAAATTTTTCAACTCCATGAACTTAGATATTAGGACAAAGATATATACACATAGTATGATTGGCTTTAAGCTATTTATTAAAAGAAATATGTTTCTCTCATATTCTGAAATATGTAATATTCCAAATTGCTTCATTTGTAATAACAACACATAAGTCTTTTTCATTATTTCATTTTATTATTTATTATATCCATTTTCTATATTCTCTAGCACCATAATCGGAAGTAACTTAACTGAACTAAATACTGAAATTACATTTAAGTCTATTTATTTTGCAACGCCGTCTAACTTGTGATCCTCATGTGGGTGCCCCTTTGCTTTATTATTTATATGTGTGCAATATTTATGTATTCTTCAGGGTCCACTCGATAACGACAAAGACTTGTCTTTGAGTGGGCCCTGGTCTTGAATGATATTAATATATTTTCATTTTCTTGATATTCATTAATTAATTTGTTTTTCCTTCAAGACCAAATAAAGATAATTCTGATTCTGATTCTGATTCTGATACCAGGCCATGCATGCATAATAGACTTCACAGATGGTTCTCTCAGTTGACACTGGGGGAAAAGTGGTGAATACTTATTTTTACTTAATCCCATTGGCTAATAGACTTCCCGCCCTTACATCTGATTGGTTCAGCTAAGGTGACTCCAAGCTGAAGTATTTTTAGTGTATTTTAATGTGACTTTAAGGCTTTACAACTTGCTCATCCTTTTAGTTTAAATTTTGAAAGTTGTGTTTTTTGGATTTAGAGTGTATTCATCTCCTATGAAAAGCAAATGAAGAATCGCAGAATTACAAAATGGTTATTTTGGGTCAATATTCATGCCATTCAGTGAAATAAGTCTAATGCATATATACTATACAATAGTATACATGTATACTTGACCCATTTCAACACACCTGCATAATTGTGCATCCAATTGTAATGAAGTGCACATACACTGTGTTACAAAGTACCTAGCACTAAAAGCCAACAACTTCCAAGACTGATAAAGTGCTGGATATGTGACCATGATAGCATCAAATCTTTCAAATCTGGAGTTGTGAGTGACATAACCTCATATATAACCTGCTCAGCAGAACTGGGACTAATACAAAGTCCAATCTGCACTGAGAACGTGACATATTTAGATTACCCAGATGTCAATGGATAAACACTAACCACATTTGGATACAACAACAAATAACAATAACAACAACAGATCATGAAGTTCCACCAGTGGAGGGATGCCCAGGTAACTAATATTTTAAATTATTATAATGGATAAATGAAAGCCAATGTTATATAATGGACTGCTTATATCCATTAATGTTATTTTTCATCATAAAATCTGCTTGTCTCTGAGACTTTGAAAAATTTGAACTTTAAAATTATTTTCATATCTTTTTTTGATCAGCTGCATAGTTATACCAATAAATCGGATACTACATTTTAATGGCATATGGCACTTTGCAGAATTTGAATCATCATAATCATATATACATTGTACATGTATACTTCTACGTAATAGATAAGTTTTAGCACTTGAGCTTCTTTTTAAAACTAGAAGGCAAACACGTTTGCAATGTGCGCAAGAGAAAGCCGCTGTAGACCTTTCACCAAAAATGAGCATGAAATGATTTAGTTTAAAAAAAACTCCAAGGCTCCCCCCTTGGGAATGTGAAATGGTGCCCCCCCCTAACTAATCACAAGTTCACAAGAGAATTGACAGTTGTGAATAAAAAAAAGCCTGGCTGCAAGGTATTCCCTGTTTATGAATTATTTGTTGACTTTGTGAATTATTTGTTGAATTGTATTTCCATTGGCAATCTTTGGGAAAACAAGTATTCCTGAACTGAAATACTCATTTAATGAAGTTGATTGAATGCTGTCAAAGAGTGTTTTTAATCAAATATTTTGTTGGCTACTCGCTAGGGGCCACTTTGCCACCTTGATTATTTCATTAAGAGTAAGAATTTACTAAGAAAGACATATATTGTGACCATTGGCCTGTGCCTGCACTAATATTCCATTCATGGCTGAATTCATGGCTGCATTCATTCCTACATTCATTCCTGCATTCATGCCTTCATTCATTCGTGCCTTCATTCATTCGTGCCTTCATTCATTCGTGCCTTCATTCATTCATGCCTTCATTCATTCATGCCTTCATTCATTCATGCCTTCATTCTCACTCCGTAGATTCTCCCCCTTAAAAACCCTGTCAGGGCCTCCACACACTACAGATCCCCGTAGGGGCCTCAGGGATTTCCCAGAAAATTTCTGTTTCACTGCCCATCCGCCAGGGAGTAGACGGTGGAGCCACCTAGCGGATATTTTGGAATCTGAAGGCCAACGCAATCTGGGCTGGACTTCTTCTTCTTCTTCTTCTTCCGGTGTGCATGTTCCCGGGTCGCCGGGCTAGCTCTACCACTTGGTGGGAGCAGCACATATACTTGGGGGTTGGGCTTTACCCTTTCCTCCCTGTTTGGTCAATTATGACCGTTTCGTTTGGCGGTTTCCGTCTCTTTCAGTGGTCATTTATTATGTCATAGTCTTTATTTGATGATTTGTTTTTGGTGGTCTCTTTATTTCTCCAGTTTAATTGTGGTTAGTGTGTTGTTTATTCTTTTATCAATAGTTCTAGGATTTCTTCTATTTTCCGTATGATTTCTAGTTGGATGGTCTTATTGTTGGTGAATAAAAGATTCTTGCATATGGTCAGATTTTTTCTTCTGGTTTCTATGCATTCTTCTAGGATATGAGTTTGGGTCTCTGGGCAGGTTTTGCATAGTCGGCATGTTTGATTTACATATTTATTTTTGTAATTGCCTTTTATGTTCAGCATTCTTGTTCTAGCTTTAAATAGGGTGTTGGTTTGTTGTCTATTTAGGTTGTTGGTATAGGTAGCTTTTTGGTTTCCTATGTATCCGTCTATCAGGTACTGGATTTTGGATTTTTCAGTTCTTTTGAACATTTCTCTGCGGTTTACTTTCTGTATTTGTTTTCTGATATATCTTTTAGCTGCGTCGGGTGTCATTCGTAGTAGCATGTCGTCTTGTATATGATATTTCTTCAGTATTTTTTTGATGTCTTTTTTCCATTCTGTCTCTGGCTCATTTACTAGCCATCGGGTCATGAGGTTTTGGTTTTTTGCGATCCTGTAGTACATGTTCAGTTTCTTCTTTTCTATTATTGCCGATACCGGTAGAAGGTTGGTCTCTATGTACAGCGCTTCTCTCGGGGTGCCTAGAGGTACTCTAAGGATTCTTTTTATGATAGCGTCCAGGATCTGGTTTAGTGTTTTTTCGTCTGTTTTGTTTATTGTCCAGGCTTCGCATCCGTATGTGATTATCGGGGTTATACAGGTTTCTACTAGTTTCCAGATTGTGCTCATTTCTATTTTTTGGAATTCCTCGTTACCCAGTAGGCTTATTATTGTTTGATATGCAGCTTCCGTTTTTGACTTTACTTTAGTTATGTGATCTTTTAAGTTGAATTTATTATTGTAGGTCATGCCTAAGTATTTATAGGTCTCAACATATTCTAGTTCAGTATCCCCTATAGTCAGGCGGCATATGTAATCTACTTTGGAGTGCTTGCCAACTTTGATTTCTCACTGCAATATCTTCATTAACATTCCAAGGAATAAATCTAAGCTTGTTGTCAGGTCTGCATTGGGTTTATTAATTATCTATTCACGTTATGAATTTTCGCATGAAAAAAGCTAAAAAAATACCTAGGGGCCGGACACAAATTTTTTGGCCAACCACATATTAGCTGATGTAAAAGGTTGTAGCATATGAATGGGTTCCTTAGACCCTCAGAAACATCCTTCAGGTCCGCAACCTTTCCAATTGGCTGCTCAAACCATGTTATTCAAGATGGCGTCCAAGATGGCCGCCATACACTCGTTCTTTGTTAACTTAGTCACTATTTCTCTTATTTGTTCAAGCAATACATCAAATTAGGGGTATTTCAGGTCAAGGAATCCAAAAATGATGGTTTCAAGGAGATTGGAGGTCATTTATGACCCCTCTGTGGAAGACTCAGGACAAAATGAAAATAGTAAAGCATGTCATAATAGCTTCGATATCTGACATTATGAATCTGGACTCACTCAAATAAGAAGACATCCACACCTTCCTTTGTTTACCAGTGAGTGGCAACAGTTACTGGGTGCTGTATGTATCAACCATAAACTACTTAAAATAAAGCAATTGTTTCAAAAAGTTTAATGTTGTTTCAAGATGGTCAAAATGGTGACTGATGTGGTGTTTTACCCCTAATTTGATGTATCACATGAACAGATCATAGAAATAGTGACCGAGTTGATAAAGAACGAGTGTAACATGGATTGAACACCTGTTTGGAAAGGCAGTTGTTCCTGGGGTGTTAATAATTAATCCATCCATATTACACAACTTTTTTACAGAAGCTCGTGTCTGGCGAACCCTCTGGTCCCCATTAGGCCCCTAGGGCAATTCCGTAAAGTCTGATTCACAGATTTGACGCAGCTTGTGTAGCCTTACCAGTACGTCTCAGCTATTTCATTGTCTAACAGGGATGAGGCCAGGTAATAGGGGTATCAGAATCAGACAAGCCATCAACCGAAGCTACAAGTGCAACAGGAGCTGAGCTACATCAAAATTTCATCCTGTTGGACGTACATTGTGTGAGTACGTCCGACACGGTGACATTTTGCCTTGCAGCTTAGCTCCTGTTGTATTTGTGGCTTTGGTTGATGGCTTATCTGATACCCCTATTACCCGGCCCTATCCCTGTTTAACAATAAAATAGCTGAGCTGTAATGCTAGGGCTACACAAGCTGCCAAAGTGTCAAATTTGCAAATCAGACTTTACGGAATTGCCCCCTAGGTAAAATAGGGTATTTTTTTTCAAGATATCAGTTGAAAACTATTTCAAACTTTAAAGGTCAAAAATAGACCATAGACACCACCTTTGATTAATGTGACACTTGAAAGAAATAAATCTTTTGTTTCGATGCATACATCTGGATTAAAGGTTGTGATGATCTGTCCTGGGGGATTCTTCCTATAACGTGTATATGTCGGCGTAGAGGGAAGTACCTCTATTCTTGGCTTCTTTTCTTGCATAAAGATGGTCCCGGGCTGTAATTTAAGCAAGTCTTGTGGCTGTCTGGGGCACCAGCTAAGATGCTCTGATGCCACAGCAATGTGGGAATGTGGGTGCCAGTAAAAGATTCTTTTAAGAACTTGTAGACAAACACTGATTATAGTAAGATCTGGTTATACATAAATAGCTATCGAGAGATTGAAGGCAGTAGCCACTGAGAACACTCGAAGAGTTGTATCTGGATACTTATGCATGACATAAAATGCTTTTACGATGTCCAGTTGGTCATCCTCTTCCGAATGTGTTCAGCTTTCATTTAAACTATGCAATACTGATCAGACAAGAGTACAACCACTAGCATTCATTCAACTGATTCCCATGTCATATAATCAAGACCAGAAGCTGTGGAGGAAGATGAGGTTCCTGGTTCATAATAAATTTATAATCAGATGTGTCTTCCAGATGATGAAATATTAAGGGTAGTACGTTGCAGGGCGTAGGTCAACCTTGGGTCCTGTGTAAGATCAGGTTCTTGGTCTTTTAGGCCATTTATAATCAGACAAACTCTGGTTGACAGTTTGCCACAACAGCTTACCTGGAATGGAGTTGTCTCTTTCACCTCGTGGTCCCTTGTGAGTCATTTATGCGCTTTGTGTTTTTTCAAAGTTCAGAGAATTTGACTATTCTCATAGAAATAAATGTTTCCAATATCTGCCTGTTGCCAACCATTCTATATGTCACACTGCACTTGTTGTTACAACAAGGTCATTACATTAAATGTATAACATAGGTCTTGTTTGGGGGATTATTCAACTTTGTGAGGATTTTGACATTCTTGGTAACATTCAGGGTCATCTTGGTGCTCTTTCCTTTCATTCCATTAGTGATGAAGTGAACATGCATTCCTTGTTTCAATTCAAGCATTATCTTTGTAATCTTGTACAACCCTAGAAAGGCAGATTGCTATGAAGAAGTATACTTTTAAAGATCGTTGTCACTGGCTGTGAGTCCCAGATATCCAACTTTGATATTCATCATCTTGTGCTACTTATTCAGATCTGGCTGTAAATGAAATGTCATTTTATAAAATGACATATAATATCATTGTTGCCGTCATTCAAACTCTTTCAGGCTTGAGGATCCGAGCTTTATTGTGTTAACATGTAAGCAGTGCACAATGCGTTCGGGACAGTTTTCAGCAGCGGACATCAAACTTTTGGAGGCTATGTGAGCCAAACTTGCATTTGATGGCAGAGAAAAGCTGGTTGAACTCTTAGAAAATTAATCACACTATAACATGCCATAAAACTTCATTTTTGAGGATAATCGACCTATTCTCTTCAAAATGCTCCAATTGTGGAAACTCATTCACTGTGTCTGCGATTGCGGTGGCATGTGTTCCAATTGGACAAAATTTTGACCACTACAATTTCTGAGATCACCAATAATTTCTAATAAGTATGATAAGCAAATACAATCAGCAAAAAAGCTGCTTGCTTAATGTTATTGCAAATATCTTTGGAAGATGGCGCAAAGCCAGATCTGAGCAATTTCACCAGTTCAAGAGTTCAGAAGCAGGTCCAACATTGGAGGCAAGGATATAGTCTACATGATTTGTGGACGTGCCTCTAGCCCTGTACTATATAAGACAAAATAAACTTTCCCTTTTTCATTAAAACCTTTAGATTACCAATCTGAAAATCATGACAACTAATCAAAAACTTTCCTTCACCAGATGAAGTTTTGCTGTAGGAGACACAGGTACCTAACTTGCTTGTTGAACCAAAAAATGCTGAGATACAAATCAGAACCTGTTAAGATTAGTTTTGTTTTTTTATGACTTAAAAGGAATACGTTTTGCCATCACTATTTAATAACCTTTCCCAACGGATGAATATGAAGAACTTTACATTACATATGCCTTCTCATAAGTATAATTTGAAGTCAAACTTTAAGCTATCCAATTATGACGCTGATGACAGAATCCCGGCAACTCTTCTCTAGTTGTATTGGTCATGAGGAATTGAGCATGGAAGCATAAATCGTTATCAATTCTTGTGACTATTTGATATTTTGTAGTCTGTAGAAGCAGGGAGATGTTAGAATCTCCCTAGTAGAAGTACCAGAGAAATTCCAGTGCTCCTGGTTTTGATTAACCTCGACACTCCAAGCAATTTGTAATTTATGACACCAAATTGGTCATTATTGTAAAAATAACACATATATTATAATCATTATGACACCTGTAGTTATCCACCTTATTGATAAGAACATTCAGCAAGAAAAATTAATAATATTACATGCATTATGATGCACATATTGACTCAAAAGATATATCAATTTGCAATTTTATGCTAATTAATTAGCGAAATTTGATTTGATTATAAATTAATTAAAAATCAATGTGTGACATTGACAACAAGTTGAATTACCTTTATTATAATGTAAAGAACAAAGTTCAAGTGAAAAACCAGAGTTGGCAGCTTGTCTAAAGTAGCCTTGAAATTTTAACAAATGCCGCCTGACTACTAGTTTTAGTGGTGTTTTTATACTTGCATCTTTTTTCCCTGCTATTTGTAGGATGTTAGACTTGCTTTTTCCAAAGGCTATGTGGTATTTGTTCGCAATGTCGTTGGTGGTATCTAGTAGTTTGGTCATTTTTTCCGGGTTGTCTGTAATGAGTGCTACGTCGTCCATCCATAAAAGGGTGTCTATAGTCGTTATGTTGCTTTCTGGTTCGGTTTTGTTGTTCTTTATTTCTTTGCTTATTTCGTCCATTAGTAGAGCGTATTGGATCACTGATAGAACCCCTCCTTGTCTTATGCTGTCTTTAATCTTGATCTTTCTTGTCTCCCCATACTTAGTCATTATTGTTGCTGTTAGGTTTTCGTTTAGGTCATCTATTATTTTCCATTCCTTATCACCTACTCCTTGTTTGTGCATTACGTACATTATTGCCTTTATCCATGCCTTATCGTATGCTTTTTCTACGTCTAAAAATGCAATGTATGTGGGTTTCTTCTTCTTCTTGTTGTGGTGTATTATCGAGTTTAGTACTGCTAGGTTGTCCGTTGTTGATCTTCCCTTTCTTCCTCCTGCTTGGTTGTCGGACATGTTGATCTGGGTTTGGCATCTGTTGTTTATAATTCTTTCATACAGTTTTCCTATGTTGCTGCTTAGTGTTATCCCTCTTTCTGCTGAGCATTTACCTTTTGTGCCTTTGCCTTTGTATAATCTTATGATATTGCTGGTTCGCCAGCTACCTTGACCCTGACGTCAGAAGGCAGAGAGCGGTCGGAGCACATCAGATAATGATGGATTACTAATACACGGAGATTAGCAGACACCCACAAAGCAATCCCAGGCGAGATTTTGACATGTTGATAATAACTTGGACACTTTTTAATGCCATTGATTCTTGTGCACAGTGAATTCATCGACCATAGTCGTTACTAAGGTGGGACATCAAGTACTTCCGGTCTTCTCACTACAACAATGTGGCTGCGCACATTAATTACGTTTGACTGCGCGGTCCAAGAAACACAAAATTTTCTTTTTTGACTGCATGGTCCAAAAAACAGAGTTTTAAACTTTTTTACAAATAACAGAATTTTGTGAACTAGATTTAAACCTGCCATTTCTGCGCGACACACAAATAGCATTGGGAAACCATAAGCTCTATATCCATTGAATTTTAACCTGGAGTTTTTTTAAAATCAGTAATAATTTCTTGGCCAATTAAATATCAGATAAACTTCCTTTCTTTATTGATTAATTTTTTAAAAACAGAGCATGTTTTCTTTTACGATGTTGCATGATGTAAGAAGTTATGGTGTTTCCTGAAAAATATTAATTCCAAGTACCATTCCCCTTTTCTAGAATATCTAAGGGCAACAGCTGATATCATAATAAAATATCAGATTCCTCAGGGTATGATTTGCTTTCTTTTCTTGATTTCAGGAATGGAAAAAGTACGGACTAGACTTTTCATGCACAAGCAACAACACTTTAAAATTATATGATGCTGCCCTAACCCAGGTAACCTGAGATAAAACAAATGGATATTAATGGATGCTACATTGTATGTGCTCCATAAAAATTTAAACTGTACCTACTGATGTATATATATAGATTTAGATATTGGTGTCAATATTACACTTGTGTAATGTCCCGTGCTTGCTGAATGCTTTATTCAACAGATAGATAGGGAAGGATGTGAATATCGTGTAGAATTTTCACCAGGGGCTTGGTGCAGCACTGCCGTGTTGTGTGTCTATAAATAGCTCACTACCCTGTACACTCCCTCTCTGATCCCAGCTGTGTGAAGCTCCCCAACACCTTGGCCCTTGGTTAGAGGTTGCAATCTTCAGCTGAATTGTCTTAGGGGTTCGGATGTTGAAAGACTATGACATAAAACTGATCGTTCGGTAATTTGCATAACCCAAGATGGCCTCCAAAATGGGTGCTAAGTGCAAAATTTCCAGTATCTTAATCAGTATTGAGTCTAATAACCATATAATAGAAAGACAAATGAAACATCAGTATATGGATTATCAGTGTTGAAGAATTCATTTTTCAATGCAAAAAAAAGTTGTATGCTAGATTTTAATAATTGCAAAAAGACTTAGTAACAGATCACTACATATTATTTTTCTATTATATAGTTCCAATAACTCACCATAATCAGGATATTTCTTAAAAATATTTTGTTTCTAGTGGGTCAGCTGGCGAGAAGATGATTCTTTGGGAGGATTGGAAAAAACTCTGGTCTCCTTAGTGGAAGGAAACCCAGAATGGGGTAATTTACGTTAATGAACAAATTGAAGAGTGAAATATTACATTGGATCAAGAATTCAACTCGAATATAATGCGGAGAGTTCTTGTGATCTGTCTTACATGTATTCAATTCTAATTATCCTATTTCTTGTAGCGATGGGCCATGTCATCAGTAACGGGCTTGCCCTCATTGGAAGAGCGAGATCTCCCGACCTTGACCCAGATTTCAAGGTCGCCTTAAACAAAATGGAGGACATGAAGAAAATGGCGACCTTAACCGACCTGGAGAGAAGCCATGTGGAGGCTGTGGCCCTCTGTGGGAAAGGGTGAGAAAGGATTTTCATATACTGTAGTATATGTTGATAGGAAACAGATATTGTTTTGTGTGTGTTTATCATGCTAAACCACAGCCTCAGTATCAATTTCAAGTCAAGTCAATTTGATTCTTTTCATATCTCAATTTTATAGAATGTGGTAGTTATACCATGGTATATCATCAAAATAATTTACTTTATTCTAATAATTTAAATACATATGACTTATAGTCATGAAAGTTTTTAAAACATGAGTGATTACTGAAAACTAATTTTACATCCAAAATGTTTTATTAGCTCTTAAAGCAAACTATTTGCTGAGACTTTGATTAATACCAAAATGCACTTAAAATAATACTCCTTGAGAGATGACATCCCTATATTGGCCATGTTATTGGCTAATGGCAGATCTATGACTCATCAAGCATTGTAACCAGATTAATAATTAGTCAAATGCTAGTTCCTAGATGAATGTAGATAGATAGATAGATAGATAGATGGATAGATATAGAGATAGATGGATAGATAGATAGATGGACAGATAGATAGATAGATAGATAGATAGATAGATAGATAGATAGATAGATAGATCTATAAATAGATAGATAAATAGATAAATAGATAAATAGATAGATAGATGGCATTCCCATTCCATCAGTGAGACATTATACAGGCACTGCTTAAAGTGCGTGCATCTTTTTTTTCCAGTTTCATGAAAGAAGCCTGCCTTATATGGGAAGATATCCTCATGAAATACCCACACGACATGTTGGCCCTGAAGTTCACCCAGGACATTTATTTTTACCTCGGATACCAGCCGCAGATGCGAGATGCCGTCAACCGCGTGTTGCCTCACTGGAAGCCTAGCATGCCTTTATATGGGTGAGAATCATTTGAAGGTTTCAAATTTAAAAAATAGGCCTACCAGTAGTAACTAGAATGCGCAAATAAAATTTGCAAATCTAGGCGCTGGTTTTCAACTTGACCATTTAAGCATGAGATGAACCTCAACCAGCCATCGCAGACGCTCCATTGTGAATCGACCTTTCTGCTGGTCAGAGTCTCATAGATCCTATCAGAAGATTCAGCAGATATATATATAGCTACGAAATCCAATGAGCCAACAAAAGCTGTTTTGATATCATTTACTTAATTCTGCTGCAGCCTGTTGTAATATGCTAACATGTTCCGCCTAAGTGCACACAGTCTAGACAATGCATGAGGTTGCATAAATCTAGGAGTGTCCTGATCTGTTGTGACCCAGAAATAGTTATTTCTGCCTATTGACAGCAAAGAAGACAGTTATTTACAATTACTATCCATAGATCTTTTACTGATCCATCACCAACAGCAATTGCAGCATCCCAGCTCGCAGGGTTGATGTGTTTACCAAGTTAGAAGGTAAAATGTATTAAACCATTGTCTGTCATGCTCACTACAGACACGGGGTTATTCACGACCAAACTCGGGATGTAGTTTCAACGTTTTATTTAAAATCCTCAAAAACTCTGTAGAAAAACAGAAAAATACAAAATCAGTAAAACATGTAAAAATGACTAAATTAATAATGACTATAATTTAGAAATAATTATTTTTAATTAACAAAACCGAATACCTGACATATGAATGCCCTATTATGGCTTTCTGCGCATGGCCTTCTTTAGGCTTAGTTCACCCAGCAATTCACCTGCACAAGATGCATTCACTTTACTCACATGTCAAAGTCAAAAATGTTACAATTTAATTATACATGAAACTGTTATTAATTATACAACATTTTACATAAACTGTTCTTAATTGTACACCATATATTTATCATTATACACCATTTATATTTAGATAAACCTTTGTACCAAATAACCATAGAGAAACTTAACTTTTCTATCACTGAAGAAACAAGCATGGCTGGGAGCACATGGCATGACATTGCAATTTTATATTTTGCAATTCTAACAAAATTTATCTAAAATATTTCTATACAAATACTGCATTTCTTTGCAATATTTAATTTACTACACTATATTTTAACTAAGCATTTACAAAGAGTTATAAAGAAATGATGTTTAACTCACCAGAAGCACATGTAGTGCAAAGCAGGTAAAATTGGAGAACTGTCAGACAGATTAGACCAACAAGCTGTTGACTCCTCAAAGTTTCCTTCTAATCTGACCTCCCACAATGATTCACTCAACCAGAAACTCACTTAAGGTTTAAATTTAAGGATTGATAATTTAATTAATCAGTAGAGGGCACTTTTGTCATTGATGACCATAAAGTGCTGCCTCTCTTGTACATTCTTATCAGATTCATAAATAAAATAGAAAAGTACCTCTTACAGGAAGTTGAAAGACACACAGGAAATAGCATGTTGTACAAGTAAGATCTAGGCTGAGCCTAGATAATATTAATGAATGAAAGTAATCTACGACTCCCACATGCGTGAGGGGAGGATGGGGAGATTTACCAGTGCTAAGTCCAAACTCCTGGAAAAATCACCATCTATTCGTAGCTCTTTCTTCTATGAATACAAAGGTATCATCATCAATTTCAAATTAGCATAATAAAATTACATTATCTTATTCTTCACAGAAACTTGTATGGAATGCAGTCTTTCGGACTGGTGGAAACCAATTTCTACGACCAGGCAGAAAAAGCTGCCAAGAAGGTAAAGAGTAAGAGTAATTTATTAACGAAATAACAATGACGCTTAGAAATGTCTGATACAATATCAATGCAAAAGGCAAGATAAATTAGATAACCCATCAGAAAGCAGTATTTTTTGCTGCAGAATCAGTAAATTGAATCTTTTAACAAGATAGTTATGCCAGCATATGAGAAGCAAGGGTCCTGGTCCAAAGTATCGCAGAGAATTATGTATTGAGATGCATTCCTGGTACCAGAGGCAATGCTCGAACTAAGCTTGACAGCATTCTTCATTCGCATAAATACAATATTATAAACTGTCCACCCTAAAGTGCATTGCAATTTGGTCATTTATGTAACGCCATAGAAAAGCTTTGGTTACCGTAGTTGAATCTCTGAATGAAAGTAACCATTGCATTCATACAATCATTTTCACAGGCTTTGGAAATCAACGCCAATGATGCCTGGGCAACCCATGCGAATGCCCACGTCCTGGAGATGACGGGAAGAGCTGAGGAGGGGGTGAAATTCATGAGCACTACTTTGGCCGACTGGGAGGTGGGTAGCATCTATGTGTGGCCATACCACACACGTTCTCACACAGAAATTGCTACAGAAATCGATCAGGATTTCCAATTTTCACTACAAGGTTCTTTTGTCCGTTTGTCTTTTTTTTCATCATGTTCCTTAAAAAACGTTTTATATTTCTTTTAGCCGAGCGGCATGTTGGCCTACCACAACTTCTGGCACTGGGCAGTCTATCATATTGAAAAGGTAGCTATCTTAGAACTTCCAAGATTCTTCACTTCCACTAAGATTTCAACCATTTATATGAAATTTTTTAAGTGAAAATACTTTTACATTTCAGGGAGAATACCAGGGCGCCTTTGACATCTTCGACTCAAAAGTACGCTTTCTCTTTTAACTAATCAAATTAAACTCAGGTTATTGGTGGCACTAAACATTACACTTGCTGTTTATCTGTAGTTCCATTTGTCTCCTATGTATAAATGTCCAAATTAGCCAACAAGATGCATAAATACAGGATGTAAAGCCGCAGTCAGCTTCCTCGATTCATTGACTGTCTACTTTCAGATTGGTGAAACTGCCGTAAAAAGAGGCTCCATGTTGGACATTGTTGACGCATGTTCACTTTTGTTTCGATTAGAAATGGAGGGTGAGTACACATTCAAAATATTTCAATTATTAGTATTATCTAGTTTAATACTACAGTAACTCCAAAACGTTTTCTGCTGTTGTGCCAATTAAGCATCCTTTACAAAATCGATCTGTGCATGTCACACTTGACCATAACTGATTCATAAATCCACCTATTTTCTTTGACTTCACAGACCACCCTTTCTTTAAATTTTACAAATTATGTCTTTACCCCTAAATAAAATATGGCAATTGTCATGCTTCTGATAGTCTTTGCATAAAGAAATATAATCTATATCTAGATTTAATGATTTCTCTTTGCACCCCAGGCCAAAACGTAGAAGGACGCTGGAACGACATTTACGAAGTATGCTCGAAACACACTGACAAGCACTTGCTGTGTTTCAATGACGCCCACATTCTGCTCTCCTGTGTAAGAGCTAAAAAGGACGATACAGTGAAAAATATGATGGAATCCATGACTAACTTCGTAGAGTGAGTAATAATGTAATCAAGATTCAAGAATGTGCTCAAGAAAACATTATAGATGGATAGATGGATGGATAGACAGATTACAGGTATAGATAGATTATAGATAGATATAGATGTAGATAGATAGGTAGATAGATGTGGTATGTATAGCCCTCAAAGCCCAGTCCTGGGCACTTACCAGAGTTGATTGGTGAGATGGAAGAGTGAGCGGAAGTCCACATGTTACACATTTAGTCATTTACCCCATGCGAGCGGCCCAATACCTGTCCAGTATAGACACTGATACAAAGGGCCGTCAATGCAAATTCTCATCCGAAAGACATCCATCTGGGATTTTGCTCATGAAGGTTCGATGCATGCTCTACAGCCATATTCTCTGAAAATTGTGGTTCCCCACCCAGGGCTTAAACCTATGCACTGTATGCAGGCAAAGATCTTCAGCAGAGCAGCCCTGAACAACAACCAGTCAGTCAACCAGTCAGTCAACCAGCCTATTCATATCAGCGACTATCACTGAGCTGCCGAGATTATCAAGACTCTGAAACAGCATGTTGAGAATTCCTCCACTGCAGCATTAACTCAATTGAGAGGGCTGCACTCTCTGAATCCAACTCTATAGGTGCCTGGATATCAAGGTATCAATTTATTACATCCATTTTCAGGAATGCCCAGGGCTCCCAGCGAGACGTTTGCAAAGAAGTCGGATATGAAATGTGCAGATCTTTTGCAGCGTACAATGAAGGGAATTTCGCTCTAGCTACAGACATCCTAGCTCCCGTACGGTACAAGATTCCAAACATAGGGGGCAGCAACGCTCAGGTGAACTTATTTGAAATTTAAAGATAAACGACCACTCTTTGACTGAAACCAAAATCATACTTGACACTACTTTATCCATGCTTTGTGCTGACTTTGTTCTAAAGGACAATCATGTGTGAAAATTGCCAAAATAACAGATAATCTTCTAATTAAAAGCTGCTAATAGCTATTCGGTCGACCAATCTATCAATCTATGTACCTTAATTAAAACCTTTTTGCCCTGTTATTTCAGAGAGATGTCTTCAACCTGTTTCTGATCCACAGTGCTCTCAAATCGAACGACTGTAGGCACACAAAACTGGCCAGGTAGGTTTTTTTCAACTTCCGATATTTTACTTCCTCCAACAGTCGAACAGGTGCCTGCAAACTCAGAGCAACTGGCAGCCTATTCAGGCACAGTTAAAATCCTTCTTGCTTTTATAAGGGGAAAGCATGCCCAGATTTGGCAGGGTCACTGCACACGTTATAGCACTA
Source organism: Platynereis dumerilii (assembly GCA_026936325.1). Lineage (NCBI taxonomy): Eukaryota > Metazoa > Annelida > Polychaeta > Phyllodocida > Nereididae > Platynereis > Platynereis dumerilii. The sequence continues at coordinate 12,369,160 of JAPTHN010000020.1, forward strand.
TTTCACCTTTCATTCAATCGATTTGTTTCCGGTTAAATCTACTGTATCTTAACTTCTCCTTTCAGGCACTTGCTAGTAGAACGGAAAGCACTGAAAGAAAATTCGCCTATGACAGACAGATTGATGGCCAGGGCACTTGCGCAACATGCGGACTAATTTCATTCAGGAAATGATTTCTGACTACGTGGTCAGCAAGATGCGGAGCATTTGTAAATTAACTTCGCTCAGGCATCAGAAGAGACCATATGTCGGAAACCCCACTTACAGGATGTCAGATTTAATATAAAAAAAGGAATATTGCATTTATAACCAAGAAGATAATTAATTTCACAGAACATGACAGGATGCAATTTCCAATTCAAACAGATTCAATGGTTAATCGGCTTGTAGTACCAGTCGGCATCGATAATACATTGTATTAATGCCACTTCAATGGGAACCACAGTCGCTGGTTTATTCTATGGTCCTCGAGTTTGTAAATAGACATTAATGCCCTTCCTATCTGCCACATAAATAGGAAAATGTGATGTTATAATTGTACACTAAGCATTTACAATTGCGTATTTAAGGCCACACATAATTGATTCTTAGCTTCGCGGACCCGCCGACACAATAGATACACTGCCGATGGAAAAAAAAAATTGAAAAAAAAAAAAATTTTTTTTTTTTTGACATTATAAAATTATTTTTTTTAACCTTTTTTTTTTGCCCTACCGACCGACCCTAGAAAAAGTGCCTTGAGAGGATCCGAGAAGCAAAAGATCAATTATGTGTGGCCTAATCTCAACGCTGAAGCCGTATGGTGCTGAGCACTTTGAATTCAGTGTTTACTTGTCAACATTTTAGTTGTACCAATTTGTGTTGATGCTAACCACTATGAATATCGCTGGGTTACGTTTGAGTCGTTGCAACACTTCAAGCAGTTTAATGTGTCAAAAATCTTGCTCTCTGATTGGTCAGATCACAGGAAGTTGGCCGTTTCACTGTGTTGGCGACGACTGTCACGATTTTTAACTTATACCAAAAATTTGCAAATAAATAGACAAATTTAGCTGTCAGTCAAAATCGTGACATTCGTCGGCACCTTGTTATCGTCTTTATATTCATAGTGCTAACTAAGCATGACCATCAATCTGCTTGTTGTGTGTCGACATGGTTATTTTAAAGGGCTAAATAAAAGAATTATGAAGAAAATGCCTGTGTGCACGAGTTTTAATTTGACCACGGGCTTTAAGACTGAAATAATATTTGCGCACAAGAGAGGTTTCAAAAATCTGTTCAGTAATGGTTTCAACTTTAAGCAGTCAATAACAGGAAATTAGGTCAAGTGGGTCCAGCTTCTTATCAATGATTTAGTTTCAAATTTAACGAACACATTCATCTTCAAAAGTGTCTTAAAAAATCAATTTTCTCCAGTAATATTCCCTGTTTGTATACTTTTTATGGAATAGTTAATTATTAGCTTTGACAGGCTAAATTAAATCATTAACATGTGATTCATTTCATTTCAAAACAGACAACAAGAAAACATGACAAAATTAAAGTAACATAACCTTTATAAACTGGTGATTATGTGAGCAATTAAGCTACATGCATATCATTCTATTGTTTTTTAAAAATACTATTTCACTATTGTGTAATATCATCAATTTAACATAGACTTAAATTTGGCAGTTTTCAGTGTTGTCTGCCTTTTCACAATTTAGCTGGTTATCTATAAACTCCATTTATATTAGGGCTCTATAATGTTGCCGACATTCAATACGATATGTATCATGGATACGCTTGATCAATACACCATTTGTATCGTCGGTCACAAATTCGGCCCGATCCACATTTTAGAGAAATCGGCTTCCCGAAATCAAATTTTTTGCCCGTTAAGTTGACCTCGCTCTAGAGCAGACGTCAACATGACGATGCTCTTGAGTTCAGTTCAAGATATTGTGGACATTTAGCCTCAAATCTCGGCAATAAACAGCATTTTTTCGCTCGATATGGCATAATTGAACCCAACCGAAAGTGCTGCTTTGAAAACCGGTTCGGGAACCATCCAGACTGTACTGGTATGGCCGGTATTTTTCAAACCGGTGTAGTGCACTAATTTATACTAGCTTAATACCCGTTCTATGAACGGGAGTAGGAATGTCATACATTGTAGCCCTGTGTACATTTGTAGACCTACACATTTGAAATTATGCAATGCAGAAGAAGATATAAAAGATATTTCGGGGCATTCACAACAACTTGTAGGAGGGACACTGACCCTCACTTGCTGATGGGGGGTACCGACCGACACTATGGCGGATGGCTCCCCATGTGGAGCTGGGCACTGTCCCCCCCTTGTAGGCGGGGATGGTGATCCCCACTTCATCTTCATGAGGGGGCACTGACCCCCACTTGTATAGGTGAGGGGCACTGACCCTGACTTTGAGTAGATGTACCCTCCTGAAGGGGCACTGATCCTCATTGGCAGGAGGGGGCACTGACTCCCACTTGTAGGAGAAGGGCACTGGCCCTGACTTGGAATAGGTGCTGAACCCCGTGGAAGGGGAGCACTGACCCCCTTTGGCAGCAGGGGGCACTGACTCCCACTTGTAGGAGAGGGGCACTGACCCTGCCCTTGAGTGAAATCGTATTTTACTTGGTGCAATTCCAAAATAATCGAAAAGGAGGAACAGACAAAGGAGGAACAGACAATAGAAGCATGTTTAAGTCACTTAGTTACAGATTGCCCAGTATCAGAAAAAAATGCTTGAAAGATGTATTCCTTTAATTTTTTTGAGCAGTGTATTTAGATTACCTAGATGTCATCGCAACAAAGGAAATTATGCTAAGACCATGTTTGATTGAAATGAGTGAATCAGAGAGAATTTTGTAAAATACTTGGACATTCTCCCCTAAACATTTTTCTGACGTCAAGGAAAACCCTGCTGGAACGAGCATTTGTGGTGAAAAATATCATTTCAAAATAGCACTTTCAGTCAAATTTACATGCTTTTGACACTTGTGAGGAATTATTTTTACAGCCAAATACTTTGAATTAATTAGAATTAGATTTGTCATGATCAAACCCAATACTTTCAATGTTAATTTGATTGAAGGAGACTCATCCCACTTGTTGGTGACAGCCAAACAAAATGATTATGCATCTGATTTTCACTCTAAAATTTGTTATGAGAAGTCAAATGGCTTTCTCTTGATCATTACTAATCAAACAGTCTAAATGTTTCCCATGTTGAAGTAGAGAAGATGACACTTCATCGGCTATCGTGAGTCACGAAGTGCCATTTTCACAGTGCCACAGTCCACTCTAATTCTATATTAAAGTGTTTGGCTGTAAGAGCCTGGTAAAGGTGACTTTAGCTTTGGGCCACAGGGGGGGGGGGATTCTGACTCCCATATCCCCCCTTGGCTACGCCCCTGAGAGCTGTTGTATGTGACTGATGTGACCACAACAGAATCAAAGTCAAAGATCTTTTATTTAACCAGGATGGCCCATTAAGTTTACACAGGTTTCCAATGAGGTCCTGACACATAATTAGACACGCAAAATTTACAGAGGATGCAAAAAAACACAGAAATAGACAAAGAAAATACATGTAAAAATAAAAAGGGTAAAAACATGCATTGGTAAAAAGATTAAAGGCAGGTAGAAATATAAAAATATAAATTAAATTTGGAATATATTGACAAAATGATCGATAAGGACCACTATTGGCTAAAATCTCATGCTTTAGCCTATTCTTAAAAACATGTACTGAGGTAGAATTTCTGACGGCCATGCTAAGTCCATTCCATGCTTTCACCCCTTGGTAGATGAATGCCCTTTGGCCAGTGGTAGTTCTGCACTTGGGGATCAGCAAGTCTTTTCTGTGAGATCTTCATGTGTTACGGCCATCACTAGAAAATGAAAACATCCGGATAAATACGGTGAAGAGGGTCCATTAATACATTTGTGCATAAAAACACATCTGTGATAAAACACCCTCTCAGACAAATAAAACCATTTGAGTGTGTTTAGAACATCATGGGTAGTACATGTACCATATATATATATATCATTTATTTCATGCACATTTGGCATAACATTTAAAATACAATAAAATTTGATAAAATATGTTTAAAAGATTAAAGTACCAAATTAAAAGACAATCAATATGGAACCTGTTATATTATTTTTCCTGCTCAGTTTTGCAGTCGCTGCAATTTAATCAATTCAGTTACATTACAATTTGCGTATACAGTGTCACAATAGTCAAACAGGGGTAATATCAGAGCATTGTAGAGCATCATAGCAAGATTTTTGTCCAGGAAAGCTCGGACTCGTCGTCGCAATATTCCAATTCTCTTGATTTATTGCGCTGCGCCAGCCCACCGTTAGGTGGCTGAGCAGTGCCCTTGTTTTCGTCTGTGTCAAAATTCGTCAACTAACACCCTGGTAAACAGAGGAGGGGGGGGGGCCAAATTGCTTGAAATTGGCAGAAATAAGCAATTTAATGTATATCTGAAGACAGGGGGAAAAACTTCATGCTATGTAGAGAACATACATGTGAAGGAGACCTGCTAAAGTTCAGTCAGTCACCCAGATGCTCTTACATAAAATTAGAAGTTATGCACATTTGGACAGAATCTGAGAAAGAAAGACAGATAGAGAGATTGATAGATTAATAGATTAATAGATAGATATTTTGACAGAACAAAAGATAGATAATAGATAGATAATAGATAGAGCATATGTAGATCATATTCAGTTCATATATAGATCGTATATAGATCATATACAGATAAAGTGATAAATAGTTACACTGACGGATAGTAATAGTTAGATAGACAGATACAAATAGATAATGGATTGACAATAAATACATAATAGATAAAGACACACACCACGGCAGAAAATAGATAGTTAATGGAGAGCCTAGGATGGAGAGTTGCATGTGTAGATGGATAAATAATGGATCTCTAACATAGAGATAAAAAGATAGATAGATAGATAGATAGATAGATAGATAGATAGATAGATAGATAGATAGATAGATGCTGCAGGTACACAGACAGGTATGCAGGCAGGTAGACAGGTGGGTAGCTACCTAGGTACCTACAAGGTAGGCAGACAGGTAGCCTATGCAGGCAGGTTTGTAGCTGGGTTGTTATACACGTCTATTGTCTAAGTAGGAGAATGTAGTAATTCACATAAAATTCGAGTTTTTTTTACTCTTTCTCCATGTCAATTATATGGACCATTTTCGAAACACCATCATTAGATCTACGCATGCCAAGAAATATTAAATTCTAAACATGGGAATATTGCAGACTGTACGTGTCACTCTGCATATCAAGCCTCCACCACTGGCGGAGGGACAGTCTGATTTGGAAAGCAAGTAGACTGTCACATCACTGCTGCAGCCAATCTCTAAATCTTGCCCAATTTTAAAATCGGGCATGACTATTTCTCCCTTTGGCAAATTATTCTAACTATTGGCAAACTATTTCCCCTTTGGGCAAAATCCTTCAACTTTGCCCAAAGGTGTAATTTGCTATTTTAACTATTGGCACACTTTTCCCAAAGGAGCAATTTGCTATTGTAACTATTGGCACACTATTCTAACTATTGGCACACTATTCTAACTATTGGCAAAATTTGCCCATCTCTAAATTATCTTTTCGGGCCACTTAGAACATTAACAAATAGTTAAATCATGCCCATTCCTGCAATTATCGCCCACTTTTGATATTAAAATGCGGGACACTGCAGCGGAAATCCCGGAAATGCGGGATTCGGTTTTTTCCGATTTGCGAGACTTCTAGTAAAGTTACAGACTTGATTTTTTTACCATTAAATTCGGCATGAAAATAGCTTTTCTTAGAGATCAGTTTCATTGCTGTAGCTTGACTAGAAAATTTTCCAAAATTTCATTGCTGTAGCTTGACTAGAAAATTTTCCAAAATTTCTTACTTTTTTAATTTAATAAATTATTTATATAATCAAATTCTAAACTATAGACCTATATGGCCTAATGGACAGCTTCGAATAGTATATTACTGCCCGCTAATTGATTTAAATTTTTTATTACAAGTAGGATTTCTAAATATTAGTTCACCAGAAAATTTGGTTGTTTTTCTGCCTTCCCTTGTCATGTTGGCAACCCACAGGAAGCCTGTCGTACAATCTACACTCCACAGACACTAATTAGAAACATGTTGGCCTATAAAAAAAAAAAACATATATTTTTTGGTATTGGTCTCTGAAAAAAGACTGCTGATCAGTCATATTATAATTTTCTGGTCCTAGGCCTAGCAGTGGCATCAGTGTAGGTGGAGCTGACGCCCCAGGGCATTTGCCCCACCATTTTTTGGCCAAAGTATACATGTTTCTGAATCAAAAAAATTATTATTTGTCCCCAGAAATCTTCCACAAAAGTGTGACCACAATTTGCCCCACCACTTTAAAATGAAACTGACGGCCCTGAGGCCTAGCTCCACCAAAGGCCGTGACCGTCTTCTCAGTGGCGTAGCGACAGGGCCCAGGGGGGGAGGAAAGAAATGATTACGTTGTCATCAAACATTGCATTTTGCCGATGGCGTGCCTCTGCCGTGACAGCGATAATAGCTCCCCTGACAAAAATGTTCCATTTCCATGGCTGACTTGAATATTTTGCCCCCCCCTGGAAAATTTCCTAGCTATGCCACTGCGTCTTCTTAAACTCATGTAAGTTGAATTTAATGAGAATTTAATTTATCAGCTCAAACAAAATGAATATTTTGCTTTTAAAATGGAGATCAAATATGAAAATGTTTTATTGTAACTATGAAGATATAACCAAGCATTCTGAACAGATCTATTAAAGACAAATCCAATGGTGAAAAAATTACTGCTCTATCATCATTAGAAGTGCTTCAAATAAGAAAAACTACCCAGAGTGACACTGACAGGACTCAAGTCTAAAAAAAACGAATCCCGCGAACCCGCGTCCCGCACCCGCGACCCGCATATCAAATTCGCCAGGGGCGATAATTGCAGGATCGGGCACGGTTTAACTATTTGTTAATGTTGTAAGTGGCCCAAAAAGACATAAGCCTATGAGCGATAATTGCAGAGATGGGCATGATCTTTTCTCTTTGCCAATATCTAAATCAAGTCTTTTTTGACTATTTGAGATATTTGAAGATTGGCAATTTAGAGAATGGCTGACGCAATCACTGAGGAAAATTACTACACAATTTTCCATGAGGACTTGATCTGGCAGTAAAAAGCCCTACACTTGAAAATTACAGTGCCAATGGAATACACTGTCTTTGCCGAATACATAGATTCCACAAGTTGATCTTTCTGACTATGGTGAAGCCAATATTATATTTTCAACCCACATCAGAGAACTCCTATATATATATATCATTTTACCACTGTGTTATGGATAAAAGCTCACAATCGATTCACAAATGTGACTCAGTAGCGCAGCGCTTCACTCACCACTCTGTGGTTAGGGTACGTCTAGTTTTATTTCGTTCTTTTTCCAAGATAATGTAGTATCCATCCATAGGCCCAGATATTTGTAATTTTCGACATGTACTAACCTGTCATTTCCAATATGAATTTCAGGAGGATGAGTTTGAGTTTGTTCCAAATCTAGTACTAGTGTTGTGACTTCCATAACCCCATAACCTGCTCAACAGAACTAGGACTAAAATGACGTTCATGTCTGCACTGTGAATGTGACATATTTAGATAACCTGGATGTCACTATATAAAGGCTGATCGCACTGGGATACAACAACAACAAATCATGAAGTTCCACCAGTGGAGAGATGCCCAGGTAATTTTATTTTAAATTATTATAACGAGTAAACGACTACAGTGTTATATATTGGACTGCTTATATTCATGTATGTTATTTTTCATCACACAGAATCAGCTTGCCTCAGAGATTTTGAAAAATTTAAACATTTAAGAACCAGTTTCTCTAAGATTTGCTCCCTGCTGTCTGCGCCTGGAGTCAATCATCCTAAATGCGATACCAGTATATTTTGCTGTTGAAATGTAGCAGAGGTACATCAAGCAGATACTGAGATAATGGGATTTGAAATCTGGACTTTGACACAGTCCAAATTTTGGCCCTATATGGCCCCCAAAAATTACCTAAAAGGTATGGAGGTCTAAAAATGCAATTTTCCCCACTTTTTAGTACCGTAATATGGGGTGAATCGGGACACTGGGGTGAATCGGGACAAAACAGACAAGCATTATATTCCTCCAAAAAACATCAACTTTTACTTGCTTTAGGGAGTTGATTTTTGGCACATAATTAGAATACATTCTAGTGAATCTTGTGATGGATTTTTATACTTCTACCTATAAGCACTAAGGAGCTGCAGTACTTTTAAGTTGCGCCAGCAGAATTAAAATTTTCGGAAAGTGGTCAAAACTTTGCTTGTACTTTATTATCGTTTTCATAGCTACGTGTTTTTCAAGTTTGCAATTTGCTTCATTCCAAAACTGTGATGTCAGAGATTAAGTTAAATAATTTTGTTTAGTACAAGCACAGATTTCAACAAACTGACAAAGTGCAGTGACACATGGATGATGTATGTTTTACTCTGCGCTGTAACTGAACCAAACAGACTACTTAGCCTCAAAGGAGAGTTGCAATTACTAACCAAAAATGTTGTTTGAAATTTTGATGACTGGTGTCCTGTGAAAAACAGTAACACATTTTGTATGAAAAACAATTAACAAGGTGAAACACTCAGCTTAGACATGCGTTGTTTGTTGTGGTTGTACACAAATCGTAACATTGCCTGACAGTTTTAAATTCCTTTGTCATTAACTGTGATGTCAAACTCTGAACTGATATGTCACAGCATGTGTAGGTAAGGTGGCACTGTTGTTGCACTTCCTGTTTGATCATAACAATGTCTTGAGAAAAGCACATGTCTCAAAAAAAGCCAAATTACTATAAATCTAATTGTTGTCAGCAACATAACACCATGCAGAACTGTCTATGTAGTCATTATTGGCTATATATATGCAAAAGTACACCTTCAGATTTCTTTGTTACTGAATTAAAGGGTTTCAAAATTGCCAGGTGAATTGGCAAAGTTTTCTGTGTTGACATGGTTTTGGGAGAATTTCAATCTCTTACCTTGCATTTTATCATCTACGGGGCAATATGCTTAATTTGCCCTCTCCAGGTATATCCCTTGCAATGAAGGTTTAGTAAGTAGATAGTCCCATGTCAATAAATGGATGTTAAAATGTCCAATTAAGATTTTCTTTGGCAAAAAGTTCATGTCTCTGACAAATATTCTTATGTTCTGACAGTGTTTCAAGAGGCCCTGTTACAAAATAGCAGGCTGGATTATCTTGTTTAGCATTGTTTGGCATTGACTGTTTGTTATAATCACCTGTTTAGCACCTCAGGTCAACAGAGTTCACACTTGAAATGTGATTGCCAAAGCAATAGGTTGTGTGACCATGTCACAGGTTGAAGATTAGACCAATCACATTGACAGATACCCGATGATGTAACGGTTTAACTGCAAAACAAAGTTTTCAAAAAAACACGTAGCTATGAAAACGATAATAAAAAGTCTAAATACCAGAGGCACAATATCTCACAGGAACCTATTTTTCAATTTAAAATGGTTTCAGGGGACCAGAATAGTAGACCAGAAATTGGATTATTTTGGTTTGGTCATGGGTTCAGATCCAGGTCATTGGCAAATTTTCTGGAATACCGTAATATGGGGTGAATAGGGACACAGGGGTGAATCGGGACAGAACAGGGAAACATTTTATTTCTTTAAAAAACAACCACTTCTCCTTAATTTATGATATTGATTTTTGGCACATTTATAGCAGACATACCACAGCATATTTCGGTGTAGTTTCATATTTCTAACTGCAGGTAGTGAGGATCTGCAGTACCTTAAACTTTGTACTGCGGAAAACGAATTTTCATAAGCTGGTCAAAACTTTGCATGCTCTGTAAAAAGTATAAATACTAGAGCCACCAATCTTGCAGGAAACTTTTAAAACCTAGTTTTGGCCAGTTGGGGGACCCGAATAGTAGACTAGATATGATATTTTGTGTGTTTGGTCATGGGTTCAGATCCAGGGCATTGACAAAGTTTGAGAATCAACAAAAATAACCCTACTGATTTTCATTTGAATGTACTAGCATGGCTTTTTAATGGATACTATTGAACTTAGTATTATTAATTGTGGATTTAGTCCAGAATTATCAATCACTTGCAAAATTAGCAAAAATTACAGTTTTTGATAGTTTTCTGTTATTTATCAAATATTTTTAAAAATTTACATATTATCAATGAAATTGATTTCAGATTTTCCTGAAAATTCATTTTTGGCATCTTGGACATGTTTTCTAATATTTACTCACAAGTGGAAATCACTTAAAAAAGCTAAGAAGTATTGGTTTTGAAAATAAGGGATTGTCCCGATTCACCCCAAAGTGTGGGGTGAATTGGGACAGTGCTTTTATGGGCCTTGAGCATTGGACTTTTAAGATATCATGTCGAGCTCTTGGGGATACTTAGAGCTTGTGCTCGGACACAATTTGACACCATATTTTGATTTCTGAGCTTATTTTTGTTCATGCTATGAAAGAAAATGGCCAATTCTGTCCCGATTCACCCCATATTACGGTAATCAAAATATACCATTCCAATTTTCATCTGAATGTGCTAGCATGGTCTTTGGATGAATATTATTGAACTTGGTATCATTTATAGTGGATTTAGTCCAGAATTCACAATCACCAGCAAAATGAGCAGAAAACAACAGTCTTCCCTATTTTTTTGTCATTTATCCCATTTTTAAAAATCTGCATATTATAAATGAAATTGATTTCAGATTTTTTTCCAAAAATATTTTTGGCATATTGCACATGTTTTCTAATGTTTACTCACAAGATGCAATCACTTAGGGAAGGTATGAAGTATTAATTGTGGAAATAATGGAGTGTCCCAATTCACCCCAAAGTTAGGGGTGAATTGGGACAGTGATTTTCTGGGCCTTGAGCATTGGGAAATTTCGATATCGTACCAAGCTCCAAGGGGTACTTAGCCCTTGTGTCCAGACACAATTTGACATCAAAGTTTGATTTCTAGATTGATTTTTGTCCATGCTATGACAGAAAAACGGCCAATTCTGTCCCAATTCACCCCATATTACGGTAGTCAGTTACCAGGGAAAAAATTATGAACAGTATCTGAGTCAGGTGAGTATCACCGCCAATGGTGAAGTGCCTGAATCTTAGAAAAACTGGCTTTTAAAGAAGTTTTATATCTTTTTAGTGAACAGCTGCACGTTTATACGATAAATTTGATGCTATATATTTTAAAGGCATATATGATACTTCACAGAATTTGTATCATCATACACATATTCTACGCAATAGATAAGTTTTAGCATTTTGAGCTTCTTTTTAAAATTACGTTTGACTACATGGTCCAAGAAACACAGGACTTTTTGAACTGCACGGTCCAAAAAGTTTTTAACTGTTTACAAATGACAGAATTTTTAGAACTAGATTTTAACCCTGCCATTTCTGTGCGACACACAAATACCTTTTAGGTAATTTTTGGGGGCAAATAGCATTGGGAAACCATAAGCTCTATATCCATTGAATTTTAGCCTGGAGATTTTTTTAATCAGTAATTTCTTGTATGATTAATCATTAAATACATTTCTTTTCTTTTTTCTTTTAAAACAGAACATGTTTTCTTTCACGATGTTGCCTGATGTAAGAATTTATAATGTGAGGTGTTTCATGAAAATAATAATTCCAAGTACCCCTCCCCTTTCTAGAATATCGAATGGCCACGGCCAATAATTTATTTTTATAAATTATAATAAAATATCAGATTCCTCAGAGAATGATTGCTTTCTTTTCTTGATTTAAGGAATGGAAAAAATATGGACTCGACTTCTCATGCACAAGCAATGAAACTTTAAAATTATATGATGCTGCCATAACCCAGGTGAGTGAGTGAGTGAGTGTTTTACGTCCCATCAGCACCAGCGTGGACCCATAACCCAGGTATCTTGAGATAAAAAGGATGGATATTATATGCTATCAATGTAATATGCTATGTTCTCCGTTCAAACTTCAACTGTATGTACTGACATATGTACATTTAGATATTGGTGTCATTGTCAAAATACACTTGTGTGATGACTCTCGAGCTTGCTGAATGATTTATTCAACAGAAAGACAAAGGTGGCTGTGATTGTCATGTAGAGCTCTCACCCATCAGGCCCAAAATTAAGATAGAATAGATAGGAAAAGCCGCGGAGCGCCCCTTATTGACTCCATGTAATGGCCCCCCTCAGGCCATTTCTAGATACGTCCCTGATGATAGAAAATAAAGATTTATATATCTATCTATCTATCTAATCTTATGGTGATTTGCATAATCCAAGATGGCCTCCAAGATGGCCGTCAAAATGGGTGCCAAGAAGAAAAATTCCAATATCTTTATCAATAATCACTGTAGAAAAACAAATGAAACATCAATATATGGTCTTGCAGGATTGAAGAATTCCTTGTAAAAGTTATACGCTAGATCTCAAGATCTGTAAAATACTGTCATAGATCACCTATATTGCATATGTTTGGTATAAAATTTCTTCTCGGTAGACTACGGAAGATTTTCAACTATCTACACTGGATGCCTCTTCAGTGCTCAATAGTATTGGTGATATTCATGCAAACTTCTGAGTTCTTCAGTGCTTTCAGCATTGAGCAAAATTAGTGGACGACGAAAGCGTCCCAATGTGCCCCGGCTCCCCCTACCAAAACTAGTCAGAGTATTTATTATATTTTATGTCTTCAGTGGGTAAGCTGGCGAGAAGATGAATCTCTGGGAGGACTGGGGAAAACTCTCTTCTCCTTGGTGGAAGGAAACCCAGAATGGGGTAACGTTAACAAACAAATTAAAGTGTGAATTATTACATTGAATAAATGAATTTAACTGGGGTCTTATGATCTGTCTTATCTACTTTGAATTCTCCTATTTTTTGTAGCGATGGGCCATGTCATCAGTAACGGTCTTGCCCTAATTGGGGGAATGAGATCTCCCGACCTTGACCCAGATTTCAAGGTCGCCTTAAACAAAATGGAGGACATGAAGAAAATGGCGACCCTGACCGACCTGGAGAGAAGCCATGTGGAGGCTATGGCCCTCTGCGGAAAAGGGTGAGAAAGGATTTTCACATGTTGATGATTTGACTTTGACTCACGGAGACTGGAATGATTTGGCTTTCTGTGTATTTATCATGCTAAACAACAACTGTAGGATATGCTGTCTCATTTTCAAGTGAACTTTATAGAAGCCCGAGTTGATCATTATATTGTGTGTTCAGCTAATGCCCAGCACCTTAGACGGTTCAGCCAAAGGGATTCCCACTGGCCAAGGGCCAAGGTGTTGGGGTAGCTTCACACAGCCTGGTGTCAGAGCTGGGGTTGTAGGATGTGCTATTTATAGACACAGCATAGCAGACTTGCTCACCAAGCCCCTGGTGAGAGAACTCTACATGATATGCTCCCTGTTAAGTTAGATTCACTTGCAGCCATGTGTTAGACTTAGGACTGATACATATGTAAGTGAATCTAGGGTGTGGGCTGCCCCTTGCGGGACTCGAACCCACGAACTCCGGATTCGTCCACCATATTGTGTGTTCAGCTAATGCCCAGCACCTTAGACGGTTCAGCCAAAGGGATTCCCACTGGCCAAGGGCCAAGGTGTTGGGGTAGCTTCACACAGCCTGATTTCAGAGCTGGGGTTGTAGGATGTGCTATTTATAGACACAGCATAGCAGACTTGCTCACCAAGCCCCTGGTGAGAGAACTCTACATGATAATTAAATTACGATTCTTTTCATCAATGGCTGCAGCATCAAAATGACACAGTATGTGCCAAAGACATATAGATATGGTAAGTGCAGCCCTCTAAGCCCAGTTCTGGGCGCTCACGAGAGTCGATTCCATATATTCAAATGAATTAAATTTAACTTTTATACAGCTCTGGAACACTATTAAAGTGGCTATGAAAATGCAAAGTCATAGTCCTACTTACGAGGTCTATCCCTTTACAGGGGTGTATCCAGAAATGGCCAGAGGGGGCATTATGGTGAATACGGGGCGGCGTTCCTCAACTTTTCCTATCTCTCCCATGTTAATTTTGTGTGGGGGGGGGGGGGGCATGGTTCAATGCCGCTATACTTGCACTTGTAAGTTAGTGCATGAGTCATGCCACCAAGTAAGCTATATTTTCTTAGAAACCACCAACCAGTGAGGTCACTTGTCTCCTAGTAACAAATAATTCATTCATTTTTTTTCAGGTTTATGAAAGAGGCCTGCCTTATATGGGAGGACATCCTAGTGAAGTACCCTCAAGACATGCTGGCCTTGAAATTTGCCCAGGACGTTTATTTTTACGTCGGATACCAGCCGCAGCTGAGAGATGTCGTTACCCGAGTTATACCTCATTGGAAGCCTGACATGCCTTTATATGGGTGAGAATAATTTCAAGGCTTTAAATTAATACCAGTAGTAGTAACCAGAACCGCAAGCGGTTTAAACGCTCGTATGTTAATGTGAAATCTATCATTGTGTGTCACATCATCACCCACAGGACAATACCTGTAGCTAATTTTACAACCCTAAGCGATATATAAAGGTTACAATGGGCAGTTCAAGAATGACGAAAGATGGCTGCCAAAATGACCACAATCTTGGATTTATCGACATTTTCCTGATCCATGCCCAGAGGCCAATAACTGTACCTAATTTCATAACTCTAAGCAAAATATTGAGATCACAATGGGCAGTTCAAGAAATGAAGAAAGATGGCTGTCAAAATGGCTGCCATCCTGGATTTCTCAACAATGAACATGTTCCTGATTGATACCCACTGGCCAATACCTGTACCAAATTTCATAACTCTAAGCAAAATATTGAGATCACAATGGGCAGTTCAAGAATGAAGAAAGATGGCTGTCAAAATGGTCACCACAAAATGGCAGCCATCTTGCATTTCTCAACACGTTCCCGATCCATACCCATTGCCACCGCTGAGGTTTTCACCTCAGAGGTGTCCTCTTTCTTTGGGTAGCGCACCTGCTTACTTATGAACCTGCCTGTATCTGTTATCCAGTTTGGATCATATGGTTGCCCATTCACCTGCCTCAAATAGTCTCATTTAAGTTAAGTAATATGATTTAATATGTAATATTGTTTGCTAACTATCATTCATTGTATCATTATATAAAGTATTATTGTGTAAATTGTTAAGAGAACTAGAATAATAGCAATGGGGTAGAACTCACCCCATGTTTCCATGGCAACAGTTACCCTGGTGTCTTTGCGCAGCCGCAAAGCACCCTAACGTGTCGGGACTCAGCTCCTCCACACTCCTAGCACGTGGTCATCTGCAGTCGTGGCCTACTACGATTGGCTGATTGCAGGTAGCCACATCACCCCATCTATGTTGCCCCCGCTCAGAGCAGAAGGGCAGAAGCAGGCAAACGGGGAAGCTGCTGTACTGCTCACTCCTATGCATGCATGGAGAGGCCAGTCTTCTGCTTTATGAAGACTGGCCTCCAAATAACTCATCGGAGTATGTCTTTATTATGAAATTGTTATCACGATGCGGATTACTTATTAAAGATGATGAGTTGACATATACGTGCGTTGTGTTGTAATTGGTCACTAGGGTGGATGTCAGGTGGGATCAGAGGGCCCTACGGTCACCGGTCCTCAAACCACCACGGCCATGTGAGGGCCTTATCATCTGTAGCTACTGTCTCCCCGGAGGGATAAACAATCTATCGGTGGCATGGTAGAGCATGCCGGGTCTCTGTGAAAGCCTGACCACCCTGACCATTACAACATCAACAATTAATGCACTATTGCAACATCACCATTACTGAACTGCTCCAACTTCAGAAAGATTGTCTTAAAGGAACATCAGTCAATCCGGATTATTTTCCATCATACTTCCTGAACTATTACAACTAACTCCTGGAACTTCAGTTTTCTAGATATTTTACTGCTATACATTTTGTGCTGGGCACCACCCTTCAACCCAGTCAGCCTGCGATGATACCACCAGCTATAAATAGAACTGGCATCAGCAGCCAGACACTGGCTGCACCCCTCAGCAGTACTCTAGCAGTTTTCTCCTCACGTGAGCATCAGCAGCAGCCCGGATTCCGCTAGCAGCAGCAGCAGCCCAACTACACACTGGCTGCCCCCTCGCATCAGCAGCAGCCTGGATTCGCTAGCAGCAGCAGCAGCCTACCTACACACTGGCTGCACCCCTCGCGCAGCACCTGCATCACTCCCGGGTCAAAGGGCACCGACCCCATGAGCCTCTCGGTCGTTTGGGCAGCAATGCAAACCACCGTTTGCATATGGATATGTCGCACCATCGGATTAATTTATCTTTTCGGGACTGAATTACGCTTTGATTTTTGGACTATCACACTGGATCATTAACACCGCCCAACCTACCTCGGTCATCGGCTAACTCTGAGTCAGTGCTCTTTAATGACAGTTTGCGGCCTTACATATTTTGAGTTAGTCCTACAGGACTATGTGCAGCACCTTTATACCTTTGCTCTCCTTGTCACACGACATATGTTTTTCAACCTATGAAGTAGCACTTATACATACCTGTACCTTTTATATTTGATGGACTATGATGAGATGATGATTTTGATGATGATTTGACTTTGCTGATATTGCTTACTTGCTTATTTTTTTTCTTGTGTTGTTTGCTACTTTGTTTTGATTATTGTGTGTTCCGTGCTAGGGAAAGCCCCTACAGCTGTGCTGTGCATATCGGACTCCCACGTTGACAACCTTATATGGCTTTCAAACTGTTATTGTTACCAGACTGACTTTACCATTTCCCGGAAACATAATTTTTTCCTCCCCTTCCGCCTGACCGGTGGTAGTGGTCGCATCTCACCATCACATCGATGCCACCACAACTTTTATCCAGTGTTAACTTCAATTAATCCCATATAATTTATTATCTCTTTTATCTCTTTATCTGTAAGATACTGTTTCAATTGCGTTCCAACTTTATTATTGTATAAAAGCATCGTAATATATTATATTATTGTGTAAAGAACTAGAATAAGTTTTGCCCATTGTCTTCAAAGCGGAGACAACCGATCTTATAAAAAATCCTTGATTGGCCGGGATGCCACCGCTGAGGTTTTCACCTCAGAGGTGTCCTCTTTCTTTGGGTAGCGCACCTGCTTACTTATGAACCTGCCTGTATCTGTTATCCAGTTTGGATCATATGGTTGCCCATTCACCTGCCTCAAATAGTCTCATTTAAGTTAAGTAATATGATTTAATATGTAATATTGTTTGCTAACTATCATTCATTGTATCATTATATAAAGTATTATTGTGTAAATTGTTAAGAGAACTAGAATAATAGCAATGGGGTAGAACTCACCCCATGTTTCCATGGCAACAGTTACCCTGGTGTCTTTGCGCAGCCGCAAAGCACCCTAACGTGTCGGGACTCAGCTCCTCCACACTCCTAGCACGTGGTCATCTGCAGTCGTGGCCTACTACGATTGGCTGATTGCAGGTAGCCACATCACCCCATCTATGTTGCCCCCGCTCAGAGCAGAAGGGCAGAAGCAGGCAAACGGGGAAGCTGCTGTACTGCTCACTCCTATGCATGCATGGAGAGGCCAGTCTTCTGCTTTATGAAGACTGGCCTCCAAATAACTCATCGGAGTATGTCTTTATTATGAAATTGTTATCACGATGCGGATTACTTATTAAAGATGATGAGTTGACATATACGTGCGTTGTGTTGTAATTGGTCACTAGGGTGGATGTCAGGTGGGATCAGAGGGCCCTACGGTCACCGGTCCTCAAACCACCACGGCCATGTGAGGGCCTTATCATCTGTAGCTACTGTCTCCCCGGAGGGATAAACAATCTATCGGTGGCACCATAGCCCCATTCCTGTACCAAATTTCATAACTCTTAAGTGGAAAACTAAGGTCACAATGGACACTTACACAAACCTTAACTGGGACAACGCCGCCGATGTCGCCGACGATCGAGTGACGACAATAGCTCTTTGTTTTCAAAGAAAACAGACGAGCTAATATTACCAGTAGTAATAATAGTAAATGAAAGTAATCCATGACCTTTGAATTTTGTTGGTCAGCAATTTCAATCTTTACAAGCATACAGGACTGTATTAATACTGGAAGTAATCATGTAAAGTTTGAAACTCATTTATCCATGTATGATTCCCACGCCTGTCGTACACTTTCAAAGCAACTTTAGCAGGACAAATGCATTTATTTGTTCGTGACATTTAGTTGAAATAGAGTTTCAAAGAAAAGCGCAAAATCCTGAATCGCTTCTTACAGGGTTACAACAGGGGTCAAGAGTAATTTTTAAGCTGAGCTGACTCCGAACTCCTGTGCAGACTTTTTTTCTTCGTAGCTTAATTTTCTCAAAATGAAAACAAGCGTATCCTCCAAATTCATATCAGCATTTTAAATTGCATTATCTAATTCTTCACAGACACTTGTACGGAATGCAGTCCTTCGGACTGGTGGAAACCAATTTCTACGAAGAGGCAGAAGTAGCTGCTAAGAAGGTACGCAGTAAGAGTAATTTATTAACGCAGGGTTGCCACTCGAGTCGGATTTCGAAATTCCCTGACTTTTCCCTGACTTTTCCCTATCTCGAAACAAGTTTTCCCTGACCACAAAAAGGCTCTCACGTAAAATTTTCGATCGTTATTTGGGGGCTTTTGTGAATCGACGTTTCCATTTGAAACAAAAAGAAAATGAATGATGTCAGGTTACTCACTCAAGATGCCTGAAGCTGTAGATACCTGATTTTAAGGCCACTTCATAACCATAAAACATTTTAGACAGGCAAATGTCATACATTTCTCTGTTTTTCTTATCACGAAAACGTCAACTTTTGTGTCGTGAATCTGTTTTAAATGATAAATTGACCATGGTGAGATTTCTGCAAAATCACAGATTTCCCTGACTTATTTCAAAGCTCCCTAACTTTTCCCTGACCTTGAATTTCCCTGACTTTTCCCTGACCAGTGGCAACCCTGTAACGAAATAACAATGATGCTTGGGAATGCCTGAGACAATCTCAATGTAAAAGGAGAGATCACCAGGTGCAGAATCAGAATCAGAATCAGAATTTTCTTTATTCGGTCTTGAAAACTTCTAATAAACACAAGATAAATTACAGGTTAATGATATTAGATAGATAGATAGATATGGTAAGTGCAGCCCTCTAAGCCCAGTTCTGGGTGCTCACGAGGGTTGATTGATGAGATGGGAGGGAGAGCGGGAGTCCTCAACATGTTATATTCAAGACCAGGGCCCACTCGAAGACAAATCTTTGTCGTTATCGAGTGGACTCTGACAAAAAAAACGAAGTTGCACACAAAATAAATTGTAAAACAAAGGAGCACCTGAGTGACGACCCCATGCATATCTAAAAAAGGGGACATTTGGCAATGCGACTGAAAATAAGACATTTTTTAATGCAAATAATTTTCGTAGGCTTTGGAAATCAACCCCTATGATGCCTGGGCAACCCATGGAAATGCTCACGTCTTGGAGATGACGGGAAGAGCTGAGGAGGGGGTGAAATTCATGAGCACTACTTTGGCCGACTGGGAGGTAAGTGGTACTTAGGCCAAACAAAATTAATTTTTAGCTTCTCGGATCGACCGACTAACTGATTTTCTGGCTACAGAAAAAAAAATTGAGCAAAACCAGAATTTTTATCAAATTGACATAATAAAAAATTGAGATTTCACCTTTTTTCTTCTCGTTCCACCGACCGACCCTAGAAAAAGTGCCTTGAGAAGCTAAAGATCAATTATGTCTGTCCTTAGGCCCAACAAAATTGACTTTTAGTTTCTCGGATCTGTTGAGGCACTTTTTCTACGGTTGGTCAGTAGGACGACAAAAAGATGAAATTTTTAAAATCTCAATTTCATATTATGTCAAATAAATAAAAATCACGTGTATACTCGATTTTTTGTCCATAGGCAGAAAACTGAATGGATGAGACGTTTCCGATTTTATTCCCAATTTTGTTCCGTCCCAAACAGAAATCGCCACAAAATTGGTTAATATTTCCAATTTACACCAAAAAGAAAAACTCATTTATATAAAGTCAATTTTTTACAAGCTTCGTTTGTCCATTTGTCTTTTTATCATGTTCATTAAAAACGTTTTTATCTTTCTTTTAGCCCAGCGGCATGCTGGCAGGTCACAACTTCTGGCACTGGGCAGTCTACCACATTGAAATGGTAAAGACCTCAAAATCAAAGAACTTCCTAAATAAGCAAGCATCTGTTAGGCCACACATAATAATTCATGCATGATTCATTCTTTCCACTAAGATTTCAAAAATTTTTATCAAATATTTTAATTTCAAAAATTTTTATCAAATATTTTTGAGTGAAAATTTTAAAATACTTTTAAATTTCAGGGAGAATACCAGGGTGCCTTTGACATCTTTGACTCTAGAGTATGTGTTCTCTTTAAAATATTCAACCAAAATTTAGATTATTATTGATCACACTGAATATCGTACTAGATGCCAAAATTCCAGTGGCGGATCAGAACATGTTAGTCTATCCATTTGTCTTTTATATAAACGGTTCAACAAAAATAAGTCTTCCTTTACGAAAACTTGAATATCCAAAAACATCATTTCAGATTTCTGTTAAAGTTATCGTATTTGTAGGCATGCATATATTATGCCTGTGTAATTGTAGCACAATTGCTTCATTTTTGTCTGAGCCAGCTGACCCTGCTACCCCTCTTTTCAAAAAAAATTAAGTTTTGACTTTTCCACAAAAAAAAATTTCTAAAAGGTGCTCAAACTCCATTCAAATTATTTCTAATGTCACCCAAGGAACCTAAACTGAGAAAATATTGCAAAAGAAGTCCTCAATTGTCCTCTAAATATGATTGAGAAACAAATTTTCTCCAGTCTCGTGATAAAGTATGCCCCAGCTGGAGGCTCCCCCGCTTGGTCAAATTGTTCATATCCATTGGAAAAGCCACAGATTTTTGAAAACAGGGGTATGCTCACTCAAAGGCTTCTGGCTCAGCCAGGAATGATGCAACTAATCTATAAATACACACATTTAGGGTCGATATACGGGCCATTCTCAAATTTCGGGACAACGGGTATAGGAAAATTGTCCTGTAACGGAGGGGACAATGCGGTAACGGAGGGGAATTTTGATGTAAAAAACCAACTGTAGGAACAGCAACAAAAGGAAAAATGATAAAAGATTGACGTAACTATTATTTTCAGAAGTACTTCATCTCGTATCAGTAGATTTTTTGTTCCAAATGTCGATTTCTTGCTCATGATCTGGTAACGGAGTGGACGGTAACGGAGGGGAACAATTTTTTGCTTTTCGCTCATTACTGCTTTTTATTTTTGGAGATTAGACAAAATAATTGCAGAATATTAAAACCTGCCACCCTCAGCAATATATACATGAAATCGCTCTGTAAAATTATTATTGGTAAGTTTGGAAATGAAGGAAACGGAGGGGACATTTTAGTGGGACCAAAAACATTTTTTATGAACATTATGTCATAATTTATTGAATACATGTTTTATGAAGTCTGCAAGGCAGTGGTACTATGGCGCAAAAGCGTCTGATGATATTCAGTGAAAATTGCTCATAAAAAACAATAATGAACAAAGCTATGGCAAGTAACGGAGGGAACAAAAAAATTGACATAAATTAGTGACACGACTATTGTATCAATTTAATCAATGAAATTATATTTTTAAAAAATTGAATATGAACTAAATATAAATTCAAGTCTATATTCCCATGAATCGTGCAAAGAAACTTTGAAAATAATGGTATATTAGGAGGAAAATGAACACTTGATTTTGTCATGTCAGGTCCAGTGACAGGGAAAAACCATTGATTTTGCACAGATTTCTGGACATAATGCATTAAAAAAAGTCTAATGAATGACTTTTTGCTCCAAATGCAGTGGTTCTAAGTAGAAATATGAATAACAGATGCAGAGTGACGCTTCACATATTTATCGCATTCATATTAATGTCAGGGAGCTAGAGTGACGCAAATTGTCCCGAAATTTGAGAATGACCCATACAGGCCTATAATTCAATCCAACTTCCATAAAAATCGGAGAAGGAATCTTTGAGATATTCAAGTTTATTTAAAGGGGGACTTATTTTTGTTGAACTGTTTATGTCCAAATTAGCCAACGAAATGCATAAATACTTATTATAAATACAGTAAGTAAAGCCCCAATCATCTAAATGGATTACCAGGTGACAGACAATCATTGGTTGACCATTTACTTTCAGATTGGTGAATCTGCTGTAAAAAGAGGCTCCATGTTGGACATCGTTGACGCGTGTTCACTTTTGTTTAGACTAGAAATGGAGGGTGAGTAACACTCAAAGTATTTCAATTATTATTATTATCTAGCTTAATATTACAATTACACTGAAACATTTTCTTCTGCTGTGGCAAGCATCTGTTAGGCCACACATAATAAATTTTTAGATTCTCGGATGGACTGACCATAAAGATTTTCTGACTTTGGAAATAAACTTTTATAGATTATTCACAATTTTAATGAAATCGACATAATAAAAAATTGAGATAATTTTTATTTTCATTCTGTCGACCAACCCTAAAAATAGCACCTCGAGAAGATCCGAGAAGCTTAAGATTAATTACTTCTGGCCTTAGGTAAGATGTCTGTGCATGTCACACTTGGGTCATGATCCTTCTACTTTTCTTTGACTTCCAATATGTCACCCTTCAAAAAAACATTTTCAAAACTATTAAGGTGGCTCGCTACTCATGGCCCGGCAATGGCGGCGTCACCATAGCAACAGCAGCCTGCTGAGCTCTGTGAGCTGCTTTTTTGGAATTTTATAATTCCATGCGACGGCCGCTTCATTTGCCATTTGCGTCATTTCTATTAGGGTTAAAGACTTCTGGTTTAAAGCATTAGACGCGCTGTGAAGAGGACTGCAAACTGACAGAGTGTCAGCTTTATAGTCCAAATAGAATATTTTTACAGGCAATTTTCGGCAAGCAGGTCTAATTTCTTAAAAATGACTTTGAGATACAAATAAATTTTTATATCAAAATCCATCGCGGTAGGAAACCTTCTCTTATGCTTTTTATTGTTCCTCATAATATTTGGAAATAAATGACAAAGAAATGAGAAATCCTATCTAGCCAATTTTTTTTGCGCCATAGTTTATGAAAAAAGCTAAAATTGTCAAAATCAATATTTTTATTCCGAGCCCCTTGGAAAGCCCTTTAAACTAAATATATCTCTTTGAAATTGTAATCAGCTTTTCCATGAAAGTGTCTTCTTTAATTTCATCCTTCATTGCATAATATGGGATGCATGACCACTGAATGGCAGGGCATACTTCACAGTAAAAAAGTTAAGAAAAAAATTGAGTTTTTCAGGTTTGCGTGGACTGACTTTCTTGTACATAACCTCAAATATTTTGAAAAAAAGGCTGGTTGCGACCACTTTTTTTTACATATCCTTGCTATAAACTATATTTTGGATCATTCTAAACTATTTTTAAGAAATCCTATCTTAGAAAGTTCACGAGTATCGAGCCACCTTAACATGCTTAAATAAAACAGCAAGCGTCATGCTTCAACAATCTTTGCATCAATATTAGCAATACAACCACTCTACAGAGATTGTGACAATATAGATCTAATGATTTCTCTTTGCACCCCAGGTCAAAATGTGGAAGGACGCTGGAACGACATATATGAGGTATGCTCCAAACACACTGACAAGCACATGCTGTGTTTCCACGACGCCCACATTCTGCTCTCCTGTGTTGGAGCTAAAAAGGACGATGCGGTCAAAAAGATGATGGAATCCATGACTAACTTCGTGGAGTGAGTAATGTTATAAGGAAAAATTATAGACAGATAAATAGATAGATAGATATGGTAAGTGCAGCCCTCTAAGCTTCATTCTTTGTGGTCACTTCGAGTTGATTGGTGAGATGGGAGAGAGAGTGGGAGCCCTCAACATTTTACATTTTCCCCATTGAAAATTTTGGTTCCCTGCCCGGGGTTCAAACCCATGCATGTCGATAATTCCTCCAATACAACTTGAACTAGCTTTAGAGGGCTGCATCTCTGCATCAAATTTTTCGATGCCTAGATATCCAGGTGTCAAATATTACTTCCATTTTCAGGAATGCCCAGGGCTCCCAACGAGACATTTGCAAAGAGGTCGGATTAGGACTCTGCAAATCTTTTGTGGCTTACAATGACGGGAATTACGCTCTAGCCACAGATATTCTCGCTCCCCTGCGGTACAAGATTCTGAACATAGGGGGAAGCAACGCTCAGGTGAATTCGAATATATATAACAAATTTGGAACTTCAATAGAAGAATTTTGAAATTCAATGATAAACGACCGCTCTTTGTCCAATTTTGTTCAAAAGGATAATTATGTGCCAAAATGGCCAAAACAACAGATAATCTTCTAATTATAAGGCACCTAGTAGCTCTATTCAATCGACCAATCTATCAATTTATGTACCTTAATTAAAACCTTTTTGCCCTGTTACTTCAGAGAGATGTCTTTAACCTGTTTCTAATAAACTGCGCTCTCCAATCAAACGACTGTAGGCACACAAAACTTGCGAGGTTTGTTCCTTTCCTTTTCCTCCAAAAAATCACTATACATCAAAACTACTTCCTAATTGGCATAAGAAAACATTCTGAATTAACATAATACATACATGGACTTTTAAGTCAAACCAAGTAACACTACAAAAGACCATCATACCTATATTTTGCATGGGACAGGTATATGCTAGACTACTAGTTCAAATTTTGTCTATTGTTAATTTTGCCTCTTCTTTTAACATATGTTTAAGATTCTTTCTACTGAATAATCCACTGTTAACTTTCATTTTGTTTCAGGCACTTACTAGTAGAACGAAAAGCACTGAAAGAAAATTCGCCATTGACAGACAGGTTAATGGCCAGGGCCCTTGCGCAACATGCGGACTAATTTCATTCAGGAAATTATTTCTGATTACGTGGTCAGCAAGATGTGCGGACTAATTTTTTTCAGGAAATGATTTTTGACTATGTGGTCAGCAAGACGCGGGAGCATTTGTAAATTTACTTCGCTCGAGCATCAATACAGACTATATGTCGGAGACTCCACTTACTGGATGTCACATTTCATTTAAATATTGGAATATTGCATTTCATACCATGGAGAGATTTTAATTGGGACAATCATAATGTGATAAAATTATAAATTTTGCAATCACCAATTTTAACAAATCCAATGGTTTTATAGGCTTGTTGTAGGCATTGATGATATAATATATGTATACTTGCTGCTTCTATGGGAACAACATAGTTGATTGTTTGGACATCTAATGCCCTTCCTATCTTATAATCTGCCAAATGACTGAGTCTAGTGTAAAATCTGATGTTATTATTAAGGGCTATTCCATTTAAAAACCTTGGGGTGGGGCTGGTCAGGTTACATTTTTGACCCCCCTCATGCATCTAAAGTGAATTATTTTTGACCCCCCCATGCATTAAATGCAAATTTTTTACCCACCCCACATGCATCAAATAAAATTTTATTATTACAATGCGTTAGCCTTCATGGAGCGATAATGCCCCCCCCCATACATCTAAAGCGATTTCTTTTGCATTCCTCCATACATCTGAAGCGAATTTCCGTCGATCCCACATCCATCTTACGAAAAATAAATCAACCTGACCACCCCCCTCCCAGGTTTTCAAATGGAATAGCCCTAATTAGTAGTATTTACGATGGTCTATTATTATCTTCATGCTAAAGCTGTACGGTGCTGCTTTGAGTGCAGGGTTTATTTGTAAACATTTTATTTAAATTTTGCCAAGCTTAAAATTAGAAAATTGCATGATCTTGTGTTAATACCAAGTATAACCACTGATCAGGCTGCTGTATGATCTTAACATGGTTAAAGAGATTGATAAAAAGACTTGCGAAGAAAAATGAGCTTGTGTGCAAGTGGTTATTTGACCAAGGGCGTAAAGACATTTCACAGCCAAACACTTTGATATAGAATTAAAGTGGACTGTGGCACTGTGAAAATGGCACTTTGTGTGTCATCATGTTGATGATTTGTCATGATCAAACCCAATACTTTCAATGTTAATTTGATTGAAGGAGACTTATCCCACTTGTTGGTGACAGCCAAACGAAAGGATTATGCATCTGATTTTCACTCTAAAATCTGTTATGAGAAGTCAAATGGCTTTGTCTTGATCATTACTAAACAAACTGCCTCTATGCTTCCCCATGTTGAAAGTAGAGAAGATGATACTTCATCGGCTATCATGAGTCACGAAGTGCCATTTTCACAGTGCCACTGTCCACTTTAATTCTATATCAAAGTGTTTCACTGTAATGAAATTCACATGCTGCTGAACAAGTATTTTAATTCTTAGATGAACCAGCCAAACTTACTTCAATCAACCTTCACAGTAAACTTAATGACAGCGCTCCGCAGAACCAAGAATCCAGAGTAGAAATTGATTCAATAGACACAAAATAACCACACTGTGCAAGTGCTGATGCTCCCAATATACGAGGACCCACACCTTGAGAAAAAAACTTCCAAAAAATACCATGAATAAGCTGATAAGAACCAGATGAAATTCACATATCATCATAAAGACATTTTCAAAGTAACAGAATATACACCAATCTCTACTTGAATCCATGAACCAACCAGAACCAACAAGAAAGCAAAAACAGCCACACACAAATCTAAACCAAAACACGCTATAAGCAGATTTGCAATTAATATCGATAAAACACACATAGCAACCATTTGATGAGAGTCACGCACTGTCTATGCAAGTTGTGTACATCTTTTAAGCATTCTTGCAGTTAGTGACAGTGTTTTAATAACAGGACCACTTGCATGGATTTTGCAAAATACATAGATTTTAAAATATAAAATCATTTATTATACAAAATTTACAATGCTGTCATGTTTTGAAATTTATCATCAAAAGACAAATGAAGGATTTGATAAGCCTATACATAAATATCAAATGTTATTTGAATAATTTGATAGGCCTATACATAAATATGAATCTATACAAGTAAATACAACTGTACAAGAGCTTAATAATGTGTGAGAAAAGTCTTTGTGTCTTATTTAACAAGATTCAACTAACGAGACCAAGATAATCGTCCATCAATGTTCCAATGGCGAATATATCTGTGGCGTCGACTCTGGTGCCGACAATTTTGACTCGGATTTCATCGTCCTGCTGAATGACAATGTCTTCATCTTTCGTTTTGTAACAAGGGGGGTTGGAATTAGGGTCGAACTCCATATCAGCAGGAATAGAATGGCGGGAAATGAAACAGGACAGAGGTCCGATTTCTGTAAAAAGTCCAACTTTGTTGACCTGCGTTACCACAGCATCTAAAACTTCTCCCTTGAACGGTCGGAATACGATGGCCTTGTATTTCACAGGATAGACTACAAATCCCATACTCGGCTGTATCACTCCCGCACCGATGTTGTCGATCGTCGTGACAGCGATGACGAAGCCATATTTTCCTGAAATGAATAAACAAAGATATCAGGTTTTTATACTCATCAGAGAGGATTTTTCACTTGTGATCAGTGGAGATACAATGAAACATAAATTTACTAAGCTTTACTAGTATCACAGGCAGAGACTGGCAGAATAACCAGTGGTTCAACAATTGTATCTCTTCTTATCAAAATAAATCTGGTCTGACAAATTACGATTACTGAGAGTTGGTAGATTTCACAGACTTTCAAATAAAGATATCAAAAAAGTCATTACATTCATTTTGAAGCATTTCAACAGCTAAAGAAATACACAAATTTACCAGTGCAGGTGCCCTCCACTTCTGTGAACAATTTCTGCTTGACAACGTTCAACAGATTTGGCCCAAAATATCTCGGATGAAGCAGGATTTCATGCTCCAACGAAACGTGGTAGAACATCCTGTCTATCTGTCGAATAAACCTCCTTTTTCTTGGATTTTGAAGATTTTTACCGGCAAACAAAACAAGCGTGCCGAGCGATAATGAAACGAGTGTCTGCAGATTTTACGCCAGATGGCTCACAAAGACTGAAGCGCACCTGTTGGTAAAATCTCAACTAAAATACAGATCACTGCAGCAAACCCACAACTCAGTTAGCAGAGCTCAGCAGCATTATCAATGTATCACAGTGCAATGGCAGATTCAGGACAGCTCCCCCCCTTGACCTGAGATAACAAGAGCATTTAGGAAATTTGATGACAGTAGCGTCCCTATGGGGCACCCATATTAGATCTGTTCCACAGTTCCCCCCCCCCCCATGAACTTTCCAACTCTGGCTAAAACAGTATAAGGGATGCCCCCCCCCCCCCAAGTCTTTATGAAATAATACATTTCTTGCTCGGTTTTTTGGTGAAATATAAATAATTTTTGGGCAGTCTTGAAAGAAATAATAATTTCTGCCAGGGGTATCTCTTTAAAAGGCGTTGCATTTAGGAATGAATATTCGGGGACATTATGTGCTTGAAATAAGTAAATGCTGCCTCCGTCAACGCGGAAATTAAATGGTCACCCCCTTAAAAGTCTCAAACTTGCAGGTACTCCTATGCTGTCGCATTTCCACCTGGCTAAAAGCCATCTGGATTATCTAGGCGACTTACCAATTTAGTTTGGATACAATGCTGCATGGCAGATTAATACCATTAGAGGGAGACTTAGTTTTTGCACAGGTTCAACATTAATCAAGATCATTTAAGAAACGCAGTGACATTTTAGACATTCATATATTTATTGATTAGGAAGCATCTGATTTGAAATGCAATTACATTTTCATTGACCTTTAAAGTTTAAGGTGAAAAGCAAAATAATTGGTATAAATTGATGCAAAGCAAAAATTTTTATGAAATTTGCCACAGAATTACCTTAAACTGGCTTTCATTGTCTGTGCAGCATTTCGGATTAGGCGATAATTAGGATATCAAAGACGCAATACTGAAAATCGAAAAAATTGGCATCCCAGTACACCTTACACAAAACTTTCACTCAAAGTGTTTCTAACAGGCAGATCAAATATAAACTAAAAAGCTGTTGTACATTTTGACAATACAAATTCATTAACTTTTTTTCTCCAAAATACCTTCAAAATGGCACAGACACACAATAAGGCATAACAATATTCGGGACGGAATAAATAATCAATAATTAATTTTAAATAATCACATTCAGTTGCACAACATCCTGAATTTTTCCAGGGAAGCATCTATATTTTCTTTCAGCAATAATGTTATAGAACATTTCTGAAAAAATGGCAGTATTCTTTTCCAATTTTGATTGGATGACAATTCAATTGATTCAATTAAATTGTAAGTTTTAACAAAAAATATACAACAAAATAAATTGTGTACATTAAAAAATGTCACAGATCACAAAACGTAGATATCACCAACAAAGAACTTTTAAATAGCAGTCATGTGGTTCTCTTAACCCTTGTAGCCGCAACCAATTTTGAGTACGCAAAGCCGCAATGGGGGCCTCTGAGGCCCCCTCCCTTTCTCAAGCCTCAAATATACAATGGTTTTAAAATTTTACCTCAAAAGTGGTATTAGTATATTAAATTAAGTCAAAATTGAGGATAGTGGTGGTGAAATTGGAAAAAAATGATATCTTATTGACAAAAATACAATATCAAGATTTCATTAAATTCTCATACTTTTGTCCGTTTCATACATTTTTGGAATATTCAGTATTTTTAAAGTTATTTTGAGACCAAACTA
This sequence comes from Platynereis dumerilii, assembly GCA_026936325.1. NCBI lineage: Eukaryota > Metazoa > Annelida > Polychaeta > Phyllodocida > Nereididae > Platynereis > Platynereis dumerilii. The sequence goes on from JAPTHN010000020.1 coordinate 12,399,108, forward strand.
TTCTGTAAAGTATTGGGATTGTCTTCTGATTTCATTATGAACCATTTTGAGCCCCAAAAATGTCAAGAGATGAGAAAAGGAGCACTGAAAAAGGCCATTTTGGCCCTAGCCCATCACTATCCATTCCTTCAGGCGTCCATTTCAGGCCAGTTTTTTTCTGAGAATGAAGGTCCTGCACTTCTATCATACAAGCTATATTTACAAAATCATCACTGTAGGGGTTTTTGATGGTGCTGAATCCATTTTTGTAGGTTTAAGATCACTAAAAGGTCAATGTTGTCCCTTTTTTTGGCAAATTAACCAGAATTTTACTCAAAATGCAAATATATATAATTTTAATCATGTTAAAATGGACTGAGAGACAAATATCAGCTCTCCATTCATACAAAATGACTGCATTGACCATAATCTGATCTGTAAAAAGTAGCAGCACAGTTGCAGTATTTTTCTACAACTCATATGATATGCACAAGGCTGGGGGCCTATGAGGCCCCCATTGCGGCTTTGTGTCGGAAAAATGCTCAAACTATCGCTAGTGACCGTGTTCTATATCAATAAATTCACGACGTCTTGATGTTGTTTACAATTAGTTGGACTAGGATTACATGTAATATGCAATGCGGTTGACCAAATATTGAGCGAGCTATTGAAGCCAAAAGTCCCAGGGGGGCCTCTGAGGCCCCCATTGCGGCTACAAGGGTTAAATCCCTACTCCTGTGTGAGATCAGTCAAGTCCATAAATTTTTCTTAATTTCCGTAAATCTTCTGTCAAATATTTGCAATGTCCGAGTTCTTGTAATTTTGTCAAGAGACGGCCCAGATCTGAAAAGATTTTGAAAGATCTTAAATATAAGATGCAACTCCAGTCCTATATCATGATATGTGCAATGCCA